>CM062293.1:419340178-419970437 GCA_031216915.1 Pictodentalium vernedei | reverse complement strand
ATGATATTGTTTTGTAGAATTTTTGGGGGAAAAATTTGATAAACTAATATTTAAAATAATAAATTTTGATATCGTTTGTGTTGTGTAAAGTTTTTTAGAACCGCATCATCACGGCATGCTGATTCGTTCCGACTGTGATGCCTCAAGTCTCGATTGTGGTACTAACGTTCAGATATCTGAACAGTTTTCAATATACCTGTATACCACGGTATTTTTTTGAATACCGATACCGGTATTCTGTTTTGAATATCGTGCAGGCCTAGAAGGACTGGCATGTCTTATAGCAACGTACTATATTTACAATATAGTCAATATTGCATATTCGACGAAAGTTGTTCGGAACTTAACATTTTTCCAGAAAATTGTAATGAACATCGATGACAGAGTGAAAACTCAAAGATTAGTTGTTGAACCGGAAGGAAACTGAACTGCCATTTAACCCTTTACCCACTGTAATGGCCAATAAATATAGCATTACCGAATCCCAGTAAAATGCATTGCTCTCTTGTTAGAACCATTAGTCTTGTTGCACAAAGCAGCTATATAATGGCCACATTCCCGTTCTCCAGTGCGAGCACAAGACGTTGGAAGTGGCAAAATATAGCCGTCTTATAGTGGCTAGGCCGACAGCTACAGTTTTTTGTAGTCACACCAATGTAATGAAAATAATTATTATCCACAACAATCACCTCAACTTTAAATACGGTATCTGGAGGAGAGTGAATTACCACTCAAACACTCGTGGAGTGAAGTTTCCACCCAGACAATAACAGTCGATTCATGTGGTAACGCATGAAAAGGACAAGCACACGTAGCCAAGGGACCTCCAGGTTCAACCAAGAGGCCCCTTGGCTGAAACTTTGCTCGTCATCCTAATGCATTGTCCAGACAAGGAATTTTTGTGGAGACACCACCCCACGAGTGATTTAGTACAACAATCCACTCTCCATGTACTGTAAGATGTCCAACAGTAGATACTGTGTTTGATACTTTTTTCCTTAAGGGAGCGGTAGGCGAAAAAATTGCTCACCTGAAAGCGATAGGCCTGCACTGGTCTTTTGTGAGCCTACAAATAATCTGAAGAACCTCTGTTTCCTGCTATGCTGTCAGTAGCTGCAGTTAATATAATATCTTCTTCCTGTGGCGTTTGTGATGGATTTACCATTTCAGGGGTTGTTACTTTACCTCGTGATTAGGAATTATTATTTTTTGTACATGTTTATTATTACATTTTTGTGCATTTTAATGCTCTTGTATATTGTTAAACTATTGATTTGGCGTGGATTGATAATTTTTTGGAGAGTCAGTGTGCAAGTTACTTGCCAACTTTGTTGTCGGAATTCATGAATATGAACAACCTGGGAATGTGCTGTAACACCTCGAGCTACGTGCTCGCTGTCACTCGCCGCACATGCCCAGGTTCTTCATATTCCTGAATATCTCCAACTCCGTTGTTAACTAATACACAATACTCGATAAGACTTAATTTTGCTATTTAAAAAAATAAAATCCTCCGCCCCAGTGATGTTGTGTGTCGCGATTTGGTCGAGAACGAGACCATTTTTTGCATCACTGCACTGTATATTTGTGAGGCACAGTAATGAATCTGATACAAAATTATCGCACTGTTAAAAAGATCTTGTGCGACATGACATGATGAATGCATATAACTTGGGCATTTTTGTTGTTGTTGTTATTGTTCTATAATATTATATATAATTGGTGTCACTTTTTTGTTATTCTGTAATTACTTGTAAGAGTTTTATTGTGTTATTTTGTTTGATCTGAATAGTCTCCAATAAAATACTTCTGAAACTGTATATTTGTTTTATTAAATTAAATTAGTCTCAACAGCTCACCATTGTGGCTGCATTGACAAGTTCCCAGTACATTGTCTCGACCTCCAACAAATTTGATCTCTTTCATTTTTTTCATGATAATACTATATGCAAAGAAACTGGCATATATTACAGATTTCGAATTTATCAGTGGGGTTGGGAATTGGGAGGAAGGGGCTTGCTCAGTTCGTTTGTGGTTTAATTTAGGCAGAAAAACAAACAATCATAGTTCTGTAAATGAACCTTGTTGTGGGTTCCATCTGTGGTTCTTTTATTGAACCATTGCTTTTGGGTTCCATTATTTAATGAGCCACAGAACCAATTTTGGTTCTATAATGGAACCAATTAAATTTGGTTGCAATTTGGGTTCTATTTTTGGTTCCATACACGTGACGAGGCATGGAACCAATTTTGGTTCTATAAAAGAACCATTTAAATTGGGTTCCATAATAGAACCACTTAAATTTGGTTCTATTTTTGGTTCTATAATAGAACCATTTAAATTGGGTTCTATAATAGAACCATTTAAATTGGGTTCTATAATAGAACCATTAAAATGGGTTCTATAATGTAACCATTTTATATTTGTTCTATAATGGAACCATTTAAATTGAGTTATATTTTTGGTTCTATAGTGGAACCATTTAAATTGAGTTCTATTTTTGGTTCTATAGTGGAACCATTTATATTTGGTTCTATTATGGGTTCCATTTTTGGTTCCATATACATGACAAGGTATGGAACCAATTTTGGTTCCATATATAACCTACATTTTTTGCAGTGTTCGGCTTTAAGTGAATCTGAATAGATTTGGGTATTCATATCTATTCATTTTCTGCTCCTCCTTTCTACTACATCTTCTCGTTCAATATTATCCCTTCGTCCAAATCGATCTCGTGCCGTAAAAATTGACAGTTCGAACGCGCATGCTGTTCTGTCTATTTCTTGAACTGTCTATGAAATATTATACACTTTAAAATCCCGTGAGTTAAGTGAACATGAATATGTTTGGGTTCATATTCACTCAATCCAGTTGATTCGATTGATTTTTAACGGTGTAGCGTTATTTGTATACGTTTGAACGGTTGAGGTGTTTACATTGAGTCCCGACGTAATTACGTCATATCCCCGGCATGTTTTTTTTTTTTTTTTTTTTTTATTTTTTTTTTTTTTGTTTTTTTTTTTTTTGGGGGGGGGGGGGGGAACGGGTATCAAAATGCTCGTTGATTTCATCTTCGTCCATTGAAATATAATTTTGACGTTCTTCGCCATCCCCCACACCCGCCCCATTGGGAACTAAGGTCACGACGTTAAATATATTTCCGGTAATGCGAATATGAATGCTACAGTGCATCACTTCAGCTAATCGTTTGCAGGGTATAAAATACTGTAGCGCACTCTCTGTTACAGTTGAGGATGTTTGGGTGTTCGCACAAAGAAGCACCACCGTTCGGTAATTACGTCATATTTCCAGTATTTGAAGTCGGAATTGCAACTTGTTTTGACTTTCCATTAGTACCATGAGTACTGAAATGTCACTTGATTTGAATGTTGGAGCGTGAAACTTAATTCTAACGTTTTATGCACCCTGTCACCTTTAACGCCAAAACGTTAAAGATGTTCTGTGATTGGGAAGAAAATGCGTAGCGATATCATTTCAGCTATTTACTTATCTGCCTGATAAATGTAGCCTGTGTGGTAGAGTTTTTTTTTTGTACTATATTTAGGCTCTACAAAATACGAAAATTTGGTGAAAATCGGACGCATTCTAAAATTTTAGACGTTACCTTCCGATGATTTCACTATCCAGTTTGGCTTTCAGCGTTAGATTCCCGAGGTTGGCAACACATGTTTGGATTCTATTCAAAATTTCGCGGTAGAGCGCTCATCAAATTGGTTGATATTAAGAATTGGTACAACTTTGTTACGGATAAATGTTGAAATCCAAAACACAGAAAACAAGAACCATCACCAAACTGTATGTATGTTTTACGGCTACGTTATTGATATAATATCTGTACAAAAAGCAAAACGAGCGGTTTAATGAAGGGTTTATTTCCACATTGGTTTCAGTGCAATCATTATAGGAACCCCAAGCGGGCCGTAGGCCCGCAAAGGGTTCCACAAACTCAGTCAGATAAATGCGTTCCAGAACAGAATTCTCTATAGCCGTCAATGTGATTTTTTGAATTGGACAGTAAATTTCAGTGACAAAATCACGTAACTTCCGGTGTCTAATTGTCCATCATTCAATTGCAATTGGCCTAACCCCCTCTGGGAATCAAACAAAATGTCAAATTCGTCTGTTTTCTGCTACAACCTAATTCGCCTCAAGGCTTTGCGTGATATACATGTATACATATCTACACTTCAGGGGTAACCAAGGCCTTCTCATCCGAGAACCGCGACAAATCAGCGGCCGGCCAAAGTGTTATTATTATTTTTACTCGAATTCTGTACTTCTGGAGGTTTGTCAATATGTGCAGCTGATGATCAAATTATTTCAGATGAAACTCTACTGATTTCGTTGTAACTTGTCTGCCAGTGATAACCTAAATCGAAAAAAGGCACATATAACCGATAATATAACCGATAATTGTTATATTGGTGCGATTGTATACAGATATGCATTGGCACGTATCTCGTGAAGTGTCAAAAGGAATAGATACACAGTTTTCGAATTATCCGAATGTTAAGGTGTTGTAAAAGTAAGGAAAGGTTTGCTTGAAAAAGGGTATACGGACGTTTGGTCCGCAAGCCGAGCCGTCCGCTTACAATTTTACCCCTTTCGTCCGCCAGCGCACCGAATCGTCCGCTAGCAATTTTGCCCAATTCGCCCTCTTGCAATTTCACCCAATTCGTCCGCCAAGGGTTTGAATATCATAAAAACATGGAAAATAAAATTAATGATATTTATTCAGTATCAAACGAAATAATTATATTTATTCAGTACACAAGATTCACAAGGTAATAACAGCTTAGCATAGCAAATATTTTTCAATGAATAATTGCAAAATTATAAGATTATGTCACGGAACTTAATATAACAAGTTTTGATGTATTTCTTAATTTAATTATAACAAGTTTTGGTGCGTTTCTTAATATAATTAATTCCTGTAATACATTTGCTAATGATTTTGCGATTATTCATTGTAAAGCAACGGTGATGCGCTTTGATGAATAATTGCAAAATTATAAGATTATGTTGCGAAACTTAATATAACATAAATTTTGATGCGTTTTTTAATATAATTAATTCTTATAATACATTTGCTAATAATTTTGCGATTATTCACTGTAAAGCACCGATGGCCCACTTCAATAAATGATTGCAAAATTATAAGATAATGTTGCGGAACTTAATATAACATACATACACTTTAAGAACTTTTGCTGTGATAATATAATTATTATAGGTAATCCATTGAAAAACAGTAATCAGAGCCGCATTAAACTCTGTCGAAATTAATTAGATGGCTAAGTAATTTATTTTGTTCTTACATTTCTGTTTTCAGAATTTCGTATAAGTGTATGAAATTTTAATGCAAGGAGGTACATTAAGATATATTACAATAGATAATATACAATAAAGTATACAATAAAATTATTATACAAATAAATAAATATATAAAAAATGATTCAAAATACAATACTTTCCCCCCGCAGACGAGTTGGGTAAAATTGCAGCGGACGACTTAGGTAAAATTGCAACGGACGATTTTTGTTAGCGGAAGAAATGGGTATAATTCGAAAAAAGTGATATTGACAGATTGCTTTCGGTCCCGTCAGAAATAAAAAAAAACAGGTAATAATGTGTTACTTGTGCCATCTGTATTTCTGAACAGTGATTTGTAGTTTCGAACTCTAAAAAATGGAAAATAATAACCTTTTTGTATATTTGCCACCTTTGCAAATGGCATGTCATCTTTATTTGGGAACTGGTGGAAGATTTGTTCTGGGAAAAACTCGGCCCAGGGACGATTCGTTCAAATGTAAAGCAGTACACATCTGTTAGGATATTTAGGATATTTTCGATACGCAACGATATTCATTTTAACTCCCAAAAAAATAATTAAAAAAAAATATTACTATATTGCTCGATATTTATTGAAAAAAAATATTAATATACATGTGTATCGTCGAGCAATTATCTCTGCAGTAAATACACATTCGATGTGTTCTGTAATAATTAATGTCTCTTATCTGTGAAAATGGTATCCAGTCACTTCGACCCCAAGTCATTTCGGCCTCTGGTCACTTCGGCCTCAAAGTCCCTTCGGCCCTAGTCACTTCGGCCCCAGTTACTTGCTCGATATTTATTGAAAAAAATATTAATATACATGTATATCGTAGAGCAATTATCTCTAAAGTAAATTCACATTCGATGTGTTCTGTTATAATTAACATCTCTTATCTGTAGGATTGGTATCCAGACACTTCGACTCCCAGTCACTTCGGCCCTTGGTAATTTCGGCACCATTTTGAGTGCAGAGATCTATAAAGATCAGCGCACAGTTTATGTTTAGAAATAATGGGTAATTACCTTTATTAAGTAATGTTCAGCCATTTGTATTTACACAGTGAACGGAAAAATTTTACATGACATTAAAAATTATCCATGTGTTCAATTTTACATACATTTAAAGTGCTACCTATATAAGTAAGGGGAATTTGATTACTTGGAAATTTCGCAAAGTATATGCAGTCATCTCATTCATTCATGTTGTTATGCATAATTCCTAGTCACTTTGCAGTTCGAGGTTCACAGGGTTTCTTTTTCTTTTCTTTTTTCTAAAACAACCACCAAACTGCGATTCCGATACTACCATAAATATGTCCACGTTTTCTGAAACACGGAGCAGAGTTCTTGTAATTATGCGCAATTCCTAGTCACCTTCCAGTTCGAGGTCCACAGAGATGTGACCCCCGTACCCCACTTCCAATGCGCACACTCAGACCAAATAACATTACTGACCCTCGCTTCCAACTCTCGTGGATTCATAAGCAAATAAAATTATTCAGGTCCCAAGTGATTTCAAATCCCACATCGTCCACGTGCAGCTGCCATGATTAGGAAAGATTGTATTTTCGAGGGAATAAATTAAAATGAATTCTTGTGATTTGGAGTATAGCAGATTTAAACGCTATGTAAACCCTATTTTCACACTTCGTTATTTGCGGTTAGGGGTTGTCATTATGCTATAAATCTGGCTTCCATTCATCTACAAAGCCACAAAGGACAACGCAGATGTATACCTTTATACAATATACAGATTGTTATGAATAAATATGTTTAACACAATAACCAAAATTTTTTCGCTAAAACCAACCAAAGGTGCAGATTTTTGGTCAAAAGTATGTCACATTCCGAAAATAAAATGATGTTGGTCATTTAAGAGTACAAACTAGTTTGTTGGCACAGAAAATTAATTGTCCATATCAACTGTAATCAATTGGGTGTGTGTTTGGGGGGGGGGGGGTGGCGGCTCAGTAGGTATAGACGCAGAGGTCCACGATTCGAATCCCACCTTTGGAATCGCGTTGTGTCCTTCGGCAAGAAATTTAATCCCAATTGCGCACGTGGGGCCACGGTGGCGTTGTGTACTAATGCGTACTGCACGTCGATGGTGCACTTGTCTTCAACCAATGCTAACCCTACTTGTCTGGAGGTAGAACATTGAGGAGTCTGACAGTTGCTCGCCGTTGCTCGGTGACTTTCTCTGGTACTACGGCTTCCTCCACCCGTAAAACTGTCCGACACGAGGTGACCCTGGCTGTCGAAAGTGTCGTTAAACCGCAATAAATAAATAAATTATTTTGGTGTATTTTTTAAAAATATAATCATTTTCGTTTTTTTCTGAAAGGGACTTAACTTTAATTGCCATTTGTCCTCTTATTGCCTGGGTAGGGAAAGTGTACCCTGTTTTGTTTAACTTCAGATGATATATATATATATAATGCTGAGTAATTTTCTCGACCTCAAAATGTACACAGAACCCACCTTAGCCATTGAGCTATGACTCAACCTTTTCTTCTAACTCAATACAGAATAGTGTTTCCTCATTTTGTCCATCTATGAATTGCGAGCAGCTGCATTTTACTGTTTCTCTTTCGAATCCTTCCGGTGAAATCTACAGCAGTGAAGCAGTTATTGTTTATAGGGATGGAAAAGTTCACCCGACAAAAGTATAGTTAACAAATTTATCCTTACATTGCAATTTCAACACAATGTGAATCTCTCTGATTTGCGCCTTAGGACATTCAAAGTACCTTTCCAGTTTACGTACTCACTATGCGATTCGTGGAACGAACAAAAATGACGTGAAATCTTTAATTACGAACGTGGGTATTTCCAGCCAACAATCAAATGAGTGAAGTGCTCCACATTCCGGAGATCGCTCCGATTATGATAAATGTTATTACTGACGTGAACTGCGCCTCAAGCTGCAATTGATTTGACTGGAAACGTGCATGATTGTGTTAGAAATAATTGTCACAACTACACATTAATAAATGCCGTTCCCCTACAAGGCAGTGATGACTTATTCATCTTACAATATCGCCTCCAAAAGGTGCATGTCACGTCACTTAACCCGTTGATACTTTTGTACGTTTTACAACGTATGAAATCGAACAGCGCATTGATACTTCATGGTCATTTGTTTTGTTATTATTTTTCGATTTTTTAAAGTTTTAACCTCACTGCGGTAAACAGATTCTGTTTTACTGGTAAAATAGCACCCAGACACCAATGCTTAGGAGATGCAAACCCTGTCTAAAATGGGCAACATGGCTTATTAACGCTCACCCCAGGTCTTGAGTTGATACTCATGCTGTGATCATGATAAGCCATTGTGCAAATATATGTGACCTTAACCACCAATAAATAAATAACATTAAATAAATTTAATCTCAATTCCTAGTTTCTCTCGAATAGTGCTTAGTGACAACCGTTGAATCAAATGTTATCGCAGCTTAAAATACTAATATAATTCTGCTGTCAGGACTTCTTAACTGGTTCCACTAACAGGGCTCTCGAAAATGAGGATATCAGAGCAAAAGCCAACATTTCTTGCTTATATTTCATATTCAGTCAAACACAAATAATATTTTGTTTATATAAATTTGTTTCATTACAAATTATTGGAGAGTGCCTGTAGGCACTCTCCAATAATTTGTAATAAAGCAAGTTTTGAATAATAAATTTAGACCACCACAAATAATCTTGCCTCAACCACATAATCACTGGTGTGAAAAATATCTTGTTTACCTCCGACGTTTGTTGTCGCATTTTGAAAAACGTTGAAGAAACTGAATTCCCAGTGACGTTTGAACGTCAGGATAATTAAAGTCTCAAAGGGTTAAACTGGAAACTTTTTATTGTATGCAAAGCAAAACACAACACACACATCGTGAGCGATTAAAAACAATGCCACTGCCAATGGAATCTATTTTGCAGTTGACTGTTGAGCAATTGATTTGGACTTGACGTTGTTATGTATGTTAATTGGGTTAGCTTTAATGACTCAGTATTACTAAATAAAGTAACCACATCATTTGTATCAATTGAAGTTTTTGATTATTTTCGTAATTGAGTGCAGTTTCGAAAATATCAATTCGTGATGTGTTGCTACCCCAATAAGATTCGTATTTAGACAAAACGCTTTCACTGATGTTTGAACAAATACTTGATTGTTGCAAGATAAAAAATTCCCATTCATACGTTTCAATAATTAAACCAGCTTCAAAAACCTTCCCGTAATACTTCCTACGTGCGTGAAGTGTTGTTACCCTCACTGATGATTTATTTTTCGTCACGACGTTTTTACCAGTAGTGGGAACATACCCTCCCATAATTTGTAATGTTGACCTACCCCCCCCCCCCCCACCCCCACCCCACCCAAATGCTTCACATAGTTGGGCAGTAGACGGGCAGGGTTCGTAATCAGCCCAATCAGAATGTTCTACTTGAATAGAACAGTATAACGGAATGTCGTTTTATTGTAGTAGGCGTAAAGAACTTTTGAATGATTTTTATATTGTACGAGAATGCTAGTTTTCAGAATGATGTCCCACAGAGCGCTCTATACTAGCAGTCACAACACAGCGGGACTGGTGTGAGAAAACATCATTCTACACAGCAACACGGAGAAGTTGCTTGACGTGTTCTGTTATCAAAAGCAAATCTGCACCGATGCTCTTGAAAGACTTCCAAATAGGTTTAAAACAGTCAGGTGTTGTTTCTAATTTTGACAGTGACTGTCTGATCAAATCAGGTTAGTCGACATTTTCGTTGTAACTGTCGTAGTAGTTTTCCAGGGTAACAGGCTTTATATACAAGTCAGTGACAAATAATAAGAACGCTAAAATTCCCAATGTCCAAAGGATGATTTCTGTCCAAGAGGCTGCATGGCTGAATCCAGCTAGTGCCACCGGCGTGTAAGCCGAGATTCCCTCCATTTTTTTGTTCTGGATAAGCTGTATAACATAACTTACACCCCCACCCACAATAATTTATGTCCAGGGCTTGTTGGAGAGTGAACTCTTTTTTCACGCCAATAGTCTAATGATGTAAGGAATTCGTGGGCGTTTTGACCTGGAACCAGTCTAGCCCTTAAATAGTCCACTAACGCTGTTAACATCTTGATAGTTTCAAAATGAATTAAATGCTTATTGATATAGATATCTATAACTGGAGCACGAAAGAATATATGAATATCTCTGTGAGTGAAAGTACATCACGTTCCATCAATTGTAGTCTGTGTGCAAACTCCGCGAAATGTAGTTAAACAATCCGCTCTTTATACACGCCTGTTCTATGGAATCCTCATCTGCAGCAACACTGAACCATTCGGAAAATGAAAATCTGTTCCGCTCATATTTGGGGAACGGAATTCGCTCGGACTATTTTTAAATAGAAGACTTTCTACAAATCGTGCAACACAATTACAAATTGAATAGCTAGCGATTGCTGAAAATCGTCCCAGGAGTTCCAGTGGAACACATTGGACGAATACTAGCACGGGTTCCCCTCGCAAATTTGGTTGGCGATAAAATGTGTTGTTTTTGTTTCTAGTTGTCAAATGAATTGCTGAGTGTCCTTCTAGTAATTGCTTGTTTTTTTATAGACGTGTAATAAACGCAGAACGACACGCGCGTGTGGATGGGTCACTCGTGCCGTATCGATTAACCCATTCGCACTTAGTGTCATTCTATGTATAGTCTGGTTGCCTGAAATCTTTGCAATTGCCAGCTTTGTAGATGAGTGTATTTGAGCACGTGCATGTTAGGGCAAATCCTATAAAACCTTCATAATTGTATTTTTGTGGATTGTATGTTACGACCATTGTGACGATTGAAATTAATTTTTAGCGCTTAAAATTGTTGGGTGCTGAGCACCCACATTTGGACGCAACAGAAAAGTACTGTTTCCTCAATTAACACTTCATATCCCTAACTAATTCAATGAACCATACTATTTGGGGGCGCGGTGAGGCAGTTGTAGACTGTTGGACATATGCTAGAGGTCCCGAGTTCGATCCCCTTCCGGGACGACCCACATTGTGTTCTTAGGCAAGGCACTTTATCCCCGGTTGCCTACATTGGTGCACAATGACGCCATGTACTAAGGCGTACTGCATGTCGATGGTGCACATGCCTTCAACCGCTGTAACACTTCTTGAGCGGAGCTTGAACAGAGTTAGAATGTTGAGGAGATGGCCATTGCGCGTCGCTGCTCGGTGTTTCTCTTCGGGTACGCCGGCTTCCTCCACCCGTAACACTCTCACGGTCACGGTTAGCCATTGTGCATTAGTATGTGAGCTTAAACACCAATAATTAAATCAATAAATACGCAAGTATTTGCCGCTATGTAAATTATCACTTCTTCATAAATGTGAACAAGCCATTTCGGTGATTTATTTTGACGGGTAAAATTTACAATTCTGGAAAATGCATCAGTTTGTGTGTTAGATTTTTGGGGGATTAACAACAGCTGTGGTGACATCATGCAAGAAACGCATGTATACAGGTTTTATAGGATTGGTCCTGGTCTTAATTCTGTGTACGTGTATAAATATGTTGATATGTTTATCGCCGGGGAAAGTTCACTTTTCTGAAGGAGAGGAAAACACAGATCATTAAAACAATCAATTTGACCAGGGTTCTTGTATACCATAGAGTTGATGTTGCCAGAGTCGTGAGATCTAGCGACACCTGTCCTCACCAATTTCGCCAACGACACGAATTTGAGAGCCCAGCTTGAATAACCCTTGTAAATATTATCATATGTAGCGTTCGAGGTATAAGGCCCATTTACCAATCATCCTGGTTTGGCCGGAAGCTCTCTCTGCCCATTGTTACATATCATATTTGAGGAGTTAATACAGAAAGTACTCACCTGTATTCCTGATATAGCTCAGTTAATGAAAGTATGTGCCTAGCAGTATATCTCTTATGTAATATCTGAATTCGATTCATTAATATTATTATAGTTTCATGCATGAAAGAGTCGATGTAGTTACATTTGCAGAAAACAGGTGGGATGATGTATAAACTCTCTTTCATCATCTAATTAATGGTTTCGAAGCCTGTATTTCTGAGGTGCTATCCCCAAATACAATATTATCCAAAACTAGATGGACTGAGGTCTCATAATCTCCAGAAGTCTTTAAAGGAATGACACAGAGCGCAGAGTTGCCACACAGCTACTGAAAGATGACTGGAATTAGAATTTTAAGATGTCATTTAATTTAGACTTTATGGATGCTAAATTTAATTTTTATGTTTCCCAAGTATTTGTCGGAATCGAATCATAGTGGGGCATAAGTAGTAAAGCATGAGGTTTTCGCCCCCATTACCCGGACTCTTGGAAGAGCAGCTAGTGTTAAATTCCCAAAGGAAATTCTACAGCCACCCACGTTCCATGGAATCCCTTTTTGGAAAACGTCTGGCGTTCGGCACCCCTTTCTCCGAAATGAGGCTGAGAGTCGTATGTGCGAGTAACTCGAACGAGCAATTGCTTGATAGCTCATTTGCTCGATGAGCTTCAAGTCGTTCGAGCAAGCATAGACAGTTAACAAGCCTACAGTAGTGCTACAAGTCAGTAGTACTATTGAAAGAGCAGTAAAATACTATAGTATTAGGTGAATACATTCAATAATAGGAGGGACCGCATAGGACATGCTGGGAGCCGATGGTGGGACTTCCTGTATAGGAGCTGTATGCTGAATAGAAACTTGGAAAGCGACTTATAGAATCCCACTTGTGGAACCCCTTTTTGGGAAACGTCGTGGCTATAGAATCATTTTTTGTCTTATGAGACCACGAGCAGTATGTGCGAGTCAATAGTTCGAGCAATTGCTCGATAGCACATTTACTCCGTGAACTTCGAGTCGTTCGAGCAATATGTGGAGTCACATGTTCGAGGAATTGCTCTAAAGCTCATTTGCTCGATGGTCTGCGAGTCGTTCGAGCACTGATGTTTCAGTAACTGCTCGATAGCTTTTAAGGGGAATTTGGAAAAGGTTTGGCTTGGTCTGTCCAAGCAGGTAATATTATCCTCAGATAAGTATCCTATAAAAGGTACCCTCGAAAGGCATTCTTAAATAATACAATTCCAGGCCATAGGTGTCCTCAAACACCAAATGAGGCTAAGAGTCGGATGTGCGAGTCACTCGAACGAGCAATTGCTCGATAGCTCATTTGTTCGATGGGATTCGAGTCGTTCGAGCAATGACTTATCAGTAACTACTCGATAGATTCATGGGTTTAGTAATGATATAAGCATTTGTTATACACAAGAGAGACAACTTTGCGTGGATATGTATAGATTACTGGAAATGAAGCAAAATGATTGGTTAATCAGCTTCCGTGGATGATCTGGATACATGAGACAAGAACAAGTTTACTTGGAATGCGGTAGAAACTACTGACATTACGTACCACCTTACCAGTAATAGGATGATGCAAAGTATTCGGTGTAGGTTAATACTATCAATGCTTAAGATGGGACCTACAGGGGCATATACCAACCGTACTCTGTTACCGTTCTGTACTACCATTCATTAACCCCACCCCACAATACCACTTGATAATATGAAGCATCTCATGGATTAGTAGTACCAAGGGCTAACAAGAGACCTACATGGGTATATACAGCCTATGTTATACTACCGTTCTTTGCTACCAAGCATAATCCCCACCCCATAATACCAATTGACATACCATGACGTACTACCTATACCAGCCATATAATAAAATAAAGCAATTAGTTGGTTAATAGTATCAAGCACTAACAGGGGGCCTACAGGCGTATAAACGGTCCATTCTATACTATCGTTCTAAACTGCCAGGCATTACCCCTACCCACAATACCGCTTGGCCTAGCATTACATACTACCTATACCAGTCATAGGATAACGTCAAGCATTAGGTCGACTAATAGTACTACGGGATAACATGGGACCTTTAGGGGTACATAGCGTACTCTATACTACCACACTAGGCGACCATGCATTACATCTACCCACCCCACAATAACGTCTGTACCCGCATTACATACTACCTAAAGTAGTCATGGGATGACACAAAGCATTAAGTCGATTAGTAGTATCAATGGCTTTCGGGGTGGGGGTACAGAGGTATGTATCGCCCATATTATACTGTCGTTCTATACAAAAAGGCAGTAACCCCACCCCATCCCACAATACCACTAGACCTGCCATAACGTACTACCTGTACCAGTCATAAAAATACAAAGCAATGGATTGGTTAATTACACCAAGGACCAACAATGAACCTGCAGGGATATATACCGTGCATCCTATGCCCCCGTTCCAAACAAACGATTATAATACTGCCTGACCTAGCATTACAAATTACCAATACCAACTATAAGATAATACAAAGGATTCGGTAGGTTAATAATACTAAGGGGGTAATAGGCCAACAGACCATTCGTCCTATACTGCCCAGCTAAACCACCAAGGACTATCTCGCAATACGGCACTGGGCCACCCATCCCTATAATACTGCTTGACCTAGTTGTAGCAGACATAGGATAATGTGAAAGCCTTTGGGCTAATAGTATACCAACGTGGATGTATACCACAACAACCAGATGCCCCCCCCCCCCCCAACGAGAAGTCTGACACCCCCTGACCCGAATAACGTTATGTCAGATTGTACAGTGGACAAAAAACAGTGGTCAACATCTCGATGACGTCGCGTGTACATCATGACGCCACGATGTCAATAGCAACGTCAGCCGTTCCGCGGAAAAAAAACTTTCAAGAAAACTCACCCTCCCCTTCGATTTTCCATCACATACTCATAATATATACCCATAGTCCCGTGCATATATCACTATACATACCATAGTATACTCTATATGCAGTACTAAACCATTTGCCGAATCTACCTGGATGGAGCCGAAGTTTTGCAACGAAAAAGTTGCTCCCCCAAAAGTCCGGTTCCTATGGGAATTTAACACTACCTGCTTCCCCAAAAGTCCGGGTAATGGGGGACGAAAACATCCTGCTATACTACCGACATATTTTGCGAGAATGTGAAAACAACCGTAACGCGGCATCACTGCAACTATTTCTTGCACTCCGATGCTTTTATTTTCATAAAATACACGCTTTGTCTGCGAAACCGAAGCGAAAAAAAATTGTGTGTGTGTACTCCTTGAAGAATACGGATCGCGTGAGCTGGCAATTTGACTGTTTCTTTGTTTTACGTTTTGGTTATTTTTTGACAATAATTTGTGTTTTTATTAAATTTTTAGTAATCTGTGGGCGTGCAATAAATACAGAACGGCATACGCGTTCGGACTTTAATTTTTTACCGCACGAGATGGATTTCGGCAGAGGGATAAAATTGAACAGAAGCCGAAGCCTTCGAGTTAAATATTTTCCCTCCGCCAAAATCGATTAATATTTTTTTTTAGTAAACTGTAGACGTGCAATAAATACAGAACAGCATTCGCGTTCGAACTGTCATTTTTTTACTGCACTGGATCAATTTTCGCGGGGACATAATATTGAACTCGAAGCCAACACTGAAAAAAATGTTGGTTCCAACTGGTTCTATATAGAACCAACTGTTTTTTTTTAACCAAACGGGTAAATGGGTTCTATATGGAACCCAATTAGTTCTATCTGGAACCAACTCATTGTAAAAAGGGAAATTGGTTCTATATGGAACCAACTGAACGTAAATTGGAAAATGGTTCCATAAATTATCGTTTTGGTTCCATTTGTATTTCCTGATTGAGAGTAAAATTTTTTCATTCAAGAACTATTTTCTGCTTTATTTTCCTTTAATTCTCTGTGTTAATGTTTTAATTTGAAGGTTGTAGTATCTTTACTTCTGATGCATACAATATTATTGTGATTATATATTCATTGAAAACCAAAAAATCTAAAAAATAATTGATTCGTTACCATTCTGTTTTCAGCTTTATAATTGATATATTCGGAAGGGTGGAAAGGATCGATGCCCCCCCCCCCCCCCACCCACCTCCTCATCCGCACTCACACCTGTGACTAACAAACGTTAGTCAGAATCTTTGTTAGTCACATTGACTAACTTCTGAGCTACTTAGTCAAAAAAGTGGTTAGTCAAAATGACTAACCTGAAAATGTCGTGTCAGCCATTCGTAAAAGAAGATCGTTATTCGGGTGTTTTAATGCAAAAAACTAATGTATGCGAATATTTTAATTCCTATTATCAAAGAACTAGAAGAGACAGATAAATAACCACTGATATATGAAATAACCCAGACGCTGCGTGTTTTAAATCAACGGAATGAAATCCGAGGTTCTCCTTCATGGTTTTATCTGCGAGGAGAATTAAAAAATATGCAGGTTTATCGCTCCTGCGAGAACAAAGAATGCTGGGATAATTCTGCCATTTTCAAATTTACCGAAGTGTCGAAAGTTTGCTTTTGTCTAAAGATATATTGTATTTTATATGCGGATCCTCAAAAAAACTTATTGTGCTAGTACCTGGAAGAAAGACAAAATCTCATAGCTTCCACAGGGATCAAGTTTCGTGATTCAGTATTCAAATACCGAGTTTGATGAGTTGGAAAACATTGAGAATCTGGATGATATTCCTCTCGACAAAGCGAAGATTCGTTTGTTTGTCTGACATGGATGGTCAATCTCAAGATCCAAATATTGGATCTGAAACGTCGGAAAATGTGGCGTCTGTGGCATCGGAAAAATCCGGAGTTGATGGTTTGGATGAAACTTTCGAAACAGATTCAAATCAAAAGTAAGTTAATGTATATACATGTACAACATTGCTGGAAATAAGTTGTAGTGTACAGTAGGTGGAGGGTGAATTGTCACCAAATCACTCATGGAGTGGAGGTGTCATCCAAGGCACTACTCCCAAATTGTATACAGAAACACAAGAAGTACAAGCAAATTTTCAACCAATAGACCTCCAGTCCAGGTTTATTAGGTCCATTGGCTGAAACTTTTCTCATGCCTAATTCCACTTTGCTAGTTGCAACAAATTAGCATTTATTGCTGGAGAGAATGATAATACTCTCTCCATGTACTGTACATGTAAATGCAATTAAATATTTTTTTCTTTATTCTCCTTTCTCAAGTGTAATATATTTTGTGTTACTTTGTGTGGATGCGAAAAAGCCCTGCGAAAGCTACTCACATATATCATCCTCAACAGTCACCTCTAATCCAGTCTGGGTATCTCTAATTTTCTGTAACTGTTTTCGCTGCCTGCTCTTCGCCAACTCCAACCACGAACTCTCACTTCCGCCCAACTCAACTCCAGAAGACCCTACAGGGAGTGCTGATTGGTCACTCTCTTGTGACATTTCATATCGTCTAACCACACCGGGATTTCCATAAAGATGCACCAGGTAGGAAAGTACGACTCGACCCAAATTACACCACACTTCCACATGTCTTCAAGAGTTGACCCCAACAAGAAGGGAAACTCTCCTCCCGTAACCAGTTAAATTTTGTACAGGCGACGAGTGTTGTTCACTGTCGTCATCAGCACATGCTGGATAGTCGTCCCCCTTAGTTCAGCCACCTTCCCTGCTACATCATCATCATATGCTGGGGTTGTAACTCTTCCTCCAAGCTGACGTCCGAAGTTCGACTTGATGTTTTTTGAAGTCCTTTACAATTGCCGTAAATCCAGAGTAGCAGTTTGGAAAATCAGTCCTCCAAGCGTCCGCTAACTCTTGGTCTCCACTGCAGCAATGTAGGTGCACCCCTCGCAGGCGTGAGCAGAATGAGTTCATCTTCCTGAGAGCATGATAACCCACATCTTCCATGTGATCATTGTATGGCCCTCGAAGATGTAGGATGATTGGCTTTCTGTTTACCAGTGTTAATGGCAGTTGTCTATTCAAAGCCTCTGCTCGTTGTTTCCAATGTCGAGGTTGGACAGTTCGATCCATTCCAATTTCACCGAAAGCTACAACACGAGGGTGATCCAATAGGGTTTTAAGATGATCAAATTGTTCGGTTGTAAAGTGAGCTATCTTATTTGGGTGAACTGCCACGGCAAGGGAGTACTTAACATCTTCTGGAATTGCTGGGGGATAGGCCTCTGGATCACACATGACATCTATCCCACCAATCAAATTAATTCCGTACTGGGGGTAATTTTGAGCATTTCTTGGTTGATCCCACATTACTTCCATCATATCGTCTACTGCCTGCCATATTTGGATGCAGATGTAATAATTCAGGCAATCTGTTTCGATGGAAATGACTGTCCATTGCGTTGAACACTACTGCTGGCCCTTCCATCTGTTGTTTAGATGACACAGCAATGGCTTGCTCAACTCTGGTATTTATACTTGGAATATTTTAGGCAGTAGTCTCCAATATTATTGGATCCTCAACTACAACATTGGTAGATGACTGATCAATTGCTTCCAATACTACTGGAGATTTTTTCATAGGTTGAGTTGTTGACTGGGTTGGTGTGATTGTCACCTTCAAGGTTGTACCTGTTTTCACAACTTCTTTCACACTTGGCTGACTGGCCTGAAAAGCTATCCTCTTTCTTGATTCCTTTCTAGCCATCCAAACTCCAAAACCATTTTCTACCTCCAAAGCCTTCCTCTGATCCACTGTTAACTGGTTTGCCAAGAATGTCAGGACCCTCCATGATGACAAAGAGGCCACTGAGTTGACTGGAGAGATTGTAAATTCCAATGGTTCTTTCCATCCTTGACCCTTACACAGTTCTCTCATTAACCTGTCATATCCTGGCGTGATGGTCGTACAAACAGGAAAATCATTATTACTATTGACAAAATCCACCAGTGATTGCAGAGATGATTCCTTCTTCAATATCCTGGTACTCATGGACTTGAGGAGATTCATAATCTCATCCCTCTCATTCCTGGGTGGAATTCTATCTTCCTCAATCCAGGTAATCTCAGGAAGATGACTGATATAAGCATGATACCTCATTTTCTTTGACTTATACTCACATTCCAGAATTGGACATTTAGTAGAAGACTTTTTCTGTCTCTTCAACGTGGCATGAACAGTCAACCGTTCTGGCATTGACACGTGTACCATCAGTTTCTCTCCTTCTTCACCTGAGCTTCAAACAGGGAAATCATTATTACTATTGACAAAATCCACCAGTGATTGCAGAGATGATTCCTTCTTCAATATTCTGGTACTCATGGACTTGAGGAGATTCATAATCTCATCCCTCTCATTCCTAGGTGGAATTCTATCTTCCTCAATCCAGGTAATCTCAGGAAGATGACTGATATAAGCATGATACCTCATTTTCTTTGACTTATACTCACATTCCAGAATTGGACATTTAGTAGAAGACTTTTTCTGTCTCTTCACCGTGGCATGAACAGTCAACCGTTCTGGCATTGACACGTGTACCATCAGTTTCTCTCCTTCTTCATCTGAGATCTGGTCACGACGTCTCTTAGCTGGAAATACAGAAGAGGAAATCATTACTCCCCTCCCCCCCCCCCCCCCCCCCCGAGCGATTCACGTTAGTGTAACTAGAATCACTACTTTTACTGGACGTCTGACCACTATCATGCTTTTGACCAAAGGCTGATTTTTTCGTGTCGTATCGACTAAAAATTTTGATGCTTAACCCTTTTTTATTTTGAGAGGTGCTGCTCCTGTCATACCTACTAGATCCACCCCTTATACTACCCTGGCCGGTCATACTTGTTTGGAATTTTTTCGTGTCGTATTGACTAGAAATCTCCCCCTCAGTACCCAGATAGGTGCTCCTCTTGTCATATTGACTCGATTTAGCATCTACACTGGTACTCTGATTATTTCCACCAAATTTCGTGCCATAACGACTAAAAATATCTACCTCCATAACTTGATGTGTCGTACTGACTAGAAATCTACCCCTCAGTACTCTGATAGGTGCTCCTCTTGCCATATTGACTTGATTTAGCCCCTATACCAGAACTCTGATTATCTCATTTTTCGTGTCACAACGACTAGAAATTTCTACCTCCATATCCTGATAGGTGCCTCTCCCTCCAGAAAGACTAGATTCAGCATCCTTACAGGTACTTTGGTCACCTCGGTTCAACTTTTCCTCTTAAGATCGTTTCGAGTCGTATTGCTTGGAAACAACCACTCAATTCTCCTGACCTTCGACATCCTTGGAATGATTTTGACCAGTTCTCTGGTCTCTACCTCCGAAACCATCCTGGGGCTTACTCACGGTGGTTGTGGCCCTTCAGTGCCGAGGATGACGACACCCGCCTCGATACGAAGTTCGACCCCTACTGAAAATGCTAGGATCTTCACTTGTTTGTATCTCGCCAGAAGAACCCTCAAATCTTTTCACTGTATCTACAGTGGGGACATCACTTTTTTGTGAGTTGCTCTTGGACCCTTCTGCCATACTAAACTTTCCAATGGACACTGCATTTGAAATGTTGAGGGAACTATCAGCCATTGAGGGCATATTAAAATCAAATACTCCCACAATTCTACTTCGATACACAGGTATTGCTGGGTCCGTACGTAATCTTACGTCTTGTATCGGGGCCCCAAAAGTAACTGGACACGCTTCCATTGGCATGTATTTAGCTATCCATTCCTTGGATTCTATTACTAGGGACATTTCTCTCGTGGACTGCATCCAGAATCTTCGACCCCGTCTGCTAGCCAGAGAGAATTGTCCCAACAATAACTCTCTGCTGCACATGCCACTAACATTACTCTGAATGAACCCCTCCACTAAAGTACCTGGTTGTATCCGAACTTGAGCACGTGTCTTCTCTCTGATTTCTCTCTCCACGTGCCCTGAAGACTCCGTAATGGTTGTCTCTATTTGCTCTTGGGAAGCTTCCACCAATTCCATCACTTCTGAAGACACCGTACTGGCTTCCTTCATACTGGTTTTCTCCACCATCTTGTCCGAAGATCCCGTACTGGGTTCCTCCGGCCAGCTCCTTATTGGACCAATCTCATCTGAACTCATATCTGAAATAGTCAACATGACAAGGAAATTCTAACCTTTGAACCCCAAACCCTTACAAACTGAACATTTTTTTTCTGCCTGTTGTGGGGTTACATGTACACATGTACCATGATACCATTCAAGACATGAGTCACACTGTATCATAAACTCTGTTCCCTGGAGTTTTTGGCACAGACAAAATACCCACAAGCTCCCACTCTGATTAGATGCCTGCACCTCCCTTGTTAACTGAAAGTGTTGCCTACATTTTCGTAACCATATTGGTAACGAGTCTGTTTCTCTACAGATTTTTATTCGCTCATGACTAACTGTCACCACCGAATTCCTAAATTTCACCCGAATAGATATGGAGTCATTCTTCTTATAATTATGCCTGTACCTTTCCAAAGAGGACTTAATTTCCTGCATTTGCCTTTAATTGTAGCAGTATCTAGTAAATATATCAAATCCCCCACTTGAGAGGCCTTTTCCAATATCTTCACATCGTAATCTCTCTTCATTCTCCCCTGTGAAGTTTTCAAGACCTTTCTAGCAACTTCATGGGAGCTTTTCATTGACTGCTCTAAAGTTTTAATAAAGTTTGGTGTATCAGGACTTGACTCCATAATCTTTCCAGGAAACATTAAAGAAACCGGATGATTTACTTCCCTTCCTAACATTAGCCTATTATGTGTAAATCCTGTATTTCTGTTTACCAATGATCTCAATGCACCCGCTATTTGTGGGAGATATGTATCCCGGTTATGTTGTGAGCGATCCACAAAACATCGAACTGCATGTCCTATTGTATCTCTCAGCTTGTCCATTTGCTGTGGGACGATATGGTGTTGTTCGTGTTTTGTGAATCTGTAACAACACACAAATGGGTTTGCAAAGATTGCTCTCAAAATTACTTTCCTGATCAGTCATAATTTGCAACGGGTAGCCAAATCTTGCAAAAAAACTCATTTACCAAAGCTTCAGCAGTTGTTTCCGCAGTTTGTGATTTGAGAGGAACACATTCAACCCACTTTGTGAACTGATCTACAATCATTAAAATGTATTGATTTCCATTCTTGGAGCTGGGCAAAGGTCCCAGAAAATCAATATGGACCCTCTCCATCGGCGCACCTGCTTGAAAGTTTATCATTCCAAAACGGGCATGTTTGACCGGTTTCTTGTTGGCGCGACACTTATGGCAGGACTTAATATACACCTCCACATCTTTGGTCATACCAAACCAATAATAACTCTCTTTTAATCTAGCCTTAGTACGAACAATTGCCTGATGTCCTGAATCCCCCTCCCTCCCCTCAGTACACCCATCAGAGTATTGGGGGGGGGGGGAGATTTCTAGTCAGTACGACATTGTCATCCAACATCGTCCAGGGCCAAAACATGAAAATGCAGATGCATTGTCTCGTGTACCAGATGATGATATTTGTCGAAAGTCCCGATCAGGAGTGATTCCCTCAAATTTCTATAGAATTTTGAGTCACTTTTCTGCCCAAAAAGTCCACAGTTTTTTGAAAACAATTCACATGTTTTCGGCTTTAACTTCGGACCAAATTCGCGGAGCCTATCAAATACTTCATTCAAATTTTTGAGATGATTTTCAAAAGTAGAGCCCATAAACAATATATCATCCAAAAATGCTAAAACTGTATTCCAACTTAACCCTCTTAAAACAAGGTTCATAACCCTACTGCAGGTATTTGGCGATTTACAGAGACTAAAAGCCATTTTATTGAACTGAAATAGCCCATATTTTGTGACAAATGCCGTTTTCTTTTGGTCTGTTTTATATTTACCTGCCAATAGGCAGACTTAGCATCTAACTTCGAGAACCAGAGAATACCAGAGAGAGTATCTAAGCATTCATCGAACAATGGCAAAGGGAACACCTCCTTCTCAGTAACGGCGTTAAATGCACGATAATCGACGCACCATCTGACACTTCTATCCCGTTTTCTAACTAGGACAGGTGCAGAAGCTCATTCTGACGTTGAAGGATGTATTACCTTGACAGCCAACATTTCAACTCACCAGTTCCAAAATCAATGCTTGCTTGATACTTTTTCAAGAAATCCGAACCTAGCAACATATCGTCTTCAATAGGTGCAACATAAATGTTGTCCATGAAATGCTTTGAACCAATACATATTTCATCTGGTCCAAATATAGTAACCCAACATTGATGTATTTCTTGCCGCTGTGTGCATGTGAATGGTTTTCATATTTTTTTATTTCTCAGCCAACTGTTGGAATATTTTGTCTGAAATAATAGTAACATCAGCTGTCGTATCAATAATAGCTTTCAATGGATATTTGTTTACTTGAACAGAAATGCTTACCATATTGTCACTGTGTCACTACTATCTGGTATATTATTTTTTCGATTGACTGACTTCGAATTTCAATATTTTTGTTCAGATTTATGATTGATTTCGGATTTAGACTTCTCCGTACTGGATGCACTCGAAATCCTGATATCAATCTGAGGACTTGTATTAATAATTTCAGGATCAGCATTTGTTAGGAGACCTTTGGCATTAGCATGAGTCGCACTTAGGAATCGTTCGTTGACCCTTGCTTGTTTAATTAAATTGTAACCTTTTATTTTTGGTGTTATTTGCTGGGCATTGGTTTTTATAAAGTCCAAATCCTCTGCACCCAAAACACTGAATGTTTTCCTTATTAACTGGCGAAGGGGACCGACTTGTTCTATTTCCCCCAAATCGTCGGAAAGGTTGAGATTTAGTTTCCTTCAAAATTTTATCTAAAGATTCATCCAATTTCTTTTCCATGTCTTTCACTCTAATTTCTAACTGATTCATACGTTCGTCAGGCTCACTGTGCTTGGCTGGACTATTATTTACTGCCTTATTTATAGAGGTGGCCCGCACCTGAACATTTTCATTTGTATATTCATCCTAAGAATCTACACTTACATTTCTAATATCACGTCGGGCACGACTCCCTTCATAAATAGCCTGTTGTGTATGATGATACCACTTAATTCTATCAACAGCTTCATCAATGGTTCGAGGTCTCAAATTTGTGGCAAGCTGGCCAGCCTCTTTATCATAACACCCCTGACAGAGCCTTAGAATTGCCTGTTGAAAAGGATGTACTTGTGGCAAGTCCTTAAATGCACGGGTTGATCTACCTTTTGTTTGAATTTATAAAATTGCATTCGAGCTGTTTCTGGTAAATCGTGAAAACCGAAGCGTTTTTCCAAATCATTTAATAATTCCATGTACCCTATCTCAGCATTCCGAGCCGTCAACATTGCAAATAATTCACTAGCTTTCCCGCTTAAACTATAGCATAGAGCATCTCTACAGGACTGTTCTTTTTACCCTTGATCCTGGGCATATCTCTAAAATTTGGTTTTAAATGCTTCCCAATTTGATTTCCCATCATACCTTATGTTTTTAGGCAAATTAAATACACTCTGGTCCACCCTTTGACCACCATGGACATTTTGATTCCCACCAATATTATTCATTTGAGGATACATTTGCTGAGCAACATTTGCCAGTCCGCCTGGGTTCACACCACCAATATTCACTGGTGGATAACCAGGTTGACCCACAGCTGGGTTAACACCACCAACATTTACTGGAGGATAACCAGGTTGACCCATATTTACCTCTACAGCTGAGTTAATACCACCCGTATTATTCATTTATTTATTTATTTATTGGTGTTAAGGTCACATATTTCTGCACAATGGCTAACCATGACCGTGACAGTTTTACGGGTGGAGGAAGCCGGAGTACCCGGAGAGAACCACCGAGCAACGGCGAGCAACTGTCAGCTCCCCAACATACCAACTCCACACAAGCAGGGTTTACCACCCGTATTCACTGGGGGATAAACAGGTTGACTCATATTAACCCCTACTGCTGGGTTAACACCTCCCATATTCACTGGAGGATATGCAGGTTGACCCATATTAACCCCTACTGCTGGGTTAACACCACTCATATTCACTGGGGGGGGGGGGGGGGGTAAGCAGGTTGACCTCCACTCACCATCCCCACTGGGTTACTATTGCCACCAGAATATACCTGATGGTAACACGGCTGTCCTACACTGGCCACTACACCCGGATTAACACCCACAACCGCATTTATCGGAGGGTAACAAGATTGACCTACACTGGCCAAACCCCCTGGGATAATGCCACGATTATTTACTTGAGGATAACCATCACCATATCCACTTACTGGAGCATTGTAACCTGAAATTTCACTTCTTACATTTGGTACAGAATTATACTGCGCAGGTACCATTGGTACTTGTGTTATCTCCCGCCATAACAGTTCCTGTTTGGGTATATATCGGCGGCACAGAGGTACTCATTGCTATACTACACATTGGCATAGGATTTGAAGCGTTTCCCTTGAGTGACTCCCCGGGTGGAACATAAGTTTTTGCTCGCTGTGAATGTATCGCAACATATTTTGATGAGTGTGAAACATTTGCCGACGACGAAGTACATATAAAATTGTATTCTCTTTTAATAGGCAATGTATAACCTGCATTTTTTGAATTACTATATACTGTTGAAGTTTTAGGTCTAACCGAACTGGTCTGTATTTCGGTGTAATTTGTTTGTACACCAGTGTAATATGTTTGTGTCGGTTGTTGAGATGGTTCTATATTAGCGGACATCATAAGCAAACTTGTCGAAACGGAACCCGAATCTTGTATGTAATTTGTACTTTCGGAGATACCATCTACAGCTGTATTAGACTTATCCCACTCTCCACTACTCAGCTCTGAAAATCCAGCAGGTGACTCTGTACTTATCGGATTCTGCGGAACTCGATCATCTCGATACTCTCCCAAATTATCTGGGGTGAAATCTATTTGTGATATAACATGTGAACTACGTCTAAAATGAGGTACATCTGCTAAACTTTCTGGTGTTAAATTCCCATAATTTCGTCGATACGTAATAATTGCTATTGCATTTTTTTCACCAACCCCATGTATTCCTAACAAAACCTCATACGGTGCTACATTGACTGGTATTTGATTTGACATGGTGGAAAATCAATAACTTATTCAATCTAAGTATATGCCACAATTTGTAATTATTAATGCCTCTTTGTTGTTTATGCCACTAACTAAACAAAAAGAATAGCCTTGAACACCCAATAATTTCAAGATAAATTTTTAATTATCTAACCAAAATCTATCTCGGACTGTTTCTGTTTCTATAAACAATCACAAATTCTACTAAACAGCATAACCCATGCTTATATGGAATTTCAAACCTTAGAAAATTAAAATAATTCGCTAAATCGTATCACGTATCTGCGAAATATTTTTATCACAAAATTCTACAAAACAGAGCATTCCGTGTTTTTATTGAATTCCCGACTGGATATACTTTTCGTAAAATCGTATCACGTATCTGCGAACAATATTCAAAATAAATTAATCGGTCCACTACCTGATGCAAACTTTCCCAATAACCTCTCTGCTAATGAAAATGATATCTATTTTCAAAGCCAAATGCCATTTCTAGAACTTTTGCAACTGGTAATAACTTTTTTTATCACCCATCTGCAGACTCGAATTACAATTCGAAATTTATTTTGTTCAGTCTTTACATTAATAACCTTGGTGTATTCAAGATGGCGACTTCCATATCCACAATGTGCTTCTGGCCTTCTGCCTCACGCAAGCTCGAACAGCGCCATTGTAATATATTTTGTGTTACTTTGTGTGGATACGAAAAAGTCCTGCGAAAGCTACTAACCTATATCATACTCTAAAGTCGCCTCTAATCCAGTCTGGGTATCTCTAATTTTCTGTAACTGTCTTCGCCAACTCCAACCACGAACTCTCACTTCCGTCCAGCTCAACTCCAGAAGACCCTACAGGGAGTGCTGATTGGTCACTCTCTTGTGACGTTTCATATCGTCTAACCACACCGGGATTTCCATAAAGATGACCCAGGTAGGAAAGTACGACTCGACCCAAATTACACCACACTAGTACCAGAATGAGATGATTTAAAGGAAACCTCTCTAAGTCTAATATATTTACAAGAAACTATGCTTATGCTGTTGCTAATCATAAAGGGCAAAATTTGAAAGTTAACGTTTTTCTTTGGGGGTCAGGGTGAATGGGGGTGGGGGTAAAAATCCAAAACAGATTTATTTTGATCTGACAATGTTTATTAGATCTACAACAGAGATGTGATTACACTAAATTCAATTGCTTTGAATTCATTTGTGCATTGCTATTTCATTTGTGATGAGTTTCCCGTATGCCATGGCATATTTTGAGGTTTTTTTCAACTTTTGTTGTATATTTTGAACATGCATAACAGTGCAGTTGCAGTACAGCCGCTGTGGACTGGTCACTTTCCACGGGTGGGTAATATTTATATGGACACAATGATATTAGATTCCAAACACTAATTATACATGTAATACAGTATTCAGGGCTCAATTTAACTAGATTCACATAGCAGATTTCTAATCAATTTTTTACTTTAGCTATTCAATTTCAAAAGAAAAATCATGTAAATAATAGGAAATGCTAACCCAAAATTATCCAAATTAGAAAACTGCTATTCAATTTTTAAAAATTAAATCTACCCCTGACAGTATTATAGGAATAATCATTAAAAGTTTAATTAATGAAGCACCCTGTGTTTCATCAATTAAAATTTTGCTAATGATGAATTTTATTACCTGGTAAATGCATGCATATAAATTCAACTCATCACTGGCCATGCATGGATTATGACCAATCCATGTTGACTGTACTGTGTTAATATTTGAATTGAGGTGGTTTATAAGGTAGTAAGGTCCACGATACTGAAAATAACATTGTGGAGAAACTGAAAGGTGAGCAGTTTTTCGCCCCCGCTCCCTTAAGGAAAAAAGTAGCAAACACAGGATCTGCTGTTGGACATCTTGCAGTACATGGAGATTGGATTGTTATACTAAATCATGCTCCTGTATATTGTTTTACTATTGAATTGGAGTGGATTGATAATTTTTTTGGAGAGTAAGTGTGCAAGTCAGTTGCAAACTTTGTTGTCGGAATTCATGAATATGAACAACCTGGGAATGTGCTGTAACACCTCGTGCTACATGTTCGGTGTCACTCGCCGCATATGCCCAAGTTTTTCATATTCGTGAATACCTCCAACTCCGTTGTTAACTAATACACAATACTCGATAAGACTTATTTATTTATTTATTGGTGTTTTAAGGTCACATATTTCTGCGCAATGGCTAATCATGACCACGACAGTTTTACGGGCGGAGTGAGCCGGAGTACCCGGAGAAAACCACCGACCAACGGCGAACAACTGTCGGCTCCCCAACATACTAACTTCACACAAGCAGGGTTAGCATTGGTTGAAGACAGGTGCACCATCCACGTGCATAAGACATAATTTTATCATTTAAAAAAATAAAATCCCCCCTCCCCAGTGGTGTTGTGTGTCGTGATTTGGTCGAGAATGAAACCATTTTTTCGCATCACTGTGCTGTATATTTGTGAGGCTTAGTAATAAATCTGATACAAAATTATCGCACTGTTAAAAAGATCTTGTGCGACATGACATGATGAATGCATATAACTTGGGCATTTTTGTTGTTGTTATTGTTCTATAATATTATATATAATTGGTGTCACTTTTTTGTTATTCTGTAATTACTTGTAAGAGTTTTATTGTGTTATTTTGTTTGTTCTGAATAGTACCCAGTACATTTTCTCGACTTGCAACAAATTTGATCTCTTTCATTTTTTTCATGATAATACTATATGCAAAGAAACTGGCATATATTACAGATTTCGAACTTATCAGTGGGGATGGGAATTGGGAGGAAGGGGCTTGCTCAGTCCTTTTTGTGGTTTAATTTAGGCAGAAAAACAAACAATTATGGTTCTGTAATTGAACCTTGTTTTGGGTTCCATCTATGGTTCTTTCATTGAACCGTTGCTTTTGGGTTCCATTATTTAATGAGCCACAGAACCAATTTTGGTTCTATAATGGAACCAATTAAATTTGGTTGCAATTTGGGTTCTATTTTTGGTTCCATACACGTGACGAGGCATGGAACCAATTTTGGTTCTATAAAAGAACCATTTAAATTGGGTTCTATAATGGAACCATTTTATATTGGTTCTATAATGGAACCATTTAAACTGGGTTCTATTTTTGATTCTGTAATCGAACGATTTATATTTGGTTCTATTATGGGTTCCATTTTTGGTTTCATATACGTGACAAGGTATGGATCCAATTTTGGTTCCATATAGAACCTACATTTTTTGCAGTGTACGGCTTTAAGTGAATATGAATAGATTTGTGTATTCATATCTATTCATATTCTGCTCCTCCTTTCTACTACGGTTTCTCGCTCAATATTATCCCTCGCCCAGATCGATCTCGTGCCATAAAAATTGACAATTCGAACGCGCATGCTGTTCTGTCTATTTCTTGAACTGTCTATGAAATATTATACACTTTAAAATCCCCTGAGTTAAGTGAACATGGATAAGTTTGGTTTCATACTACCTCAATCTAGTTGGTTTCATTGATTTTTAATGGTGTAGCGTTATTTTTTGTATACGTTTGAACGGTTGAAGTGTTTACATTGAGTCAGTTTCCCGACGTAATTACGCCATATCCCCGGCATGCTTTTTTTGGGGGGGGGGGGGGGGGGGGCGGGGTGGGGGCAACGGGTATCAAAATGCTCGTTGTTTTCATCTTCGTCCTTTGAAATATAATTTTGACGTTCTTCGCTACCCCCCCCCCCCCCCCCCCACATACACGCGCCCCATTGGGAACTAAGGTCGTGGAATGTGAATACAAATGCGACAGTGCATCACTTCAACTAATCGTTTGCAGGATATAAAATACTGTAGCGACTCTCTGTTTCAGTTAAGGATGTTTCGGGGTTCGCACAAAGAAGAAACACCGTTCGGTAATTACGTCATATTTTCGGTATTTGAAGTCGAAATTGCAACTTGTTTTGACTTTCCATTAGTACCATGAGTACTGAAATGTCACTTGATTTCAACGTTGGAGCGTGAAACTTAATTCTAACGTTTTATGCAACCTATCACCTTTAACGCCAAAACGTTAAAGATGTTCTGTGATTGGGAAGAAAAATGCGTAGCGATATCATTTCAGCTATTTACTTATCTGCCTGATAAATGTAGCCTGTGTGGTAGAGTTTTTTTTGTACTATATTTAGGCTCTACAAAATACGAAAATTTGGTAAAAATCGGACGCATTTTAAAATTTTAGACGTTAACTTCCGATGATTTCACTATCCAGTTTGGCTTTCAGCGTTAGATTCCCAAGGTTGGCAACACATGTTTGGATATCGATTCTATTCATAATATATTTTCAAAATTTCGCGGTAGAGCGCTCGTTACTTGGTTGATATTAAGAACTGGTAAAACTTTGTTTCGGATAAATGTTGAAGACTAAAACACAGAAAACAAGCAGCATCGCCAAACTGTATGTATGTTTTATGGCTACGTTATTAATATGCTAGCTGTACAAAATTCCCCGTGGGAACCCCGGGAAGTAAGCAGCACTTGTTTACTGTGGTAAACCAGTTCCGCTTTACTAGTAAAATAGGACCCAGTCACCAATGCTTGGGGTGAAAGTCCTCTAAATGGGCAACATGTTGATCGCAGTGGGCGCAGTGGCTCAGTAGGTAGAGGTGCAGGCTGCAAGCCGAGAGGTCCTTGGTTCGAATCCCACCTGCAGCAACTGCGTTGTGTCCTTGGGCAAGACACTTCACCCCCAGTGCCCACGTGTGGGCACGGTGACGTTGTATACAAAGGCGTACTGCACTTCAATGGTGCACTGTCTTCAACTGATGGCGATGTTGATCAACGATTGACTAAACTTGACTTCATCTCCATGTTGTGTCACGATTAGCCATGGTGCATAATTATGTGACGTTAACCACCAACAAACAAACAAACTAGCTGTACAAAAAGCAAAACGAGCGGTTTAATGAACGGTTTATTTCCACATTGGTTTCAGTGCAATCATTATAGGAACCCCAAGCGGGCTGTAGGCCCGCAAAGGATTCCACATACCCAGTCAGATAAATGCGTTCCAGAACAGAATTCTCTATAGCCGTCAATGTGATTTTTTGAATTGGACAGTAAATTTCAGTGGCAAAATCACGTAACTTCCGGTGTCGACTTGTCCATTCAATTGCAATTGGCCTATCCCCCTCTGGGAATCAAACAAAATATCAAACTCGTTTGTTTTCTGTTACAACCTAATTCGCCTCAAAGCTTTGCGTGATATACATGTACATATCTGCACTTCAGGGGTAACCAAGGCCTTCTCATCCGAGAACCGCGTCAAATCAGCGACCGGCCAAAGTGTTATTATTATTATTACTACTCGAATTCTGTCCTTTTGGAGGTTTGTCAGTATGTGCAGCTGATGATCAAGTTATTTCAGATCATACTCTCCTGATTTCGTTGTAACTTGACTGCCAGTGGGAACCTTAATCGAAAAAACGCACATATAACCGACAATATAACTGATAATTGTTATATCTGTGCGATTGTATACAGCTGTGTATTGACACGTATCTCGTGAAGTATCAAAAGGAATAGATACACAGTTTTCGAATTTTCTGAATGTTAAGGTGGTGTAAAAGAAAGGAAAAGTTTGCGTGAAAAAAAGGGTATACGGACGTTTCGTCCGCAAGCCGAGTCGTCCGCTTACAATTTTACCCATTTCGTCCGCCAGCGCACTGAATCGTCCGCTAGCAATTTTGCCCAAATTCGTCCGCTTGCAATTTCACCCAATTCGTCCGCCAAGGGTTTCAATATCATAAAAATATGGAAACTAAAATTAATGCTATTTATTCAGTATCAAACGAAATAATGATATTTATTCAGTACATAAGATTCACAACATAATAACAGCATAGCATAGCAAATATTTTTCAATGAATAATTGCAAAATTATAAGATTATGTTACGGAACTTATCAATATTACAAGTTTTGATGCATTTCTTAATATAATTATAACAAGTTTTGATGCATTTCTTAATATAATTAATTCCTGTAATACATTTGCTAATAATTTTGCGATTATTCACTGTAAAGCGCCGGTTGTGCGCTTTGATGAATAATTGCAAAATTTTTAAGATTTTGTTGCGGAACTTAATATAACATAAATCAAACGTCTCCTATCTGTGAAATTGGTATCCAGTCACTTCGACCCCAAGTCATTTCGGCCTCTGGTCACTTCAGCCTCAAAGTCTCTTCGGCCCCAGTCACTTGCTCGATATTTATTGAAAAAATATTAATGTACATGTATATCGTAGAGCAATTATCTCTGCAGTAAATTCACATTCGATGTGTTCTGTAATAATGAACGTCTCTTATCTGCGAGATTGGTATCCAGTCACATCGAACCCCAGTCACTTCGGCCCCTTGGTCATTTCGGCACCATTTTGAGTGCAGAGATCTATAAAGATCAGCGCATAGTTTATGTTTAGAAATAATGGTCAATTACCTTTATTAAGTAATGTTCAGTCATTTGTATTTACACAGTGCACGGAAAAGTTTTACATGACATTAAAAAATATCCATGTGTTCAATTTTACATACATTTAAGGTGCTATCTTTATAAGTAAGGGAAATTTGATTACTTTGAAATTTCACAAAGTATATGCAGTCATCTCATTCATTCATGTTGTTATGCACAATTCCTAGTCACCTTCCAATTCGAGGTTCACAGGGTTTCTTTTTCTTTTCTTTTTTCTAAAACAACCACCAAACTGCGATTCTGATACTACCATAAATATGTCCACGTTTTTTGAAACACGGAGCAGAATTCTTGTAGTTATGCGCAATTCCTAGTCACCTTCCAGTTCGAGGTTCACTGAGGTCGGACTCCAGTACTCCACTTCCAATGCGCACACTCAAACCAAATAACATTACTGACCCTCGCTTCCGACTCTCGTGGATTCATAAGCAAATACAATTATTCAGGTAACAAGGAATTTCAAATCCCACATCGTCCACGTGCACCTGCCCTGGTTTGTAAAGAGGGTATTTTCGAGGGGTAAATTAAAATTAATCGTCGTTATTTGGAATATAGTTTATTTAAACGCTATGTAAACCCTACTTTCACGTTTCGTTATTTGCGGGTAGGGGTAGCCATTTTGCTATAAATCTGGCTTCCATTCATCTATGTAACTCCGATTGCCACAAAACACAACACAGATGTATACCTTTATAAAATATACAGATTGCTATGAATAAACACGTTTAACACAATAAAAACGTAAGTTCTGTGACTGAACCTAAAATTTTTCGCTAAAAGCACCCAAAGGTGCGGATTTTTGATCAAAGGTATGTCAAATTCCGAAAATAAATTGCCATTTCAAACAACAAACTAGTTTGTTGCAACAGAAAATTACTTGTCCATATCAACAGTAATCATTTGGTTGGGGGGGGGGGGGGGGGGGTGCGGGGGCTCAGCAGGTAGAGACGCAGAGGTCTTCGGATCGAATGCCACCTTTGGGAACCACGTTGTGTCCTTCTGCAAGACACTTAATCCCAATTGCGAGCGTGGGGGCACGGTGACGTTGTTTACTAATGCGTACTACACGTCGATGGTGCACTTGTCTTCAACCAATTCTAACCCTGCTTGTCTGGAGATAGTATGTTGGGGAGTCTGACAGTTGCTCGCCGTTGCTCGGTGACCTTCTCCGGTACTCCGGCTTCCTTCACCCGTAAAACTGTCCGACACGAGGTGACCCTGGCTGTCGAAAGTGTCGTTAAGCCGCAATAAATAAATAAATTATTTTTGGGGAATTTTTTAAAAATATATTCATTTTCGTTTTTTCTGTAAGGGGCTTAACTTTAAATGCCGTTTTTCCTCTTATTGCCTGGGTAGAGAAAGTCTGTCCTGTTTTGGTTAACTGCAGATGATATATATATATATAATGCCGAGTAATTTTCTCGACCTCAGACTGTAAACAGAACCAACCTTAGCCATTGAGCTGTGACTCAATCTTTTCTTCTGACTCAATACAGAATAGTGCTTCCTCATTTCCGATTTTTTTTTAAGTTTTACCTCAATTTCCCCGCGGGAACCCCGGGAAGTGAAGCAGTGCCTGTTCACTGCGGTAAACGGACTCTGTTTTACTGGTAAAATAGGACCCAGACACCAATGCTTAGGAGATGCAAACCCTATCTAAAATGGGCAACATGGCCTTATTAACGCTCTCCCCACGTCTTGAGTTGATACTCATGTTGTGATCATGATAAGCCATTGTGCAAATATATGTGATCTTAACCAACAATAAATAAATAAATAAATAAATTTAATCTCAATTCCAAGTTTCTCTCGAATAGTGCTCAGTGACAACTGTTGAACCAAATGCTATCGCAGCTTAAAATACTAATATAATCCTGCTGTCAAGACTTCTTAGCTGGTTCCGCTATCAGGGCTCTCGAAAATGAGGATATCTATGGCCTGGAATTGTATTATTTGAGAAAGCCTTTCGAGCATACCTTTTATAGGATATTTATCTGAGGCAAAAGCCAACACCTTTCTTGCTTATATTTCATATTCAGTCAAACACTAATAATATTTTGTTTATATAAATTTGTTTCATTACAAACTATTGGAGAGTGTCTGTAGGCACTCTCCAATAATTTGTAATAAAGCAAGTTTTGAATAATGAATTCAGACCAACAAAAATAATCTGGCATCAACCAGATAATCACTAATGTGAAAAATATCTTGTTGTTTGCACCTTCCGACGTTTGTTGTCTCAAAGGGTTAAACTGGAAACTATTTATTGTATGCAAAGCAAAACACAACACACACATCGCGAGCGATTAAAAACAATTCCACTGCTAATGGAATCTTTTTTTCAGTTGACTGTTGAACAATTGATTTGGGCTTGACGTTGTAATGTATGTTAATTGGGTTAGCTTTAATGACTCAGTAAGGGGGCGCGGTGGCTCAGTTGGTAGAGGTGCAGGCTGCAAGCCGAGAGGTCCTCGGTTCGAATCCCACCTGCGGCAATCGCGTGGTGTCCTTGGGCAAGACACTTCACCCCGATTGCCTACGTGGGGGCATGATGACGCTGTGTACTGAGGCGTACTGCACGTCGATGGTGCGCATGTCTTCAACCAATCTACCCCTGCCTGTGCTACGGTGCAGAGTTCAGAGGTATGATGTTGGAGAGCTGACAGCTGCTCGTCGTTGTTCGGTGGTTCTCTCCGGGTACTCCGGATTCCTCCACCCGTAAAACTGTCACGGTCACGATTAGCCATTGTGCATAAGTATGTGACCTTAAACACCAATAAATAAATAAATAAATAAATAAATGACTCAGTATTACTAAATAAAGTAACCACATCATTTGTATTAATTGAAGTTTTTGATTACTTTCGTAATTGAGTGCAGTTTCGAAAATCTCAATTCGTGATGTGTTGCTACCCCAATAAGATTCGTATTTAGACCAAACGCTTTCACTGATGTTTGAACAAATACTTGATTGTTGCAAGATAAAAAATCTCCATTCATTCGTTTCAATAATTAAACCAGCTTCAAATACCTTCCCGTAATACTTCGTACGTGCGTGAAGTGTTGCTACCCCCACTAAAGATTTATTTTGTCGTCTCGACGTTTCTACCAGTAGTGAGAACATACTCTCCCATAATTCGTAATGTTGACAATCCCCCCCCCCCACCCTTCCACCCCAAATGGTTCACCAAGTTGGGCAGTAGACGGGCAGGGTTCGTAATCAGCCCAATCAGCATGTTATGCTTGAATAGAACAGTATAACGGAATGTCTTTTTTATTGTAGTAGGCGTAAAGAACTTTTTGACGATTTTAATATTGTAGGAGAATTCTAGTTTTCAGAATGATGTCCCACAGGGCGCTCTAAACAAGCAGTCACAACACTCTATTTCAACGGGACTGGTGTGAGAAAACATCGTTCTACACAGCAACACGGAGAAGTTGCTTGACAAAGTCTGTTATCAAAAACAGCTCTGCACCGATGCTCTTGAAAGACACCCACATAGGTTTAAAACAGTCAGGTATTGTTTCTAATTTTGACAATGACTGTCTGATCAATCAGGTTAGTCGACATTTTCGTTCTAACTGTCGTAGTAGTTTGCCAGGGTAACAGGCTTTTCGGGTATACAGGTCAGAGACAAATAGTAAGAACGCTTAAATTCTTTATGTCCAAAGGTTGAGTTCTGTTCAAGGAGCTGTATGACTGAATCTAGTCAGTGCCACCAGCGTGTAAGCCGAGATTCCCTCCACTTTTGTGTTCGGGATAAACTGTATAACCTAACTCACACCCTTCACCCACAATAATTTATGTTCTGTGGGGCTTGGTGGGGAGTGAACACTTTTTCCACGCCACTAGTCTAATGATGTAAGGAATTCGTGGCCATTTTGACCTGGAAGCAGTCTAGCCCTTAAATAGTCCATCGACTATGTTTAGATTTGCTTGTATGAAAAATTACAGTTCGTCAGAAAAGCGAACCATGCATTTAATTTAAAGAAAATATCAAAACCACTTTTTTCTTTGTATCAACTCAAGCAATGTTGCTTAGTCCAGAGTTGATTTGACCAAATTCCATTACGGATGAAAGCTCACCACAACCGCAGTTTTTTTTTATTATTCCACAGAGCTCCACTAATGCTGTTAATATCTTGATAGTTTCAGGATGAATTAAATGCTTATTGATATAGATATCTATAACTGGAGCACGAAAGAATATCTGAATACCTCTGTGAGTGAATCGACATCACGTTCCATCAATTGTAGTCTGTGTGCAAACTCCGGGAAATGTAGGTAAACAATCCGCCTCATGTGTGCGGAACGGAAATCGCTCGGACTATTTTTAAATAGAAGACTTTCTACAAATCGTGCAGCGCAATAACAAACTGAATCGCTAGCGATAACTGAAAATCGTCCCATGAGTTCCAGTGGAACTTATAGGACAAAATAGTAACACTGGTTCCCCTCGCAAATTTGGTTGGCAATAAAATGTGTTGTTTTTGTTTCTAGTTGTCAAATGAATTTCTGAGTGTCCTTCTAGTAATTATAGAGTTCATGTTACCAGAGTCGTGAGATCTAGCGACGCCTGTCCTTACCAGTTTCGCCAACGATACGAATTTGACAGCCCAGCTTGAATAACCCTTGTAAATATTATCATATGTAGCTTTCGAGGTATAAGGCCCATTACCAATCATCCTGGTTTGGCCGGAAGCTCTCTCTCTGCCCATTGCTACATAACATATTTGAGGAGTTAATGCAGAAAGTACTCACCTGTATTCCTGATGTAGCTCAGTTAATAAAAATATGTGCCTAGCAGTACAACTCTTATGTAATATCTGAATGCGACTCATTAATATTATTATAGTCTCATGCATAAAAGAGTCGATGCAGTTATATTTGCAGAAAACAGGTGGAATGATGTATAAACTCTCTTTCATCATCTAATTAATGGTCTCGAAGCCTGCATTTCTGAAGTGCTATCCTCAAATACAATATTATCCAAAACTAGATGGATTGAGGTCTCACAATCTCCAAAAGTCTTAAAAGAAAAGCACCGAACGCCGAGCTGCCGCACTGCGACTGAAAGATGCCTGGAAAATTGATTTTTAAAATGTCATTTAATTTAGACTTTAGGGATGCTAAATTTAGTTTTTATGAGCGTTTGTCGGAATCGAATCATAGTGGGGCATAAGTAGTATCGCAGGAGGTTTTCGTCCCCCATTATCCGGACTTTTGGGAGAGCAGCTAGTGTTAAATTCCCAAACGAAATTCTACAGCCACACACGTTCCATGGAATCCCTTTTTGAAAAACGTCTGGCGTTCGGCACCCCTTTTCCAAAATGAGGCTAAGAGTCGTATGTGCAAGTAACTCGAGCGAGCAGTTGCTTGATAGCTCATTTGCTCGATGAGCTTCGAGTCGTTCGAGCAAGCATAGACAGTTAGCAAGCCTACAGTGGTGCTACAAGTCAGTAGTAATGTTAAAAGGGCAGTAAAAGACTATAGTATTAGGTGAATATATTTGATCATAGGACAGACAGCATAGGACATGCCGGAAGCCGATGATGAGACTACCTGTATGGGAACTGTATGCAAGTTGTATAGAAACTTGGAAAGCGACTTATAGAATCCCACTTGTGGAACCCCTTTTTGGGAAACGTCGATGCTATAGAATCCTTTTTTGTCGTATGAGACCGCGAGCAGTATGTGCGAGTCACTAGTTAGAGCAATTCCTCGATAGCACATTTGCTCGGTGGACTTCGAGTCGTTCGAGCAGTATGTGGAGTCACATGATCGAACAATTGCTCTAAAGCTTATTTGCTCGATGGTCTGCGAGTCATTCGAGCACTGATTTTTCAGTAACTGCTCGACAGCTTATAAGGGAAATTTGGAATAGGTATGTCTTGGTCTGGCCAAACAGGTAATATTATCCTCAGATAAGTATCCTATAAAAGGTATGCTCGAAAGGCATTCTCAAATAATACAATTCCAGGCCATAGGTGTCCTCAAACACCAAATGAGGCTAAGAGTCGTATGTGCGAGTCACACGAACGAGCTTTTGCTCGAGAGCTAATTTGTTCGATGGGATTCGAGTCGTTCGAGCAATGACTTATCAGGAACTACTCGATAGATTCATGGGTTTAGTAATGATATAAGCATTTGTTATACACAAGGGAGATATGTATAGATTACGGTAAATGAAGCGAAATGATTGGTTGATCAGCTTCCATGGATGATCCGGATACATGAAACAAGAACAAGTGTACTTGGAATGCGGTAGGAACTACTGACATTACGTACCACCTTACCAGTAATATGATGATACAAAGTGTTTAGTGTAGGTTAATACTATCAATGCTTAAGATGGGACCTACAGGGGCATATACCAACCATACTCTGATACCGTTCTGTACTACCATTCATTAACCCCACCCCACAATACCACTTGATAATATGAAGCATCTCATGGATTAGAAGTATCAAGGGCTAACAAGAGACCTACAGGGGTATATACAACCTATGCTATACTACCGTTCTTTACTACCAAGCATAACCCCCACCCCATAATACCACTTGACCTATCATGGCGTACTACCTATACCAGCCATATAATAAAATAAAGCAATTGGTTAATTAATAGTACCAAGCAGTAACAGTGATCATGCAGGGGTATATACCATCCATTCTATACCACGTTCTAAACTACCAGGCATTACCCCTACCCACAATACCACTTGGCCTAGCATTACATACTACCTATACCAGTCATAGGATAACGTCAAGCATTAGGTGGACTAATAGTACTAAGGGCTAACATGGAAACTTTAGGGGTACAAAGTGTACCCTATACTACCACACTAGGCGACCATGCATTACAACTACACCCACAATAACGTCTGTCACCGCATTACACACTACCTAAACTAGTCATGGGATGACACAAAGCATTAAGTCGATTAGTTGTACCAATGGCTTTCGGGGGTGGGGGGTACAGAGGTATATATCGTCCATATTACACTGCCATTCTATACTGAAAGGCATTACCCCCACCCCATTCCACAATACCACTAGACCTGCCAATAACGTACTACCTGTACCAGTCATAATAATACAAAGCAATCGGTTGGTTAATAATACCGAGGACCAACAGTGAACCTACAGGGGTATATACCGTGCATCCTATGCCCCCGTTCCAAACAAACGATTATAAATACTGCCTGTCCTAGCATTACGAATTACCAATCCCAGCCATAAGATAATACAAAGGATTCGGTAGGTTAATAATACTAAGGGGGTAATAGGCCAACAGACCATTCATCCTATACTGCCCAGCTAAACCACCAAGGACTATCTCGCAATACTGCACTGGGCGACCCATCCCCACAATACTGCTTGACCTAGCTATAGCAGACATAGGATAATATGAGAGCCCTAGGGCTAATAGTATACCAACATGGATATATACCACAACAACCAGATGCCCCCCCCCTCCCCAACGAGACGTCCGACACCCCCTGACCCGAATAACGTTATGTCAGATTGTAAAGTGGACAAAAACAGTGGTCAACATCACTATGACGTCGCGTGTGCATCATGACGCCAAGACGTCAATAGCAACATCAACCGTTCCGCGAAGAAAAACTTTCAAGAAAACTCACCCTCCCCTTCAATTTACCATCACATACCCATAATACATACTCATAGTCCCGTGTTTAGCATATATCACTATACATACCATAGTATACTCTATATGCAGTACTAAACCATTTGCCGGATCTAGCTGGATGGAGCCGAAGTTTTGCAACGAAAAAGTTGCTCCCCCGAAAGTCCGGTTCCTATGGGAATTTAACAGTAGCTGCTTCCCCAAAAGTCCGTGTAATGGGGGACGAAAACCTCCTGCTATACGACTGACATATTTTGCGACAATGTGAACGTAGCATCACTGCAACAATTTCTTGCATTCCGTATTTCCATAAAATACACGCTTTGCCTGTGAAACCGAAGCGAAAAAAAAATTGTTTGTGTTGTCCTTGAATAGAAATGTAATACTGATCACGTGAGCGGGCAATTTAACTATTTCTTTGGTTTACGTTTGGGTTATTTTTTGACAATAATTTGTGTTTTTATTAACGTTTTAGTAATCTGTGGGCGTGCAATAAATACAGATCGGACTTTAATTTTTTACAGCACGAGATCGATTTCGGCGGAGGGATAATATTGAACAGAAGCCGAAGGCTTCGCGTTAAATATTTTCCCACCGCCAAAATCGATTAATATTTTTTTTTAGTAAACTGTAGACATGCAATAAATACAGAACAGCATTCGCGTTCGAACTGTCATTTTTGTTTCACATGTTTATCTCTATGGGAGCCCAAATGTTTAAATTAGTGCAGTATGAGGAATATTCTTTAAAGATCTTCTTCTTCAGATCTGCCAATAAGAATCTTTTGATATTTGGTATGCAGCATCCTTAGTGGGGTGAGATTCAAATTTGTTCAAGCCAAGTTCCTGGGTTGATATTTAGGCTGAAAATTTGCAGTCCCGTTCCGGACTTAGAAATTTTGATCCAAAATCCGGAAATTTTCTTTTGTTTTTTTTTTGTGTGTTTCGGTCAATTTTAAGAAGACAATTTTTTTTTTACACTGAAAATTTGGGGGGCGGGTGAGACTTCGCATTTTTTTTACCAAAAGCTGGAAATTAGTTTTTTTTATGGTTTTGGTCAATTTTAAGAAGAAACAATTTCCGAACAAAAATTTTTAAAAATCTGTTTTTTATGCGTTTATCTCAATTTCGGGACGTAAAAGTGCAGGAACTGAAAATAGAAGGAAAATCCTGTATATTGTGGGGGCACAACTGCTTCTTCTAATTGGTATATGCTTTTCTTAGGAGGGGCGTATGCAGCTTATTCAAGTCAAGTCCCTGGTTTGATATTTAGACTACCATGTTAGGTGAGCGCCCTCACCCCCCACCCCCCACCCCCCACCCCCCCACCCCCCACCCCGGGGCCTCTTGTTTACAATTGCCGCCGTTTTATAGAATTGTAGAAAATTATGTCAGTATCCTTTTAATCGTCAGTCCCATTGGTCAGCCATGAGTGCTGACCATGTCTCTAGTCTTACTGCAATTTGTTTTTATTGTTGGCGACTGAAAAATTACCACTTCCAACAAATACTGTTTCCCATGTCATGCTATTGGTCCATAACAATTTTTTCTGCCATAACAAAGCAGACAATTGCCAACAGCCACAAAAAAACTAATTAAGAAGTCACCATGTGATTAACAGTTCACACTGTTGCTTACTGAGGTGGAGTAGCTTTAAATACCATTACCAAGCTACATACGAAATACCAAAGGGAAGATTTTTCAGGGCACTCTACTACTTCAGCACCCATAATTCTCAAATATGGCATTAAAACCATGCACATACTGCTTAACTCTATTTACATAATCAGAATACACCACCAGAGGTGCGGCTGCAAGCCGAGAGGTCCTCAGTTCGAATCCCACCTGCGGCAACAGTTTTGTGTCCTTGGGTAAGACACTTCACCCCCATTGCCCATGTGGGGGGTGGGGGGGGCATGGAATGCTGTGTACTAAGGCATACTGCATGTTCTTGGTGCACCTGTCTTCGAACAAGGATAAGCCTATTTGTGTAGTATATTGGGGATCTGACAGTTGCTTGTCATTGCTCAGTGGTTCTCTCTGGGTACTCTGGCTTCCTCCACCCATAAAACTGTCATGGTCATGATTATCTGTTGTGCAGAAATATGTGACCTTAAACACCAATAAGTAAATAATAAAAAGAACACACCACCCCATACCCCTTTCACTCCTGTTTTCATTCACCTTGGTATCCCTCGGTTTGCCTCGGTGTTTAGTATGCCCGCCAGAAAAGGAGTGATTTCTTTTTCTAAAATAGCAAAACAAAAAACAGTAATTTTTAACAGGTAGTAACAAAATAATTTTGCATGAAGCGCACAATTTTATGTTAGTTAATAGCTGAAAAAACGCAGGGTGATATTTTCAAATCTTATTTTATTACTGGCACCGGGTACTGGTAATGAAAATTGTCGTTTGTCATCAATACTTGATCAAGTTTCTGACAAAGCACATTGTACTATTTCAATGTTAGCTACTGGACATAAGCACACAATTTGATGCTAGTTTACCATGATACAGTTTCTTAGCTAGGATATCCAAGTCAGGGGCAAGAGTAATATCTAGTCGGGGTGGGACCGGGGCATAAAGAATATGATGCACAGCATCATCTGAGCCACATAGCAGTGAGATAGGGGTGTGTGCCCCTCTCATCAGTGGAGGGGTCGGGTGCCCCCCCCGCCCCCCCCCCCCCCAAAAAAAAAATAAAATTTGAAATTCAAGACAGAAAAACACAATTACCTTGACTCTATGTCCATTTCTCTCCATAGTATATAAGTTGCGAACAAGCATAAATATCTAGATATTAAAATGTCTTGTCGGATGTTCATTATATGGGTTAACAGGGGAGATGGGCCATGAATGAAATGGGGTGGGCATGTGCCCCCACCCTCCAGCCCCTATGCCTACAGTGCGGCCACCGTGGACTGGTCAATTTCCATGGCTGTGCAATATTTTTGCGGATGCAATGATATTAGATTTCAAACACTGTGTACAGCAGTAATCATCAAACATTTAATTAATGAAGCACAGGGTACAATCCGATGCTTCATTAATTATCCCCGCATTTTAAAAAATGCGGGGATATTGTCATGATCTCCGTCCGTACGTCCGTACATCCGTACGTCCGTACGTCCGTACTTCCGTACGTCCGGTTTTGTAATTCGAAACGCTGTAACTTTCTACAGTTGTTCGATAGGGTCTGTGCAACCCAAAAATACAACTTTTAAATTTTTGTGCCACCAGGTGGCTTCTGTGGAGCCACTTAAAAAATGCGTTATTTTTTCACTTTTTTGCTGAATAGTCCCAACCTATGTAATTCGGAGTTCTAAAATTACACTTGGGTGTTGCTAAATGATCTGTAGATATGTAGGAAGGTTTCGGATTTTTCGGGTGCCACGTGGCTGTGCCACCGTAGCCACTTTTGTGTTTTCTTAGACCGTTTCCGGCAAAAGGCTCGTAGGATATGTAATTCGAAATGCTAAATCCATGCTCAGATGTTGCAGTAGGGTCTATAGATGCGCACGAAGGTTTCGGATTTTTCGGGTGCCACGTGGCTGTGCCACCGTAGCCACTTTTGTGTTTTCTTAGACCGTTTCCGGCAAAAGGCTCGTAGGATATGTAATTCGAAACGCTAAATCCATGCTCAGATGTTGCAGTAGGGGCTATAGATGCGCACGAAGGTTTTGGATTTTTCGGGTGCCACGTGGCTGTGCCACCGTAGCCACTTTTGTGTTTTCTTGAACCGTTTCCGGCGAAAGGCTCGTAGGGTATGTAATTCGAAATGCTAAAACCATGCTCATATGTTGCAGTAGGGTCTATAGATGCACACAAAGGTTTCGGATTTTTCGGGTGCCACGTGGCTGTGCCACCGTAGCCACTTTCGTGTTTTCTTAGATCCTTTCCGGCGAAAGGTTCGTAGGGAATGTAATTCGAAATGCTCAAACCATGCTCATATGTTGCAGTAGGGACTATAGATGTGCACAAAAGTTTCGGATTTTTCGGGTGCCACGTGGCTGTGCCACTTTAGCCACTTTTATGTTTTCTTAGACCGTTTCCGCCGAAAGTCTCGTAGGGTATGTAATTCGAAATGCTAAAACTATTCTCAGATGTTGCAGTATGGTCTATAGATGCGTACGAAGGTTTTGGAATTTTTGGGTGCCACGTGGCTGTGCCACCGTTGTCACTTTTGTGTTTTCTTAGACCTTTTCCGGTGAAAGGCTCGTAGGGTATGTAATTCGAAATGCTAAATCCATGCTCAGATGTTGCAGTATGGTCTATAGATGAGTACGAAGGTTTCGGATTTTTCGGGTGCCACGTGGCTGTGCCACCGTAGCCACTTTCATGTTTTTCTTAGATCGTTTCCGGCGAAAGGCTTGTAAGGAAAGTAATACGAAATGCTAAAACCATGCTCATATGTTGCAGTAGGGACTATAGATGTGCACAAAGGTTTCGGATTTTTCGGGTGCCACGTGGCTGTGCCACTTTAGCCACTTTTATGTTTTCTTAGACCGTTTCCGCCGAAAGTCTCGTAGGGTATGTAATTCGAAATGCTAAAACTATTCTCAGATGTTGCAGTATGGTCTATAGATGCGTACGAAGGTTTCGGAGTTTTTGGGTGCCACAGGGTGTGCCACCGTTGCCACTTTTGTGTTTTCTTAGACCTTTTCCGGCGAAAGGCTCGTAGGGTATGTAATTCGGAACGCTAAATCGATGCTCAGATGTTGCAGTACCGTCTATAGATGCGTACGAAGGTTTTGGATTTTCCGGGTGCCTCGTGGCTATGCCACCGTAGCCACTTTTGTGTTTTCTTAGACCGTTTCCGGCGAAAGGCTCGTACGGTATGTAATTCAAAATGCTAAAACCATGCTCATATGTTGCATTAGGGTCTATAGATGCATATGAAGGTTTCGGATTTTTCAGGTGCCACGTGGCTGTGCCACCGTTGCCACGTTCGTGTTTTCTTAGATCGTTTCCGGCGAAAGGCTCCTAGGGTATGTAATTCGAAACGCTAAATCTATGCACATATGTTGCAGTAGGGTCTATAGATGCGTACGAAGGTTTCGGATTTTTCGGGTGCCACGTGGCTGTGCCACCGTAGCCACTTTTGTGTTTTCTTAGATCGTTTCCGGCGAAATGGTCCTAGGGTATGTAATTCGAAACAGTAAAACCATGTTCAGATGTTGCAGTAGGGACTATAGATGCGCACAAAGGTTTCGGATTTTTTGAGTGCCACGTGGCTGTGCCACCATTGCCACTTTCATGTTTTTCTTACACTGTTTCCGGCGAAAGTCTCGTAGTGTATGTAATTCGAAACGCTAAAACAATTCTCAGATGTTGCAGTATGGTCTATAGATGCGCACGAAGGTTTCGGATTTTTCAGGTGCCACGTGGCTGTGCCATCGTTGCCACTTTTGTGTTTTCTTAGACCGTTTGTGGCGAAAGGCTCCTAGTGTATGTAATTCGAAATGCTAAAACCATGCTCAAATGTTGCAGTAGGGTCTGTAGATGCGCACGAATGTTTCGGATTTTTCAGATGCCAAGTGGCTGTGCCACCGTTTCCACTTTTGTGTTTTCTTAGATCGTTTCCGGCGAAAGGCTCCTAGGGTATGTAATTCGAAACGCTAAAACCATGCTCAAATGTTGCAATGGGGTCTGTAGATGCGCACAAAGGTTTTGAATTTTTCAGGTGCCACGTGGCTCTGCCACTGTTGCCACTTTTGTGTTTTCTTAGACCGTTTCTGGCGAAAGGCTCCTAGAGTATGTAATTCGAAACGCCAAAACTATGCTCAAATGTTGCAGTGGGGTCTGCAGATGCGCGCAAAGGTTTCAGATTTTTCAGCTGCCACGTGACTGCGCCACCATTGCCACTTTCGTGTTTTCTTAGACCGTTTCTGGCGAAAGGCTCCTAGGGTATATAATTCGAAACGCTAAAACCATGCTCAAATGTTGCAGTAGGGTCTGTAGATGTGTACAAAGGTTTCAGATTTTTCAGGTGCCACGTGGCTGTGCCACCGTTGGCACTTTTGTGTTTTCTTAGACCGTTTCCGGCGAAAGGCTCCAACGGTATGCAATTCGAAATGCTAAAACCATGCTCAAATGTTGCAGTGGGGTCTGTAGATGCGCACGAAGGTTTCGGATTTTCCAGATGCCACATGGCTGTGCCACCGTTGCCACTTTTGTGTTTTCTTAGACAGTTTCCGGTGAAAGGCTCCTAGGGTAAGTAATTCGAAACTCTAAAACCATGCTCAAATGTTGCAGTGGGGTCTGTAGATGTGCACAAAGGTTTCGGATTTTTCAGCTGCCTAGTGGCGTGACGGTTGCCACTTTCGTGTTCTCTTAGACCGTTTCCGGCGAAAGGCTCCTCGGGTATGTAATTCGAAATCCTAAAACCATGCTCAAATGTTGCAGTAGGGTCTGTAGATGCGCACGAAGGTTTCGGATTTTTGGGGTGCCACGTGGCTGTGCCACTGTTGCCTCTTTCATGTTCTCTTAGACCATTTCCGGCGAAAGGCTCCTACAGTAAGTATTTCGAAATGGTAAAACCATGCTCAAATGTTGCAGTAGGGTCTGTAGATATGCACGAAGATTTTGGATTTTTCAGGTGCCACGTGGCTGTGCCACGATTGCCACTTTTGTGTTTTCTTAGACCGTTTCCAGCAAAAGGCTCCTAGAGTATGTAATCCGAAACGCTAAAAACATGCTGGATGTTGCAGTAGAGTCTGTAAATGCACAGGAAGGTTTCGGATTTTTGGGGTGCTACGTGGCTGTGTCACTGTTGCCACTTTTGTGTTTTCTTAGACCGTTTCCGGCGAAAGGCTCCTAGGGTATGTAATTCGAGATGCTAAACGCATGCTCAAATGTTGCAGTAAGGTCTGTAGATGCGTACAAAGGTTTCAGATTTTTCAGGTGCCATGTGTCGGTGCCACCGTTTTTCTTTCGTGTTTTCTTAGATCATTTCCGGCGAAAAGCTCCCAGAGTATGTAATTTGAAATGCTAAAACTATGCTCAAATGTTGCAGTAGGGTCTAGATGTGAAGGAAGGTTTCGGACTTTTGGGGTGCCACGTGGCTGTGCCACCGTTGGCACTTTCATGTTTTCTTAGACCGTTTCCGACGAAAGGCTCCCAGGGTACATGTATGTAATTCGAAACACTAAAACCATGCTCAAATGTTGCAGTGGAGTCTGTAGGTGCGCACGAAGCTGTGTCACCTGTGCCACTCAATATGATTTTAGTGTGTCATATAATACATTTCATCTTTGTATCAAGCATTCATACAAAGTCAAGGATGCAAATGCGGGGATACACTATAGTGTGCTTTGCACACAAGTGACACCATCTAGTTAAAATTTTACTGATGACGATTTTCTATTACCTGGAAAAAAGCATGCGTGGACATCACTGCCCATGCATGGATTATAACCAGTCCACGGCAACTGCACTTTATGTCTGCGCCACTGCTATAAGCAGGGACTAATCTAAATGGGTGGGTGTGTTTACAAATATTAATATTTTTAGCTCACCAACTTTAGTTGTGTGAGCTTATGGCATGGCTCCATCGGTCGGCGTCTGCGTCAGCGCCGACGTCGGCATCAGCGCACGTGTCCAATAATGTTAAAGCTTCTGCTTAGGTCACTTACTCGCCCTATTTCCATATTACGGCCTTTATAATGCTGCTATATGATGATTATTATCATTCTACCATGATTTAACTCCTCATACCCTACATTTTAGACATTTTTCTTGATATTTTTAGTTGCGTTTAGTTTTCTGTTTAGGTCAGAATTTCATGTTTAACTAAGAGTTTAGGTCAGCTGCTGTGCTCCTTCTCTTCCCATGGCAATTATATTCATCATACATATTCCTCAGTGTCATTGTTCCAAGATTAACCTCCCATATCCTGCATTTGAAACATTTTTCTTGACATTTTTAGTTGCGTTTAGTTTTCTGTTTAGCTCAGAATTTCATGTTTAACTTTGTGTTTAGATCAGCTGCTGTGCTCCCTCTCTTCCCATGACACTTATATTCATCATACATGTTCCTCAGTATCATTGTTCCATGATTAACCCCTCATACCCTGCATTTTATACATTTTTCTTGACATTTGTAGTTGCGTTTAGTTTTCTGTTTAGCTCAGAATTTCATGTTTAACTAAGTGTTTAGGTCAGTTGCTGTGCTCCTTCTCTCCCCATGGCACTTATATTCATCATACATGTTCCTCAGTACCATTGTTCCATGATTAACCCCTCATACCCTGCATTTTAAACATTTTTCTTGACATTTTTAGTTGCGTTTCGTTTTCTGTTTAGCTCGAAATTTCATGTTTAACTTAGTGTTTAGGTCAGCTGCTGTGCTTCTTCTCTCCCCATGGCACGTATATTCATCATACATGTTCCTCAGTATCATTGTTCCATGATTAACCCCTCATACATTGCATTTTAAACATTTTTCTTGAAATTTTTAGTTGCGTTTAGTTTTCTGTTTAGCTCGGAATTTCATGTTTAACTTAGTGTTCAGGTCAGCGGCTGTGCTCTTTCCATTCCCATTGCACTTATATTCATCATACATGTTCCTCAGTATCATTGTTCCATGATTAACCCCACATACCCTGCATTTTAAACATTTTGCTTGACATTTTTATTTGCGTTTAGTTTTCTGTTTAGCTCAGAATTTCAAGTTTAACTTAGTGTTTATGTCAGTTTCTGTGTTTTACGTTTAAGGGGTTGTGTTTAGGTAAGCTTTGTCGCATGTTATGAGCCCTTTGATACAGTTCTTGTGTTTGCCAAAGTTACTATCAAAGAGGAATGTTGGTGAGCTTTTGGGTGTTGGCGTCCTTCTTGTTTAATACCTGATAACAAAGTAATATTAGTTTATGAACAACCACACAACTGTCTTTTAATTACAATACTCCTAATTCCTATTAAACAAACATAAATGTTTATTAACTTTGCGGAATTTTTACACTCTGTATGAAGCTTATTTGGGCCTGTATGTTTGTTAAAATTGCCCTTCCACTCGGGAGGACTTCTTGAAATCAGTCTTCACAGGATTGTGTGGTATTCTTTTGTGTGAGACAATGGATTCACTGTAATAATCTTCACGCATAAAGCCCCACAAAGTAGATCTGTTTCTCAGGCCTTTTTTGTAAAATTGCATGCAGGCGGGTGTTTTTTTTATTTTATTTTTTATTTTTGTAATTATTTCGTTGCCATTAAAAGTTCATATTCTTGGTTTATTTTAGGCCTCATAACCTACAGAATAGCATGGGTGGTGGTGTATTCCATCCCTTGAGTGCAAGAAGGCTTTGCAATGCTATTTCATACGCCTTGTTGCACACCAGAGACAAATTTATCAATTTTAATAACATGGGTAAAATATCGGACGTGAACCATTTAATTCTTCTTTTTAGCTCACCTCGACAAAGTCAAGCTGGGCTTATCTAATCACTCTCCGTCCATTGTCCAACTGTCTGTCGTCCATCAACACCATGTTTTGGTCTTCTCGCCTAAGACCAGTGGGCCAATTCAAGTGAAAGTTTGTGTGAGTGATGGTCCCAAAGGGTTATTACATTTTTGTTTTACTCAACATGCCCAGCTCCATAGGGAGGGAGTGGGGGAAGTGCTCCCAAAATATTTTCAAAATCTCATGAACTAGTGGGTACAGTGACTTAATATTTGTTATGGAGCTTCCTTTTGAGGTTAGAATCAAGTTTGTTCAAACGTAGTTCGTGAAGCAATATTTGGCTTTGTAATGGGAGGGGTTAGATTTTTGGTACCACCCAAAATTTCTACTTTCTGAACCGATGGTCCGATTTTAACGAAATCCAGTAGGTGGAATTATTGGGTCATAAGTACTTGACTCATGCAAAAACAAAAACCTGCATCCCCATGGGATCCCCAGGAGCTAAAAATAGAAATATTTTCAAACGCCCATGTTTCCCAAACCACTTGGAACAGAGAACTGTTATATGGTATGAAGCATCCTTGGCACCAGTAGAAGTGAATGATAAAAATAATTTGACGTCTGTTTTGTTAGGGGAGTTCTGCAGAGGGCATCAAATAATGCTGACTCAGCATATTTGTAAACATGTTAAAAAATATTTTCTCCAGAACCAATCTTCAGAATCTTTTGATATATGGTATACAGCATCCATAGAGGGGTCAGATACAAGTTTGTTAAAATGAAGCCCATTGGTTCATATTTGGACTCAATGATTAGGGCAATATGGGGAATTTTCTTTAAAAATCTTCTTCAGAACCACCAGTCAGAATCTTTTAATGTTTGGTAAACATCATTGTTGTGAGGGTCAGATTTAAGATTGTTCAAACCAAGTTCCTTTAGATGACCAAATTTTAACTTAGGGCAATATGAGCAAGTTTCTTTAAAACTCTTCTTCTTTGGATCCACCAGTCAGAATGCTTTCATATTTGGTATACAACATCTCTAGGGTGTGAGATTCAAGTTTGTTCAAATCGGGTCTGTAGGTTGAAATTTAGGCTCGCTATGGTAGCCCAAATTCTAACTTTGTGCAATGTGAGGAAATTTCTTTAAAAAATTTCTTCAGTTCCACCGGTCAGAATGCTTTCATATTTGGTATACAACATCTCTAAGGAGATCGGATTCAACTTGGTTCAAATCGAGAGCCTGGGTTAATATTTGGCCTCCCTGTGGGGGGCGGAATTGGCCATGTAGCTGAAGAATTAGAATTATTTTTTATTCAGAACCCTCTAGAGGTGTGTAACTAAGAGTAATCTACATTGGTTTTATCAAGGGGCTTCAGAGGAGCTCTCCACATTTTACATTATGATCAACTGAAGAAAAGGAAAGCTGATTGGACTGTGTCTGTCTCTCCTGAGGGGCTCGAGGACTGACAGTGTATCCTATGGAGATGGATTGCTTAACGTAGATTCATTCTTGGACTCTGTTTATATCGTGTTCTGTTCAAGGTGAGCACTTCAGGCCCCGTGGGGCCTCTTTTTTATTTATTTATTGGGTTTTAACAACACTTTCGACAGCCTGCAGCTACAAGTTTCTTCTCTCCTTGAACCAAGTCTCTCGCCCAACTGCAGCACCCATGGTCCACTTTCAGTCAGGGTGAGCTATAGTGATCACTCGCCGTCCGTCGTTCGTGAACATGGTGTTTGCGTCGTCTTCTTCAAAACTGCTGATGTGGAATTTAAGATGCTTATTTGTTATGACATCGCATTTTGATTTTGTTCAAATCAAGATTCTCTGCCCCTCAGTAGGGCCACGCCCAAAAATTATGCCTAAATCTTAGAAAATATTGTTCTCATGAACCAGAAGTAGCGGAGACTTGATATTTGGAGTGCAGCTTTCTTTTAAGGTGTAGACTCAGATTTGTTTAAGAGAAGTTTGTGGGGCTATATTTGCCTTCGTTATGGGAGCGTCAAGATTTTTTGCCCCGCCCAAAATTTCTACTTTTCAAACCAAGAGGCTGATTTGAACCAAAATTTAAGATGCTGGCTTATTAGGTCATAAGTACTTAATTTATGCCCAAAAATATTTTCCCGTTGCCCACATGGAAACCGCAGGAGCTAAAAATAGAACAAAATTTAAAACGCCCATATCTCCAAAACTACACGGCACTGAAAATTCTTATTTGGTGTGAAGCTTCCTTGGGACCACCACAATGGAATGGTCGAGAAGAAATGCTGTCGGGTCTATCATGGGGTACTTCTTCGGGACTTTGAAAAAATGCTGATTCAGCATTTTTTAACACTGTAGGTAATGGGGGAAGCATTTAAGACTCTTCTTCACCCAATCCACTGCTCCAAAAGCTTTCAAATTTCAAATATGCCATCTTTGGAAGATTTTGTAACACGTTTATTGAAATCAAACCCTTAGGTCCATATTTGGACTCTCTATGGGAGTCCAAATGTTGAAACTAGTGCAGTATGAGGAATGTTCTTTAAAAATCTTCTTCAGACCCACCAATCAGAATCTTTTGATATTTGGTATGCAGCATCATTAGACGGGTGAGATTTAATTTTGTTTCATATTTGGGCTCACTGGGGTTTCGCAAATTGCGAGAACGCTCATTTCAATCCTGTGACGTTCTCGCAAATGCTTGTTAAGAAGATCCATTTACCGTTCCCGCAAAAATATATATATTGAGACAAACATAGAAAATCTTTAGTAATTCAAGAATTTCTTGTGCAAGTATCGTCTGCTATCCGCATTTGGTGAAGGGATGAAAATGACCATTTCCATCTACTGATACAGTACAATGATCATGCAAGTGAACAAGAATGTCAGCACGTAACTGGCACGCGTTACTCTGTCTCATATAATTAATGTGAGCCAGTGTGACAATGTTTGCCTGTTTTGGAGCACGTTTGTTCCTCAGTTAACGCATATAATACCGTACTTCAAAAGTAACATTTAACCGATCAATGTTTTTTTCTATCGATCAAGACGTTGATCATTGGTTAGTCGATTAATCGGTTAACCGTATCAGCTCTAATTGATTTCTATAAACATGATTACTGCAATAGCCTTTGGCGTGGTGATTGAACAATCTGACAATCTAGCAATATATGTATTTGAAGATAAATAAGCATAATTCATTTGATTAAGACACAGGCTGGAAATGGGTCCAACACAAAATAAATTGTGTCCAGCAAAAAATATTTTTGCGAAACCCTGGCTCACTGTGGGAGCCCGAATTCTAACTTAGTTCAAAATGAGGAATTTTCTTTAAAAGTCTTCTTCAGATCCAGCAGTCAGAATGTTTTGATATTTGGTATGCAGCATCCTTAGGGAGTGAGATTCAAGTTTCTTCACACCAAGTCCCTGTGTTCATATTTAGGCTCACTGTGGGAGCCTGAATTCTAACTTAGTTTAATATGAGGAATATTCTTAAAAAATATTCTTCTTTACATCTTCCAGTCAGAATGTTTTGATATTTGATATACAGTATCATTAGGAAGGTGAGATTCGAGTTTGTTAAAGCCAAGTCCATGGGTTCATATTTGGGCTTCCTGTGGGAGCCCGAATTGTACCAAAATTTCTATTTTCCGAATTAAAAGGCCGATTTGATCCAAATTTGATATGATGGGCTTATTGGGTCATAAGTACCTAATTTATGCAAAAAAAAAAAAAATGTTACCGTCGCCCTATGGGAACCGCAGGATCTAAATATAGAAAACATTTAGAACGCCCATATGTTCAAAACTGCATGGCGCTGAAAATTTTTATTTTGTATGAAGCTTCCTTAGGAACAACAGAAAAGAATGGTCCAAAAAAAAATTGCGATCAGTTTTATCATGGGGTACTTTTCCAGGACTTTGAACAAATGCTGAGTCATCATTTTTTAACACTGTCAGTAATGATAAAAACATTCAAGAATCTTCTTCTCCTATACCACTGCTCCAAAGGCTTTCATATTTCGCATATAACATATTTGGAAGATGCATTCACACGTTTGCTGAAATCAAATCCCTGGGTCCATATTTGGGCTCTCTAGGATTAGATTAGTGCAATATGAGGAATATTTTTAAAAAAATCTTCTTCTTCCAATCCACCGTTCAGAATCTTTTGATATTTGGGATGCGGCATCCTTAGAGGGGTGAGATTCAAGTTTGTTCAAGCCAAGTCCCCGGGTTCATATTTGGGCTCCCTGCGAGAGCCCGAATTATAACTTGGTTTAATAAGAGGAATATTCTTTGAAATCCAGTAGTCAGAATCTATTGATATTTGTATACAGCATCCTCAGGGAGGTGAGCTTCAAGTTTGTTCAAGCCAAGTCCTTGGTTCATATTTGGGCATCCTGTGGGAGCCCGAATTATAATTTAGTTCAGTATGAGGAATATGTTTTAACAATCTTTTTTTTTTAGATCCACCGGTCAGAAACTTTGGATATTTTGTATAAGCTTTTCTTATGAGGGGCAGATGCAACTTGTTCAAATAAATTCCCTGGGTTCATATTTGGGCTACCATGTCAGGTGAAAGCCCTGAGGCCCCCTGTGGCCTCTGGTTTAATGTTTGACAACATTTCCCTGGCTCATTTCTTTGTATTTGTCAATATGAGTTAGTCACTACTTTTATGTAGGCTTCCAAAATGTGTTACTGCATGTCTGTCTGTCTGTCTGTCTGTCTGTCTGTCTGTCTGTCTGTCTGTCTGTCTGTCTGTCTGTCTGTCTGTCCTTCAAATGAAATGTTTCTTTGCTTTTTATTTGCCCGGCTCGACATTTTTAATAATTTGCAACTATCTTTCACCCTCCTTCCTCCCTCACACACATACACAAATCAGGGCTGGGGCGAGTATTGAGTACTTTGTCAAAAAGTGTTACTCAAATACTTTGAGTACTGAGTACTTTGGACCCTGCCCGTCACAAATATATTAAACATCAAAGAGTATTATATACATGAAACAAATACAGAGCAGCAGTTGTGTATTGCTCGCGTTCCACGGATGGGCAATATTTCCACGGATACAATAATATGTGATGCCAAACACTAACTATAGGAATAATCATCAAAAATTTAAATAATGAAGCACCAGGTACAACCCGATGCTTCATTAATTAAAATTTTGTGGATGATGTTTTCCATCATTGCCCACGCGTGTATTACAACCCGTCCACGGCGACTGTACTGTAACTGATTTGTCCTCTTTGGGAATATATTTTCTACAGTTTCACTCCTTTTGACAGAATGTGTGCCTGTGGGAATTAAAACCAAAGTAGTGAAAGTACACTTGTGGATATTTGCAGCACAAGCACAGCACTACAGAATCAATATTTGATGATTTTAGGAATTTTAACAGTGTCATGAGACACCACAGTAGCAGGTACTGGCCATTCTGTTGGAAAAAATCACTGTTTTATGGTTTGAGATGCCTTAACTGAGAAAACTGAGGCTTTTTCTTACAAAGATTGCAAAATATTCATCATACACAATTTGAAATATCTTCAGAAGCCAGAATGTGATTAAATAACAATGGGAAATTCAAAATGTGTCAAAATCAATTTATTTATAAATTAATATAATTTTGTGTATGTATACTGAGGGGTGTGGGGGGGGGGGGGGGCACATCCGTGACTGTATTGTACCCTATCGCTAGGTTAAAGACTATTTGACATCATTTGTTGAGATAAAATGGCACTTTCTATTGATACTGGTGAATTATATAGCCTCAGCCAGGGCTAATATTTCGACGAGAATCTGAGAATCGATACACGTAGAGATCCGTGCAACAAAACCAGTGAGAAACCATGTAGATTCTCGTAACACCGCTGCCAGGATTCACATGCAAAGAACTGAGGCAGTTTAACCCTTTACCTAACACAAAGGCAGTAAATTATCCAATACTGACTGTCGTGATGACTTTCTGTCTGTCGACCATCCGTCCATCTGTGCGACATGAACTTTACATTATCAACCTCTCCTCATAAACAACTGGGCCGAATTGAACCAAATTTGATATTCCTGTTCCGTATCATATATGAATTCCAGTTTGTTCAAATAAAGTTGCCATACCCACAGGGGTCCCCAAAAGGGGCATTTCTCTGATAGCACCCATAAATTGTTTTCCAAAATTAAAAAGAAATTTTCTCCAGAACCATATATAAGAATCTTCTTGATACTTGGTATACAACATCTCTAGGGGAGAGGAGAGGTGGGGGGGGGGAGGGGGGGGGGCAGATTCAAATTTGTTCAAATTGAGTCCCTGAGTTAATATTTGAGCTCCCTATGGGAACCCAAGTATCAACAGTGCAGTATGAGGAAATTTCTTTGAAAACCTACTTCAGATCCACCAGTTACAATGCTTTTATATTTGGAATACAACATCTCCAGTGATGGGGTGGGGCGGGGAGGACGGGATGTTAGATTGAAGTTTGTTTGAATCGGGTCTCTGGGTTAATATTTGGTCTATCTATTGAAGCCCAAAGTTTAACTTAGTGTAGTATGAGGAAATTTCTTTAAAAATCTCTTTCTTCAGATCAACCAGTCAGAATCCTTTCATGTTTCACATACAGCATCTCTAAGGGGGGTCAGATTCATGCTTGTTCAAGCCAAGTCTATACGTTAATATTTGGGCTCATTATGGGAGCTCAAATTAACTCTTCTTTAAAAATCTTTTTCTTCATAACCACCAGTGAGAATGCTTTAATATTTGGTATACAACATCTGTGGGGAGGTCAGATCTAAATTTGTTCCAATTTGGTTCCTGCCAGTCAGAATCCTTTCATATTTGCTATCGCAGGGGAGATGGGGGGGGGGGGGGGGGGTTCAGGTTTGAGTTTGTTCATTTCGAGTCCCTGGTTTAATATTTGGGCAGAGGTGGGTTGGGTTCAAGGTTGTTTATTCATGCTCATATCCATTCCTTAGAGTTGTTCCATAAAATTTGCCTGCCGTTCAAGCTGCAGTGACACAACAACTCTTGGAAGTTTGGCAGAACTTCTCTTCAGCTGGCAGAATTGGAAGCAATCAGGAAGACCTATGCCAATAACCATCTGACATGGACACTAGAGTTATGATTATTTTCATAACATCATTCCTAGGTAGTGTTCATGAACCATGACTAACTGAATGTGACCCAAAATACTTCTCTGAACCACTTTGTCAGGTGAGCGATTAAGGCCCCAGGGGGTGGGGGTGGGGGTGGGGGGTTGTTGTTTTTTTTTTAAAATCAGTAGTTGGTGTTTTAAAAATTAAAAAGCTGTATTGGATAAAGGGTTAACATGTATTATCAGTATGCAACAGGGGTTCAACCGTACTGGCCTCAGGGGATACTGGTCCATAGCAGGTCTGAATTCTCGCAACGATTTTCGCAAGAATCCAAATGAATTCTCCCAAATTTAAAGGAATTATAAGCCCTGCACAACCCCAATTTTGAAACAAAATGGACATATTGTTTCATGGGGTTGGGGCACTATTTATCTTGCTGTATGGTTAATTAAAACATATTTTGTCAAAAGGTTTTGTGTGCTGATGCAGATTTTATTAACTTAACTTGACAAAGTCTGTTAGTCTGTGAGTCTGTTCACATTTTCATTTAGCACAGGCTACACCCCGCAGTTCTTGTCTGATCGTCACGAAATTTCATATGCAGGTTTGGGGTCATGTGTAGATGAGAACGTCTCCTTTTGGTCGCGATCGGTCTACCGGTATGGCTGCCCGAGCCCCAAACCCGAAAACCATTAGCACAGTCTACAGGTCGAATTTATGAAAGGATTTCTTTACTGCAATTTGGTAGGATGCCTCTGTATAATGTATAGATGGGAACGTCCCGTTTTTGGTCATGATCCGTCAACCGTGATGGCTGTCCAAGCCCGAAACCCAAAAAACGTTTAGCACAGTCTGCAGGTCATATTCAGTATGGAGGTATTTCATTGTAACTTGGTAGGATGACTCCGTATGATGTCTAGATGCGAACCTCCCCATTTGGTCGCAGTCTGTCAACCGTGACGACTGCCGAGCCCAAAACCCGAAAACCTTTTAGCACACTCGACAGGTCATATTAATGGAGGGATTTCATTGTAACTTGGTAGGTTGACTTCATATAATATCTAGACGAGAACGTCCCCTTGTGGACACAATATTTATGAAGGGATATCATTGTAACTTGATAGGATGACTCGGTTTGGAATACTTTCACTGTATCTTGGTAACTTTTGTTGACATACGTTAACTGTGAGGGCCGCATACATTAACAGTGAAGGCCACATTAACCCACCCCTCAGTTCTTTTTACAGTCTACACCTCATGTTATTTTTATTAAAAACATAGCATACAGGGAACAGAAATTAACATATTCCCAATCATCACAATTCTTGTCTTATTTCATAATCCTTTCATAAACATTGAACATTATCCTTTTCATCAAACACAACACATAGACAAGTTAAGCTACAGTGTCAATGACACTTTCATTTTTATTTTGGGATTTGGGTAGTTTACAAAATTAGCTGTGAATTCTTATAACTCTCAATCAACTTACTCATTTAGTAACAGAGTTGGAATTCTGTCGGAGGCAATACCAGTTTTTAAGCCCATTTGACACAGATTGGACAGTTCCCTTCAAAAGAACAAATTCCCCATGCTTTTGTCTTGGCAGAAGCCAAAAGTTGAATTCTATTGCAGAAATGAGTCTTTCGTCACATGAAAGAAGTAAATGTATCTTTGGTAGGGTTGGGTTTGCTCATAGGTATTACTGTTGTAAATATTTTAATTAGATTTACCTGCCTCGAAAAGTTGCACTCGGAAATTATGTAATTCCCAAAACTAAGCAGTCTTGGGAAAGTATATTGTTTCAATAAACATTTGAAGAATTCTACTGACGTCTTGCATTACTGTTAAATGTTCCTGACGAATAAAGAGAGTGATTTGAGAACTTTTAGAACATAAATATTTGTTTGATTATTGGCGTGTTTTGGTTTGGGAATTCCCTGAGAAATATGTACATGTGACCAGCACTTCCCTTTCTGTTTTTTCTCTCTTATTTGTTGCATGACCCCCTGTTTAAGAATCAGACAAAGGTTGTCTGTAGGGCTATACTTGACAAAATATATTTGAATGCCAAATTTAAAATGATGCGACCATATTTTTTCGCCGGAACGTTATAATGGACGCCTAAAGGGAAATATTTAGTACTGTGATACGTATTTATGTTTGGCTGAAAATAAACATTTGCAGGAATTCGATTGCATAAACTGTTTTTGGAGTAATGGTTGCGGAATGAAATATTTCAATGTGTTGGATACTTTGGGATTTCTTCTTATGCCTTGCGTATTGTCATATTTAGGGCTGTCACGATTTTTTAATTTAGGAATCGATTAATCGTCGCAAATAATCGATCATAATCGATTAATCGTACCTAGATATCCCCCTCTCCCTCTCTCTGACGTCGATAAAAAATGAAGTTCAAGTCAGTTGACCTACCTCCGGTAAAAAAACGAAGACGATCGTCTTTTGGGTACATTCAAAGCTTTGATGTTCTGAACTTTTGAACCGCCAGTGTAATAATCAAGACCGGTCGGCAGTTGCGAACTTCGCAACTGCCGCCCGGTCTTGATTATTACACTGACGATTCAAAAGGTCAGAACATCAAAGCTTTGATGAATGCACCTGACGGACAAATGCTTCCAACGGCTTCTTGGGGTTTAACATCGATGTCCTTAACTCTTTACCTTTAGAAACGATAGTTTTTTTCATAAAATTTTCTTTTAATTATTAAACGCCTGAAGCGGGATAAAATTTACCGATTATTCGACAACGATAAATACTAATCGATTTCGCTGTGACCGATCAACAATCGACTAATCGATTAATCGTGACAGTCCTAGTCATATTATGTCTTTCTTATACAGTACGACGTAGATGTGAGGTATTGCTCAGTAAATTTGCAACTTATTACTCTATTGTTGCACGCGTAATGCTCGAACGTATCAAGATTGTAACGACCCTAAATCCGGCATCTGTCTTTTGTCGTCCTGTACGCATTAGATATCATTGACTTTGTCATCTACTATTTGGAAATACGCGTCACGTGATTCAAATGATGAAACCCTAAAGACAGGAAATAAGCCATTTTCTGTTTCTAGATGTGGTGCTTAACGGGCGACACTTGTAACTAAATTATGTACAACAAAGGAAAAGTGAAAATAGGCACCTTGTTTATATATATTGGTAGCTTTTCTTTAAAAATAATAACTAGAATATACCATAAATATGATGCAATCTGTAATGCCACTAAAAGTCTGCATTTCCCCAAAATATTCATTTTTCGCGGCCATTAAAATATATTGTTTAAAAAACGTGATCAGCGATTTCGAGGTGTCCAAGAAATGAAACCCTTCGAGAATTAATTTGTGTTTACTTTTTGTCAATTATTTTCTATTTATTGCAACAATTCCCCCATATCCCCCCCCCCCCCCCCCCCCCCCCCCCCAGTAAACGCAGGTGGTACATTTGTCATATGTGGCCAATGAGGATTCTTGTAATGTAGTTGTATAGTGATCAGTAGTTACAATCGAAAAGGTGTTTTTTGGTTTTTGAACCATTCTTTCAATAACATCCTATTACGTCTCCACGGTAAGCTTGGCGGCTCATTGGTTAGAACATTGTACTTTAAAATGAAAGATAGACGGTTCCATTCCGACCGGCGGTAACTGTGCTAAATTAAGTCACTTAATCCAGAATTATCTATGACCGGGCATACATACACAGAACCATATACGCGTGTGAATGGGTTTATCGATATGGAGCGAGTGCCAGCGCGGGAGGAGAACACGAATGGCCACAGGCCTCGAGTTTTATCCTTCAGCGATGGCACAAGAGCCATATCGATGAACCCATTCACACGCGCGTGTCGTTCTGTGTTTATTACATGCCTTCAAGTCTGTAAAAAAAACAATTATCAGAAGGACACTCAGCAACTCATTTTACAACTCGTCCCTTGAGTTCCAATATGTTCTATTGGCCGGCAGGAACATAGAACACATTGGAACTCAGTGGACGAATATCAACAAAAATACATTTTGTCATCAACTAAATTTTCCCATATTACCATTTCCAGCTATCGCTTGCGCTTTAAATTGTAATTGGAGTGCACAATATGTGGACAATACCAGTGAAATTCCGCTTCTATTCAAAAATAGTCCGTCAAAGATTTTCGTTCCGCACATGTGTGCGGAATAGATTTTCATTTTCCGCATGGTTTAATGTTACTGTAGATGGGAATTTCGAAGAACAGGCGTGTAATAAAACACATCATTCGTGCATTTGCGTTCAGCCAGCGCTAAGTCTGCTTGTGTAGAGTTAATAAGTTGGAGAGTATGACAGTTGCTCGCCGCTCGTTGGTTGCTTTTTCGTGGGGATTTGACTTTCTACCCGTACTATTTCCCGCCACGATGAGACCATGGCTGTTGAGTGGGTCATTGATCCCTTGTCAACAAGCAAATTAACTACTCTAAATGTATACATGTACATCATTTCTGCCTAATTTCTGAGCGGATCAAATATTGTTTTATCAATGTAAGTAGATGCGTTATATGAAGCGTTGTTTATCTTTGTCTATCTTGTATTGTGTTTTTGGTGTCACGTGATAAACATAATATCCAATTCGTCCTCAGTTTATAGTTAATTTTACGAATATCATCCAGTAGATTGGGGATTTAACCTCGCCGAGGTCTCTGTTCACACCTCATTTCCTAAACTCATTTCATAAAATTCACCATAACTTGGGAACTCAATTGAGATCCTCTATATTTCAATCGTGGGTACATTGTTTATGTTTTACTGTTTACTGTACATACACTACTAAGGCCGTTAGTCTCGAGTTATCTGATCAGCAGTCTAATTCACTTTGAAATTCGATGCTGCTATGGGCCGTTTGTTTAACAACTTTTCGAGAAAATTTGCGCGCAAACTACCGTTGGTGTAATGTGATATTCTTTTACGACAAAAGTTAAACATATATTCTTTCTTGCTCCGGTTATAGATATTATTTCATTTCCCTTGAAAACGTGAAGATATGATTTGTAGAACTATCCGGCGTTATCATAGCATCACAGAGGCGGTAAGTCCTCGTTTCTGATTGTAGTGTCATCAAAATGCTGATGAAAACAAATACTGAGCAATAATTCTTGCTTTGATTCACAGATTCTTTAGGAAGTTTTTTTAAATCGTTCGGAATAGGAATATATCAGTTTGACGGAAAAGCGAACCGTAGGTTCGCTTTTCGCTTAACTGAAACAGCCCAGCTAGTAAATCTAAAGATTGGCGGTGATCTATTTGCGAGGTAGACTGGTTGCATCCCAGAACAACATCGAATTTCTTTCAGAATTAGACTGGTAGCCCGAGAGCTTGCTTTTGTATATTAACACCACAGACGAAACTCTCAGGCCACATTTATAAGGAGTTTGACGGTGTTATGGCATGAAGCCCTCCTAGGTCTTAAACAGGTCATCGTCTACGCTTTAGATTCAATCACCTAGAATATTTGATCGCTTCGCTTCTTTCTTATCAACATTATATTCTTTTGTGATGAATTGACGGTAACATGGTCCGAGGTCTGCGGCTCGGAGCTTATGTTCAACCGTCAGTTCGTCACAATAGCGTATAGGTTCCAGTAAGACACTACCCATAGCCCTAAACCTACAGCGTGAAACACGAGAGGCATATTTACTACGCTCTGCGTCTTGGTTGAACATAAGCTCCGAGCCGCAAACCTCAGACTATGTTACCGTCAATTCGTCACAACAACGTTAGGTTCCAATAAGACACTACCCATAGCCCAAAACCTACATCGTGAAACACGAGAGGCTTATTTACTAAACTTGTGATCGTTAAAAGTTGCCTTTTAAGGCAACTTTTAACGATCACAGGTTTAGTAAATAAACTTCTCGTGTACCCCACGATGGCACTGGATAAATTATCAATAAATCAGATAAACTCGTTCCATCTCAGTTCAAATCCTAAATCGGTTTATAATTTAAACAGCACTTCAGAACACCGTTTGCTGCCCGTGTGGAAAATCCGGAAAAATGAAGCGGCTTGCTAGTCACTCCGTCGATGACGCAATTACGTCATTTCAAATATTTCGCATTGTGACGTCAGACGGTAACACATTTGCTACTGGAGCCGTAAACATAAAAGAAACTAAATCAGCTCTCTTCCAATCAAAGGGCGAGGATTTTACTCTTATTAGAACATAAATATTCCAGACGTACCAAAAAGATATATTTGGTTTGAATCAACGCAAGAAATGGTTCTTTATCAAGAATTGATATGAGTGAATCTTCAATTACAGTGCCGTTAGATATGCCTGTTAACGAAAATACTTATGAATGAAGACTCGTTGCGGCTGTCTTTGTTTCGCCAATTCTTTTAATGTCATGATATATTTTTACACAGTATACCAATGGCCCAGACGTAGCTGGTGCTAACCCTAAAATATTGAGGGTCAAACATAAAGTTCCCCCATCCCCAACATTTGCATGTAAAACCGAAAATTAAAAGTCCCTATCTGGTTCTCCATACATTTACTATCTGTGCATGCGCAGACGCCAGGAAGTGATTGGAATTGGCGCCAACACCATTCTCAGTTTGACCCTTGTCAGATAACAACAAACTGACTTGTGCTTTTTAAATCTCAATGTATAATGATGCCAGACATTAGTCAATGGTTAATTTGGTGGATCAAAGGACACAAAGGGATGAAGGAAGGAAGAAACGGTGGTTTGAAACGTTCAGGGCTGTAATTTTATAATATTTATAAAAATTAGTTCATGTTTCCCAATTTCGGACATGGGCCTGACGTCATCATTGTTGATAATGATTTTTCCACTGTTGGTTAAGTATTCCTCCCCCCCCCCCCCCCCACTTGATCACCCCCAGTTAAACTCCCAAGCTTTTTGGCTTGTTTTATTGAATTTTTTTATAAAATTTCTTGGGAGTTTAACGTGTTACACAGAATGTTTATTCTGTATATCCCCAGGGTTACGTCCTCACCATTTGGATGTTTAGGTGTTTTTGATCATGCATCATACATCCAATGTATCGTTTTTTCTTCTGATGAAGATCTTGCCTTACATTGGTTAGTTCAAAAAATCTGTTACTGACTTCGGGCCGTGTTGCCTGGGTCCATTTTCCGGTTTTTATTCTGACGTTGTTTACATTAGCAACGCTCTTTATATATATGCAGTTTCCTATTTATTATATGGCAGGTCTGTTGTAAGATACATTAATCAGTCCCGTAGTGTAGCAGTTAATTTTTTGGATAGAAAAATTAATTTTTGTCCACACTTGGGCTCTTTTGGGATACATTTGGGCTCTTCGTTCCCTTTGGGAACTTGAGCTCTTGTCAAAATTTTTCGAATTTTTTTTTTTAAGCAAACTATTTTTCGATTTATATTTTGAATGTTTTTTGTTATGTATCTTTTTATTTTATTTAATGTGGAGTTGGGGGGAGTACGATCGACTTAGTTTGCTTCATTATGTAGGCATATTGCTCAATAAGCAAGGCGAGGAAGTCTTTCCTCTAATTTACATGTTGGATGCCTTGCTTGTTGTCGATGTGCTTCCACTAATTCTTGCTCAACATGTGTCACACGGGATGACAAATGTTGCAGACCGGTGACACGTACGGTGTTAGCGAGGGGCCACTGCCGGTCCTCTCGCCAAAAGGTCGCTCTAGTTTTTTAGTTTCTATTTACAGAGGAACAAGAACATGGTGATGTTTACGTGACGCCGTAAGAGAGTGAGCTTCCATCGTCGCATTTGGATAGTCAATCAGAGCTAGCGGCTAAATGAGTATTAGACAGGGCAATAAACAACAGCGTGGTTTCAGATCCCTGTCGCCAGCTAGCTCGACCGGTGAAGCGGTACACCTTCCGAGGGTACCGTGACGCCGTGTGTGTCCGTTGCGGTCGAGGAGAGTAGAGAGGGTAGAGCGAGCACTATAAAATATTAACAGGCTCACCCTGCGACGACTAGAAGAATCCGGCAAGTTCAGCAGGCAGCTCGGCGAGGTATGAAGGACGGCGAGCGAGAGAGCCCCCTCTCTCTTTTATATCAACATCTGGGGCCACTCCTCCCGTCCGGGACGCTCTGTTCAGTTTACAGCCGGGGTCGGCTATAGTTACGGCTTCTTCTTCAAGTACACACGACCGCACCTTGGCTACGTGTCTTCTGATATCCAGCCTGCATCGCCTAGAAAGTCACTCGTCGTCAGAGAATCACACCATACAGTAGCCAAAAAGACGAGGCCGCATTCATCGGGACGTCCGCAGAAAAGATCCATTTCGGACACACTGTCCCAGGAGCAGCCGGCGGCCTAGCACCAGAAGACCGCTGCTCCTTAGACCTCCGTAACGGACTTGCTGTCGCAGATAGCGCAGCTCATCGCAGCATCCCAGCAAGTGCAGACGCAGCCGACGACAGTCTCAGAACTTGAGCTGTCGGATGGTGCTGGGTCGGTCCAGTCATTTGCGCGTTCAGATGCCGATGACCATGAGTATAATCTGATTCAGTCGGATGGTGAAAGGGATTTGGAGGAGAATTACCCTTCCCTTTCGGAACAACACAGGGTGGCGATAGATCTAATGCGCCGATATTTCCCTGAGTTCGTTCCTGAGAATCAGAATGCTGCGACAGCTCGAAAGTAACACTATTCAGTAGCTGAAAGACGAGGCCATATATATCGGGACGTCAGAAGAAAAGAGCCGTCGCGGACACACTGTCCCGGGAGCAGCCGGCGGCCAGAATAGAAGACCGCTGCTCCCCAGGCCTCCGTTACGGATTTGCTGACGCAGATTGTGCAGCTCATCGCAACATCCCAGCAAGTGCAGAAGCAGTCTACGGCAGGCTCAGAACCTGAGCTGTCGGATAGTGCTGGGTCGGTCCAGTCATCTGCGCGTTCAGATGCCACTGACCGTGATTTTCAACTGATCCAGGCGAATGATGAAAGGGATATGGGGGGGGGGGGGGGTGGGGGTGGGATTACCCTTCCCTTTCGGAACAACGCATGGTTGAGATGGATTTAATCCATCAACACTACCCTGAATTTGTTCCAGCGAATCAGAATGCTGCGACTACTTGCAAGAAACTGCTAGCGTTGTTGGACGCTGACTTCATCCGGAAAAAGAGGAGGAAATGTCTTTTCCGGTTAAGTATTGACAAGTGTCGCAGGCCGTTGGCCTTTTAGACGACGCCATATTCAACTTTCCTGTGGAAAGAAGTAAGGCGGTTTCTTGTCATCATCTTCCGTAATTTTACCAATTTTCGGAAAACAGGGAAGATGTATTGATAGTTCCTCTGCGTTTGACTGAGCAGGCTAAGGGCCCAGCTATGGCCTTACCTTCGTCACTCACTATTCGCTCGCTCACAATTGAGACGGCATTTCTTCATTCAGAGTAAATTTAGATTCACTGTCTTACGCAGATCACCTTTCAGAACTGTGACGCAACGTCTCTACAGAAAGGAATTTGAGGACGTTCATACCTCAATTAGAGTCTTTTCCAGGGCTATTGTATTTATCACGTATAACTCTCTCTTAACAGTTGCTAATTTAGAGTTAATCAGACGTGACGGAGCCCTTGCGTCGTCATCCTTAACAGATGACAAGTTGGAAAACTCTCTTCGGGTCGCTCCGGTTTCCGGACACTAAGTTTTTGACGATAAGCTTTCATTGGTTTACGACCAAGCTACAAAGAAAGCATCAATACTCTGCTCCTTAAGTCGGCGTCTAATCGACCCACAATAGCAGTAAGGAGTAAGGGAGGACGTCCTAGACAGAAGGTCGTCTAAAAAGGACTCCTTCAGAGGGTATAGTTAACCTCCTATCATTACTCCAGGGATCGTCATTCGGCGACTCAGATACGGGGCTTAGGTCTGATCGAGTCTACCGGTCAGATGCCCCTAAACCGCTGGGTCGAGGCTCTTCGCGAATGAGACACAGTTTCTCCTTCCGTAAGCCTCGCAGGTACTACAGGTGTGTGTTAGGACCTCTATTGCTTAGCAGTTGACGGATGGTTATCAAGATTCGCATCATACTGGATAACTATTACAGAAGACCAGTGGGTGAGAGGTGTGGTCTCGGGCGGCCTACAGCTATCTTTCCGGGAGAACCACAACTAACTTAATGTCTGATGGACAATGCTTTCTCAAATCCTTGCAGAAGAGTCTCTCCAATCGGATGTAAAGGTTCTCGTGACAATGAAAGAAATAGAGGTCGTCGAGGATGAAGATTCTCTAGGATTTTGTAGTCACCTGTTACTCGTACCGAAGCCATACAGCTCGTTCCGACAGATAATAGACTAGATCTGGAGAACAAGTTTATCAAAGCTCTAAAAGTTTATTTGTGGTTATCATTTAGTCGGTAAAAGTGAGCGTTCGAGTGATCGACTATGCTACAAGCATAGATCTAAGGATCCGTTTTTTTTCATGTCCTGGTATATCCGGCATTCAGGAAGTGTCTACGGTTCGTCACCCAAGGGATAGTATCTCAGTTCCGAGTGAGATGCATCGGTCTGAAGATAGCGCCCTGGATGGTAAGTCGAAAAATAAACTCGGCAATGTCTCACAACAATCTGGTTCGTCTGCCATTATCCAGAAGGAAATTAGTCAGTTGTTATGCTCACTTTTGTCTTCTTTCAAACGCATTAACAGCGAGAAGTTTTATGCGTCTGATGGGGTTGTGCTGGGCGGCTACGCATCTTGTTTAGATGGGTCGCTTACGCACACGCCCCTCCAGTTATTCTTACCCAGAACTGGAGCGTGAAAACGCATTCACTCAGGACCAGTATTGTTTTAACGGATCTAGTAAACAAAAGGTCCATATTGGGGCAGATAATTAGTGGTTAACTCAAGAGTACCGCTGCAACTGCCAGATCCGGCTTTCACGATTATGACGGGTATGAGTCAATAGTTTGGGGCACGACCCCGAGTCCGACAGGCTCGATATGCAGGGGTCTTGGGACCCTCGGTTCCTGGAGAAGCACATAAACATCAAAGAATGATGTCAATATTGTTAGCGCTACATCAGTGCGGACATACTTGTTCAAATATTGTTGGTCAACTCGATAGTGGTAGCGTACATCTGGAACCAGGACGGCTCCCATTCATTTCCGTTATGATAACTAACGGAGAAGAATTTTCATGTTCATCTCTCTATCCGTCATATACCGGGTCGTCTGAACGTACTAGCAGACTCGCTCCTAGGAAAGATCGCCCGTTTCATTTGTATTGGACGCTTAACATTTGATTATTTGGACAGTTTTGCTACTAGTGGGATCACTCCACGATAGTTCAGTTTGCGACGCACCGGAACAATTAGTTACCGTCAATTGTGTCGCCATGCCCAGATCACAGATCATTGAGCGCATGCAGTAGACGCTCTGCAGATTTCAAGGGGATGAATAATAGGATACGCGTATCCTCCAATTCATTTGATTCAATAGATTACGTTTAAGATTAAACAGTCTCGTTGTGAATCCTAGTAGTAGCACCTCTGTTGTCACTGAAACCTTGGATCAGTATTCTCAAGTGTCTGTTATGGGACGCGCCCCAGAAGCTTCCTCCATGAGAGGGTCTTCTTTCAGGGGAAGTTTTATTCTTCACGCCCATAGTGGTATAATGGAATCGGTTAGACGTGAGGGAACCATCGCGGTTCCTATATTTTTTGTTAACTGACACAAGAACGATTAAATAATGCGGTTGAGGGGATTTCGATATGACTTCGAATCCCCCCCCCCCCAACACACACACACACACACATACACACACACACACACACACACACACACACACACACACACACACACACACACACACACACACACAACACACACACACACACACACACACACACACACACTGCCTATGTGTTTAGAGGCAATTACCGGGCAAAACGTACTTTTCTTCCCTCAAGCCTCATATAATTCATGCATACTATGCATTTGGGTCGTGTTCTATGGCGCCCTCATGGGCACATCCGCTTTTTAGTTTGATTAGTGTCCTGTTAGTTTTGTTGATTTGTTTTTTCGAGCGAGCGCTTATTTATAAATCATCACAATTAAATTGCAACTCTTAAGTACCTCGCAGGCTGCATAACCAGTTAACTGGTATTCAGATGATTACATGCTAAATATAACGTTTTATTGTATTTTGTGGACCTTGAAATCATAATCTATTTCGGGGGCGGTCCGTGTCGGAGCCTGTTAATCATACCGATCGCAGATATCGGATAGTACACGTTGGAGAGTGTTGTTTTTGGAATGAATTGTACAGAGGCCGCCTGTGGATTACCTGGGAAGTGTGTTTTCTCTTCAGGGATCATTCAGTGTGGCTCCATTGGATATGTGTAGGTTATATGTTTTATATATCACCGGTTTTCAACGTATCTGTGTACGTCGGCTGCGGTGTATGTTATATAGCGGGCAATATTAATTACCAGGATCGTCGCTATAGCCGTAACTTGTGAAGTAGCGTTAAGCACCATTTATTAATCATCAATTTATACCTAAGTGCCTGTTCGACGATTATTTATATTGTTTTTTGGTACCGCTCTTATTGATTCCAAAGCTCTCCCCTCTTTCTTTTGAATACTTCTTCAAAAGAAAGGGCGGGGGGATTTTTACCTCTTCTCTGGGTTAAAAAGTATGTATCTTTGAAGGAAGCTGCATTATCCGTAATTATATCCTGCATACAGCTGAAGTGTTATTGTAAGGCGTATGTTTGTGGGAGATTTTCACTCATCCTCAGATACGCCATCCTAATTTTGAGGGCTTAGTCCGGACTAGCCTTAAAAATTAGAAACCTGTCTTCATGCTTACAATAAGGAATTACTTAAATTGAGCTCCTTATTTAGAATGTCTCCTCTATTACTGTATAGGGAGACATACATGTAATTCCTAATTATTCTAAGTTCCTTTCATCATGGATTGCAGGATTGGAATTATTTCAGAAGTCCTAGGCCCTCCACCTTTTTACGATTCAGCTATGTCTGGGTCATTGGTATACTGTGTAAAAATATTATAAATTTATAGTAATTTCTATATTTTTATACTTACCAATGGCCCAGACGGGTTGACCCTCCCATGAGTGGGCACTCATACCTCCCCGCTGAATTATTATGTAATACTCTCTTTTACAAAGAATGGTGTTGGCGCCAATCCCGGTCACTTCCTGGCGTCTGCGCATGCGCAGAGAGTAAATATATGGAGGACCAGATAGGACTACCAATTTTCGGTTTTACTTGCAATTTTGGGGTATTGTGAGGGGGGGGGGGGGGGCAAAATTTGTGTTTGGCCCTCGATATTTAAGAGTTAGCACCAGCTATGTCTGGGTCATTGGTAAGTATAAAAATATAGAAATTACTATAAATGTATAATTTTCAGGGTGAAACATTTATTAACGGGAATATTTATAATTTGAGTACGAAAGAATCACTCTTTATCTTTGCGAATAAAATGATATCACATTAAATCAACGACGGTCTATGTGCAAACTCCGAGAAAGGTGGGTAAACAAACAGCCCAAAACAACGTCGGATTTCTTAAGGAATGAGACAGGTAAGCTTGTTCGAATGAGGAGCCTTAAGCTATGTTTTTGATGTAAAAAAAAATGTTAGTTATTGAAGAAATAGTTTTTTGGACGTTTTTCTTGTTAGGTAAAGGTTCAAATGACTCCTTGTGCCATTTGCACCACATTTTTTCTGTTTATCTGTAACTTGTGCCCCTCACAAACAGGAACGTGGTGACGGGGGGGGGGGGTGTTGGTCCCCCCCCCCCCTGGAAATTAGGAGGGCAAGTCATGAGTAGCTGGAAATTCCATCTATCTAGATTTTAGCGCTTCTTTGACGATGCTGATGTCTCCATCACTTCCCCAAATTCCAACTCGGTTTCAAATCGGAAAAAATGTCAACTATTACAATTTACAACTATAGTGGACGCAATATCGAGCTTCATAAGGATGTATGATGCCAACGGTACGAGATTTCTATAGTGCGTTTACTTATCGTAATAAAAAAAATCTTCGAACTGCACATCAAGAAAATTACATCATGTAAAATCGGTATCCTGATTTAATTTCATCATTCACAGTTTCAAAATGATGAGACATCAAAAATTGATCGTTCCTGCATAAGAATGTTAGGACAATGTGAATTGCTCAAAGTTCTCAGCTTGAGCATTTGTTTAGTGCATATTCAACTCCCAGAATAATACCAAATAATAATAACCTGATGATAATTCTATCATAAATGTGTTGGCTTTTCAGATACTAGAATCAATTTATGCCCCCTTTCATGGCTTCGTTTTCTAAATTTTTCTCTGTAGTGAATTTCCAACTGCTGAGGGAAGGAACGCGAGCAGGAAATCCCGCTAGTTGGAAATGCACTACCCTACACCCCCCCCCCCCTCCCCATCCCCAATCGGAAACCTCTAGCCACGTCCCAGCTCACAACTGATCAAATCAAGAGTAAAGGGTTGCAAAGAATGACGTCACACTAGTGGCGGAACATATAAAATTTAAAATCTGTGTGTGACTTGGGGCGAACCGGAGTGACGAAAATTCAGGAAATGTTCATCAACTTCTTTCTCGCCATCAACAGAACCGGCGTCGAAATCTTATTCAACTACTAGCCCAAGAACATTAGGTTTCACTAGGGAAAAAAATCGGAGAAAGCTGATTTTTTCAGGGAATGTCGAGTACATGTCACTGAACGATTAGACAAAAGTCCCCTAAAATCCCAGTTGAGCTTTTTTTTCTACAGCCTTTTTTCGAAAACGCGTTTGAAAAAAATTAAAAAAAATCGCACGAACTTTGTAACCACGAATTGATCCAAATGTATTTTTTGTTTACGCGTATTTCGAGCTACATAATGTCTAATATACATTTACCTAGAGGAAAATGTGCATTCTGTGACAATTTCTGCAAAAAATTATTGAAAATTCACAAAAAAGTATCGGATTTACGCAAAAAATGACGATTTTCCTAACGGATTTGCCCAAAGTGTCGTAGTACAGAACGGGATGTTAGTTGGACAGACGATAAAAAATCCACCACCATTTGAAGACTTTTATCATTGCTTACAAAATAGACATGGAAGACCCCCTCTGCTTCTGCCCGAGTTCCCCTATTGGCATAACATTCGTCAGCATGAGAACTCAACTATTTTCGGGCTTGGGACCGAACAGACACGTCTGTGTCTGGCAGCATTAGATCAATAAATAATATTGACAGAATGTACAAAAATCAATAAATAATATTTACAGAATGTACAAATCAATCAACATGGATTAAGTTACATTGACTATTATCAACGCTATACACAGAAATGACATGACCTATATACATATTATTCATCGAACTCAGAAATTTCCGACAGGACAGTGTTTCTGTGGTTGTTACAAGAATCCGAACTGCAATTACACAAACCTGAGCAAGAGAGTCCTGCCTTCTTACACCCACACCTTTTTGTACAAGCACTCTTGCAACCACAACTGATCAGATTCAGTAGGTTATCGGGGGCACATGGCTTTGTGGCTGCAGTCGGTACAATAAGTCCATTGTCTAGTGACCACCCCCAATCCGTCGGAGGAAGCGAAGTGCCCAGCCATTGTTGGACCTGGAGATAACATCTGTAGACATGTTGTTGTGCAGCATCGCTGCTTGGTGGGAGTGAGGCTAGGTCGATGGGTTTATTCAGTTTAGATTTTGCTACATAACGCTTGTAAGTGACATATCTATATTGGTCGAGAGAGGAAACAGTTTTACTCCCGTATAAGATCAGGAGAGGTTGTTCCCCGGCAGCGGCTACTGCACTTGGTGTACTGTCATCCGCCAAAATTGTGTTGACATGCTGTTGTGAGTCGCTAGTAACATCGGAGACAATTGTACTGAATACTTTCTTCTTACCAACTCGAAAGAGTGCAGAAGTAGTGTCACAACCACTTATAGAATGTGCTACAAGGAAGTTGCTTCTATGGTCACCCATTTTGGTTGCTATTTCACTAACTGAAACTAGTAAGTTTGGGGTAATGGAATACATCATGTGAATATTACATCCCGGTTGAACTCGAGAGGTAAGAATGACTAACAAGTCTGTGTCTGTTCCCACAACGACAACATTGTTGTCATCTTGAGCGATGTCAAGTGCAGTTTCGGCTATCAGTACATCAGCATCAGCCTCGGCCTGCTTGGACTGAATATTGATAGCAGATAGCTCCTGCATTAGAAGATCGATCAGTTGGGTTTTGTTCTTGGCATTTGCAAGGAAATCGGATTGGGGTGTGGTGGCTGGTAACTCGGGTGAGATATTGATATCAATGGAATACCTGTCTTTAGATCTACGGGCTTGTTCCATGCCCTTTGTCGACATTGTACAAGCATAACCATCAAAAACTACCACGACGTTCGCCCCAAAATGTCTCACTAGATAATTGGAATATGATGTACATATGTCCTAATATGACGACTGTTTAGGCCATACAACTGCCCTCAATAAAAATCCACCATCTACAACAAACAGAGAATGTTCTGGGATTTTAGTTTGCTCGGAACCGTATGTTTTGAGGATCTTACCGAGCGTGCTTTTCTGTGTCTTCCTCATTCCAGCAGAATCAAACAATGCTGGTGGTTTCGGGGCGAGTTCATATTTGAGATACTCTTCCATCTCTGCTTGTGACTGAATAACACATGTGATGCGGTTGAACAGAATTGTGGGGTCAATCACTACCTTACTTCCACGGACTTTGATGCTATTTGCCATCGATGCGAAAGACTTCACAGTGTCAACACGTCGTAGTTTGATGCTGTTGAACGTTTTGCTTACAACATTCGATACGCAACATTCACCAATTTTGCGAATTTGGTCACAGTTCACAGTTTCGTCGGTCACAAGCCCGGTCGCTATAGAGACTAATTGTAGTGGATCTCCATTCTGAAAGGGGGAATGCACTCTGAGCTAGTTCAATAATTTGGTGATATCATTGGCATCAGTCAATTGTGAACTTTGACGGAGATCCCGATGTTGTTCGCCATGACCAGTGTGAATGAACAAAATTTTCGAGAGCATTACATATCGGAAGGTAAAGAGGTAGTCCATGTACCCATTTCGCAACAGTGCTAACGGTTATTCCCCTGCCATGTGTGAGACCACCAGGGAGCTTGAACATTCTCATTAAACACTGCTCTATGGTCTGATCAGAATATATCCCGTCCCAGAATTTATCTGAGCGCCTTATGGTAAAGTAACCTTTCTCAGTGAACAACTTCAAATCATCCTGTTGCATTATTTCTGTTAGCTCATTCATCTGCTGCAAATAGAGATGAGAACTTTTGGCGTATGCAAAATGACCACCTGCGTGAAATACTGGAATCATATTGCGAACACAATATGTGTGGAGTTCCCAGTCGCCTGTGCGCTCTGCTCTCAAGAACAACTGCAGAAGACCTATTTGCTCGTAGTATTGTACCCAAAGCTTTCCTGTGCGTCCTACGGACGCATTCTGGAGCAGTTCGTGTAATTTTGACAGTAGATGTTTATGAGTACACATCAAGGGCGTGCACACATTACATGCCAATGCATCTTGAGTGTAGGCGAACACCACATTATGTGATTTAATCGAACATGGAAATTGAAACAATGATGCTATAATACGGTATTTGAATGAGAAAAGTCGATGCCGTTTGAATTTGAGTTTAGGGGGTATGGTTAATATTTCACACGTTTCACCAGTTCATTATGGAATAAATGACTATTGTTATATATCATTATAAAGCCACTGCTTTTGTGCAATTTTTGATATATAATTTAACTGCCAAAGTAGTCGTAGATTTGATTTAATGGGCGTTGTGTACCGTTGTGTGTATGAAAACAATAAAAAAATTTTCGTAATTTTGTACATTTTCGTGAATATTTCACCATTGAGTGTGAGGATTGGTACAAAGTTGGCATTTTCTGTTGGGGATATGTATTCTCAATATAATTCAGCACGATATTTATGATTCTCACCCTACTAAGGCGAATAAGAATGAGAAATATAGAGCTGTGTCGAATTTTTTTTTAATTTTTTTTTTCATCAAAAAAACGCTATAACTAAAAAAGCTCAACTCGGATTCACGGGGACTTTTCACACTTCATCCGCAATGTGTGTCCCGGAAACATATAAAAAAAATCAGCTTTCTCCGATTTTTTTCCTTACTTTCTCATTTTTATGTCTAATGTGCCTGGACTATACAAATGAAACAATTCCTGCTCAACAGCCTCTCTTAGCAGTTGTTTGCAAGAAAAACCTTCTTGGCCTGTTTTAGAATATATGTACTGAGCCACTAATAAATCTCAAAGAACTCGTAAGGGTTCGGGGAGCAGTTGTTACTCTTTGCGAAGCCCCTTTGTGCGTGAAATGTGTTTGGCGTTGAGCTGAGTTTTGAAACGAGCCAGAATAAATCCATCAAATAATTGCATCACCCAAATTGTACATATTGCACTACATGTTGATCAACAAGGACGTCTCGTTTTCGAATTTCCCGAGTGCCATAAAATCAAGAATGGACGCTGATTATATTTATAATGGCACAGCGGGGGGTTCGAACCCATGTGGAAAGATTTTTCTTCGGCGTCAACGGCCAAGCGGAACTACTTACCCACGCACACTAGTCAGCCACAGCCAGACCCTAGAGCTTGTAGGTGGCCGAGTGGTGTGCGTGGTTCAGTATAGTTTAGTATAGTTTCGCTAGGCAGTTGGTGTTGACAGAAACTCTCTCCGCGAGGATTCGAACCCCCGCTCTGCCATTGTAAATATAATAAATTTTGTTTTAGAACTGCTAGTTTGGTTTCCCTTGAGTTAATAAAAATAGGGGAAGTGGTGTGTTTATTGATTACCAAAACTGAACTTGCGTTTTTTTCCGTCAGTATAGTTTAGGTCGGCCTTCAATCAAATGATATTTTCGTCCAAACACAACTTTAACGATTTACTGTAATGCTCTGATATTCCACAAATTCGAATTAAATATGCACAAATCATGCATCAAAATGAAGGTGGAGATGTACTGACGACGCAAAATATATTAAATCAACTCACAGAGTTGTCGGCAAGCGACAGAGAGTCTTGGTAGTCTGTTGCCGTATTCGTACCAGAACTGAAAGTCACGACAAACCCCAGCAAGCTGCGGCTTCGGATTATTAATCTGCGGCAACGTAAAGTTATGCGCATGGATGAGTGGAAGGGCGGGAGGCATGATGACCTGATCCCGATGTCTTACGGCTGTAAGATTGCCCTTTATGACCACGATAGGTGTTTTCACGCCATGAGAAGTCCTACAAACATAACAGACCCTCTCCCGAATCAGGCGTTTTCCTTACGCACGCGTCAAAATATCGCTCACCTCGGCGTCGATAGGAATGTCGTCTATCTGACCTATAAGCGTGAATCGAGACTCGTCAGTGAATAACACACGGCGCCGGTGCTCGCAGCCATTGCAGTCGACTTTGACGTCGCCTTGGTGTAAGTTGTGGAACAATATTGGGACATCGTGGCCTTAAATTGAGCCCACGCAACCGATTCCTTACTGTTCTTGTAGACATTCGGCGACCATCTGTACCTACAATCTGACTCGCTGTCTCCGTCATCGTCTGAAATCTGTTACGAAGGTGTGAGAGACGAATGTCTCTATCTTGACTTGTCGACGTAACGCGCTGACATCCGCTCCTGGGACGGTCAGCTAATCTTCCTGTGGCTCTGAGAGGCCCAACTAAATGAGCTATTGTTGACTCATGGACCCCAAACTGCTGGGCGACGAGACGTTGCGGTTGGCCCTGAATAATTAGAGCAATACCCCTTCCCCTATCATCTTCGGATGTTCGCGGAATTTTGCTTTTCAATGGAGTTGAAATAAAATCTTGTGAAACCGCTGTGTTCTGTTCAAAACTTCGATTTGGTGTGTTTTTCAAGCCCATAGCACCTGGGAGTGCACCAGATGGACGCTTTGTCAAAACATCTATTGAAAGCATGCAGCGACGCACGTCGTTATGGATGACTGAATTTTAACCAGAGACTCTTCAGGCCGTACACTGAGGTAGTTATGCGTTCAATTTTTCTACATTTGGTCTACGGATAAAATAATTATATTACCCTCAGTATAGTTTAGTTCGGCCTTCAATCAAATGATATTTTCGTACAAACACCATTTTGACGATCTCCTGAAATGCATGTGTAGATATAATTTTGTGTTGAAACCTAATTATACGAATCCATATTTCACATATCGCCAACAACAAAATTATTAAAAAATTCAAAACACACAACTCATACATCAAAATGGAAACTATGATGGTATGAACATGGAAAATATTTGCAAACAATAAATCAGAGTTGACAACAGGCCCCATCAATGGTTCCTGGAAGTCTGCTATCGTATTCTAACCAGAACGTATACTTGTATTTTCTAGAATTGTTTTTCTATCTATTAATATAACTGATTGAAATTAATCATTAGCATTTTAAAAGAGATGGCAGTTTGACAACTGGCAAATTGTCACATCTTTGAAAATGCTAACGATTCACTTCAACCCATTTAGAGTCATAACTAGAAAATACAATTATAAATGTGTTATAGTATTGGCTCCAGTTATGCGTAACTGACTCTGAAAATAAAAGTGGTTCACACAACCAACACTGTGATCACTATTTGCGATCAGCATCCAAATTATTCACAAACAATCTAATGAATATTACTGGATATGCGACCAGTTGAAATTTAGATGGTCCCTCTCCAATCGCAACTGAAAAATTCAACATTTACAGGCATTTCTAATTTGAAATGTTTGAATTTTAAAAAATCTTTTGGGAAGAAATCTACACAAGTTGCACTTGGCCATTGTATGAGGAAATAAAAGATCATTTCTTTTTAATTATTCTGTGTATGGAATTGCTGGTAAAAAGGTCTTCACCGTTAATTTCAAGTTTCATGTTAATAAAATCTCTTTTCCGAAAATTATGACCAGAAAGTGTTTTAGAGCCCATTGTATTTTCTTACTTTCAATAATTATACGTCCCCCGTGGGAACCCTGAGAAGTGAAAGTGTTTTCTTACTGTGGTACGCAAGCTCTGATTTGCTGGTAAAATGGGACCCAGTCTCTAATGTTTGGCGTTGAAGTCCTCTAAATAGGCAACATGTATAAACGATTGACTGAACTTGACTTTATCTCCACGTTGTGGTCACGATTAGCCATTGTTTAGAATAAACACCAATAAATAAATAAACAAATATACGTGTATGTCACGAAAAACTTCTTTTCACAGTGTCCGTTCCCAGCATATTCCTCTAGTCAAAATGGTCCTTAAGGTGCTAAATTTGTTTACTTTGAAATTACCAAGTCTAACATTCCATAAACATAAATTAAATATCCACAACTTATACTACAATATGAAGGATGTGATGTATAAATTTGACAAATATATGTGTGAAGCTCACATAGATTTTACCAGGAATTTACGGTTCCTGAAAGTCTGTTACCGCATCTATTCGTTCCAGAACTGATGATAGAATATTTGATGAGAATAACTCGTGGCGAAATATTCTTCGAAATGCAGCGACTTGGCAGCGGGGAGAAAAAATGACAACATTCTCTGCGTTTATTTTAAAGATTGAGTCCATTCTAATTAGTTTGTCATTGCCACGTGATGCTTGGGATACTCCCAGTTTTTAACAGAAGACTTTGTAATGCTAGAAACAAATAAAGATGTGTCGTGTTACTTTGGAAGTGAGACACCAACTGGGCAGTCTTTCGATGATTACTGTCTGTATTGTGAAGGTAATCGGTCTTGTAATGTTGTTTTGGAAGGCAATAAATATGGATGCTTTTTTGCCCTTGCTGGTCTTGAGCTGTACGTAAAAACGCACATACAGATATCTCCCAAAACAAAACGGACTGTTTTGAAATTCCCTCCAACAGTATTAGTTAGTATCTGACGCTGGTCCTCTTTCTTTGCCCACAGTGGATGATTTTATATTACTCTTCCAGTGATTGTTTTTTGTTCTTCTTTGTGTGTTCTTTTCTTCAAGCAAATCGGTCATCTCTGCAGGCTCAGCCCAACTCTGGACGTCGGCCGATGCGAATATAAGGAAGAACGTAAGTCCACAAAGAACTATAATTCCAGAAATAAGGAACACATTTTGCCAATCCTCTATGTTCTGAAAATAATCATAATACCAGCATAAATCAATTTTCTGCATGCGCTGTGAAATATGCCTAACACATTGTTGGCAGTTAATCAAAATAGGGGAAGTGGTGTGTTTATTAATACCACCCTACACTTAACCCTTTACCTGACGAATTCGATGAATCCGTTCGCATAATTTACAAAATTTGCGGTTGTAATTTTGTAGAAATTTGATAAAAATTTTCATTGCCTCATTGTATAAACACAAACAGCGGACATACATTGCAAAAAAATATAGGTTCTCTTTAGAACCAAAACTGGTTCTAATCTTGTCCTGTTTAAACAGAACTGGTTCCATCTTAGGGATAAGATTAGAACCAGTTTTGGTTCTAAAGAGAACCTATATTTTTGCAGTGTACGGGCCGTCGACAGCGAGCAACGTGAAGTAATAACGACTAACAGAATCATGATAAACTAGATGGTTTTGAAATCGAAAAGCGAATTTACAGAAGTCGTCCAACGAATTTTGTTTGCAAGTGTCGTCTACTTTTCGTGTTAGGTAAAGTGCTAACACTACAACATACTACAATTTCCTAAAAATTCAATGCATTTTAATTTTTGATTATTTGACCTATGTATCGTCACCTCATCGTTCGGGTATAACGTTTGAGAATGTACTAAGACGACAACACATTTTTGATATTAGATTAGAAGATTACAGTCAAAACATCTCGACATTCAAGGCTGGGGCTTAACCCTTCACCTAACCTGAAAAGCAGACGACACTTGCAAAAATAATTCTTGAATAACTATTTTTTTACATTTTTTGTCTCAAAAACATAGGTTATGACACCTCGTTGGAACGAGCTCGACGAGCTCGTTCCAACGAGGGGTCATAACCTATGTTTTTCAGACAAAAAAGTAAAAAAATAATGAAAATCAACTGGCGATTTTTGAGAATAGCGCTGGCCGGTTTTGACCGTTACGTTAGGTAAAGGGTTAAAATGAAGTTGAAAATGAAAATTATAAAAAAACCGTAAATTTGGCTTAGGTTGCATCGGGTATGTAAATTTGAAATGAAAAAAAGAACAGTGACAATTTCAAATATACAACATACTGAAATATCCACTCAAAAATTGGACCATACCACCACCCCTATGACGTCACTTCAACGTTTAGTTGTAACGGTTAAGACTTTCGAAGGATGGCAAGATGTTTCAGATATATATTTTTGTGGCGATTACAGTCCAAAAAGTTAGAAAGGCTTTGGGTGAAAATAAGGTTGAAAGTAAAAGGTGTAGAAGAAAACGTAAAATTGTCAACTGTATCATCGGGTACGTGAATGTAACATGAAAAAATAACAGTGAATAATTCCAAGTAGAAAACTGTGTGAAATTTGATAGTTGTGTATATTTTATAAATATGGAGTTACGTGAATTAGAAGACAGCGTTTTAAAGAAAGTCTTCTGTTATTGCTACCCACTTGTAGTAGCCTATAGTCTTCGTAGGTCAGAGACCATTACTATCTATTTATGGTCACTGCCGTCTGGCTTTTGGTCAGCTTCTGCTGTCTTCACCCTGACGTATAGTGTTCTGCTACGCATGCTGAAGTGTACAGTTGCCGTCAGTATCTGTCATACATGCGAGTATTTCACCATTACTGCTTACATGTAGGACTACTACAGGTTTCCCAGCTATTTCTAGACCAAGTCTTGGAAGGGTGAATCGGATCTTTTCATTCTTCTAGTCCCTTTCAGTCTATAATACAGTTCTATGAACAAGTTTACAGGAGTAAGACTGATTACAGCCTGCTAAGTGTCTAAAACACAACACATCCAACACACACACAAGATGTGCTGAGCTGCGCTGATGTGATTGTGCATGCTGTGCACTGTCACACGGACAGGTGCTTGCTACTTATATGATAGTGCACAATGTGACTCACACATATATTGCACAAGAGCAAATTAGATATTTGAGGATACGTATGACAAATGGTGTACCATTGGAGGCTTTATTTGGAGGTTTCCTATCTGAGGATGGCTATTTCGGAATAACAGGCGGCCGACACAGGATATAAGAAGGGGGATATCTCACAACAAGAGCTGGTTTGGTTGTTTTTTTTTACTTCGGGTACAGTTCCGATTTTTGTGGCACATCGGAAATCCGAACCACAAGACGGAGCAAAAAGCGACCAAACTATTTTATTGTTCTTCTGCAAAAACTGACCGAACTATCTTACTGTGAGAGAACTAGACCAGTGGCCCATATGGACTCTTAGTCTACCTAAAGGGGCGAATACATCGTGTTCTCGTTGTCACAATTTCCCCTTCATTGACTAGTCGAGTCAATAACGTAGAGAATGTGACAACGAGAATACAACATAGATATATGAGGTTTATTCATTGAGTGTTGTTAGCCCAATTTATGTTTTATCTGACGGAATAGTTTTCGCAACTGCCCCCCCCCCCCCCCCCGAACCCTTAAGAATGAACAAAGGGACGTTAGGCTGAACCCAGTTGAAATACTTAGCGGCAGGGCTTTTTGTGGTGAATGGTGTCGTACAAACTACTGCACTATAAAAGACCACACGTCACTACGTCGTGGTTTTAAAAACCCAAGAAGAAAACGAAAAGGAATTCTAGAATAATCGGAGCTAAATAAATATATGTTTGGTCGTTTTCAGTAATTAGATATACTCCCCTTGAATCTACGTACCCTCGGAACATACACTACCTTACTGTTTTGTAGGATGTTAAGTTACATAGTAGCCAGCAATCACCATAAAAACCAAGATGGCAGCCTCCAGTAAACAAAGTGGACGACCAGAACACGTATTACCATAACATCTCGCGATGCGCATGCGCAGTAACAACAAATAACCATGGGAATAACTTAATAACATGGCCATTCTCGACGGCTATCGTGACCTTTCACAATGCCCATCAATACTTCGTCGCATGAGATCCCCACAATGATATCCCCAAATATTAATCGCCGGGCCCCTGACATACTACCAAATCTAGTTTCGATGGTAGTATACTATTCAAAAAAAGTAGGGGATATCCAAACTGATGTTGATATTTTTTTGGAAAATGGTATTGGATACGCGTGATTGGGCACATCAATATGTTACCAGGTTTAGTGTGGACCATGAATATCACCGGCTCACGAAAACTTCGTGCAGGTGTTTCGCGAGTGCCGCGTTAATGTCTGTGGGGTACATTTTGAAATGTTCATTTGTACTGGACGGGCGTTTGCGGAGGTCTTGGTATAAACTCGTTCATCAATAGTTTCTGGTCGACACGTGACTTTTGAGGTATGCGACGACTGACACGCGACGAACGTTTACGCGCCTTTTGCATGTTGGAAGCTGGCAACAGACAGACTGCAGCAGCTCAAATTATCAACGTTACTCAATCTGTGATTAGCAGGTTGTGATCATGCTACGGTCAGACAGGCAATGTTGATGACAGACGTCGGTCTGGTCATCCAAGGGCAACGACTGCTAACAAGGATCGTTTCATCCCAACCACATCATTATGTAACCGCCATCAAAGTGTCTCAGAAAATTGGACAGCAGCTGCACCGAGCGACAGATGTGCTAGACAGTGGTCAGACTATCCGAATCGCCTACACAGCGGGAATTTGTACGCCCCACAACCTCGAATAATTCTACGTTTGACTGATCGTCACATCGCAACACGGCCTAATTGGTGGAGCAACGTCATGTTTTCCGATGAATCGAGGTTCACTCTCGATTTCCACGACAGGCGAAACATAGTGTGGCGGCGGTTGAACGAAGATACCATACGTAACCGTTTGGCAGCACGATCGTTTTTGTAGTGGATCGGTTATGGTGTGAGGAAGCATAACCATGACAAGCAGAACAGCATTACATGTCATCCAAGGGCGTAGTACAGGGCAGTACTACCGTGACAACATAATAGCAGCTCCTGTAATGCCATTTGCGCGACGTCGCGGCCGTCGGTTTATTTTCCAAGATGACAATGCCAGAGCACACAGGGCCCGTGTCGCTACAGGGTTCCTCCAGGAGCTCAAGATCACTACACTGCCTTGGCTAGCACTAAATCCAGATCTTTCACCAATCGAGCACATCTGGGATATGCTTGGCAGGTGCCTACGACAACGCCAACAGCCCCTACCAATGACCAGAAACTCACCTCTGCACTGCAGGAAGAATAGAATAACATCAGTCAAGCTGATATCGGACGTTTGATGGGGAGTATTCTACGTCGGATCCGCGCTTGTCTCGCGAACCGTGGATGATTTACAAGGTATTGAGGTTTTGGACTGAATGTGGTGAATTCTCTGATTGACCTTCCATGTTTTCAACCGCTAAGTGCGTGGAATGTGGGATTGTCAGACAACCAGACAGTCATTCACCAGATGTCACAGTGCAATACCTCATCTGTTTTTTGATGAAAATATAAATATATTTCTTCATATATCTCACTTTTATCAAATATCCCCTACTTTTTTTTTGAATAGTATATAATTCATACGCCCAGTATCCTATTATTTATACAGGAGAGGCATGGTATTTATACTGCTGTGATTTCCTCTCCCTATACAATAGTTTGATCAATAAAGTTGCGAGATGTTGCAAACAGAATTTGACAATTTTTAGCTCCATTTGTTCAAAAAACCCAATTTTGAGAACAAATGTCCAAAACAAGAAGTGCTTTCTTGTTTAAGTTTGTGTCACATTTATCGCCCTCTAAGCATATAACAGACCCGAAAACTCATTCTGGTGAATATTAACCCTTCTGTATGTTTACACGATTATTGTTTAAAAACATAATTTGTATATTTTTCACTAAACTGCAATTTTTTTCATATATGTGCACGAACCCCAAAACACCAACATCACTTTTCTGATGACCCATGTAACTATATAACTGCATGGGGAATTTCTGCCTGTTATATCTCCAGTGAAGTGTGTCTTGAAAACATATAGGATGTCTACGTTATTTTAGTGAATATCGGGAATTATATTTTATTGCACAGAATTCAGCCCTATTTGACCCCAAGTGTGTACCTTTCAAAACAATAACAAAGATCAGCTGATCGTTCCTTCATGGTGACGTGATGCGGCGTAGCGTGACGTCATTTTGGAAGCTACTGAGGAATATTTCTCGATATTTATCTTTTAGATTATTGGCGATAATTCACAGGCTAGCATATAATAATACTGGATTATTTAATTTGGGCTATACAGTATTAGTGATATTCTCGTACTCCAAATAAACACACATGTATGCTTATTGAATTTGGTAGATGTTCTACCTTGTATGGGGCTTACGTCTGCAGTAACATGTATATTAAAATGCCCTAGGGGCTAAGTTTGAGTACTATATTGTGGAGAACCGATGTATTGAAGCAACAATGATTTGTTCCTCCATTCCACGCAGGTTCCTGTAGTTATATGTAATATACAAGGTTCCATAACAACAGTGTGTATATGACTTCGACCCACATAGTTTAGCAAATTAAAAACTGAAAACGCCGTTGGGTTAAAAATCAACCAAATGGTTAAGTGAATATGAACTCAATTGGTTAATTTTTAACACAACCGATTTGAGAGTGTAGCGTCCCCTTCCCCTGAAATGTACAGACGTTCCAATTGCAATGTTTAATCATTCTATGCATGACTTACATGTACGATGTATTATGCCTACAGATACTTGCGCTATTCCATTGAGAGATAAAAAGAGGATATGGAATGAGTGTTTTTCTCATATAATATTTATGAAACGAGTCTAAGAATTTTCCGCTTTGGCGAGCCTCTGGCGACCCCAAACAGAAAATGCGGACGAGTTTCATAAATATTATATGAGAAAAACACTCATTTCATATTCTATTTATCATATGACACACGCACGCACAAATTAGCCACTTAGTATGACTTTTTAACCCATCACCTAACTTGAGTTGCAGACGGCACTTGGAAAAAATATCCTCGTATAACTAAAAAATTTCATTTTTTTTGCTTCCAAAACATAGCTTATGACCCCTCATTGGAACGAGCTCGTCGAGCTCGTTCCAATGAGGGGTCATAACCTATGTTTTGGAAGCAAAAAGTGAAAATAAAAAAAAACTGAATGGCGTTTTTTCTTGTAGGTAAAAGATTAATACCATATAACCCACCCTAAATAGGACAGATAACGTAAATTCTCCCTACTGAAATTATGCAAATGTGACCCAGTTGTATTTTGTTTAACCAATCAAATTGTCCAGTTTTGAAATTGACCAATGAAAGCTTCCAACTCTAATTATGCAAATTATGAAAATGTGGCTCAGTTGTATTTTGTTCAGCCAATCAAATTGTTTAGTTTTGAAACTGACCAATGAAATTGACGGAAGGCTTTATTTATCACTGATTAATATGAAAATAAAATATCAAGTGTTTTAAAGTGAACAAAATGGTCGAGTCATATGATAAAGAAGTTAAGATAACTCAATGTCCTATTTGCTGGTTCCTCGTCAACCAGAATGTACCGGATTTGATATATCAACACATGTATCATGATTTTTCACTCTGTACGTTTGATCACTCTGTACTTGTATTTAATAATGTCAGATTTTCTGCCGGCAGTTACATGTATACTTCTCCTTAGTCTGTTTGAAACTCAAAAGTAACGACTTGTGTAATTTTACGACACGAGGTGACACGGGCCGTCGAAAGTGTTGTTAAACTCCTTTACAAAACTTGTGTTTTATACTTACTATATGGGTTATTACAATTAAGGATGTGGGAGGAGGTTCGAGATCTTCTCATTGGACTCGAGTCATATTTGAAAATAAATGACTAATACTTCTGTACACGCTATGGTCCCGGTGTCTGTGTGTGTGTGGCGGGGGGGGGGGGGGGTGGTGGTGGTGAGAAAGATCCGTTTATCTTACAATATCCCCATGAGATGGGGCCAACTTGTCATTTAAACAAGGACCTATTTCATTATGAGCAAACTAAAACACAGCACAGTTATCCTTTGTAATTTGTGCATTTGGGGAAATGCATTAGCGTTTTAGATCAATGTAGTTGTCAATGGACTCCACGAGACGACTTTAGTCAGTGACTTCAGAACATGGTATCGCGAAGAACTATTTCATACCAAAACACAACGTTGTTATCATTTGGTATTTAAGGAAATGCGCTGTCGTACAAAACTAATGGAATTGTCAATGGACTTTACGCTTCAGTTGAGCGTCAATCAGCTTATTTCAGATTGCACCCGAACGCGTCATGCATATGAAATCAGTAAGTGTTACTGTCGTAATTTGGCCAACACCACAGTGAACTCAAGTGTGTACATTGAAGTGTTGGGTTATTTTTGTGATCGAATGCTGCTTTGAAAGGATTACTTCTCCTTAGTTCGCGCGGGCGTGGTATGTTGCTAACCTGGTTGTAGAATTGAACTTAGTTCAGACATGTTCACCATCAGCGGAAAACATACAGACTAGTTTTAAGATAAATCATGTGAAAGCTCATCCCTCATGGTGAAATTACCTCGACTCCTTATGTTCGGCTCTTGTCAAGTGTTGTGCAAGTACAAAAACGACAACGTTTGAATCATATTAAACATGATCTGTGTGTGCTCAAACCTTTGAACACACTGACCAACAAAAACCGAGATTGTGTCGCCAAAGTGCGAATATTTCAATGCTTGGAGACCTTTTCACGTGCGTTATGGCGTGTAATAACAATAAGGGAAACTGAAAGAGATCTATGAACCACCAAAACTCCAACTGTACTATACTTTCCCCAATATAATGATCAACAATGAGCTGTTTAAATGCGTTTTTGTTCAGACTGGGAATGACAGGTAATTTAATATATTGAGCCAGTTGGAATAAATCGTTTTTAAAGAAATTTGAAAGAGCCATTCCAGGAGAGCTTTTAAATTCAGAAACAAATTCTGTCACAATAAATACCATGATGAAAAGGTTTGCTGGTTTTACGAGTAGTAATACTGAACTTTTCAAATTTTAAATGCTTGGATACTGAGCGAAAATAAAAAATGCAATATGGAAATAAAGCTTTCTCGCTCTCTTTTATTCGATCTCGACGACGAGCCCTCAATTTCTGTTAGTGTGCAATAACAATAATGGTAACAGAAAGAAATCTAAGGTCTAGCAGTAACAACTCTTTTACACTGTATGGTTTACAGAAAAATAAAACTGAAATACTTAGCGCTTAGTCCAAAATAAAGTTCAATAGAATCCAGTTATCCAGAGATGAAGAAACTTTCCAGCTGGTACTGTAATGTCCAAGAATGTGTGTCTGCAGGTACAGTATCAATAAATTGTAATGAAATGTTCATTAAAAAATGCAGCAGTCTCCAACAAATTTCAATAAAGCACTTTATTACAGTAAAGCAATATCCAACAAGTACTGGATTCACAGGCAGTTTGTAAGTAAGCCAGTTGAATCCTGGTTTCCTGCGAGAGTGAATCTGGTTCACACAAGAATAATAAATTCTCTTCAAATTTTGGAAACACTTTTCCAACACGAAACGACACTCAGATGAAAAAATAATATATTTTAAATTCAGCTGCTATCTATGGTAATGCACTGCCCTTTAATAATAATCTTCAATGTTCAATGGATTCAGAATGTAGAAATAAGTCACATCTTAATGCTGTGTAAGTTGAATGAATGGGAGATTCTATTGACAGCGACTAAAAATGTCTTCTAATGCAATGTTCCAGAAAGAGAAATTACTCCAATATTATATCGTGACATTTGTTACTGATTGGCTGAATTAAATCGCCTCATTAAATTTCTAGTTGTATATGTCCAAGTTCGGGTAAACAGGTGTGATTCAAATAAAGAATTAGTGAGTTATAGATAGATCCTTTTTGAGAGTATTTGTAAACATGTTGATAGGTACATTCAAAGATCACTTAATGCAAATAGGTGATCACACAAGACAAAGTCTGCTTATTCTAATTAAAAATAATTTTAGAAAATCTTAATTGTTTATAATTATTAACTGGGGGCATATCAAATCTGATATTATAATAAGGGCATGTAAAACACCACTCTTTAAAAGAATAAGAAAAAAATGTCTCAAAACTGTCTTTAACTGGATGAAGTTGAAATCAAGAGACTAACAAATTTTAGTTCCAATGACATTTTAGTGTGTATTATTCTAAATTCAAAGGTGAAGAAATAAAGGAAAATCGTACTTCAAATACTGGTAATACACGACGATACCGCCGGGTGTATTGCTTCATGTTTTCAGCTCTTATGGATTGTGCTTCGCTAAACTGTTTAATTTTATTACAGACAGTCAGAGGCAGCGGAGCCGGGCGCACCGGGGCACGTGCCCCTCCACTTTTTGCCACAAATATGTTTCGCAGTTACACAATGGGTTAAAATAGGCGCATGCAATAATGTTAATATACAGGCACTCCTGTAACATTATTTGAAAATCGAAACAATACGTAGCCAAATAAACTCACTTTCAGTCACTTCGGCCCGTTTCGTCCACTCCAGCTATCTTCCAAACCGAAGGCAGATCAACAGATATGTTTCGCAGTTATACAATGAGTTAAAATGGGCACATGCAAACGTATCAATATACAGGCACTCTTGTAACATTATTTGTAAATTCAAACAATATTTAGCCAAATAATCCCACTTTCGGTCACTTTGATCCGTTTCTTCTACTTCAGCTATATTCCAACCCGAAGGCTGGTCCACAGATATGTTTCGCAGTTGCACAATGAGTTAAAATGGCCGCATGAAGGCGTGTCAATAGGCACTCCTGTAACATTATTTGCAAATCCAAACAATATTCAGACAAAGAATCACACTTTCAGTCACTTCGGTCCGTTTCTTCTACTTCAACTATCTTCCAACTTGAAGGTTGGCCTTCGGGTTGGTACTTGGTTGAAATGGAAGAAACCTGCAAGACAGTGACAACACAGCGGCATATTCATCTAAACGAGAAACTATAGCGAGTCATGGTTCATTTAATGATATACGATTGTAAACTTTCTCACACTGGGTCGAACCCTGGTAGCATTTTAAATTTGTCCCCCTTCACTTTTATGAAGCTTCTGCAGACAGATTTTCGTTGTTATAAATGACAAAGCACATAAACGTCTTGTATCACTTTTTGGCCATTAATATTATTATCAACAGCATATTTTCTTTTCTAAGTTTTGATCCGTGATGTGAGCGATATGTATTTTACGTTTGTTTCTTAGTCTTTCGTTTATGGCCGCGTATTGAGATTCATCCTTTTATAAATAAACCTTTTTTCTGTTCATGCATTTTCAGGTAAAATGATTGGCGAAAGTATTTCTTTTTTTATCACACAATGAACCGAAAAAACACATTTAGGCCCGCCCTAAACCACGCCCCCAATATCTTTCCTGAAAAGTACGTTGCACAGTGTGAGTAGAAAAGAACCTCGGCACGCTCATATTGTTTCAACATGAAAAGTGATTTATATTTTTTCATCATATTAAAAAGACTTTCAAAATAAAATTTAATAAACAATGAAATCATTATCATGCTTTTTATTCCAAGTTCAATTTGTTTATATGCAATAGATGATCGTCTGCGTTCATCATTTTACCAAAATCAACCGTAAACAATGACCGGTCATAATAATGCACAAACCACAAACGAAACCAACGCCAACAAAACTTTCCAATTTTCAAATAGCCTGAATGAATTTTTTCCGAGACAAAGTTCATCCAACTTTATGCCCTCTAGGTTTATGTCGAACTCCACATTTACAAACTGTGTTTTCAGTTTCTGAGGAAATGGTAAAACTCAGAATTAAATTTAGATTCGGCTTTCATATCTTACATACACGGAACTGAGTGTTTGAATGTACATAACATCACATTCGTATTCACATTGAGATAATATACTAAGTCAAAAAAGAAAGTATAATAGAAACAAATGTGAAAAATGACCCCCACAAATTTGTCAAAAGTAGGCTTTACTGGGCTGGGTTGGTGGTTTCTCCACACGGGATGCCCACTGGTTACCATATTCCGACATTACTGTTAATGATTACTGGACTGAGTGGGTTCCATGTGTGCTTTCTTCCACCAATAAAACTGACAGTCGTGTTTTCGCCTAATTGTGGAAAGCGATGTTAAACCCCAACCAACCACAGGGTAATTCATTGCATGTTCACTGTTCCTGTCATTCTGCTCGGAAATCACGCTGAATTGATCAGAGAGCTGACGTATTTCCTTATTGACGATGTATTTGCTCAGAATCACCCAGAATACATATTTATACATCTTAAATTAAAAAAATTTCCCGGGGGAGGCCCCCGGACACCCACCGACGAGACGGGGAGGTACCCCCTCTCGTGCTCACCCCCACTCGCCTTTTCGCGGTTCGGATGACGCTTCGCGTCATAGGAATATACGATTTATTTGCTCAGAATCAACCAGAATACATGTTTTTACATCTTCAATTCGAAAAGTTTCCCGGGGGAGGGCCCCGGACCCTCCACCAACGAGACGGAGGATATCTCCTCTCGTGTTCACCCCCACTCGCCGCTCGGATGACGCATCGCGTCATGGGACTATAGGTCCTACCCCTCCCCCCCCCCCCCAATAAAATTAGCTTACTACGCCCCTGGATTAGAATTATGAACGTATCACTGAATGTATAACATGCACCTGCATATGTTGATGTGCAAACATTTTGAGCAATTCCTTTGGCAGCTCAGAAGACCACGACAACCGTTGGCGTAATGATAAAACTAATGCATCCATCATAAGGCCTGACAGTTTTTTAGCATGACGGAATACGGACACGGCCTGCAGGTGAGCCCGGTGTGAGAACCGTCCCCAAATGTTATGGGGTTCCATTGTGATTTTTGAAACATTTTGTTAAAAAAACAACTGTTGCCGTTTAAAACAATCAAGAGGTTTTTGCTTCAAAAGCTACCAGAATGCTTCCTTTGATTGCCCTTTTCAAAAAATTTTCTGGGGGAGTCACCCCCTCCTCCCCTCCCCCCCCCCCCCTAAAAAACCTCGTGCATTCAGCACTCGCGCCAGATGCCTTCGGCATCTGGATACCCCATACCCATTTAGTATCAGCCAGTTCACCCAAATTAGCAATATCAGCCCCCCAATATAAATTTCGTTCCGACGGGCCTGTGCTGTTGTCCATCCAACCGTGTACAATTTTGCTACGGATTTCAAAATAGCACGTTCTACCCGAGAAGGTCAAATTGAATAGGTGACCGACGATTTTCTTTGTGTTATGTTGTGTTAGACAGCCTGGATTATTGAGAAAACACGCTAGTTTTTTTCTTCCGACATTTTAAAAAATGCCAAGGTTAACCGAAAATCAGAGGTTGCGTGCAATTGGTATGCATATGGCTGGGATACCCCCAGATGAGATCACTGCTGAGTTCGGAGTTATTGTGGCTGCTATTTACCGTCTCATTGGAAGCTATAGAACCACTGGATCTACTGCCGACCGACCGCGTTCGGGTCGACCAAGAGTTACAACCCCTGCACAAGACCGACACATCAGGTCGTCTCACTTGCGGGATCGTTTCCTACCGGCGACGAGGACAGCAGCAATTACTCCTGGCAGAACTAACAATATAATTAGTGCACAAACTGTCCGCAACAGCCTCTCTGAACACGGCATCCCTACCCAACGTCATCGTGCCGTCAGAATGAAATGGGTACGTCAGCGTGTTCGCTGGACTCAACAGCGTTGGAGCACATTACTTTTTAGTGATGAATCACGATTTTGTCTACGGCGCGCTGATGGTAGGGCAAGAGTGTATCGCCGACGACAAGAACGGTTTTTTGGTGCTTGCTTGCGGGAATGCGACCATTTCGGAGGGGGTAGTGTAATGGTTTGGGCAGGAATGTCCTTGCTCCAACGAACGCAGTTGAACTTCATCGATGGTAATCTGAATGGATGGCGATATAGGGACGACATTCGTAACGCTGTTGTTGTCCCGTTGTTCAACGCTAACGTCGGATTGCAGTTACTCCAGCAAGACAATGTCCGATGTCAGGGGCAGAGCATCGAACTTCTTCCCTGGTCCCCACTTTCGCCAGATTTATCGCCAGTCGAGCATCTTTGGGATCAATTGGTTCGTCGGGTACGACTTCATGATCTTCAGACGTTAGGCGATTTACGTAATATTCGAAGGCAGGAGTGGAACGCAATACCGCAGGCAGAGACTATCAGGTCCATGCGCCGTCGATGTTTTGCCATTCAAGAGGCAAATGGTGGATATACACGCTATTGACTGCATGTGTGAACTTTTCATTTCACCCCATGTCTGAATTGCGACGTCCTAACCTGACGCTGGCAACAGTAAGAACACGAAATTATGCAAATTCATACAACTAGACTCGAAATATAAATTTACAATAATTTGTTTTGGGATTAACGTCGATAATACTTGAAAAGTTGCTCCTCAAATTTATTATATTTTCATTTTTGACTCAGTATATAATCAGTGCAGTCATGTTAAACCCTGTCGAGTATCGGAACATTTTAAAATAAAATTTCGTTGTATAACATTGTAATGAGGCAGCAAATGAGGTAACATTTTTGTCTACATGATCTCGACACATTCTTCTTGAAGTGACAGAAATCGGCGTTGGCCTGCTTCGTTGGAGGTATCTGGAGATTCTCTCGCGATCTCAAGTAGGCCTCTAGTTAAGTCATCCAGCTGAGTTGAAATGACGATAAGCGAACGAAACCTATTTTTTCTATTGCGTCCCGTTTTCGGGTATTTCTCATAAAGTTATCCTCGTGAAATTTGGCAAACTTATACTTTGGGTCTAGTTCTTAGCAAAGGTGGAGCTTTCTGATATTGCACCTTTAGCCAAAAAGCGCCCAATTTCGGCGTTATTCTTCAACTTTTGATTTCAACTTAGTATGACACTTTCCTTCTCGAAATTTTGGAAAATGTGATACCGACCTTGGAAATTCTCACTGGTTATGGCCAATATTTTGGGCGACGTAATTCACGTTAAAGTAACATAAAAATTAACTTCATCCGATTTGCATGAAATTTCAGTATGTTGTAGAAGTCTACAAATATAAATATGTGCTTTTGGATTGTTTGTTCATTTGACGTCATTTTGACGTTTTAACACTAACTGGGTTTTTTCCCTGCCATCCACCCCCTTCCGGTGACAGCCTTACCCCAAAGCATATAACATACCGCCGTAATAATACCTTATGTCGCTAAAGGAGTAGTTGAAGACATGAATTTCCCATTATTTTCACATTATGGAAATTCAGCTAACTTTGTGGCGTTTTTTTCAGCGAGAGTCGGAAAACGTTACATTACATTTCATTGGACAAACTTGAAATCAAGGGACGTAAATAGCAAGCCTGGAAATAAGCAACCTGTCATTTGCAGAATGAGGTCCCCCGAGGGGGACTTTGCTAATGGTTTCCTATACAGTAGGCTAGACTAAGTGTATCCTCTGGGTACCGCTTTCTTTTTAGGCTAGATAATTTAATTCAGATTGTGGTTCACAGGGGATAAATTTAGCGATGCTACCCTGCTGTGTCGACAAATTCACCCTCTCTGGTCCTCATTCTGCCATTCCAGCCTGCTAATTTCCAGGCTTGCATAATAGTTATTGTGATCCCCAAAAGAGAGTTGAAAAAAATTGAAAATCAGACATCAGACGCAGGAGATATGATTTACACAATGTCGGTGAACTCCATGCCTTACCCACCAAAGTACATAACATATAACTGCTAAATATCACACGCTGCATAAGGAATAGCTGAAAGGGATAATTGCCTCATTGATTTCCACATTATCGTAAATTATTTACCCGACGATGCCACTTTATACTTGATAACTGACGATCCTTACCACGCCTCGGTTATACTCCACGAGGATCGTACATTAACCCATTACCCAATGTAACGACCAACACCGGCCAGCGCGATTCTCAAAAATCACCAATTAATTTTCATTATTGTTTCATTTTTTTGTCTCAAAAACATAGGAAATGACCCCTCGTTGGAACGAGCTCATCGAGCTTGTTCCGTTGGGGAGTCATAGCCTGTGTTTCTGAGACAAAAAATGAAAAAAATGAGTTATTCAAAAAGAAATTTTATAAGTATCGTCTTCTTTTCATGTTAGGTTAAGGGTTAATTGACGAACTTGCTCCATGCAATTTAACCCACAAAAGCAATCTTTGATAATATATCTGAAGTGAACCCCAAACAGGCAAATACTGAAAATCTCCGAAGAACCCAGCACAAACATTTGGGAGTTATTTTTGATAATTGTTGTTATTGGTGTGATTACATCTCTGAAATATCACATAAATGCTTGGGCGAAACTTGACTAAATTAGGAGACTAAAACTTGAGTTTAATCGGAAACTAATAGAACAAAAATCAATTTTGCGCTTATAAGATCAGTTTTTTGGAGTATGGCGACACAGTTTGCGATAACTGTTTAGACAACTGCGCCTATAGCTGGAAAAATACACATTGCAGAGCTAGAATGGTCACAGGAACAACTACAAGTGCTAGTGGTTTGTTGCTGCATGTAGATATGGGCTGGGGCCCCCTCCAAACTTGGCGCGAAAAGCACAAGCTTATTATGTTTTCAAAATGTACCATCACACTTTCACTCAAAATATTACGTCCCGCTTCTTCGGCCCCGGATTTCCACTTCACACCAATATCAAGCATCGTTTATTCTGTCAGCTACTAAGCTATGGAATGGTACGCTTCTACACATAATAAAAAGAAATGACACGCCGGTACACATAAGATCAAGTACCTCACTTTCAAGCTTTAAAACTATATAAATCGTAATGTCTTCACCTTTCAAATCACTTTCAAGAGTGACACAAATCGACAATGTAGGATTTGTCTCAAATGTAGTCGGCTCAATGACTATCGTTTCCTTAACAAACTTGAATTGTTACATTTCTTCTGTGGAGAACGTTAGACTCCTGAACATTTCTTTCTGGGATATCCAATTCAATTCTCAGCCCGTGGTGGCACAATGGGGTAGTCACGGTATCCCATCGGTTGTAATGTTCTGCTGTATGGCTCAGCTATGTTATACCACTGAAGCAAATCAGGAAATTTTGATTGCGATCCATAATTATCTTCTCTCCTCAAAACGGTTCCGAGGAACATTGTCGTAGCCGTTATTCTGTGTCTATCTCACTGTAGGGTGGTTACTGGTTATGGAGACTTGTTGTGTTGGCGTAGTTTTTTTACAGGACATGTCAATGCTTATTTACTCTTAAGTCCCCAAACAACCACAAACTGACCATTTTATGTACCTCTGTAAAAGTTGTCCCAGGTGTATTATTTTATGGAAACTGTACTGGTAGTATGCATTTATCTAGATCACGTTTTTTACATTATTATTGGCTGTTGTACAGTCAAACAACAATGATTATACATACTTTTAAGTCACCTGCAGATGTGTACAAGTATTTATGGGAGCTACTAACAGAAATGAATCTGAGAGAACTGAAGGGTTTTCAATTGTGTGTACTTTCTCTTTTGGTACAAAGTCGCGCAACTGAAACATTACAACAGCTATTTGAATTCGTATCTTCAGGTACGGGCAATTGTGTTTCCAGGACAATTAGAGACCGGTTGTTGGCATCAGATATATTCTCTCTCTCTCTCTCTCTCTCTCTCTCTCTCTCTCTCTCTCTCTCTCTCTCTCTCTCTCACACACACACACACACACTAAGTTTTTTAAGCTATCAGTCACTGAACTATGGTTTATGGGAATGATCGCATATAAGTTTTTAGCTTACCGCCTGATTCACTAAATTATGTCTTTGTATAACTATTCTTTTATATTTGGAAATAAATATTGTTTAAATTAACAGACTTCACTTCATCAAACGTCGAGGTATTTACCTAGCACGAACACTAATAAAACCCGCATTTTGCAATTTACGTTGCCACAAAAAATGTGCATTACATCAACAATTTGTCGTCTCTCACAGACATGACAGAATACGTTTTAAAAAGTGAGAGGGGATTACAAGGCATATGGAACTTAAAAACCTTCTAGTATTGTTTGCCGTACTGCGCATTTTCTTGGTAGCCACAATGTATTCCCATGTCTGTGCATTGTTACAATTTATAAATTGTAACAAGGCAAATTCATGCAGATGAAATGAATTAATCTCGAAGATAAGCTGAACCACATCCACACACTATGAAACTTTTATGTGAAAAGTTGTATCTGCACTTAAGAATGGAGACCAAATATTGGCTTTCAGCTCTGAACAATTTAAAAGAATAATAAACGAAGCAGTTGGGAAAGGTTCGTTTATGATTATTAAAATTTTAAAGAATTATCGGAAATAATTCTTTACATTATTAATACACGACAGTATTTCGTGTACAAGACTATTTTGATTATTATTTGTAGAACAGCCTATAATAACATGGAAACGCGCTCGCACTTTTAGTGCCTTATTTGCGTAATATTGTCGTCACATTTTACTTGAACATCGCGTATTCTTGTTGCAAAAGCGCGTCAGTTGGTCGTAATTGTGCTCACCGAACGTGTCAATCGGCCGTAATCGCTCAACGAATTCGGTAATGTGACGCTCCTAACAGAATATATATGTGCCACAGCAACAACGTATTATATTTTCTGCAGACACTGAAGTATATTAGTTAAAGAGTCATAGGCGATAGTGATGCGTCGGAAAAATGAAAACTTCCGAGAAAACTTTTTTTGTTGATCATTATCATTTGAATCAACAATTGCCTCCTTCCAATATGGAGATACATTTGTCTATATATAACAGATGAGAGATCCAGCATTTCAGTTTTAGTTCTTACGAGATTGGTGGGAACATAAAAAAAACAACAAAGTGAAAAATGGTACACATTACTCACGTGGGTGTTTCCAACCAATAATCCAGTAAACGCTGTACACATAATTCCAGATATTGCTGACATTCCTGTAAATGCTGTTACTACCGATGTAAACTGTGGCGCAAGGTCCATTTGATTAGACTGGTAACCTACATGTTTATATGAGAAATAATTGTCAGAGTTACAAATTAACCCATTACTTAATATGAAAAGCAGACAACACTTGTAAAAAAAATCTTGAATAACTCATTTTTTCATTTTTTGTCTCAAAAACATAGGTTATGACCCCTCATTGGAACGAGCTCGACGCGCTCGTAGCAACGAGGGGTCATAACCTATGTTTTTGAGGCAAAAAAATAAAAAAATAATGAAAATTAATTAGTGATTTTTGAGAATAGCGCAGGCCGGTTTTGGCCGTTACGTTTGGTAAAGAGTTAATGCTCGTTATTGTCTCTATTGTACGTGGTAGTGTGTTGAGGTGAGTCCCTTGTTGTGGCGCATATATCGACAAGACTGACGTACTATACTCGTCATTTGAATAATGAGCAATTTTTCCTTTCGCAAACCAAAACACAGCGAACTTGTTATGATCTGAGTTTTCGGGGAAATACCGTATTCTCGTGATGAATTTATCTTATCTCGTTTAGCCGGCAAGACATTTTATGATAACAATAGTAACGCGTTAGCCGGTCGCTGTTTTGTCAGAGTACTTACGTTTGAAGGCCTTGATTGACATTGTGCTCCTAAATTCCTTCCTATTCCCTTCTCTCGCCTCTCCCCCAGCACCCGGGGACGAACTGTGTGGCCATACCCCGTACCCAATGCTTCCCAATTTCACCAACAGGTATACTAAACCTCTTCTTTGTTTCGCCCAAGAATCACATTTTCTTCTTTCTGCATCTCACTTCCCCATTATACTCGCTGAATCTTCTTCTGTCAGGCTGAAAGTTTGGCCATTCTAACAGAAAGTGTTACAGGATTTTCATTACTCCTAAATGATACATTTGACACTCCTTTCCGCTGTCTTTCCCAATTGTCCCTAATCTTCAGCAACCGCTGCTTCGGCTTAAATAGCAGTGAACCCCTAAATGTGTCATCAAAATAGTCCTGAAAACCTGGCTTCCCTGGTTTGACACCACTCCCTTCGCCACTTCAGGTTAATATTCTCCATGCCTCTTTAGCTAATGATTGTTTTACTCTGGGTTGTCCCCACTTCTTAGCTTAGTTCGGGATCCCCATTGAATAGTTTTATATTAACTCACTCAATTGCTCAATTCACTCTGTCTTTGTATCTGAGTTCCAAATATTCTAGAACCTTAGTTTTCACCATCAGCTGTCGGGGAGATTTACAAAATAGTTAAGATAACAGAGTGCCACTAAGACTATCATGTCCGTGATCCACATCCACCCAAGCTTACCCCTGTTTGCTACTGACACTGCGGCAATAATCGACCCCGTTATCCATCGATTTCCGTCGAGCAGTTTTTCAAACTGTATCCCCACAGATCCCCCATATATTGCAAATAAAGTACCGTCACCTGTGTCGCTGAAAAACCAAAGTCACAATCTCTGATCTTGTCACAGCCTTTTAGTTTCGTTTTGCTGTTATCAATGTCACTAAACAATGGAATGGCCAACCTCTGTTCGAGAGAATTTATCTAGGATTAATTTCAAAAGTTCATTCAACAATGGCAACCTTCGTCCACTCCTATTTTACAGCTGCAATAAATCTCGTTTTGCCTCATTATAACATTATAAGTTATCTCAGCCAACATGTATGCTATATGGAGATTTAATACCTGGATGTCGGCATTTAAACACCGAGCAGCAGGCGAGGTGTTTAAATGAGACATCCAGGTATTAAATCTCCATATTCCATACATGTTGGCGGAGATAACGTTTTTGTCCCGTTTGAAACACAATACAAACATAGTGGAAATAAATTTGTGGACACATTTTTCGAATGTAGGAAAAAAACCCAGAAGGAAAAAAACCCATAGGAAAAAAACCCTCTGAAGAAAACCCTTGGAATAAACCCCAGAAGTAAAAAACGCCAATAGAAAAACCCCAGAATCAAGTTTACATATTTATTATAAAATCAACATATTCTTACAAAAATGTTATGGAAAATGTAAATTTTGGCAGCACTCAACAAATGAATGAATAAATGAATGAATTGAACTTATGCATATATACTATAATAAACTGGCTTCCCCTTTTTTTCAAAAAGCAGTATTGGATAAAGGGTTAACAGTGAAATCGTGTGTTGTGACCTATGCCTCGTAGTAATTCCTCCATGGACTTCTCATTTTTACTGTATTGAAGACAAACGTTATGTAAACGTTCCTGTCGCTTCATGCTTGATTTGTGAATGCGTTTTCGCTGAACCTCTCCAATTCAACTTGCATGTAGTGCATCTCTTGCATTGGCATTGTCTTGCTTAACAGCAAACATGCCTTCCCATACAGTTGGATGTTTGTGGCCAATCAGCTGCTAAAATTGGTTATTCCAGCCTTCACAAACATTGTCTGTTTCGAAGTGCCATTTAATGTGGCATTATTGACATTCCACACCAACGGAGGAACATTGGTGGCAGACGTCTCAAGCACACTTTCTGGACACCCCGAAAGCTGAACATTTCACTCTTCTGAAACGTCCAGAGACATATGTTGAATCAAAATAGTCCACAAGGTCACTGAAGATTTCAGGGCAGTTCTCCTTCACCCACTCAATTCCGACAGGAACATCATCAACTGGGAGTAATGCCAAAGCATCAATGATGCCACACCAAAGTTTAACGTCATCGCACTCTCGATATATTTCTCTTAGTCTAAGACTTTGTATTTTTCTCCATGTTGATTGGGTAAGGTGATAGAAACACCCTTGTATTCTGACATGGTCACCAAGTGTGGTCTTAATTGAGGACATCATCGCTTGCTCGAAGTCGCATACTGTCACCTCTGGATCTACAGAAAACTCGCATTCCTCTGACGTCTCCAGAATGGCACCGAGGACTTCCTCATATGAACTCTGTTGCTTATTTGTTAGCAGCGCATACACACATGTTATGGCAGAAATGTCAAGCGGGGCTATGAATATATTGAAATATTGCTGGTGCTGTAGAAAATGTCCCATCAACAAACCACACATCTGCCTTAGAAAGATGCTCCAAACATTGCGTTGAACTAAACACAACTGCGCGGTTTGAAGAGTCTACCCGAGTCATGTATCAAGAATGTCTCCTCGTTTGATGTCTGACACCACTCATCTTCAACACTGAATTCTCTTTGTACTTTGGAGTCTTTTGGAAAGTTGAACTGTTGGTTGTTCCTGATGTTTCTTTTCACAGAGTTTTGATTTCCTAAAGCGACACGCACATCAACTGGTACATTTTCAAGAGTGTCAGCCAAAATTTGCGCTGGTCTTGCTCTTGAGCCTGATGAACTTTCTTTCAGGGTAGCGTGTAGTTTTGCTGCTTCAACTGCAGTTTGATCGGCTGCATGGCTGTGGGAACGGATAATGGTTGGTGTTTTGATCTCTTTATCAGTTGATAATCGGCCATGACATGAAAAAAATCCACGGTTACTGCATTCAAAATAACTTTTGGAATTTGAGGTAGATTTCTTAGTGTACAAGTATCCTTCATAGCCACTTTCTGACAACCTTTATTATTTTTTATGATTTCCATAATGCCTGAAGAGAGAATGACTCTTTGGGAAAATCTTATGTATTATATATGACACACACAGACATGTTTTCATAAGAAATCTCTTACACTCTAATTGAACTGAAGCCTTCTACGCCTTCTATGCTTAGAATTCTCAAACTTCAAGCTTGACACTAAGCCTATATCAACCATGAAAATACTGATTGTAGAAGATGAATATTCAATTATTAACAGACAGCAGTTAGTAATAGCTCCGAATTGTTAATGACCTGTCAGGCACTTTTGATTAAAATATTTTAAACCAATGGCTTGCCAATAAGCCAATATCAAAATACAGACAGCAACCAGTAACTGCTCTTTATCCGGGATGAGCTGTCTGACAAGTCCAATTAAATACTTCAACAGAACATGGAACTTTTGTTTTTTTCCAACCGAAGCCCAATTTGGTCAAATTTTGTTGGGGGTGGGGAGGGGGGGGGGGGTTCTATGGTGTTTTTTCCAAGGGTTTTTTTTCTATGGGTTTTTTTCCGTATACCCATTTTGCAGCTCCACAATCACTTGGATCAATTTCGTGATAATTATTTTGTTTTCACAATCTCAGAAGACCACAGACAGAGTTACCTCCCTTGGGTCGTTAAGGGAAACCAGTGAACAGTATTTTGTTGACATGTCGTCCCCTGAGTTCCAATGTGTTCTATGTGCCTACTGGCACATATAACACATTCGTACTTAGGGGACGAATTATTTGCTCTTATTTTATTTTTATGATTGAATTGTCTGAAATCTGATGATATGTGTGACTGTTTACTGGTTTTTGGGTTCGAATTTTATTTAGAGGCGAGCAAAAGCGGAAAGCTTTCGTTTAAACCATATACCCTGGATGTTGCATGCTCTCATATACCTTAGATATTGGGTGCACCCTTTGTCATAGCTATTTGTCCAATGAATTCTGACCCATCAACAGACAGAATTTATCGGGGTATAGGGACAATGTACTTTCCCCCATTGTGCTAAAGTGGAAAGGCTGAGACATCTGAACATTTCTCTTATGTTGTCCAGTCTATGCAAATAATCAGTACCCTGCCTCTTTATCCCAGATCTCTCAATCCGACTGTTTGGTTCAGAATTATTGAACAATGCGGAGAATCGTCATACTTTTGAATTTGTGCAAAATTTCATTATAGTGAGTGAACGCTTCAGGTGCTGGAATGCACTCGGACTCTGCCTCAATTCGAGCTATGAGGGATGTCACCCATTAAAACATACGGAGTAGTTGTAAACGTTCTCCTCTCTGTATCGTGTAACCCACATGCTGTCTGCTGTCAAGTGTGTAATCCTGATGAATTTAAAACACATCTTCAAAATGGCTTATTATTACTCCAAACTAACGCCACCTCATTCTCTTCTCTTCCTGTTTTACTGTTCCAGTTTTCATCCTTCAACTGTTTCTCAGTCTGGACATACAACATCTTCAATTTACAGCTTGTGTGGCAAACGAAGATTTGATAAGATAACTCATTGAGTAACGTAGTAATTATACACGATTCACTGTCTGTGTTCTTTTTCCAGCATCCGTTTATCTATCGTTATAGTTCCCACACTTTCAGTGATAGGTAAAGAGATCATGTGACCCCCCCCCCCCCCCAAAAAAAAATGTTATTCAGTCAGGATACTTTCGTCTGGATTGGAGTCTCAGATATAGATTCGATTTTGCACGTACTTTCTTATCAGACCAGATTTGCTACTTGGACCTATTTCCCACACACAGCCGGTCTCAGGAAAATGGAGGTATGTGGCCCGGTCACAGAATGGTCAAGTTTGATCCGGTTCAGGCTTATCTATTATGTAAATGGGGGGGGGGGGGGGGGGAGTCCGTGATTCGGTGACTAACACCGCCAAGAAATCCGAGCCCTGATTACCTACCTTGATATTCAGTACAACTTGATTTTTTCCGTTCCGCGAGCTGAGTTAACCGTCCTGGGAGGGTTGGCCAGGTAGTTAAATGAGAAGTTGGGATGCCCATACTACATGTATTTATCCACTAACAAATTGCTGAGTTTTTAACTATAATCATAATTGGCAAATATTTCAGTTACATCACACAGGCATGTCTTCAAAGAAGTCATGCCTTAATTATGTAGATCTAATTTGGGGTTTGCACTCCCAATCGGACGTTGAGGCACTGGGGTGTTGTGCACTAAGGCGTAAGTAGTATGCCAGCGTCAAACCCTGTCTATTTACCAGGATTTTATGAAAATTCTCACATGTTACGTAATAGTTATGCCACCGAGTGAACGGCCATGTTGTGAGGTCATTACCACAGTGATCCGTGCTGTTGGTATGTGTTTCTGTCGTCCATTCGGTTTGATGGAGGTCGCCATTCTAGTTTCTAGGAACCTCTAAAATGTGCATTGCATTCTATAAGAGGAAATCTAATTACCCAAATACACCCGACAACCACACCAAATCAAAACAATACCCAAAACTACCCAAACGGACTCGGATTCCCCCAGAATCCCCCTTCTAAGAGTAGTACGTCGTAGGTTCGTTCTATTAAACTGGAGTATATCCCAGTAGTGTAGAATTGCCGTCCAGGTGGAACAGTTTTAGCTTTCCTGGTCCGTTCTGACTAGTCCGTTTTGATTAGTTCTGAATCCAGTACTCCAGTAGAGTGGAAGAACATTTAACTTGCAACAGTTTTACATTCTAAACGTAGTCTTTCACTAGATTCTTCTAGCCTAGGCTCCATTCTGACTAACACTAGAGCAATTACCTGCCTCTGCTCTCGACCCACTATCGGTTTATGCACAGTTCTTCCCATTTGTTTACACGTGTGGTTTCTAACTAGTCGATTCAGCCGAAAAATAACGAGAGCAATTACTTATTGGAGTAAATACTCTCACCGCTCTAAGACTCATCTCGGACAGAAAAGGAATTCTGTGAGTGGGATGCTAAGAAACGTGAATGGCGATTTTCATCCAATGAGCCAAAGATCCATGAGAGCCATTGCTCCAGGGATAAATACACTTGCGACTATTCGTCATTACTTCAAAAGAGCCAAAGAGCAAGCAATGGGTGTAATTGCTTCTAAGAGTAAATATACTTACAACTCTTCAACTCATCTGGGTATTGGAGGACATCTATCGTCGTGTGACAACCGTAAGGTTCTACCTTCCACTGGAAGATAGAACCTTATGCTTATGGTTCTCACGCGACGCTATGATATGGTGGTGTACTATTGGCGGATTCGTATTAGAGGATTCCCTTTGGACGGTACCTTTTAGAGGATAGTTATCGATCCTATCAGCTGACCGGTTTCTAAAGTGTAAACCATCCCATGTCATCCATACATGTAGGTCTTTTTCTGTTTTAGTCCGCCAATACTATAGTCCTCTGTTATCCTAACTTCCTTGTACCATTACTATTGACTTGTTGCACTACTTCCTAGTTACGCCTGACCCTGTCTCGATCCTCCCTCGGTCATGTCTTGACGGTTCAATCAGATCGCTCCACACATCTAACCACGTGTCGGTCTTAACGTTTTCTTGACCTAATGCACCCTAGAGTACCTTAAAAATAATAAACCGTCTGTTGGTGGTGCCGATATGTGCTTGCGTGCTACTGCACTATGTATACACACCAGAAGCAGCAAATGGCCACAAGCCAGATGTATCGTTATGTGGTAATGTGAAAATGCACAATGCACGCACAATACATGCTGATCATATGTACATGCGATAAAAAGGATCTGTATAGACATAGACTGAATATAGAAGGGATTCCACGGAACGTGGGACTATTGGTTGATGGGATGTGCTTGTGTGCTTGTGCACAATGTATCACAATGTGTACACATCACATGCTGAACATACTTGGTGTACCAATAAGTGGCTGTGTGCTAGCAATACATGTAGTAACCATGGGGAATAGGGTGCGATTGTGTGACACCACCACACCCTAACATTTTTTCAGTCGGATTATTTGTGTATAGATTAGAGTCCTAAATATCGATTTGCTCTTGCTGGTCACTACGTACTTTCTCCCGGAACTACCGGATATGATTCATGGACTTATTTCACACATGTAGAAAGTTTCTAGCAAATAGAGGCATATGGCTTATTGGGGATGCTGGGGCCTAGCATGGCGACATTTTACCGATACATGCTAATTAAATAGGAAATCGGGAATCCCATAAATCACAAATACGTGTATTTATCCACAAACACATTTCCTGAATCTTTTAACAACAATACCCATTTACAAATATTCCAACTCCATCAGCACGGCAAGTGTTCCACGAGAGGTGGTGTAGTTAGAATATTTCTTCAGTAGGAACTTGAGTCATAACCGTCGGGACAAACTGGGTTGATACCCCCTCTCATCAATCGACAACTCTGTGTGTAAATCAAGACTTAAATTTCCACATGCTCCAAATACATTATTGTGGATATTTTTTCATTAGCAAACGAATTCGTCATGGGTGAGTCTAGACGGGGCTTACACAGGGCGCGCTCCTCCTGTTTTTGTAACTCATGTTTTTCACAAGAACCCAGACCAGAGGATACGATATTATATGCGATGACATGCGGACTTCAACTGGCGGAGGTAGCTGATGTCCACATGTTATCGCGGATAATACGCATCCCATGCATACAGCTTGAACTCCTGCCCGGTTTTCACGCGAGATTTTATAAATTTGCTTTCCCTTTTCAGAACTTGAATGTGTCTATTATACACAAAATTGGAGGGATGTTTTGACTGAAAACTAAATGCCCACGTGCAAAGAAGACACAGCTGGGCCGCACTGATCTAGGATTGAAATTAGCGCGCCCCGTCCCAGGACCAGAATCGTGGATATGGCACCAGCTGCCCAAACAAATCGTGACTCGATGTAGGAGTCATAAAGTGATGTATTTGAGGCAAAACATGAATATTATTAGTTATTCAAAAATCTGTTTGTATCTGTAATCTTCTAGTCATGTTAGATAAAGGGTTAAATGTCAGCTTTCCCATTTCGAGACAACAGGTGGCAGTATGTACTATGAACATATTCAGTTTCACTCACCTGCAGTTACAAATCCACTCATACCAACGCCAAGAGTCAACAAAGAAAACGCCACCTTCCATTGATGACTCCCAATAAAATACAATGATACCACACAAGCACCTTCCGTACCCAGAGCTGAAAGTACACGTATATGTTGGGTTGTACTCCTTGTCGTGAAATAAAAATTAAAATATCACTTCTTGTTAATAATATTAGTCAATGAATTTCGCAAAAGGGATTCTTCCAAATCATTTTAGTCAGCAGTTCAGGTGAAACATTAGTCATATTGCAGTGTGTAATGTTAATTAATTTATTCATTGTGATTTTAACGGCACTTTCGAATGTCATGGTCGCCTCGTGATACAGTGTTTTACAGATGGAGGAAATCAGAATGCCCCGCGAGCAACTGTTACACTCCAAAACTCCCCACAAACAGGGTTAGCATTGGTTGTAGGTAAGTATGTTATCGACGTGCAGTACATTTTAGTACACGGCGCCACTGAACCTCCACGCGGACAATCAAAAATAAGTGCCTTACCCAAAGACACAACGCAGTTACCGGTGGCTCGGATCGAATCGTTCACCTTTGGGTTTGACGCTGAATGCTCTAACCACTGAGCCACCTCGATTCTCACATTGTATAATAAAAACGCATTGTGTAATGACTGACGTTCTGCCTGATATAAATCAACTCATTACGTAATAACGCCTCACTGTGTAATAAAACGTGCCGTATTGTATAACTAAAACAATGCATTATGAAATAAACTATTACAGAAAGAATATAAATGAAAATTCGACTTCAGTTATAACAAAAGCAGATGGTAGGTAGCACCACCACCCATACTGGTAAATCCGAACAAACGCGATACTCTAGTGCATACACTGTTATGGTATGTTTGTGTAAACCTGGTCTGTGTTTCTTTTAAACTTGTTTTTATAGATGGCACAAGTTTATGTGGCATAAAATATTCATGAAATTTTAAAAGTAACATATCAAAATGCATTACTAAACACGTAATACTTCGTCCATTACACACAAAAAAATGTAAAAATGTTGTGTGAAGATCTAGGTTGGCCTATATGGTTTTACACTAGCATATTGACGTTTGTGTGGCCATGCTGAAATAAATTAATCATTAACCCTTAACCCAACCTAACGGCAAAAAGGGCCAGCGCTATTCTCAAAAATCGCCAATTAATTTTCATTATTTTTTTAATTTTATGTCTCTCAAAAACATAGGTTTTGGCCCCTCGTTGGAACGAGGTCGTCGAGCTCGTTCCAACGAGGGGTCATAACCTATGTTTTTGAGATACAAAATGAAAAAGATTGGTTATCCAAGAATTGTTTTTGCAAGTGTCGTCTTTTGTTCATGTTAGGTAAAGGGTTAAATATAAATACTGATTCAGCATATTATTGTGCTTAACTAAATGCATAAAACTAAGTTAATATACATTGCACAAAAAAGCATCCCAAACTTACATATATATATATATTTATTTATTTATTGATTGATGTTTAAGGTCACATATTTATGCACAATGGCTAATCATGACCGTGACAGTTTTACGGGTGGAGGAAGCCGGAGTACCCGGAGAGAACCACCGAGCAACGACGAGCAGCTACCAGCTCCCCAACATCGTAACTCCTCACAGCAGCACAGGCAGGATTAGATTGGTTGAAGACATGCGTACCATCGACGTGCAGTACGCCTTAGTACACGGCGTCATCGTGCCCCCACGCGGGCAATGGAGATGAAGTGTCTTGCCCAAGGACACAACGCGGTTGTCGCAGGTGGGATTCGAACCGAGGACCTCTCGGCTTGCAGCCTGCACCTCTACCTACTGAGCCACCGCGCTCCCCTACATATATATATAGCATGAAATTGACTTTCTCTGAAGTTATCTCCCTCGAAATTATAAGACGAGGTTCTCTAATTTAGAAGCAAGTAAATGTTGAGGAAAACACCTATGTCATCAGTAGAAAAAAAAGCCAAGTTTCCTTTTGTTAATTTTAGCAAACTAAAACAACAGGCAGCTTTGTTTATTGATAGTAACAAAAGAAAACGTAGCTATTAATGGCAAACTAAATAGAAGCAACTAGTGCACAGATAATCCACCATCTCGCATATCTGTCAGTATCACACCAACCAACACTTAGTGTCCACTTTGAATCTTTGTTTGCCGAAAGAGTTTTTACAGTTTTTATTCTTCATAGGAACAGTGAAAATCTTACCTCGACTTTTATATTAATGGAAATGCCGGTGTGTGTGTGTTAACCCTTTACCTAACATGAAAAGCAGACGACACTTGCAAAAAAAATTCTTGAATAACTAATTTTTTTCATTTTTTGTCTCAAAAACATAGGTTATGACCCCTCGTTGGAACGAGCTCGACGAGCTCGTTCCAACGAGGGGTCATAACCTATGTTTTTGAGACAAAAAATGAAAATATTTTGAAAATTAATTGGCGATTTTTGAGAATAGCGCTGGCCGGTTTTGGCCGTTACGTTGGGTAAAGGGTTAAATGTCACGATGTGCACATTGTTGATATAATGAACAGAAAGACAGTGGTAGACTGTTGGACTTCTATGCTAGAGGTCCCAAGTTCGATCAGCGTTGTGTCCTTGGGCAAGGCACCTTATCCCGGTTGCCTACATGGGGGCACGATGACGCCGTGTACTAAGGCGTACTGCGTGTCGATGGTGCACATGTCTTCAACCGCTGTAACCCTGCTTGAGCGGAGCTTGAACAAAGTTAGAATATTGAGGAGCTGACAGTTGCTCGTCTATGCTTGGTGGTTCTCTCCGGGTACTCCGGCTTCCTCCATCCATAAAACTGCCACGGTCACGAATAGCCACCGTGCAGAAGTGTGTGACCTTAAACAACAATAAAAAATGAATCAATATGAACAGAAAGAAAGTTAAAGAACATCAAATGATGGTGACAAGGCCGTTTTCATGTTTTTAAATGGGTTTCAGCAGAGAATAATCGTCAAAGGTTGAAAATGATTGAGGAAAAATTGTAAAAAGCCAGCTTCGTATGTTTTATTCTACTGTACAGGACAATGCCTAGAGTTTGTGAAATGATGCGCACATCGATGATACAAATTCTCTAATATTTCGAAATATCAGTTTTTAACCGAAAATCCTATACCCTTAGTGTTAAATTTATTTGATAGCTTTAGAAAATTGAGGGAACTGGGGGAGCCAACTTTCCTGTAAATCTCATCCAATGACGAAAATTGTCAGCTTTGGGTTACATTAAAGTTCAGGTTTTTACATCGGACTAACACACAGGTGTGTGTGGCGATGATGATACCACTGGACTTTCCAAATTTATTTGATAGCTTTAGAAAATTGAGGGGACTGGGGGAGCCAACTTTCCTGAAAATCTCATCCAATGACGAAAATTGTCAGCTTTGGGTTACATTGAAGTTTAGGTTTTTACATCGGACAAACACACAGGTGTGCGCGGCGATGATGATACCACTGGACTTTCCCGCGGTACCTCTAATATTTAAAAAAAACAATATTCTGAACCAGTACTGGGATCGCTTACCGGGGTGCACACACTGAAGTAACTGCGAAATTTACTTCGTATGTTTGGTGGGGAGTGGGTGGAGGGCTCTGTATGTTGGTGTGTTTTTCTACAGCCCACCTCTAAAAGGAAGATGAATCGAAGCAACAGTGTTCCCATGAATAATCCCAAATACGTACTCGACCCATTCATAGTTGAGTGTTCTCGGAACCCACCGACGGTTATATACACCCTCTTAGAGAAAGGGTCCATTGCGAAAATTTGCGTTGTGAAGGACTGAATTCTGAGTTGTTTTAACCCTTTACCCAACGTAACGGCAAAAACCTTCCAGCGCTATTCTCAAAAATCGCCAATTAAATTCCATTATTTTTAATTTTTTGTCTCAAAAACATAGGTTATTCCCCCTCTGTGGAAAGAGCTCGTTGAGGGGTCATAATCTATGTTTTTGAGACAAAAAAATTAAAAAAATTAGTTATTCAAGAATTTTGTTTGCAAGTGTCGTCTGCTTTCCATGTTAGGTAAAGAGTTAATGCATTAAAGCCTCCTATGTTGTGAGGGCAAGTGCTCCCCAACTGATGTTGAATACGAAGTAGCAGAAGACACGGCTGTCGGCTGCCTGAATAGGTGGACGACATTAGAGTAGCAGCAACTGCTACGTCATGAATCTTCATAGTTTTGCTACTCATTCGGTTTGTCGGATTTAAGTATTTTACAGAAAAACATATCCCTTGCATTATAATCAAGAGTTTCGCGGTTTTACCCTATATTGTTAATAGCTTTTTGTTTTATTGGTGTTTAATGACACTTTCAGCAGCCATGTTCACATCGTGTCGGAGATTTACCAAGTTAATTATATAGTATTTGAGGGGGTTTTGTTAATATTCCAACTTTTGGGTGAGGAGTTGGGTACAAATTAGCATTTGTGAATGGGACAGATATTCGGCCCCCTTTCTCCCCTGTATTGATCCCCATCTGTTGATAAATCTTCCTAGGAAGCAGGGGGGGGGGGGTCGCAAAAAATGCCAGGATACGAGGTCCGGGTGGGTGGGTGGGTTCGAGCCCCAAAGTGCAGTTTTTGCCGGTGTCATGCAATTTTTTGCCAAATATTATTTTACAGACAAGTAATTACAACCAAAGTGAATTCATGTGCTTAGATTCATAACTTAGAAAAGAATAGAGCATTGATAATGTTTTGGGGGCTCCATGTTAGAAATTGTCCCCATGTTTTACACTTCATTAGGGGGTGGGTCCTGTTCTGGGTCTGGCAAAAATTTGCAAAACAAAAAAGTGATTCTCAGCTATTTGGTCATGATTTTCACTCCTTTATATTTCTACTAAGGCAGTCTGCCTCTTATTGGTGCTTTGTAGCTCCTATTATTTGATTCTTCTGTAAGCCTCAGGGTGCCTCATGCCATTGGTCTAGTGTGCTTCCATGTATGGACTAATTGGAAAGATTGATAGAATAAAAATCTTGATTGTGGGAAACGTGGAAAGTTTCAAGGTAAATATGATTCTAGTGACACTAACATAAAAAAATAAATAAGAGGCAATTCATCTCAGACAAGCCACCCTGGCATGGGTCAAAGAACTTCAGTATTAGGTCTCTCTCAGACCCGCTGTACAAACTAAACATTTAACCGAAAAGTAATGAAATGAAAAACAACTATTTCTTGTGGACAGTTGAGGATATCCAGGTGGGAACAATATATTTTGTGCAGGGGTTCTTGGTGGTGGGATTCGACTGGTGTCTGAACAGCATAGACATGTTGTAGATCGGGGTAAGGGTTGTGTTGTTTGGGTGGGTGGAGGCGAGTTCCAATGGTTACCTGGGGGTCTGATGCTGCATTTCCGTTGTGGCTTTATATGCAGAGAGATTGTTTTGGGGCCATCTGGCTAGGGATGCCTTGGATGCCCAAGAACAGGGCTGGGGTATCGGACAAGTCGATTTGCGGCACCTTTCATGTTTGGGAAAAGTATCTATTTATTTTTTGATTTAGATAATTTGAATACTTCGTTAAACAGATTTTATAAATTGGGGGTGGGTCCTCAGTTGTCTTTGAGGAAAAACTGTGCGGGAGGGGGGGGTGTCCAACACATGACTGGCAAAAATTTGCATTCCGGGGGTTTTGGGTCCCAAAAATTGAAAATGTAAAAATTTCCACCTTGTATCCGTAATTTTTTGCCTGCCATTCTACCACTATTTAACCCTCACCCAGTGTGTTTTAAACGTTTCTCTTAAACATTATTTAGTTACGTTTACTTTTCTGTTTCGCTCAGAATTTCATGTTTAACTTAGTGTTTAGGTCAGCTGCTGTGCTCCTTCTCTTCCCATTGCACTTATTTTCAGCATGCATGTTTCTCGGTATCATTGTCCCATGATTTTACCCCTTCTTCGGTGAATTTCTTTAAATTTTTCATCAAATTTCGAACGTTAACTCCACTTCTTACCTCACACTTACATTTTCAGTGTGTTACAGTTTATGTTTAGATCAGCTGTCGACACCCTTTTCATCCCATGGCCTTTATATTGTTTCTATATTATGCGCATTATCATTCTACCATTATTTAACCCTCGTCCAGTGTGTTTTAAACCTTTTTCTTACCATTTTTAGTTACGTTTACTTTTCTGTTTACCTCAGAATTTCATGTTTAAGGTGCTGTTTAGGTCAGATGCTGTTTTTCTTCTCTTCCCATGGTGCATATATTCCAGCATACATGTTCCTCGTTATCATTCTAGCATCATTTAACCCTTGTCCAGTGAATTTCTTCAAATTTTTCATCCCAATTTTAATGTTATGTTTCTTGTTTACCTCACACTTTGACATTTTTAGTGTGTTTTTTTTCTCTTCCCATGGTGCATATATTCCATCATACATGTTCCTCATTATCATTCTGGCATCATTTAACCCTTGTCCAGTGAATTTCTTCAAATTTTTCATCACAATTTTAATGTTAAGTTTCTTGTTTACCTCACACTTAGACATTTTCAGTGTGTTAAAGTTTTTGTTTAGGTCAGCTGCCGACACCCTTTTCATCCCATGGCCTTTATATTGCTTCCATATGGTGCTTATTATCATTCTACCATTATTTCATTCTCACCCAATGCATTTTAAACCTTTTTCTTAACATTTTTTAGTTTCGTTTACTTTTCTGTTTAGCTCGGAATTTCATGTTTAACTTTGTGTTTAGGCCACCTGCTGTGTTCCTTCTCTTCCCATGGTGCTTCTATTCTTCATATATGTTCTTCATTATCATTGTACCATGGTTTCACCCTTGTCCACTGAATTTCAATTCAAATTTCTCTTCAACTTTTGAACGTTGAGTTTTCTGTTTAGCTCACATTTAGACATTTTCAGTGTGTTAACGTTTCTATTCAGGGCAGCTGTTGACACCTTTTTCATCCCATGACTTTTATTTTGCTTCTGTATGGTGCTTATTATTATTCTACCACTATTTAACCCTCGCCCTATGTGTTTTAAACCGTTGTCTTAACTTTTTTATTTATTTACTCACGTTTAGTTTTCTGTTTAGCTCAAAATTTCATGTTTAACTTGGTGTTTATGTCAATTTCGGTGTTCCTTCTCTTCCCGTGACCTTTATATAAATCACACATGCTCCTCATTATCATTCTACCATGATTTAACCCTCATCCAGTCAATACTTTTCAAATTTATTTCCACATTTTAACGTTATGTATCTGTTTAGCTCACACCTTGACATTTTCAATGTGCTAAAGTTTCTGTTAAGGTCTGGCAACACCATTTGTAAAACCTCATTTCCGAGGTTCCTCATATGATCAACAGTTAATAATCTTATTGTGCCATGTTGATTTTCTTCACCAGTGATTACAAATGATAGTGCACGGAAAAGGCAGTTTCCATCACCAAATATTTTTTTTAAAACAGTGGGTTCTTCCATTTCTCTATGTAGTGTACTATCAGGTATCTGATAAGTCACAGCTTTTTGAAAGTTTAAATCAAACATAATACACTTAAGCATCTGCCAGTGGATACTAGTTGGTTCAAAGTAATACTTCTCACTTAATAATGTGACCATTATCCCTCCTGCTGTTAATTTTTTTTTTTCAGTTTTACTTTTAAAAGGTTTTGTTTAGGTCAGCTTTGTCGCATGTTATGAGCCTGTTTGATACAGTTCTTGTGTTTGCCAAAGTTACTATCAAAAGGAATGTTGGTGAGCTATAAGGCGTTGGCGTCTGTCTTGTTATCTCTGGCCTTATCAAGATCACGGCACTAAAATGAATTAAAATTTAGCTAATTGTTTATGCCTATGTGCCTTACTCTAGCAGATTAACACCCAGCCAGACGTTGGCCGTGGGATTCTATTATACCAGAACAACATGACTTGTTTTACTGCAGCAAAAAAAACCGGGGTTCATTAGTGCCAGTATTCGCGGAATTAGTCCTCCTGTAATGATAATTGTTCGTTCATATTCTTTATTTTTTTTAATTGTGCTTGTATGATATTACATTGGCAATTCGCTTTCATTTAGATCATAAATGGTGTTCAGTTCGTATCACATGAGGCCAAGAGAACGCACGGTGGAGTCTTGAGTGCACGGTGTATATGGGATGTTTCTGTGAACTTGTGCGTGCCTCTAGCACTTACCTCTAAAGACTAAAGAGGTGTTTCGAATGTTTAGTTCTTACTTAATCCGTTGATTTCAATTATATAATGCGGAATTAAATAATGTGACGTTTTTATTACACAACACTTCAACGATTACACAAACTGTTGATTATTATTACTACATAATACTTCAGTGATTATGCAATGTGTTTTGATAACGCAAGGCGATCCAACAACATTCTCTTCTGTGAAATTTAAGAGTGAAGACGGGAAATAGGTTGTATTAATTACCGGACATGGGCACTTCTTTCGTTTTGACATATTTGATTTCTGCCTGAAGCTACTGAGAGGACTTTTTAGAATCTCGTTTTGTCCAGGGTAACTGTGCGGCTCTGGTGTTGTTGCGCTCCCGATATATCTATTTATTTATTTATTGGTGTTTAAGGTCACATATTTATGCACAATGGCTAATCATGACCGTGACAGTTTTACGGGTGGGGGAAGCCGGAGTACCCGGAGAGAACCACCGAGCAACGGCGAGCAACTATCAGCTCCCCACCATACTAACTCCACACAAGCAGGGCAGGGTTAGCATTGGTTGAAGAAAAGTGCATCATCGACGTGCATTACGCCTTAGTACACAACGCCACTGTGCCCCCACGCAGGCAATGGAGATGATGTGTCTTTCCCAAGGACACAACGCGGTTGCCGCAGGTGGGATTCGAACCGAGGACCTCTCGGCTTGCAGCCTGCACCTCTACCTACTGAGCCACCGCGCTCCCTGCGCCTACGATATAAGAATCGAGACACATAAATGACTATTTCCGTCGGTGGCCGTCGCATTCAGGACAAGGTACAGTTGTATGGACATAATTTCTAGAATGCTATGCCTATGGGCGCGAATCGGGAGTACAATAGGCCAATATCGCGCTCCCAACCCCAAATAATCCTTTGTCAGGCCTGGAAAAAGCAGAGCAGAGTAGGTTTTGCTCGAAATATTACATGGCCAAATACCTCTCCGTAGTCATAAAACTGTTATAAAAGGTTGATATGGTTGTAATATGCGAGTCGAACTAGCCCTAGAAATTGGCCACGGCGATCCATCGAACCGTGTTAAAAGCCGCGGTATTTTTCCCTGCCTATACTCAGCAGATATGTAGGAAGCGTTTCACCTGTGGGTGGAGGAGTGAATGGGGTGCAGACTTGGGGTGGTGCAATCTCAAAGCTCTCTTTATCACCAATGAAATTTTCGGATGGATAGTCATGGTTAATGTTAGTTTATTTTGGGTACAGTTATGCCTCTGCGTTCTGAGTATTTCCACCCTTACAATAAGTACTTCGGGTGCCCCAGTTGGCTTGTACGTTTAATCTTCTTGGTCACGGGAATACCCCGGACCTTCACCTATGGGGTATACACACTATAAACCCAGTACGAAGTGAGCTGAAAATATTTTTCTGTAGCCACTGGTAGTAGAAAATATCTAATCCCCCATACTTCACTTAGAGTTGGCTTAAAATTTACTTAAACCCCAAATATTGTGAGCTACGGACTTACTTATTGCACGTCTACTGCTGTAATAATACACCCCGCGACGAGTTGTGGGGTGGGTGGGGTATATACTGAAATCACCTTGTCCGTCCGTCCGCCCGTTCGTCCGTTATACGTTTATGGACCAATCTGCTCGACACTTGGTATGGATGTTCACCACCATGGGAAACTGTGCACCTGCGATTATAGTTCCGGTCGGATTATTATTGCCAGAATTATGCCCCTTTTCGACTTGAAAAAAGCATGTGTAGAGTTTTATCGGGAGATTTTCTCCGATGTTTATAGGTCGATTCCTTTGAAACGTGCTACGAATATTCACTACCATGGGGACCTGTGCACCTGCGATTATATTTTTGCTCTGACATTTTTGCGAGAGTGAGCCACTTTTCGTCTTGGAATGCATTAATTTTGTCCAGAGATTTTCTGAGATATTTATGGGTTGATTTCTTTGAAACTTGGTATGGATGTTCAAAACCATGGGAACCTGTGCAGCTGCGATTATAGTTTCGATCGGACTTTTTGCTAGAGTTGTGCCCATTTTCTTCTTAGAATAATCATGGCGACGGGGCGGCCGGGGGAATGGACAGGCCCATCCGGGACAGTCACACATCTAGTTTTCAGATTGAACGATTTGACGCCAAACTGATCAAGACTCCTAGGTGTCAGGATGCAAGCCAAGGCTCAACACTAAGTTCCAATTTCACAGAACTAGAAAACATGGGGCTCGGTATAATTCTGATGGGTGACTTCAATGGACGCATAGGTGATAAGGAAGAATGCATAGAGAGCGGGGACAAGAAATCAACAGGAATGGGAGAAAGCTGTTGGACCTCACAAATGAGCTCGGTCTGAAGATTCTGTACAGGGACGCGAGGTGTTAGGGGAAATGGACCTAGGAGAGGAACGACAGAAAATCAATAATCGACTCTATTCTCACAGATATTAATTTATGGAGGGAGGTGATAGAGGTAGAAGTGGATGATGAGGGTAATGAAGGTGGATAGTGATCCCAAATTGATTACAGTGACGATCAGGGCCAAAGAACTAGTAAAAAACAAAGGGAGCTTCAAGGAGATTTGGGAACTCAATAAGGATGTTGACTTTGCGAAGTTCGAAGAAATATTGAAACCAAAGCTTGCAACGATACACAAATGGGGGTGGGCAGTGTCCAGAAGATGGCCGATGTCATAGTTGCGAGCTTAGTGGAGGCACGGAATGAAAGTGTAGGAAAGATTAGAGTGCCAACACGGGGACTTGGGTACAGAGTGAACAAAGAACTGAAAAGGGTCATAAGGGGTTTAAAAGCTAAATGTGCTGCATACAGGAGAGGTAGAAAACTTAAGTGGGCGGAAAGCAACGTGTGCACGGTAGCAAAGGAAGAATAGCAACAAGCACGAACTAAAGTAAATAAGATTAAAGACGATAATCGAAGAGTGCGAAATAACAGTCTTATTAGGACGATAAGAATGAGGGGGTTCGAGTTCGAACGTATTTTGGAAATGGGTGAATAAACGTAACAAAGGAAGTAACCCACAGAGTATTAAAGTAGATGGCAGAGTTACAGACGATCCAGATCAAATCGCATTAGAGCTAGTCAATCACAGGGGAAAGGTAAACGATAAGCGATGGGGCTTGGGGAACCCACCGGAGTGTCCGAACAAGGTCTTCGAAATTTTATCGAACTTCGTGTGCAGCGAGATTAAAACGGAGGAGGTGCGAAAGGTGATCTCAAAATTAAGGAATGGAAAGCGGGAGGGTGGACGAAATTCCTAACGAGTTTATCAAAAAAGGAGGAGAGGAAATCTTGGAAAGCCTAACTGCCCTATTCAATTTAGCCATAGAAAAACAAGAGGTCTCAAATGAGTGGAGAGAACGCAAAGTGACATTTATTCACAAAAAGGGGGAAAAAGACGTTTTGGATAATTATCGAGGGATCTCTGTCAGTAGCAACATTGGAAAAGTATTCTGTAAAGTCCTGTATGGGAGATTAGAGGAGGTGATTGAGGAGAAAGGTTTTTTTGGGAGAGATCCAAAATGGCTGCAGGAAGGGAAGAAGAGTCAGTGACCACCTTTTCACGCTATCCCAAATGATAGAATCTGCGAAAGCAAAAAATAAAAACGATGTTTATGGCCTTTTTTGGACGTTAAAAAGGCATACGATAGAGTATGGAGGGAGGGTGTGTGGCGCAAGCTTGAGGCTCTGGGCTTGGGAGGCGAGTTTGTTGGAATTATGAAAGCATTATATAAAGATGTCCCAGAGTGGGAGATAGGCCTAAAACAGGGGTGTATCCTTTCGCCAATTCCTTTTGCATTGTACATCAAAGGTTTTGGTGATGAACTCCTGCATAGCGACGATGGGGTAGCAGTTGGGGACTTGGAGATCCCAGGGCTATTTTTGCAGATGATATGGTGCTAGTGTCAGAAAGGAAGAGGGGCTAGCGAAAATGCTGGGAATTGTTGGGAAATATGGTAGCAAATGGAGACTCGAACTTAATGAAAGCAAGTGCAAAGTTATACCAGTGGAACGCAAAGTGGACCCCACTCGAAGGTGGAGAGTGGTGGAGTTCTACATTCCGGAAGGTAGCAGCAAACTTCTTAGTGTAGGAGAGACGGGTGACTTCGAGTATCTGGGGGTAAATACAAACATCGCAGGAAGAGGCATCTACCGAAACCACACAAATAAATTGATTCTGAAGGGGAGGCGAATCCTTAACCAAATGAAACTTATACGGAGAAACAGTTTCAATAAGGTTTTCGTGGGGAAAACCATCTAGGAAATGGTGGGTCTGCCAAGTATAACATATGGTACAGAAGTGGTACCCCTAAACCAGACGGCTGTAAAGGGCTTCGAAATCCTGCAGGACGATGCAGACCGGTGGATAACGGGGTCGAGTAATGCCGCAGTACTAGAAGCAATCAAGGGTGAGCTTGGATGGATGAGGATCAAGGACAGGATAGACTTATTGAAACTCGGTTATCTTAATTATTTGGTAAACCTCCCCGACAGCCGATGGTGTAAAGTAATGTTCCTGAGAATTGTCAACTCAAATATGAAGACAGGGCTGATGGTCCAAGTGAGGGGACTAATATAGAACTACTCATTGGAGATCTCGGACCTAAAAAAATCGTCAAGTTCAAGCTGAGGTCGCGGTCCCTGGAGCTGAGGGGCAAAATTGGGAAAAACAGTGAAAAGGAGTGCCAGATGTGTAATTTGGGGGTGATAGAGACCCTGGAACAATTTCTTCTAGAATTCCCCAAATACCAGGGTTTTTTTGTACATGTCAGCCTCAATGACGGAGGGTTGTTTTTCACGCCCAGATTCATGATAAAGGAGTCGCTAATGGTGATAGTTGTTTAAAACTGAATGCCTTTTTAAACATGCATCCGTTACCTCACGCGCACCACTAGACAGGCGTGAAGAAAAACAATACAGAGAAAATTTGGGAAAAAGGAAGTACATAAAGAAAAAGCGTTATTTGTCTGGTGGTCTTGAATGAAAAAGGATAAACTCGCATGTCAGATTAACTTATAAGTTGTTGGTATACACCATACAAACTTGTATCACTTCTTAAATCATTGTAGCCATGTAAGATATATTTTATGTCAAAATTAGACCAGTATGGCTATAATTATATGGGTATCTCATTGAGTCCAACAGGTAGTAAGTTGTACTCTACGTTTTAAACAATAGACTGACTGGTTTTCTATATCGAAGAAAATGGGTTACCTGTGGATGAACAGAACGGCTTCAAGCCTCGCAGATCCTGTGTCGACAGTATTTACGCACTCACATCATTGATAAGGGGAAAGCACGTTTTACTGTTGTACAAACTTCTGAAGCTCGGGATTGGTGGTAACATTTATTGGTCAATTAACCACTTGTACAGTGGAACCGAATCTTGTGTTCGAGTTAACGGTGAGCTCACTGACTTTTTCTCTTGCTCGTGCGGAGTAAAACAAGGTGATAATTTTTAGTCTTTTTATTGATGATTTGGCAAGCGAAATAAAAGACTGTGGGGGTAAAAAGTGACAATGACAAAATCTCCATTCTGTTATACGCAGATGATAATGCTCTTTTGTCTGAAGATGAGGCTGACATGCAAAGAATGCTAGAGATTGTCAACGCATGGTGCAATAGATGGCCGATGTAGGTCAATGAAAATAAGATAAAAAGTTGTTCACTTTAGGAAATGACGTGTAGACAAAAGCTCTTTTAAGGGATCGTCCAACCTAACTTTGGTCAATTTTTTGACATTTTTCCCAATGCCTCAGAAACAAATAAGAGAAGTAAGGAAAGGCAAATTATATAGCAAAATAATGAGTAAAGTGCATAGAAAAGGTACATATAACTTTTTTCAGGAAAAAAAGTGAATTTTATGATTTTGAAGAAAATTAATTTGCAAATGGCTTAAGTAACGAACCGGTAAAACCACAAAATAATCGGTAATTCGAAAGCCTTGTCCTCAATATAATGATAACATACTACAGACTCGGAAAAAGCATTTTTTTGACACACACTCTGGTGGGTTTTGACGTTTGAATGTAATAACACCAACACAATTTTTTGATGTTCCGGATGTGGCCATGTTTCAATGATGTTTATTCAGGTCATGTGATTACGATGTGGTTCTTGCAGAAATACTCAATTTGGGCAATCGTAAGAATGCAAGGACGTGATCACGCCCTTTATTTGTTCGAGACAATGTATGAGCGGATTTGCAAACAGGTGACAGCAAATACTTGAGCTGTTAATGTCTTAACTGCAAAATATGGTTCGAAATTCCCTCTCGTGTTTACAGGCCGTCTGAACTTTTTTGTTGACAAAAAATCTGAATTATTACGCACCAGAAAGACAACATGAACCACTTGTAAAAAAATAATCGAGTGTATAAAATTGGGACGATACACATAAAATAAGGCAATATTCATAACAAAGTAAGCAGAATGCTTCAGAAATCACTTTTTCACGAAGTATATTCCAAGTGACCTGGAACTATATTGAGCGTGTTGATTTCCCCCCGATGGTGTGAAGTTATTTACTTCCTAGTAACCATGGAATTTCAGGCGGGTATGTTTAATGTCTGTAAAGGACCGATTGAAGATGGGGGAAAAATGATGCATTCGTGCTTTTAAATAAGGTGCGCTTGGACGATGCTGAGAATTTAGTTTTTTTCTTGCAACCAACCAAACTAACACACGCGTCGATCAGTGTCTTTTGTCATCGTTTTACACTGGCAAATGTGACTAATCTCCTTCACCGGAAACTTATCTCCCAATTTGCATATCACAATAAACATAACCTCTGTCAGCATGGCCGTGTGGTCAAAACCGAAACGAATTATCGAATCCACGGCCAAAATTAGCTGCAATTGGCTTTTAAACAAATGAAATACACGAAATATTCGCAATTTCTTCATTATCCATGCCGAGTAACTTTTTAACCAGACCACAATCGTTCAGTTTCGTTTGACGGCATCAAACTGATATAGTTTGTGGTAATTAATAGTACGAGAAGGCGAAAGAAGCCAAATACTTCCCATCAGTAGCATCATCTATAATTTAATTAAAATTGATAATTCCTTTTATTTTACTGAAATTATGAATTGATAAGGTGGGTGTGTTGCGATTATTATGCCCCAGACCTGGAAGTTGGAAAATCAAAGGTGCATCTAGGGCCGTGCAGTGCCAGTGGAGACCTCTGTCCTCTTACCCATTCATCATTACAGGTACCAACATTCTCCCTTGTATCTCAACCATTGCTACTCCAATTTGAAGGATATTTGGTGTTGTGATCGAGCATCATGGGGAAACAATGCCTGTGTAGCTGCTGTAGCATGTGTTTCTTCCCACATTTTTTCAGAGTTGTGGTACTTTTTCACTCTTTTGAGTTAGAAAATTTTGTTTATAACTAATTGATTTGTTACAATTTGTTGCAAAGTGCCTGCTGATACCCTCAAATGTATTGCTACAAAATATTGCTGGTGAAGAGTTTGTTCCTATTATCAAGCAACAACCTTATGAATATTCTGTATAAAGCTACCAATCTGATGTTTGACACTTTTATCAGAGCGGTTTTGAAGGCTTACAATACGTGAAGAGTGGATTGTAACTAAAACACCCGCAGAGTGGAATATCACCCAAAGTATCGCTTTCAAGTTCTGTACATATGGACAAAAAAAACCAAGCAAAGTTTCAGCCAATGGACCTCTGGGTTTAACCCGGAGGTTCATTGGCTGGAACTTTGCTTGTGATGGTTATGCTTTGCAACAAATTTGCAATTATTGCTCGGATGGAATCTCCACTCTGCGGTGATTTAATGATAATACACTCTCCACGTACTGTATGTAACTCAAAATGTTGATTATAGCAGGACTTTTCTATTCACCCATAAATCAATAAATTAAGTGTTATAGTTGGAAGTAAGAAGCATGAAAGGTCCAGAACTAAAAGTCTAAAAATAATGTTTTGCTGTGTAACATGATTTTTGCAGATACACTTATTTGGATGGTTACCTGTCTGATAGTGTTTGGAACATGTGTGGCCAGGATCTTCAAAAAGAAAAAAGAGTTAAACTTTGAGAAAAAGGCATTTGCCTTGAGGGCCAGAAGTAGAGTCATACAAGTTAGAGAGCCCCTCCCCGGTAATTTTTTTGTGTCAAATGGAGCTCACTTGCCACCTTTTGGGGATTGCTTTGTGAACTGCGTTCTTGAAAAAAATATGTGAGACCCTCTGGATGTGCCCTTGTGATCTCAATATGCCAATAAGCCTCCCTGGGGAAAGTACATGCAATAATGGTTATGTAAGGCTGATTTGATGTGTTTTGAATAACAATGTACTTTTAAGTACATTAGATGGTTTATTGCAGTGACAGGTTACAGTTACCCTTATTTCTTCTCCAACAGATATCATGAGTGTATTGGTGTCCAAGAGTAAACAAAGCTATTCTACTAATTGATAAACCAGACAAATTTAACAATTTAATCACTTTCAAATTGATGCATGGGATAAAAGGGGTTACAGTGCAAGGGGTTTGTAAATATATTTATTCAACTACAATGTCTGGCATTGCAGTGCATTCTACAGAGGAGAATATCATAGTTTCTTTCCAAACCACCACAGTGACACAAACATCTTTATACTGGGAGACACTCTTTTGTCCTTCCATACTTCTTCTGCTGGACTCCTTCAAGTTGACCTTTGTTGAACTCCCCAAATCAAAACATAAACAAAAGAAAATGCCTGCCTTCAATCAGTGAGCACTCCACTTATAACATTTGGTCTCAATCTTTATTACTTTCATGAATTAGGAAAAGATTTCTTCGAGTATGTACTTCAATGTTTATAGAATACAGCTGTTATTTTATTTTGAGGTATTTTATTGTAAAAATTTTGTTCTCTTACTTATGCCATAGCAGACTTTCAGGTGGTGCTATTTACACCTGGCAATGCTTGGGGTGAAAGTCCTCTAAAATGGGCAACATGTAGATCAACGATTGACTAAACTTGACTTCATCCCCATGTTGTGTCACGATTGGCCATGGTGCATAAATATGTGACGTTAACCACCAACAAACAAACAGTTTACACCTGGCAGCAGTTCCATGGCAAATTTCAGTTTCCACATGTTCTATGTTTCATTCCAAGCATTTTGGTATATAATTTATTGGAGTTATTCATTTTGGGCCTTTTTAGACTTGAAAGAAAATTGCATGAAATTTGACCAAAGTTAGGTTGGACGTCCCCTTAAATTAAATCTGGGCGAAAACCAAATAGAAATAGTGGAAAAGTATAACTACTTTGGGGTGACGTTGGGTGAAAATAAAGACTTCTCTTGTACCGCCGATAATCTTGAAAAATCAGGAGGAGGAGCCCTCCCTGGGGTCTGTTATATCGAAAGTACATCCATATAAAGACATAGGGATTCGGACCTTTAGAAAGTTATATATAGTCAGTGCATTTGTCCAATTGTTCGCAGTAAATTGGGACATGGGGTTGAAATCAAGTAAAGAGCGACATTGGTTAAATATACTTAGACTTTGGAATAAATTGGTAGAAATGAATAATTTGAGTTTAGTGCATAAAGGTTTTAATTGGGATTATAATAATGGTCAAAGTGGGTGGTGTGCTGATATACGATACATATTCGAACAAAATGATAAGAGTGAACAATTTGATAGTCAATCCGTCTGTGACATTAGTGAAATGGAGGCTTTGTTGGGCACGTATTTTTCTGAAAGATGGCTGAACAGTATACAATTTGTACCCAAACTTAGGACTTATAAGCTATTTAAAAATTCTTACGAGACGGAAAGTTATGTAGAAATGAATCCTGATCACCCGCAGCGATCCATAACGGTTCAGTTTCGCTGTGGTGTTCTCCCAATACGAATTGAGACCGGTAGGTTTAGAGGCGAACATCCACATGCGAGAATATGAACATTGTGCGACGAACACGCAGCTGAAGATGAATTTCATTTTCTGATGGAGTGTTCTTTTTATTACGACATAAGAAAACAACTTCTAGAATGTATGTAAGCAGAACATCGGAACAAAGTGTTGCCACTTGAAATAAACCAATGACCGTGATACTGTGAAATTACCCACAAAGATGCGCTGATTTTCTGATTAAGGCATACAAAAGGCGAAGGAACTTCTTTTATCCAAATTAATTTTAGTAATTACGCTAGTTCGCTTGAGTGGTCATATCGAAGCTTTAAAGTGAGAGTTATACTTTTTTTCAGGCAGAGTTATTATCACGTCTAGGTATACATAAACGGATGAATCTGTGAGTAAATGTTGGTGGGGTGGGTTGGTGGGTTCTCGGTTTGGGGTGAGGGTGGGTTGATGGGTTGTGCGATCTTGTGAATGAGAGGGAGAGAGAGAGAGAGAGAGAGAGAGAGAGAATGACTGCGTAAGTGAGCTAGTGAAAAAGTCGAAAGGGAGTGAGTGGGTGCACCCCAAGTCAGCCCTGAGATCATAGAACGTATTTTATATTTTATTATGTGTGACATATAGACACCATGGGTCGGGTGGTTATAACATCTTGATGTATCACTTGTTTACTGTAATGGTAGCACATGTCACTTTAATAAATGTTATTACTACCACTACTACTATTCATGCAAGACCACCAGCCTAAGTCTATTCGGAATTCGAAGCAGTTTTGGGCTGTGTGGAGTCCGTTGATGTAATGCGATGTCCCTTTGCTCATATGCATATATATACTACTCAAAGTTTGCTAAGCACCAAGTATATCCAACTATCTGTTTTACGTTTTAGTTGAAATATTGTTATGAAAAGGGTATATATTTTTTATTTAATTATATCTTTAATGATTTAAGCACAGAAATTGAGATTTTGTTTAGGTTTGATATTATTTGTTAGCTTTTGAATACGATAACCATGGAAAATGGATATTATTGGTAAAAGAAGAAATTTCCAAATTTGCCAAAAAGTTGACGGAGCGACCTGATATGGGTTCAATATCGAGTATGAGACCCATTATTACAGCTTGACAATGCCCTTCTCATGCTCCCAATCAGGTTCCAGGTGGTCCTTTGTGGGATGGAGTTCTATTCTTGGACCAGCTTGGAACCAAGGTCATAGACACTTCTTGGTTGGACTGGACGGACTCAAATTGCAAGCTGCAACTCAGTCCAGACATGTTCGATTGGATTGAGTTCAGGGGATCTTGCTGGCCAGTCCATGCGCTCATTTCCCTCCCTCTGTCGGTACTCTCGGACAGCATGGGCAACATGAGGACGGGCATTGTCGTCCATCAGAATGAATCTATCGCCTACTGCACCTGCATACAATCTGACGTGGTCATCCAGGCTCTCATCAATATACCGCTGTGCAGTCAATGTACCACGGTCAAGGACACAGAGCTCTGTGCGTCCATCCCAGCTGATGTCGCCCCAGACCATTATTGACCCTTCACCATAGCGGTCATGCTCAGAAATGTTGGCTGCATGGAATCGCTCTCCTTGCTTCTCCGTACCCTAGAACGCCTATCTGTGTTGTCTAGGCAGTACCGTGACTCATCTGTAAAAAGGACAGGTCGCCAATCTTCTCTGGTCCATCCAACGTGATCCATGGCCCATTCATATCGTGCCTGGTGGTGGTTCTGGGACAGCAGCGCTGAATGCGAATACAAGGTCTTCTCGATCGGAGACCACCTTCGTGCAACCTTGCTCAGATAGTCTGCGTCGAAACATTTACCCCGGATGCATTCTGAAGGCCACTGCGAAGCTGGGTTGCTGTGTCAAAGCGGTTCCTACGGGCCTGAATGATCAAAGACCGGCCTTCAGCTGCAGATGTTGCCCTGTCTATGCCACCACCATGTCGGCTGACTGGTGTGCCATACTGCTAAAATCTTGCCCAGGCTCTGGTGATTACCGTATGGTGTACACCAAGGGCTTCACCATCCTGGCGATGGGTAGCCCCTTGTTCCCCCATCCCTACAGCCCGCCACATTTCTGCTTCAGACAAATGTCTTCTTACATTTGCATTCGCCATATTCAATCATTAAATCACAAGGGTTTGTGTTGAATTGAAGACTGAATACCCTACACATCTCATGTACATGTCGACAGTACACGAAAGCATCATGAAAATCAAGGGGTACATGCTTTCCGTGACTGTCACGAAAAGTCTGCCCGTCAAGAGAGCTAATGGAAACACTGGGGACCATATCAATACATTCCTCAATCATATCCACAAAAATATCGCAAATATGTCACAAGAAAATCTCACAATGATGTGTCAAATATGTGGTGCTTAGCAAGCTTTGAGTAGGAATTATTGCAGACGATTTAATCTGAACACGAGCGATAGACTATATAAAGGCTAGACTTGTTGCGGGACATGACAGCGTTGAATTGCTTACAGAATGAAAAGGGACGTATGAAAATAAATTGAATTGACAACGTCTCGCGAGAGTTGAAGAAGCCGACTATTTGCTCAGTATGACCAACACTCTCCGTCAGACAGGGTGCGTGAGAGGAATTTCAAGACCCGGCATGAATTCAGTAGCAGGGCCCGGGTACTTTGATTGTCTCTGGCTGATGATGTCGACGTAATGGCCCTGGTCTCAAAATGGTGAAACGGAGAGTATAAGAAGGGGTATCCGGAAGGGAAGGCCGGTGGGAACATTACGCCTTTTGTCATCCTGATGTGGACAAGAGGCCCCATAGAGACTGGGGAACTTATCTGCCAAAATTGTTTAAAGAAAAGGGTCATTAGCATCTATGGCAAGATATTTATTTATTTATTTATTTATTTATTTATTTATTTATTTATTTATTTATTTATTTATTTATTTATTCATTTATTTATTTATTTAGTTAGTTATTGGTGTTAAAGGTCACATACTTATGCACAATGGCTAATTATGACCGTGACAGTTTTACGGGTGGAGGAAGCCGGAGTACCCGGACAGAACCACCGAGCAACGATGAGCAGCTGCCAGCTCCCCAACGTCGTAACTCCGCACTGCAATACAGGCAGGGTTAGAATGATTGAGGACATGCGCACCATCGACGTGATGTACGCCTTAGTGCACGGCGTCATCGTGCCCCCATGTGGACAATCGAGGTTAAGTGCCTTGCCCAAGGACAAAACGCGGGAGTCCGAATCGATCGCCCAGACTGTCACCCATCCGAGGATTAACCGGGCTCGGCGTTGCTTAACTGCGGTGATCTGACGAGAACCGGTTACCGCAAAGCCACCGCGCCCCCATCTATGGCTAGATAACATTACAAAGGAATGAAGTCATGTTATTATCCAGCCTCTGTTGTCCAAGTAGGCTTATTTTTCCTGGTGTTAGGAAGCTACCACATAAAAACTGCGCAGATTTTCAGTAGTGCAAAATTAAGGACCCTAAATATCAACCTAAGAACTGAAGTTAGCCGTATACGAAAAACCAACGGATTCTGAATGGTGGATCTGAAAAACGGGATATTTTGAACAAACCGGATCTGAACCCCCCCCCCCCCCATCCCTCGCCTCCCCCCCCCCCCCCCCCCCACCCAATCAGGATTCCTACTATTTGATATGCAGAAGCAGATTTTGTCAAGATTATTCATTATATTCGACTAAGTTAACATCCCGGCTCCAACAGGGTGCACAAATATTAATAGAACTGAAATGGTTAACCAGATAACCGGTTTGAAACCAATTAACCTAACCGATTAGAAAAAACCGTCAACCGGTTATCCGAAATATTGATAGTGATCGTCATTCCACGATTAAAACGTATTATACCTGCCGCTTTTCTTTTGAGATAGATTACGCCTTGCAGCCGTGGTGTCTGTATTAAGAAATAATCGACTTTGGCGCCCAAGACTTCGTTAATGATCGGCAATTTCCGCGAGTATTGGGTAATCGCAGAAACTAGTCCGTAGTATGTATGCAAACGAACGTTGTCGAGAAATCGACAACGTTTATTTGTATACAAGCTGTGAAATAGTTTCTGAGAATACTGCTTTCTAATTCCTAAAGTTTTGATGCCATGTTCGGTGAAATAATGGCAAGTGATAACCGGATATTATGCAGTTATAGCTCTCGGTTAGTCGGTTTTGAAAATGAGCCAACCGTTTCAGCCCTAAATATTAACCTAGGGACTTGATTTTATCAAATGTAAATCTGACTTCTCTTTAGATGTTGTGTATCATATATCAAAAGATTGAAGGAGTGTTCAGGAGAAGAAGATTTTTAAAGAATATTCCTCACATTGCACACAGTCGAAATTTGGGCTCCCGTAGGGGGCGCAAATATTAACCTAGAGACTTGATTTAAACAAATTTGAATTTGACCCCATAAGGATGCTATATATCAAATGTCAAAAGGTTCTGACTGGCGGTTCTGTAGGAGAAAATGTTTAAAGAAAATTCTCTATATTGACCTGTGTTCAATTTCACGCCCACGCATTAAGCAAAACATCAACTCCGAGACTTGATTTGAACAAACGTGTATCTGACCGCCTTGGGGGTATTATATATCAAGTATCATCGTATTTTGACTGGCGTATCTGAAGATCTTTAAAGATTCTTGCACTAAGTTAAAAATTGTGCTCCCATTGGGTACCCAAATATTAAACGAGGGAATTAATCGGAACTTACGTGGAATCCGACCCACAATGGATGATGCATACCACAAAATTCTGACTGATGATTCTTGAGAAGAAGATTTTTAAAGAATATCCCGATGTTGCACCAAGCTGAAACGCATGTGTCCATTCGGAGCCTAAATGGGGGTGCAGTGGCTCAGTAGGTAGAGGTGCAGGCTGCAAGCCGAGAGGTCCTTGGTTCGAATCCCACCTGCGGCAACCGCGCAGTGTCCTTGGGTAAGACACTTCACCCCCATTGCTCATCTGGGGGCACGGTGACGTCGTGCACTAAGGCGCACTGCACGTTGACAGTGCACTTGTCTTCAACCAATGCTAACCCTGCTTGTGTGGAGTTAGTATGTTGGGGAGCTGACAGTTGCTCGCCGTTGCTCGGTGGTTCTCCCCGGTTATTCCGGCTTCCTCCACCCGTAAAACTGTCATGGTCATGATTAGCCATTGCGCAGAAATATGTGACCTTAAACCCCCAAAAATAAACAAATCAATAAATACGGAGTCTAAATATACAGGGACTATATTTGAACAAACTTGAATCTGATCTTCCTGTACATCATTTATTAAACACTTTTGACTGGTGGATCTGAAGAAGATTTTAAAAGATTATTTTTCGATTTGTACTAAGTTAAAATGTGGGCCCCCACAGGGGACGGGATGGGTGAGGTGGGCCAAATAATAAGTGAGGGACTTGATTTGGACACACTTGAAATCGACTCCACTAAGGAGGTTTTATACCAAATACAGAAGTTTCTGGTGGGTGGTTCTGAAGAAGAAAATTTTTAAAGAACATTCCCCATTTTAAACTAAATTAAAATTCAGGTTTCCGCGGGGAGCCCAAATATGAACCCAAGGACTTGATTTAAACAAACTTGAATCTGACCTCTCTGAGGATGCTGTATACCAAACACCGAAATATTCTGACTGCTGGATCTGAAGAAGATTTGGAACGATTTTTCATTATATTGTACTACGATAAAAGTCTGGCTTCTGTAGAGAGCCGAAATATTAAACGGGTTCTTGATTTGAACATACTTGCACCTGACCTCCATAACAATGTTGTATACCAACTATAAAACTATTCTGACTGTGAATCTGAAGAAAAGGATCTTTAAAGATTATTTGCAATATTGCCTATCTGAAGAAAAGGATCTTTAAAGATTATTTGCAATATTGCCTAACATAAAAGTTCAGTCTCCAACGGAAATCCCAATATTAACTGAGGAACTTGATTTAAACAAACTTGAATCCTACCTCTGTAATAAGGATGCTGTATAGAATATATCAAACGATTCTAACTAGTGGCCCTGGTGTAGAATATTTTTAATGAATATTCCTCATATTGGCACAAGTTAAAATTCAGGCTTCAATAGATAGCCTAAATATAACCCAGGGACTTGATTTCTTATCAACCTACCTCAGTTGTTTACTACAGGCTTGCACTACAGTGGAAGAACCTAACTCGGATAAAATACTCTCTACTTTAATCTTTCCCAAGATTTGGGAAAGAAAAGTGGTGTAAAAACACCACGAAACAATAAGCCAAAACTGGGTCGAGCGCCAGTATGGGACGCTCTTCCATAGTACAAATCCACGACTACCGTAAAACAGTGCGCAATGCGTCAATTCGCCATTCTTTTGATTATCCGCACATGTGGTGGATATGTGTGCCATCTTTGCTCAGTAACAGTGATATTTTAACTCGTCGATAATGGTTTTCCTGTGACTGGATTTATGGATCTGAAGATCGTATAATAACAGGACTGTGTTTTATATATTCTCGCTTATATTTTCAACCACATTCCCATTGTATATTATTTACTATTCCGTTTTCGCGAATGTTTTGTTTTCGACATCACGCGATTCGACAATGATTTTTTCGGTTGATGAATTGTTGTTGGAGTTAGGTGTCAATCTGGCACTGTCTGGACATGATTTCTTCACTCTGTTGAGGGCTGAATTTCTGTTTTTTTCGGTCCCTGTCGACCGTCTGGGTTCTGTAATGTACCCACCGGTTTTTTTCTGCCACCTTCTCTCGTAGTTGAGGGTGTTCTTCTACTTTCTGTTTCTGTTGAGTTCACCTTTTTCTTCTACTGCTCTCACCTCTGTTATTTCCAGTTCGGTTCCTTTAGGGCAATTCCTTTTGCCCTCGCCTTGGAGCGTTCTCGTGGCCGTTTCTTCAGCACCCGCGGGTGGGTGGAACGCTGTCGTTTCGGGAGCCTCTCGACTCGACCACGTCTGGTGTGAGTTTACCCCCCCCCCCCCCCCCCCGTGAGGGATGTGCAGCTCCCCTCGCCCCCGCGGGGGGTGGGGTAATACTGTCGTTTCGGGGCCCCCGACTCGACCACGTCTGGTGTGAGTTTGACCCACCTCCGTGGGGGATGTGCAGCTCCTCCCGCTCCCGCGGGGGGTGGGGAACGCTATCGTTTCGGGGTCGCCCGATTCGACTACGTCTGGTGAGAATTGCTCCCCCTCCGTGGGGGATGTGCAGCTCCTCCCGCACCAGCGGGGGGTGGGGGACGCTGTCGTTTCGGGGCTTCCCGACTCGTCCATGTCTGGTGAGAGTCATTCCCCTTCCGTGGGGAATGTGCAGTTTTTTACCGTGGTGGATACTGCGGGAGCTGTTGGATTTCTGGTGAAGAGATGCCTGGTTCCGGGACTATGCGCCCTCTCCAGTCGACATCTGATGCTGTCACAAGGGTTGTGACTCCTCCTATGGAGGCCGAGCTTGGTGGCTCTCTCCGCTTTTCCGCCAGTTCCAACAGCTCCCGTCGTATCTGCTGCTACTGCTGTTCCGTCTTCAGCGTCATTGGGCACCGTTTTTAGCCGGCCTCGGCTTATCCCTGCAAGGGTCTGCAGGGATGTCTGTAGTGTGGTTGTGGGGTATCGGCCTCAACCTTCCCCGACTTCCACTCGCCGAAGTCGGATGGGGCCGCCGACTGAACCCCCTACTGTGTCCTCTCAGCCGTTGAGCACAGTAGTTTTATACCTGCAGTGGTCTGCTGCGGTGTCTGGTTGTGTAGACGTGGGGGTATCGGCCTCAGCCTTCCCTGACTTCAACTCGGCGAAGTTGGAAGTGGCTGCCGACCGGACCCTCTACTGTGGTCTCTGCGCCGTCGAGCACCACATTTGTCATTAGATTCGGATGTTCTTAGTGGGACACTACGAACTCCGTGGCGTTTCCGTTCACTTAGTCTAGCCACACGACCAGTTTTGGGGGACCAACGTCTTTTGTGCAGCCTGGACCTTCTTCATTGCAGAGGTCCGCGGTGACTCTCATGAGTTCTCGCTATGTGGATCCTCGGGGTGTGTCACATCTCTATACACGTCTGCCTTCAGACGTTTCGGCTGCCGCCCGTCGTCCCACGTCGGGTGTTTTGGAGGATCGTGACCCTTCGCTGGTTAAGAGGGTCAGAGGTGAAGCCACTTTTCTGGTTCGTTCCCCTGTCGAACCGGTCAGTACGGGCAGTGAGCTTAGGGAGGCCCTGTCCTTACTCACTCAGGTTCTGTCAAAGAGCCTTCCCGTTGCTTCCAGCGAGGCAGCGAGTGGTTCCCAGGCGCCCCCTATGGCGCCGCCTCCCGGGATTGGAAACAGGCCGCTTTCTGATCCCCCTGGTGTTCCGACACCATGGGAGGCGTCGGCTGGTTTGCCCACGATGGGCTATGTGTCTTCCGACTCAGGGGAAGAGTCAGACATGCTTGATGTCGAGAGCTAGCAGTCTTCGGACAGGGCAGCTCTTGATTTTTTGTTTGGGTTCCTTCCGGATCTCAAACAATCTAACCAGTCGACAGTGTCAGCCAGGCCGCGATCATCGGTCACGCGCCAACAGCCTTTGGAACAACCCGCTTCTGGGCGTCTTCGACCGTGCCAGTCGGTACAGTTGGTTGAAGCATTTTCAGCCTTGGACTCTAAGCTAAGTTCCAAGGCTATGAAGGCTCCGTTCTTCACCAGAGTTGACACCTTTTTGCCTCCGGCGCGTTATCGTTCCTACGATTCCGCCAATCCGTCGGTCTACCAGACTTTGACGGTTTTGGATCAGGACTCCAATTCCCTCGGGCTTTCCAAGTCCAAGTCTGCCGTCGTTCCGATGACGACTCTGGAGTCCACATTGGGCTTATCGAGAGAGATGCTTGGTATGCTTGCTCTCTCCGACCACGTCGTCTCAGCTTTAGCTGCTTATCTGCCTCCAGATAAGTTTGACGAGGTACAGGCTCATTTGCGTGTGCTGTCCAAGGCACTCATGCATCTTACTCACACGCATGCCTTTAACACGGCTAATCTGGAATTAGTTCGAAGGGACTCTGTGCTGGACACAGGCCGATCCCTTTCTGAGGAGCAGTGCGCTACTCTTCGATCTGCTTCTCTGACAGGTCGGCAACTTTTCCATGGCTCTGTGTTGACGGTCCGAGATGACGTCCTACGTCATTCCAAAGATCAGCTGCTGTTTCTTCAGCTTGATCAGCATTCTAGGGTGGCAGGGGCCGTTCCAAGCCTAACAAGTACCCTCTGCTTCCTCTGCGAAGCAAAGGGGCTGATCCTTCTGCCACCGCTTCTACTTCTTACTCAAGGGGTAAGGGTAAGCGTCGGCAGTCTTGAGGGAAGTCCCAGGATTCTTTATTCAGTAGAGGAGGTGTTTTCTCCTCTCGCGAGCCTCGTCGGGGTTCGAAATGAAGGTCCTCACCTCGACTCGTCACAGGTTGGAGGAAGGATAGCAGAGTTCGCAGACCGTTTGGGCCACCATCACATCCGATCCTTGGGTGTTAGATGTTGTTCGGTCCGGGCTGCGAATATCCTTCCGCAGGCACCCCACTCTGTCCAGGGTGCCTCTTCCAACCACAGTTCCTTCAGACATTTTACGTCGGGAACTTTTGTCCACGGAGAAAGACAATCCCCTGACAAAGGTGGCGATTGAGGTCATCAAGAACATTAGGTCAGTGGGTTTCTATTCCCGCCTGTTCTTGGTGCCGAAGAAGGACGGCCGACTCCGACCGGTTATCGATCTGAGTTTCCTGAACCAGTCCATCATTGCTCCCAAGTTCAGCATGGAGACTTTCAGGTCGGTCCTCCGTTCAATTCACCAGGGAGATTTCGCTTCCAGCTTCGAACTGCGAGACGCTTACTTCCACGTTCCGATTCATTGGGCGTCACGGAAGTATCTCAGGTTCGTTTTTCTGGGGCGAGTTTACCAGTTCAAGGCCATGCCTTTCGGCCTCAACCTGGCTCCTTGGCCTTCACCAGACTGATGTCCCATGTGATAAATTTCCATCACACACAGTCCTGGGTGACTACTTCGGCATATCTGGACGATATCCTCCAGGGGCATTCCAATGCTGCCTTACTGGAGTCGGATGTCGCCACTCTGTTGAGCTTGCTCACGTCGCTAGGTTTCAGAGTCAACGAGGAGAAGTCGGACCTTGTCCCCCTTCTCAGTCGTTTTATCATCTGGGGATGGCTTTCCGCACACAATTCAATTTGGTGGCGGTTCCCCAGGCCAAGGCTGTGATTCTCTCAGCTTTTGTTCTGACTCAGTCCCAGTTCACATCCGCGACGGCTCGGAGTATTCTCCGGCTAATCGGTATCTGCTGTTCGGTGACGGATCTCATTCCTCTAGGTCGGCTTGCTTGTCAGACCTCTCCAACACTTTCTGCCCAGTCGTTGGAGGCCGAATGTAGATTTTCTGGATCTGGTGCTTCAGTTTCCAGAATATCTTTATCCTCACCTTCTCCTCTGGGCGGATGTCCAGTGGCTTTCGCAGGGTGTTCTGTTGGACTTACCCACGTCTGATCGCGTTCTGACGGCAGATGCCAGCGATCCTGGATGGGGTGCGACGTTGGATCCTCTAGGTCTTTCCATTCACGGGATGTGGGACCAGGATCATGCAGCTCTACACATCAACCAGAAGGAGCTTCTTGCTCTTCTTCTGAGTTTCAGGCAGTGGATCCCTCACCTGTCGAATCGACAGGTCCTTCTGTTGTCCGACCATTCGACGGTGGTTGCTTACATTCGGAACCAGGGCGGCACGCAATCTGTTCCAAAGTACGAACTGGCTCGGGATCTTCTACTGCTCGCTCCGGATGTCCACGCCGGGGTGGCTGTTCGTCACATTCTCGGTCGTCTGAACTTCCTAGCCGACTCCCTGTCCCGTCGGGGTGGTATCATTTCCACCAGGTGGATGCTCCACATGGCGGGTTCCATCGATCTCTTGCGACTCGTTGGAACCATCCGGTGGAAACTTTCGTGTCCCCGTGTCCAGATGCTCTGGCTTTCGCCGTGGACGTTCTGGCCCTCCTGTGGGATGGTCTTGTCGGCTACGCCTTCCTACCGGTTCCGATTCCGCCTCCTCAGGTTCTCGCCCAGATATGAACCTGCAGTCGTCGAATCTTTTCGATCACACCCGTCGCCTCGGTGGGTGTGGATCAATCTGCTCCGCTCTCTGTTAGCGGCGCTTCCGGCATGTCTACCTCTACCTCGCGACTTTCCTTGCCAAAGTCGCCCGAGGAGGTTTCACGTTGATCCGACTTCATTGTGCCTTCGCACATGTCTTTTATCGGGTCCTGTCTCCTCCGTAGTGGTTTTTCGAGACACACAGTCGAGTTGCTTTTCTTCTTCAAGGAGGCACTCACTCCACTGGTTTAGCCTCTGTGGCTAAGTGGAAGGTTCTTCTGTCGATGGTGTGCGATTACTCTGTTGCTTCTGTCACTCCTTCGATCACACCGCTTGCGGAGTTTCTGGTATGTTTGTTTGTGGCGGTCTCCAGCAATGGGTACATGTCCATGCTTCGGAGACATTTTTTCATATGTGATACCGCATTGTTTCGACACTCATCCTTGCCTCTCCAAGCTTGTTCAGCTCTTTTCCTTGCAAAGGCCTGGTTTTCTCACATGCCGGATCTCTCCTGCATCCATTTCTTGATGGATTTGCTATTCGTGCAGCTTCCGCTCGTCCAGCTACTGGTGATTGTATTACCAATTGTTTTTTCTGCCACGAGGTGCGTGCATTGTCTTCCTCTTTTAATAACTCTGTCATGTTGTCGGATTACGGATGTTATACTAGCAGTCTTCTGGAGAAATGCTACATTCTCCTTTTTATCAGCGACAGTTGCAGGAGCCGAGAACCTTGGGGCCCTCTTTCTTCGGTTCATGCTGTTGTCTATCCCAGCCTTTCAGCTTTTTTCAGGGTCAGTTCCAGCTCTGTGCTGTTACTGCCCTTTCTGTCTGTGCGTCGCACTTCACCATACGCCTCATCTTTCATTGTCTTTTCTAATGTTTGTGATGATATGGTTTGATAGGCCTAGGGATCTCTTCCTCTGTCCACGGTCCCAGTGCTATTGAGTTTTGTGTGGGTTGGTTATGTGATTCCCTCCAGCCTTTTGTCTAATCAGCCTGTAGTAAACAATTGAGGTAGGTTGATAAGAAGTATAAATTTTATAGTAAATTTCCTTTCTTATTATACCTACCGTAACTGTTTACATGGATGCCTTCCCGTCTTGTTATTTGGGTAAGAATCCTTCCTCCCCGCTGATCACATAACTCCTGTGTTGTTCGGAATCAAAAGAATTACGAATTGACGCATTGCGCACTGTTTTACGGTAGTCGTGGATTTGTACTATGGAAGAGCGTCCCATACTGGGTGTGCGCCGATGGCGCTCGACCCAGTTTTGGCTTATTTTTTCGTGGTGTTTTTACACCACTTTTCTTTCCCAAATCTTGGGAAAGATTAAAATAGAGAGTATTTTATCCGAGTTAGGTTCTTCCACTGTAGTGCAAGCCTGTAGTAAACAATTTCGGTAGGTATAATAAGAAAGGAAATTTACTATAAAATTTATACTTTTACAAACTTGGATCTGACTCCACTAAGGATGATGTATAGGATTCTGAGTGGCGGTTTGTTTCCATTTTTAGTTCCTGGGTTCCAACGGGGAGGCTAGAATTCTCTATTGTACGAATCAACTACTTGTGACTTAATAATATCACATATCAAATTTGGTTCAAATTAGATCATCTGTTTAGAAAATAGAAATCAGGGCGAGGCAAAAAAAAATCTCGCCCCTTCCATCACAAAACTAAAACTTGTTATACGAATTTCGTTTGAACAAACATGATCTTACGCCTTAAAACGAAGCTCGGCACTAAATAGAAAGTCATTGCACCATCGGTTCATGAGAAAAAGATTTTATTTTATTTTTGAGGTTTTTACCAACTTCCTCAAGGTGGGGCTAGACAAGTTGAGTTGAACAAAATTAAAATGCGATGTCAGAACAATCACCTCAATTTTGGAGAAGTCGCGAACACCATGTTCACGGACAGCAGACTGTGAGTGGTTACAATAGCTCGCCCTGACTTTCAGTCAGGTGGGTTAAAATCTTCATGAGACCCGCAAAAGTCGTCAATAGATAACTGACGGATTTTATTCCAAATAAAAAACGCAACAAATCACTGCGTTACAAAATGTGACAGCATGTACGTTTCGTTGAATTACACTTTAATTTTTGTTGTCTTTGTTCAACAATAATATTCAAATTAAAGGCATCATTCAACAATAATATTCAAATTAGAGGCATCACACTGTGTGTGTCTAAGTTGGAAACTGCCAAGAATTATCGTTACTCTCAGTTTATCGCATAGTGCGCAACACGCGCGTCCACGCTGTGAGGACAACAATTCAAATTTTGTAAGGAATCGGACGTTGATATGGCTTTCTGTTTACCAAATATTCGTTCGCGCGCAGACTACCCTTGATTTAATTTTACGTCTATTTACTCGCACAGGTATTATTTCGTGTAACAATTATATATATTCCAATCTATAAGTATTTAATTTGCTTTGAAAAAAAATCATGACGTCAACATATTTGGTGACACGTGCGGCGTAATTGTAATGTTTAATAGTATTGATAGCGCCATTGCAGATTCGTCAAATCAAGTTTCGATTGTAAGTCATTTCTTGCTTGATTAACTCTTTGAAACCGAGAGGTCGTTTCTCTGCACCAGAAACGTGATACGTCATAATGTTATTAAGTAGCATGGCTTCCAAGTAAATGTGTGCAGTGGACAATCAATATTTTCAACGTGCAGCCTTTGGGCTGCACGTAGAAAATATTGATTATCTACCCCCAATAATGAATATGGACTCGTCTGATTGCTGCCATTGAACTGACATGGAATATACCATAAGGGTTCAAAGGGTTAAAAATGCAATGGATGTTTATGGTGTTTTTTAGGTTCAAACTGTGGAATAGTTTAACTTTTCCGACCAATAGAAATCTCCCGGACGATAGAGTCTAAACGAGTGGATCAACTATTTAATTGCTAGGCTTATTCCACTCAATAGCAGCGTGTAGTTCCTTAAAAAACGTTTGATGATAGCTTGAGAGGGGCACTTGCACCATATTCGCGTTTAATCACCTTCTTACATAATAAATGCTGTGACATCACGGTGCAATGTCGAAACGCACATTGAGAATGGGGTTGATATAGACCTTCGGAAGAACACGAATTTATTACAGCAGAAAATACTGAATTAGTACTCTATAAAATACACACCAATTGTAGTCGCTAATTTTCTTGCATTAGTTCGACTTAGCCATTTCTTGTCGATGACGTAATCAAACAGGCACCCGGAAACTATCGACGTAGTACCAGCCACTACATGAGGCGCACAGGAAAGTATGCCTATCTGGAATAAAAGGGTAATGGTTGAATGGAAGTATATTTTGTAATATAACCCTGTATTTAACACAACTAAAAATATTAAATAACGAAAAATGTTAATGTTTTCGCTGCAAAACAGAGCTTTTGTCCCCTTTTGGACCATGGCTTAAAATTCTTGAGCGAATCAGATTTGATTCTACTCTTGCTTTCGAAAGGTAAACAAAGAGACATAGCCTTGAATCTCGAAATATGACATTAATAGTGATGGGTCGTTTCATAATTTAGCTCGCCTAACTAAAAGTTGGCACGAGCTATCGTCATCACTTGGCGCCTATTGTACATCACCCATTGTCCTTTAACTTTGCATATCAATCTTCTTTTGAACCGGTGGACCAAACCCAACCACACTTGGCACATATTATCCTAGAGTGATGACCCTTCTGATCTGTTCAGTGGAACTGGGTGCGACTGATTGACTGACAGTTCGCCGTAGTCCCATAAAACCTCGAAATTCCTTAAACAAAGATTCAAGTTTGTTCAAAAGTTTCCCCAGTTACAAGTCACATTGCTGCAACAGTACTTATATACACTTTAAATGAGTTGGGTTAAAATCAGCCCAAATCAACTGGTTGAGTGAATATGAACCCAATTGGGTTCTACCGTAATGTTGGAACAATGTAAGTAGTGAGGCGTACAATCATTGGACCATAAACTCAACAGGCAACCATTCTTTCATTTTTATGCTTGATTCCGCTGATAGAAGACACATTTTATTTCCCATCGACCCTTCATGAGAAAATATGAGTTGCCAAGTTTAAAAATATACGATTCAGGAAGCCGATTCAGTGTGGACTTCGAATCGAATCTTCGGAGCTTCGCAGAGTTCTAGTTCACAGAAACATTATAGTGGTAATTAATTACTGAATAAGCTTACCGTAGCACTATTCATTCCAAACGCATCTTTGAAATATTCCGGCTGAAGGGTGACCATCAACGCGAACATCCAGTTTCGACAAAAAGACGCCGCCAAAACAGCATACACAGGCAAAGAAGTTAGGATACCTTTCCATGGAATTGCATTGAACTAAAAAAAAAAAAAAAAATGATTCATGAGATGAAGGTCATATGTTCTCTGAGGAAGTTTCTAGGGTATCGTAAATACGCAGAACAGGGAGCGCGGTGGCTCTGCGGTAGAATGTTGAACTTCTGTGCTAGAGATCCCGAGTTCGATCTACTTCCGGGACGACCCGCGGTTTGCCTTGGTCAAGACACTTTATTCCGGTTGCCTACATGGGGGCTCGATGACGCCGTGTACTAAGGCGTACTGCACGTCGATGGTGCACATGTCTTCAACCGCTGTGCCCTGCTTGACAGGAGCTTGAACAGAGTTAGAATGTTGAGGCGCTGAGTGTTGCCCGTTGATGATCGGTGGTTCTCTCCGAGTACTCCGGCTTCCTCCACCCATAAAACTGTCACCGACACGATATAACCTTGGCTGTTAAAGTGTCGTGAAACCTTAATAAATAAATACTGTCACGGTCACGATTAGCCATTGTGCATAAGTATGTGGCCTTAAACACCAGTAAATAAATAAATACGCAGAACGGCACGTGTATGCCAATGGGTTAATCGAAATGGCACGAGTGCTAGCGCGGAAGGATAGAACGAGAGGCCGCAGGCCTCGAGTTTTATCCTTCCGCGATGGCACAAGTGCCATATTGATTAACCCATTCACACACGCGTGTCGTTCCGTGTTTATTACACGCCTTCACGTCTATAAAATAAATTATTAGAACACTCAGTAATTCATGTGACAGCTATCAACAAAAAGAACACATTCTATCGCTAACCAAATTTGCGAGGGGAACCCGTGTTACTATTTCTTCCCCTGAGTTCCAATGTGTTTTGTGTGCCTATTGGCAAATAGAAGAAATTGGAACTCAGAGAACGATTCTTAGCTATCACTAGCGATTTATTTATTTATTTATTTATTTATTTATTTATTTATTGTTCTTTAAGGTCATATACTTATGCACAATGGCTGATCATGACCGTGACAGTTTTACGGGTGGAAGAAGTCGGAGTATCCGATGAGAAACACCGAGCAACGACGAGCAGCTGCCAGCTTCCCAACATCGTAACTCCACCCTGCAGCACAGGCAGGATTAGATTGGTTGAATACATGCGTACCATCGACGTGCAGTACGCCTTATTATACGGTGTTAGCATGCCCCATATGGATAATCGGGGTTAAGTGCCTTGCCCAAGGACACAGCGCGGGAGTCCGAATCGATCGCTCAGACGGTCACCCATCCAATGATTAACCGGGCTCGACGTTGCTTAACTTCGGTGATCTGACGAGAACCGCTCACCGCAATGCCACCGCGCCCCCTCACTAGCGATTCAAATTGTTCTTGCGTTTCTCGATTTGTAGAACATGCAATTGAAATTTCGCTTTTATTTAAAAGAAGTCCGTCAACAGATTTTCATTTTCCGCATGGTTTAGTGTTGCTGTAGAATTCAGAGAACAGGCATGTAATAAATTACTTTTATTATGCCTCACGTTTGTAACACCAGCCGTGATTGGTTAATTTGATACCTTCTAAAAGTCATAGTACTGGAGTTTTGGGGCAAAACACGGGTACTCTCGGAATGTTTTTCCCTGGAGACAAGAGAACGAAGAAAATGCAAGCTCCACTTCCATTGATCAGCGTCGATTGAAATTTCTCAACACCAAACGCTGGCTCCGTCTTCGTTTAACTTTTTTCGTCACCGGTAGACACAAACTTACCAACAAATATATCATCTTCAGTGGGTGTGTTTTCAATTTTAATTGCAAACAATGAATTCAAAAGAATCAGAAATATTAAAAATTCACGTGTTGTTCACCACCTCAGTGAATCCTGAATATGAGTTATGACCTCAATCAATTATATTTCCACAAGTTTAGTAATCCCCGTCCTCACTGAACCTCCGCCTCAAGTTCAAAATAAATTGTTTCACTCCGCTTAATTCTATCAACTGCCGTCGTCCGAGAAACATGAATCTATATTCCATTAATTTATACTACTTATTACTCAAGCATTAACAATGAATTATAACATGAACAGCTGTAAACACTGGCATTTGTTGATACAGAAACTCCCAAAGCGACGGCACTTGTGACAAGTCATTTTCGAAGAGACGTCATTCGTTCGAAATGACGTCATGTTTTTAGATTCGACTACATTGTTGTTACAAGATTGATGGCATGCTACAGTTAACGCTTAACAATGACCGTTATTTTTTGTTCGGCATAATAAAATAATTAGAACGTTTCTTTTCATGTTCTATCGGTCGATAGTACCTGAGTTTGTGTGATTTCTGAAATAAAACCTGAAGCAGCGAACGTTTCTTTTCATGTTCTATCGGTCGATAGTAGCTGAGTTTGTGTGATTTCTGAAATAAAACCTTCAGCAGCTTCGCTGCTTCGGGTTTTATTTCAGAAATCACACAAACTCAGCTACTATCGACCGATAGAACATGAAAAGGAACGTTCTAATATTATATGAGAATCGGGAAACGGGGATTCTCGTTCCCCGGATTAAACACACAACGGAAGATGTTGCCACGTGTGACGAACATTGTTTATCAATTGTTATATGCTTAAAAACTAGTATAAAAAATACTTGGCTGGCATTAGTAAAAGAAACTAACGACGGGCATGAACACCAAAATAAAACATTATGATCCTAAAATGTCAAGGGATGTCCAGGAATACATCTCTCTACCCAAACTCATCACCTTCACCGCCGTCTGAACAAAGTAATGATGGGTATTTGGGAAATTTATTGTCAAATCAAGAACTTACATCTATAATGCAGTAATGGAATGGAGTGTTTCCCCTGCTGGGGCGTCGCTATAGGCTTCCGATTGGGGGGGGGGGGGTGGTGTAGGGTAGTGAATTTCCAACTAGGTGGAGGGACTGAAGGGGGATTTCCCCTCCCTGTCCATCCCCCAGTTGGAAATTCACTACCGAGAAAATTTTAGAAAAAGGAGCCATGAAAGGGGGCATAAAGTTGATTCTAGAAACTGATATGCCAACCCATTTATGATAGAATTATCAGGTTATTATTATTTGGTATTATTCTGGGAATTGCATATGTGCTAAACAAATGCTCAAGCTGAGACTTTTGAGCAATTCACGCTGGCCTAACATTAAATCAGATCTTATGCAGGAATGATCAATTTTTGATGTTTCATCATTTTGAAACTGTGTTTGATGGAATAAACTCAGGATAACGATTTACGTGATGTGATTTTCTTGACGTGTATTTCGAGGATTTGTTTTATTACGATAAGTAAACGTACTATAGAAATCTCGTACCGATTGACATCATGCATACTTATGAAGCTCGATATTGCGAACACTGTAGTTGTAAATAGTAACAGTTAGAAATTTTGCCGATTTGAAACCGAGTTGGAAATTTTGGGAAGTAAAGGAGACAGCGCCAAAGAAGCTCTAACATCCAGACAGATGGAATTTCCAACTACTGATGACTTGCCCTCTGGATTTCCAACTATAGGAAAGTTCCTCTGTTCCCCGATTACTTTCTGTAGAAAGTGGTAGAGTTCGTTGTTGTTTTTCTTGTAAGGAAATAAAGTAACGGCATTGCTCAAGGAACAACCGCCCTGTACTAGTACGATCACACAAATAATGCTGTGTGGGAAAACAATTTGTTTAATATTTATACAGAGAGGTTGGTGATTCTTTTTGGCATGAAAGAACTGTTTGGTCGCATATCTACAGCTCACACAACCCCCACCCCTCCCCATCCCAAATTATTGGACTGCTGGTCGGTATATCTGATATTAATTATCAAATCACGTCACGACCGTCTCAAAGCTACTCTGATTTGTTTTCACAGTAAACTGAAAAGTTATTGTCAACCTTTTCTGCAGCATCCTCTCCCCCCCCCCCCCTCCCTCCCTCTTCCAGTACCCTACCCCGCACAAAGTAGCTGTCGGTCTGGATGAAATTTATTGTCAAACTAAGGAACCTAACGCTTCACAGTTTCACAGTAGCCACTGATTGTTCTTCCGGAAAATATCCGGCGTTCCTCAGCTAGTGACCGCTCTTGGCAGATGGGCACCATCAGCCAGTATTATTCTGTTCACCAAGGAGTTCCCGATAATAAACTACTTAATTTACTGACATATCAGCTGAACTGTTGGACAAAAACACAGAAATAACCCAGTGTTACCAGGAAATACCAAACGCTGTCTTTAGTGACATGTTAGTTCTGCATAATTCGTCTATGTTTATGCGGCTGGGGTGTCTGCGAATTGTTTACAAACACAGCTTCCCTGATAGTTGTTTTCTTTGTGTGTGTATTTTGATGGCCCAATCATGCACTCTAAAATCACTTGGGTACAAAATTAACCCAAATCAACTGGGTTAAGTGATTATGAATGATATTTAAGCGTGTGGAAATTATATGCCGACTCAAATATCTGGCTCCGAGAGTGCGGTTTTCCCATCTGATACATCAGGCCATGATGGGTCATTTTTCTTCCACTAACAGAGTCTCGGTTTTATTCTCCAACCATCAGGCAAGGCAATAATGTTGGAATGTGTGGAGTAATCATAACTGCGTCAAGTATTGTAGAAAAAGTGTGCTGATCTTATGTTTTCCTCTGAGTTTTTGTTTTTAATTAAATTGGCTCCGATGAATTCGGCCGTATCTGCAGACGCGAAACGAGAGGTGGTAGCCATTGTTTTGTTGACAATTGCAGATGACTTTAAATAGTTCTGTTTTTGTTATCAAACATGCAAATTTGTCACGTGCATTATATGAGATAGTCAGGGACGTAGCGACAAGTCATGAATAGTAGGAAATTCCAGCTATCTGTATTTTGGAGCTTCTTTGGTGAGGCTGATGTCTCCTTTACTTCTCAAAATTCCAACTCGAATTCAAATCGGCAAAAACTCAAACTGTTACTAATTACAACTGTAGTGTACGCAATATCGAGCTTTATAAATATGCATGACGTCAATCGGTATAAGATATTTATAGAACGTTTACTTATTGTAATGAAAAAGTCCTCGAAATGCACTTCAAGAACATCACATCATGATTGAGTTTGAGCATTTGTTTAGCACATATTCAATTCCCAGAATAATACCAAATAATAATAACCTTATACTTCTATCATAAATGTGTTGGCATTTCAGTTACTAGAATCAATTTTATGCCCTCTTTCATGGTTTCATTTTCAAATGTTTTCTCTGTACCCGAATTTACAACAAGGTGGAGAGATCGGGAGGGTTATTCCCCTCCTGGTCCCTCCCTCTAGTTGGCAATCCACTACCCTACACCCCCCCCCCCCCCCCAATCGGAAATTACTAGCCACGTCCCTGGAGATAGTAATCACGTGCGCAATATGAGATGGGGAAATCTCCCATGACTTTCTTGCATAGGCTGCGTATACCAAATGGAGAACAGGGTGGGAGAAAATATTTTCAGCCTCTTAGTCTTTGTACCATGTCTGTCCACATCTTATCGAACAAAATATATTTCCTCGTTTCATATCTAAGGCGACATCACTTTCAATCTCATACTTAGACACTATTTCTCTTGCGGCTTTTATTTTTGAGAAGTACTTTCGGTTTTATTTTCTTTGAACTGCAGTGAAGACCTTACTCAGAACTCAGCCCAATCGCCATTTTGAAAGATACTGACTGTTTCGTTTTCTTTGAACTGCAGACTGACATGTATCTCTCAGAACTTCTTGCCAGTGGACGAATATTTACTCTCAATAAACACCGTTTGAGATCTCCAAAATGCTATAATTTTGTACATCAGTATTTAACCCTTTAACCTCCAGCGGCCGTTTTTCCGAAAAGGAACATGATACGTCGTAACGTCATTAAGTAGGATGGATGTTAAGTAAATATGTGGGGTAGACCAATCAATATTTTCAAAGTGCAGCCACGAGGCTGCACGTTGAAAATATTGATTGGTCTACCCCAATAATGAATATGGACTATTCTGATTGCTGCCTTTGAACTGGCATTGAAGATACCAACGGCGTTCAAAGGGTTAACAAAAGCATAAAGCTGTGTATGGTCGCGACAAACTCGAAGTAACCGCGTCATATGCCACACTCGAAGCAGTTATCTCCCTTCGTATAACACGATGTACCCTACCCCAAGTTTCCGAACTATTTATGTCTAAATATTTATTTATTTATTTATTTGTTGGGGTTTAACAACACATTCGACGCACAGGGTCACCTCGTGTCTGGCAGCAATGCCGAGCAACTGTCAGCCTCTCCAACGTACTAACTCCACACAGGCAGGGTTAGCATTGGTTGAAGACAAGTGCACCATCGACGTGCAGTGCGCCTTAGTACACAACGCCACCGTGCCCCCCACGTGGGCAATTGGGATAAAGTATCTTGCCCAAGGACACAACGCGGTTGCCGCAGGTGGGATTCGAACCGAGGACCTGTCGTCTTGCAGCCTGCATCTCTACCTACTGAGCCACCACGCTCCCTTTTGCATAAATATGAAATTACGGTATGCCCATACAATAATACGGGAACTGGGAACGTAAACATGGCAACGTGTGTTATACATACGCATACGCTGTAGAAATCGACAGTAACTGTTTAGAAATGTTTGTGCGTTGGCAAATAAGAATAGTTACATATTACATGTTAAACAATCCAAGTTGCAAAAATAGATCATTTAACAATAAGTAGTCTGCATAATAGGATGATGTAGGGCAGGGGCGTTGTGAAGTAGTAAAGAAGGTACGTTATTACGAGCAAAATTGAATCGATATCTAGGAATCCGATCCAAAGTGTCATGGAAGTGGGAGGAGTGGACAATGACCGGAGGGTCCTAGTTAGGACTAACCCCCATCATCCCTGACAAAGTTTTGCAAACGTTAGTGTTCTAAGGGCGCATATGAGGCATTTGTAGAGTGTGTAACCCCTATATTGGGGACCATGTTAGGGCCCTATATTTTGTGAAAGTTGCATTGGGCTACTGTTTTTTAGGGTTGGGGCAGCGAATGTTTTAAGGGTCAAGGCCTTCAGTGACTACGCTACTGTGCCCGATAACACCAGATGTTAAATAATCGAGGCAAACCAAAGCTTAATACAGACCATACTTATTCCCCTTGGTTTAACTTTCGTTACATCTTTTTGATACAATAGGCTCTCTTCAGCGCTCATTTTATGGTCTTGTTGAGGAGTGTGGTAAACACAAGTCACTGCCCAAATTGTGCAAATGATACCCAGCATACCTGTAAGAACACGTTAAGGTGCTGTGTAAATAACAAGAATCGCATTTGCTATCAGAACCCGAAATTCCGCAACTTTCAAATAAATATACACAAATTATACACCAAACTTAAGGTTGCACAGTAAAAAATAAATGTCCAAAACATGTGTAAACAAAAACACACTTGTCACACATGTAATGTCTTTTCATAAACACAAAGCCGTTCAATGGGAAAATCCAATTATATATTTATATATAAGCAGTGGCATTTATGCAGAAACATGTAATGTGTTTAACAAAAAATGGGTTGTCCGTTTATATGTAAACTTTGGCATTTATGCATAAACGTGTACTTTGTTTAAGAATAAATAGATTGTCTGTTTCTTTTTAAACATTAGCATTTATGTATAGTCATGTAATTTGTTTAATAATAAATGGATTGTCCGTTTATTCAACAGACATACTTTACAAACACTTTACATGTTGATTGATTGAGGAATAAACACTACACATGTTTAAAATTTTACTTTCATTATTAGAACTCAGTGTTTAAAATTTTAGTACTCACAATTTTATACAAAATATATACACATATACAAAATAAATTTTAATTCATACAGTTTTATACAAATTATATGCACATACAATATACACGTGCAATGTATGTAAATGTTCAATACAAAACGAGGAAAAAATGAAATATACATCAATTATTTCCTGACCTGGTAGAAAATAAAATTCCAGGAGTTTGAAAGAAATTTTCCAAGAGCATATTTAAAAAATTGAAGATGACAGTAATAAAATACCAGAGACTACTATAGTCACCCATATTCATATTCCAAACCATGGTACAATAAAATCGGCCAATAACAGCTGAAAGGGAAGAGAGGTGAGCAGTGTTAAATTTCAGATCCAGTGCCGAACAGCATTGTATGTACATGTATATTTTGAATTTATCACACCTCATATTTAAATGAAGTTAAACTCATGTTGATAATAAAATGCAATGGGCTTTGCAGGAGTCTTTCAAGAAAACTGAAACTTTCATTAGTTTCAAGGAATCCAGTGGAAGGGGGGGGGGGGAGGCAGAGGACCATGATACATTTAATAAAATTTAATCCTCCACCTAATGAAATATTCCTGGAGGAAGGTCTGAATTTAATTTAGAAAACATGGGTAGAATTTCTTTTCTCTCACAACCTGATATGTGACCCTTTACTGGAACAGACTAATTTAACCCATACTGTAATACAGGGAGTCATGAATTTTCCAGAATTTGAAATAAGGTCAAGGATGTAAACGCAAAAATGGGAAGAGGGGGTTAAGAATCCCGTAGACCCATCATGATGATGACAGGCTTTGGCTATAGGCCTACAAAAACTGAGGTGAGCCTATAACATTTATTATTGGGTAGGCCTATGGTTGGGGAGCGACTTATGCGATAGGCCACAAACATTGAGGTAAGCCTATAACATTATTGGGGATGCTACGGGATGGGTAGATCTATTGTTGGTTATCTGCGAGGTGGCTTCCCTACCATTATATGTACCCTGCCTTTCGACAACCAGAGTTGAAAAGGGTATTCTCTACTGGCTTTTCTGGCCAATGTTAGCAATGATGTTAACTGATGTTAACTGTCTACTGTAAGCCGAGTTACATTTAATTTATTACACCACAGATATTTTGGCACTGTGGGGAGGAGGGAGAATAGTATTTTAGGAGGACTGTGGCACCACAAGACACACCCCCATCATCACACCCAAAGGTTATGCCACTGAGAGACATTCACAAGGCATGTTTTTTTATTACAACAAGGAAGTTTGAAACTTTTTAGTGTTGTATGGGCACATTATCCATGAATCAGCTCAATAGCAGGGCTGAGAATGACATAGTCTAAAAACCCTGAAATTCTAAACCTTTCACGAACCATTTTCAAACTCTAAAGATTATAGATATAGTATGAAATATATGGTAATATGGAAGTACTTCACAGCCCTGCATTAGGTAAATGTTATTTTTAATTCTCACACTTCTATACAAGCTATTATATAGATGTAATGCACTTCATAGCAACAGTAACCCAGAAAATAGAAAACTGAAATACACACATACAATTTTCGTGTAGCGACCAATTAATTCTTTACCAAGTCAGGCTCGTTGATTAGAGGCGGACGGCCGTTTGGGACGTTATCGAACGGTATTAGAGAAATACCAAAATACTGAACCGAGGGAGGAAGTATGCCCACAATGCCCGGTTTTCGTATAAAACATATAAATGCAAAACTGTTCTTGGCATATTAGCCATACATGTGCATGAAGGCTGCAACGATGCAGATGCTCACGATCCGATGCGAATCGCGATTTTTTCCTCACGATACGATGTGCATCACAATGCAAATGATTTGGATGGTCATGTGGGCTAAAAATCTGAACTGACAGATTGATTTTCAACAAAAAAACCCAATTCAGAGAAATGACTGAAAACTTGCATCCCTGGACATTTCGAGAAATGAGCGGTATATCGAAAATATCGAACGGTATTAGAGAAATACCAAAATACTGAACCGAGAGAGGAAATATTTTCAAAAAACGTTAGGTCTTCTTTAAAGTACCTGCCACGAAAATACAACATACAAAGGAACCGCCAGAGTTATGCTGATGTTGACCCCAAATGGCCAACTTATGGACCATTAGGTATTGTACCGACCAAAACCAGTTGGGAAATTAGCCAGAATCGGGCTAAAATAGCAAGAAATACATGTATCTGGAAACTTTCTCAATAAAACCATATAAATATGGATGCAGCTGTTGGAATTTTAGCAGTCAATCTATGTTATAAATTATGTGTAAGCATATACTGTTTAAATCATTTTGTTGAACCCAGCTTCCCAGACAAAATAAAAACACATGTCATTAGGACAGTTATGGGCGTGGCAAAATTAGTGTCTTGCTAGCTCTCAATTTAGGCCTACTTCCTGTCAATTTTCTACATAGAAAATCGTTCAAAAGTAAATTGTGGGTTACTGATAAAATTATTTTATGACCGTTATACCTTTTCACTATTTTAGGGTCAATTTTGTTGACAGAATTTAATAAAACCACTTCAATATTACACAAATGGTTTACAATGTACCATTGAATTGATTACCAACATTTTAATAACAGTGGCAAGGTATCACTTTAAACATTTTGACTAAATCTATTAAATTCTCTGGTGGTTATAATTCCAATTCCATACACACTCACATACACATAGTGGAGACAAATTGAAGTTCCTTGGAAATCGGTTTTTCCATTCCTGGTCAATGTAACTTCTAAACTTTGAAAATTTTGTTATTTTTGCATCGAACTGTTCAACAATAACGTATGAATCCCATTTGATTATCTGAGAATAACTCCTGGGATACTCTTGTTCCGTAGCATAGTAGAAAAACCCAGATACAACAAAGCCTCCTGCTTTTACACAAAACATCAACACCGTCTCCAACAATAACCACACCTTGAAACATGTAGTCCTCACAGAGAAAGGCTATAAGATGAGAAGGTATCTTCTCCTTGGTCTCACAGCATTCATATGTTCTTTTTCTTTAACACCCTGAAATATATAGAATGAAATAAATTATTGCACATGAAAATTATGTCTGTCCCAGGTAATGATTATGATTGATAAGATTTGTTGACTAACCATCAACGTCCAGAAACTAGCAGAACGAGAACACGAGCTAGTGAAAACTCACTCCTTTAATTTTATGGCAAGTCATAATTAAGGGTAGTAATTTTCATTACATAAAATGCGAACTATTTATTTAACTTCTTTAACCGTTATACAAAACCCCTTTCCTGAAATAAACTACAGGCGTGGCTCCCCCTGCCCCAATGATTGGCATACCGCTAAAGCAGTTTGAGGGTGAACTCTAGTAAAAATAGTCCAACAGAACTGCAATCGCGGGTGCACAGGCCCCTATGTTAGTGGACATGCATACCAAGTTTCAACGGGATTGGCCTTTAAACATCGAAGAAACTTTTGTGGACAAACCAATGTCTATGGATGGACGAACAGATGGATGGATGGATGGATGGATGGATGAATGGATGGACGGACAGACAGAATTATTTCAGTACTCCCCCCCCCCCCCCAGTATACCCCTCAAAACCGTTGCAGGGGTGTAATTAAATTGCATATACAATCTCCAGTAAGACAGGCATATTTGTCAATGCAATGATACCAATGTGGATGTCATTAGAACCAGCTCAGAGAGCTGGATCCAATGGCATCTGTGTAACTATCATGGCTTACTGCTGAATGTATATCACTGTTCGTGTCAAGTCTTAGTTTATTGTCCTTCTCTTTCAACTTGAAGAGTGACAGGAGTGTGTGACCTGGTGATGCAGGTGGTGTGATGGATTTGATCTTACACCTTTACTTAACATAGTCACCAAAAATGGAAATTAACTAAAAAGCCTCCTTCAGCCAAAAGTAAATTGGAAACTTCTCAATAAAGCCATACCAATATGGACACCATTAAACAAGTTCCTTTAGCCTTTCCACTGATATCCATATAATTTGTATGGTTTTATTGAAAATCGATTGTCATTCTTTTTTGAGAAATGAGAAAGTTAATTCATTTTTTTGAAAAAGCTATGTCAGATAAAGAGTGACGAGTATTTAAAGATTAAAACTTATTCGGTACCTTATTTACTTTCAAGAGAGTTACCAGCTGGATAGCAATGGAACCAGATGGCTTAGCTTGATCAAATGGTTTCCATATTTGCATGGGTTCGTCGAGAATACTGACAAATATTTTTGAGCAGCATAAGTGTCTTGTTTAACTATTTCCCAACCAGTAACGACTGCATTCGTCAGGCTTCAAATTCTATCTATGGCAAGTAATCAAAATAAAGCGGAAAAGCTTGCTTTTTCATACAAGACAAAGACTGTAATTCTTCTTCTCCCACCCCATCCATTACTTTTAAAATTCATGCAAAAAAACTAATTAAAGAAATAAATGCTGCTGGAACATATGCACAATTTCGTCCAATGGACTGATTAAAATTAGGCTGGAAAATGTGCATAAAATAAATATCAAACAATCCCCCCCCCCCCCAGCCTCAACCCCAACCCCCACCATGAACATACCATGAATTCATGTCAGAAAAATTATGGGAAAAAACTGGAATATTAGCACAGTTTCAGCTAATGGACCACTGTGAGAAGGAAATATACAACGGGGAAATGCATAATAAACTTTGCACAAAAGCAATTGCCCCTTCCCCCTATTCGATTTGCGGTAAGAGTAAAAAGAAGAAAAAATCCCCTGTGTCGAGTCTCACCATGAAATCACAGTTTAGTGAGACTTGAGAAAAAAAAACTCAAAAAGCCAACCCAAAACCAAAGCAATTTCCTGTTTACTTTTTGAAGATTTCTGCATTTCATTAATTTTTTTTTTTTTTTGATATTAACCCTTTACCCAACGAATCGCCCGCATCCGCAAGCGTAATATGCAAATTCAGCAGTTGAAAAAATATTATTTTTCAAAAAATTTCAACAAAACCATATCATGTGACCCCTCGTTGGAACGAGCTCGACGAGCTCGTTCCAACGAGGGGTCACATGATATGGTTTTGTTGAAATTGTTTGAAAAAATGATATTCAAAATAATAAATTTTGATATCGTCTGCGTTGGGTAAAGGGCTAAATAAAGCATATTAATTGTAACCGGATTTCGTTGTATAACATGCAGACAGTAGTTACTGTTTCACACATCTGAATTATCACCAGGGAAATGTTAGGCAATTAATTTGAAATACTTTTCTAGCTTTCAACTTCCACTCAGCGTATTTATCATCAGTACAGTAAACTGAAAACTCGAGACTCAAGTTTGCAAAACGTAACATGGGGTCTCAAAATCGTGAGAATTTCTCCCTCGATCATGAGGTCGGCAGATGACATCAAGAATTGGGAGCCTCCCACAAAAATCGTAAAACTTAATATGTCTGTACTGACCCATAGCTCCAATCCAGTTGAAAATCTAATGCAGGGATACTTTATGTACATCTGCTGTCCAATCTCTGTATACTGAGAGATTCTCTGATTGGGTACACCTTTATGTAGAAGTCACAACATTCTGATACTAAGTGGTAAAAGCATTGCTGTATTTGTCCTTTTCGTAAACTTTCTTCTAGCACATTTGATAGCTTAGGCAATGCTACTGTGAATTTAGCTTAAAAAGAAAGTTAAGATTGCACAACGCAAGATCTTTTGGGGATACATCTGGACACCAAACGGTAACGATTTACCCGGCATAACGGAAAAAACAGGCTAGTGCTATTCACAAAACTCACCATTCAATTTTCATTATTTTTTTAATTTTGTCACAAAGACAGAGCTCTTGACCTCTCATTGGAACAAGCTTATTCAGCTCATTCAAATAAGGTGTCCTAAGCTATGTTTTTGACGCAAAAAAAATAGTTATTCAAGAATTTTGTTTGCAAGTGTCGTCTGCTTTTCGTGTTAGGTAAAGGGTTAAATATTATAAATTGAGTAGAAAATATCATTCGATTTTTTGGATCACTCGACATAAATTACCTAATGTAAAAGATGGGAGACCAAAAGATAAAAGATCACTTGCCTTCACTTTCCTCGTCGAGAGGCCTGGGCCTATCAACTGCATGTTTGTAAAAACAATTTTAAAGGCTTTTGCAGAAAAGGGAATGTTTTACTACACTGAATATTCATGAAAAATATAATGGCTCACGGTCTGCATATTCCAGTGCTGAGAATTTTGAACTATTACACATCTATAACTTGTAAAGTTGGAGCGCGGTGGCTCGGTGGTTACGGCACTGAATGAACTTCAAACCAAGAGGTGGACGGTTCGATCCCCGCCAGGAGTTACTGCATTGTGTCCTTGGGCAACCCACTAAATCCAGATTGCTCACTCAAGGGTAATTTGTATTTGAGTATACCCCAAATCCTTGCAAATAAGTCCTGTAAAATTCTGAAATTTCATTTGGAAAATACAAACCTTGTTATATAAACTGATTAACCCTGACCTATCAGATTGATTGCGATAATATTGATGACAAAACCTCTATTCAGGGAAAATCCTCGCCCTGAAAACTCCCTATACTGGGGTATTATACTTTTTCTCAATAAATAACACCAGGTACTAACATTTGTTTCGGGAAAGCTATTTGTGAAAGCTTTCTCAGATTACTAGAACATGTAATGTCTGAAACTCGATAAACCATGCACATGTGGATGTCATTGGAACAGGCTCAAGGCTTATTCAGCCAGTTCCAGTGCTATCCAAACTTGCATGCTTTTGAGAAAGTTACAAGATATTTAAGGATTTGTTAGCCCCATGGGTGTCAGAATACTCCAAAAGAAGAGCACACCCTGGTTACTCGTATTTAGGTAAATGAATTTCTAATAATTGAATGTTACTCACCTTTGCATATTCGTTTTTGTATCATTGCTGCTCTAACAAATCTGCTGGTTTTCCCTGCAGCATCACATATTTTAAAGAGCTTATTGAACGAAAACACTTCACTGCAAATAATTACAGATAACTTGAGAATGTAACATAAATTTATTGTTGCCTTTAGCCAGATAAAAGTGCTAACTGTCATCCCTGTAATGCCACATTAACCAAATATGCATATAATAATATAATAATATGGGAGGCTTAATATAAGTAAACTGTAATGCTTTATATAGTACCTCACTTCTGATTCACACAAATTGATCTTGCAAATTGTCAAAATAGGTAACATATTTTAATCTGCAGACCCTGTGTCACTGGTGAGTGTTAATTTCTAGTGTATAATACAGTACGTGGAGAGTGGATTACTGCTAAAACACCCTTAGAGTGGGAGTTTCTACCCAGATAGAAATTTCTTGTCTATGAAAAAGCATTAGAAAGTAGCAGTCAATGGACCTCGAGGCTTAATACATACATTTGCAAGTGGAATTTGGCTGAAAAGTCAATATGCTGAAACATCTCATCCATTCTCCCATAAATCTACGAATGCAATATCAATGCTGCATTGTATGTATTAGAAATTATTTCTATAATTTGCAAGAAAATAGCCTCTAACCCTTCACTTAACCTGAAAAGCAGACGACACTTGCAAAAATAATTCTTGAATAACTAATTTTTTTCATTGTTTGTCTCAAAAACATAGGTTATGACCCCTCGTTGGAACGAGCTCGACGAGCTCGTTCCAACGAGGGGTCATAACCTATGTTTTTTGGGTCATAACCTATGTTTTTTACGTCTACGGAATTTTGAGAAATGAAAATAAATAATGAAAATTAATTGGCGATTTTTGTGAATAGCGCTGGCCGGTTTTGGCCGTTACGTTAGGTAAAGGGTTAAGGCAATTATTTTGAAGAGTTATGGAAATAATTTCAAAGTATTTCTCAAAACAAATTAGCTGAAATCAATCTTTCGAAGTTAATTAGCTGAAGATTCTCATACCAGTAGTTAACAAAAATAGCTTAAAATTGAGGTGCTATATAAGTAAGAGAAATGTGTTGACCGTGAAATTCCCACCTATGATATTCCTTAAATTCAAATAAAATATACACAACGTATACACCAAAATGAAGGCTGTGGCGCATACAAGACGAAGACATGTGCATATACGTCTACGAATTTAAACAGGTGTCAAGATACCTTTCAAATGATATGGCAACTGTACAGTCTCTAGAGCTGCACGATATTCAAAACTGAATACCGGTATCGGTATTTAAACTATATCGCAGTATACCGGTATATCGAAAACTGTTCAGATATCTGAACAGAAGTACCACAATTGAGACTTGAGGCATCACAGTCGGAACGAAATCAGCATGCCTTGATGATGCGGTTCGAAAAACCTTCACCCAACGCAGACAACATATACAAATTTATTATTTTAAATAATAGTTTATCAGATTTTTTCAAAAAGTTCTACTAAACAATATCATGTGACCCCCTCATTGGAACGAGCTAAATTCCAATGAAGGGTCACATGATATAGCTTTGTTGAAAGTTTTGAAAATTATTTTTTCAACTGCTGAATTTGTATTTTACGCGGGCACACGTGGAAAATTCCCTGGGTAAAGGGATAATGTTATTCATTCGGGACTGCAATTAAGACATCTTGAAAATTTAATTGTGGGTAAATAAATAATGACGATAAACCGATATTTTTGTAATTACACCGGTATTCAATCGATATTGATTTGAATGCCGGTATATATTGGTTTATCGATATACCGTGCAGCCTTAACAGTCTCAATATAGGGTAGAGGTGCGGGCTGCAAGCCGAGAGGTCCTCTGTTCGAATCCCACCTGCGGCAATCGCGTTGTGTCCTCGGGCAAGGCACTTCACCCCCATTGCCCACGTGGGGGCACAGTGACGTTGTGTACTAAGGCGTAATGCACGTCGATGGTGCACCTGTCTTCAACCAATGCTCTCCCTGCTTGTGTGGAGTTGGTATGTTGGGGCCCGACAGTTGCTCGCCGTTGCTCGGTGGTTCTCTCCGGGTGCTCCGGCTTCCTCCACCCGTAAAACTGTCGTGATCATGATTAGCCATTGTGCAGATATATGTGACCTTAAACACCAATAAATAAACGATCGATGTTTTTTCGGCTCGATGGACTGTAACTGAAATGTAAACGAACCGAAAACAAAACAAAGCTGAGAGTTTTGAAATCTACCGTCCACCCCTCACCCAGCTATGTCGCTGCGTTTTGAAGAATTTTGATTTCCCAGCTTTGTTCTTGGATATCTGAAACACACTTGGCCACGAGTTCTCGTGAAATATATAGAGATTATTACCAGTATGTGGATGTACAAAATATGTATCCGCGTTGAGTTTCGGGTTCTAAGGGCAGATCACGACGAGTCGAATATGTTATTAGCAGTTCTGGTACGAATACGGTAGCAGATTTCCAGGAACCATCGGTGCCTGCTGTCAACTTGGTGAACTGAGTGCATATAATTTTTGTGTCGTGTACATGTTCTTCACAACCTTCATTTTGGAGTATAATTTGTGTATGTATATTTAATTTCAATTCAAGGGATATCAGAGATGGGAATTTAAAAGAAAACAAATGTCTCTTACTCATATACACTACTCAAAGTTTGCTAAGCACCAAGTACATCCAACTACCTGTTTTACGTTTTAGTTGAAATATTGTAATGAAAAGTGTATATATTTTTTAGTTAATTATATCTTTAATGATTTAAGTACAGAAATTAAGATTTTATTTGTGTTTGACATTATTTTTTAGCTTTTGAGTACGATAACCATGGAACATGGATATTATTAGTAAAAGAGGAAATTTTTCAATATGCCAAAAAGTTGACGGAGCGAACTGCTATGGCTTCAATATCAAGTATGAGACCCATTATTGTTAATTACAGCTTGACAATGCCTTCTCATGCTCCCAATCAGGTTCCTGTGGTCCTTTGTGGGATGTTGTTCCATTCTTGGACCAGCATGTCACCAAGCTCCTGGACACTTCTCGGCTGGACTGGACGGGTGGAAATTGCAAGCTGCAACTCATGCCACACATGTTCGATTGGATTGGATCAGGGGATCTTGCTGGCCAGTCCATACGCTCAATCCCCGCTCCCCCTGTCGGTATTCCCGGACAGCATAGGCAACATGAGGACGGGCATTATCGTCCATCAGAATGAATCTATCACCCACTGCACCTGCATACAATCTGACGTGGGCATCCAGGATCTCATCAATATACCGTTGTGCAGTCAATATACCACGTTCAAGGACACAGAGCTCTGTACGTCCACCCCAGCTGATGCCGCCCCAGACCATGATTGACCCTTCATCATAGCGGTCATGCTCAGCAATGTTGGCTGCATGGTATCGCTCTCCCGGTCTTCTCCATACACTAGAACGCCTATCTGTGTGGTGTAGGCAGTACCTTGTCTCATCTGTGGAAAGGACAAGTCGCCAATCTTCTCTGGTCCATCCAACGTGGTCCATGGCCCGTTCATATCGTGCCTGGTGGTGGTTCTGGGACAGCTGAATTCGAATTCATGCTCTCCTCGATAGGAGACCGCCTTCGTGCAACCTTGCCCGGATAGTCTGCGTTGAAACATTTACCCTGGATGCATTCTGAAGGTCACTGCGAAGCTGGGTTGCTGTGGCAAAGCAATTCCGATGGGCCTGAATGATCAAAAACAGGTCTTCAGCTGCAGATGTTACTCTGTCTCTGCCACCACCATGCCTGTCTTACTAGTGTGTCATACTGCTGAAATCTTGCCCAGCCTCTGATGACCACCGTATGGTGCACACAAAGGGCTTCACTAAACTAACGATGGGTAGCCCCTTGCGCCACCATCCCTACATCACATTTCCGCTTCAGACAAATGTCTTCTTACATTTGCATTTGCCATATTCAATCATTAAATCACAAGTGTTTGTGTTGAAATGAAGACTGAATACCCTGCACATGTCATGTACATGTAGACAGTACACAAAAACATCATGAAAATCAAAGGGTACATGCTTTCCATGACTGTCACGAAAAGTCTGCCTGTCAAGAGAGCTAATGTAAACTCTGGTGACCATCTCAATACATTCCTCAATCATATCCACTAAAAATATTTCAAATATGTCACAAGCAAACTTACAATGATGTGTCAAATATTTGGTGATCAGCAAACTTCTAGTAGTATATATTATATAGCACCTTGAAACTGAAAGGATGTGCATTGTATTATAATAATTGCCACTTTAACGTGTGAACATGTTGCCATAATGCACTGGTCAACTGCTTTCGGTATTCATGCAGTATGGTTACTCTAGCTCATATTTGTTTTGATCTTAACCCTTTACCTAACATGAAACGCAAACGACACTTGCAAACAAAATAAATTCTTGAATAACTATTTTGTTTTCTTTTTTTTTGTCTCGTTCCAAGGAGGGGGTTCTAATCTATGTTTTTGAGCCCCCAAAAAATGAAAACATAATGAAAATTTATTGGCCTTTTTTGTGAATAGCACTGCCCGGTTTCGGTGGTTACGTTGGGTAAAGGGTTAACACGAAATGGGGTAAATTTGCAAGTGTGATTCCGTATAAAGCAAACAGTGAGAAATGTGAACAGCTGAGATTAACAAAATAATAAGCTATCAGTAATCGAGAGCATTTGAATACATTGCTGGGACAACATTTACCTTTTACGTACTTCCTTAAACTTTTCAGCAGATTGATCAAATGATCCAAACATGAAAACAAAATGTACGAAATGAAACGCTATCGAAGAACGGGATCTGGAGAAAGACTGGATCCCGCTATTACCTGGAATCTTATTCGTTCCCTGCAAGCGGGCAGCCGACAGTTTTTCTTGCGGTCTGATGTTTTATATTCAGCGTCGCGGTGAAACAGGCGCGTTTATTATCTGGGGAACTGGACAACTCGCCCCCAACATTTTTGGACAACTCGTCCCTAAGACAACTCGCCCTCATGGACATTTCGCCCCCATATATTAAACATATTATGAACCTAAACTAAAAAGAATTTAGTTGAAAAACTCGTTATTTAAAACATGTAGTAAATAAAAATAAAAGATTAAATTAAAATATAATAATGATTCCGAGACAAACGGAAATAACTGTACAGTGTAAATTGTTGTTCATACAACTTTTGCATGTTTACACAACAATTTATGGCAATACTTAAATCTATGAGGATGGAGACATATGGTGGTGCACATTCACCCATTCACCCGAGAGAGAGAGAGAGAGAGAGAGAGAGAGAGAGAGAGAGAGAGAGAGAGAGGGGGGGAGAGAGAGAGGGGGAGAGAGGAAAGGGGGGAGTGAGAGAGGGGATAGAGGGCACACAAGTCTCTCTCTCTCTCTCTCTCTCTCTCTCTCTCTCTCTCTCTCTCCATCTCCCCTCCCAGCCTTCTAGCCATCTTGCCGATATATATTTTATCCGAGGGGGGGGAGTTGTCCAAACACAAACAGGGGCGAGTTGTCCATCGGGGCGAGTTGTCCATCGGGGCGAGTTGTCCAGGGGGGCGAGTTGTCCAGGGGGGAGGGGCGAGTTGTCCAAGGGGGCGAGTTGTCTAGTAACCATTATCTGTATTAAGTCAGATTTGAAAATAAATTAACTCTATTATATTGCAGCACATTAATTTGTTTCTTAATTTTGTATAGCAGTATGGTCAGACAATGTGGATTCGCTGTCACTTCTAACAGCCGCAGATGTTTCAGTGGGCTCTCATAAAATATTCCTGCTAGGTAGAACATGCTAAAATACTTCTCCGTTTATTTCATGGCCTCCAGACGTTATGGTTTAATAGTTGTGTTTAGAAAGTGTGATACACGTGTTAAAGAGTTAATTCTTTTTTATACAATGTGATACAATTCACGTGTTCTTTTCAGACTATCTTTTCCTGACATAAATACAATTAACATTTTTTTAAATAAACGTCAGCGTTTATTAACCCTGTGAGACCTTAATTATCCTGACGTTCAAACGTTACTGGGAATTCAGTTTCTTCAACGCTTTTCAAAATGCGACGTCAAACGTCGGGAAGTACAAATAAGATATTTGTCACATTAGTGATCATCTGGTTGAGGGCTAGATTATTTTTGGTGGTCTGAATTTGCTTTTCAAGCTTGTTTTATTATAAATTATTGTACGTGTCCACAGTCACTCTCCAATAATTTGTAATAAAACAAATTTATATAAACAAAATAATATGTGTCTTTGACTGAATATGAAAAATAAGCAGGGAAAGTGTTGCTTTTGCTCTGGTGTCCTCATTTTCTGAAAGCCCTGATAGTGGCTTCTAGCACTCAACCAGTTAAGAAGTCTTGACAGCAGGATTATATTAGTATTTTAAGCTGCGAGAACATTTAGCTCAACGGTTGTCACTGAACACTATACGGGAGAAAATAGGAATTGAGGTTAAAACTTTAAAAAATCGAAAAGTAATAAAACAAATGACCACGAATTATCAACGTGTTGTTTGACTTCGTACGTCGTAAGACGCACACAGGCATGAACGCACTGTTTGGTTTCGTACGTGATAAGACGTACAAAAGTACCAACGCGCTATTTGATTTCGTACGTGATAAGACGTACAAAAGTATCAAAGGGTTAAACTGCGCCTCATCTGTGAAAAAACACACCAGATATTTTATAACGTGCACTGGTATTTATTATAAAGCATACAACGCGTATTGGGAGAAGCGGATTTTTACAGTGTCCATCTATTGAAAAGAATCCTTGGGCAAGGCACTTCACTTCGATTGTCCACATGGGGGCAGGGTGACGCCATGTACTAGGGCGTACTACATGTCGATGGTACGCATGTCTTCAACCAATCTAACCCTGCCCGAGCTGTAGTGCAGAGTTACGATGCTGGGGAGCTGGCAGCTGCTCTTCGTTGCTGGGTGGTTATCTCCTTGTACTCCGCCTTCCTTCACCCATATAACAGTCACGGTCATGATTAGCCACTGTGCATAAGTATATGATCTTAAAACACCAATAAATAAATAAATATTGAACAGAAATACATGCTTCTGATTTCAGTCATGAATGGTTACGGAAACTCTACTACCGCATTCGCACCGGAACTGATAATAAAATAATATTCCATGACACCACGTCGCCAAGTTTGCTTCAGATACCCAAGAGCAAAGCCAGAGCTGTTATTTATTTATTTATTTATTTATTTATTTATTTATTTATTTATTTATTTATTTATTCAGTTGAGTTTTAACAATGTTATCAGCAGCCAGGGTCATGTCGTGTCAGTCAGTTTTTCGGATGAAGGGACCTGGAGTACCACGAGAGAACCAGGAAGAAGTGACGGGTACATGTCTGATTCTCCAACTTCTTAATACCACAAATCAGATTCAACCGCATTTCTTGTTTTTCTTCTGGAGTGAAGTCCACCAGCTTGTACGGCTATACACTGTCATATGTGTTATATCGCAGCGTGGTGAATTATATTTTACCGTGGACGTTTTGTTGAAGGCACGGGCACCATCGACGTGCTGTGTCTTTTGCTCACCACACCACTACTTTCGATCAGATGCCAAGGGTTGTTGCTAAGGAACCACCTCGCTCCCATGGTGCTCAATGAAAATATGCAAGATTAATTGTGGTTATGTTTTCGGTTTTTTTCAGATATTCTATCCAAACTTTTATGTTTTGTGGCCCTGTGTTTTTCTTTTTGAAGTGAGTGTTCCGCTTTCAAGTTAGATTTTTATGCAAGGAAATCGCCAAATATTGTCCCGGCGTTCTACGAGCTCAGTCACCATACTCAGTCTGTCCCCAAGCCTCACCCCTCCCCACAAATTTCAAACTTGTTTGTGTGTTTGAGAGAACGATTATTCGCCACAGGGAAAATAGGATAAGTGTTCCCCTTTCTAATTAATTATTTAAAAAGAATAAATAATTAATAAAATAAGAAATGACATACACTGTTTTTATCAAACACACAACTACAATCGAGTCACAAGATATATTAAAACTTTTGTATGGATGTAAAATAATTATTAGTTACATATACTTACCGCACAAGTAAATAACTGCATCCCACCGCACATAACATGTCAACGTTCCGGATACAACTAACGTAATGGCGGGGCTGTAATATGCGCCTGTGAATGAATGCAACAAGTCAACAACATATTTTGTTATATAAACTCAAATTCGATTGGTGTTGGATGAACAAAAGTGGTTCTGAATATCTGAAGTGATGTCTAATTTATGAATTTAGGAATTTACAGGGGACATTCACACGTCTATATGTCGTATTCTTATTTTCAGTTGAAATTGATATTAAATTTTGAAAGGCGATTTTCTGGAATTTTACACACTCCAAAATCAGCACTGTGTCCTTGGACAAGACACTTAATCCCGATGAACCTTGTGGGGGACACACTGGCGTTGTGTACTAAGGCGTACTGCCTGTCGATGGTGCACTTGTCTCCAACAAATGCGAACCCTTCTTGTGCGGAGCTAGTAGCTAGAATTCTGACGGTTGCTAGTCGCTGTTCGGTTGTTCTCTCTGGGTATTCTGGGCCCCTTTTCACCGACAAATTCGCCAGACACGAGGTGACCCTAGCTCTCGAAAATGTCGTTAAAGCTCCAATAAATAAATAAATTAAATAAATAAATAAATAAATAACTCGAAGGCGCACCTGAGGATTAGACGTGGTTGTGATAAAGAAAGACACCGAACACATTGAAGGTGGAATACACCGACGAAAAGGAATTAATTGTTTTTACATTTATTCATTATTGCATTACACATAACAGCAATGCATGTATTCCGCCATATTTGTACAGTTACATTTAAACACTCTGCACGTTGATGTCACAATGATGAAATTTCAATCCGTAAATTTCCCCATAACGAAAATACGAATTTCATGAATTTAATAAATTCGTCCTTGTTTGACAGAGCTCAGAAATTTTTAACTCTGTTATGAAAAAAAATTGCGGCTTAGAATTTTGACATCAGGTTGCCGAGCGTTAAACTCATTCAGATATCTTGCAGCATGTCTCTGGAAAACGAACGGTGATGGGTGAATGCGCCCTCTACCCCCCCCCCCTCCCACACACAGAGAGAGGTACCGCCACTCCTTTTAATTTGTTTCTAGACTATTAAAACGTACCTGAGGTTGATATTCCCAGAAACAGACTTCTCTGTCTTGTTGGAGTCCAAGCTGCAAGGAAACCATTTTGCGCAGGAACCACACAGCCCTGTGGAAATAGAATAACAGACTGTGTTTTATATGAACCATCAAACTATCCAGTTAGTTTTCCAGTGTCATGATCTAATGCTCAGGTGCAAAAGCTGCTTTACGTATCATTACATCTGCTTAGGGAAGCTATTTTGTGATATATTCCAGAACAGATTCTCAAAAGTTGACAGCTTCACACGAGTAAGTGCTCTAAATGCAAAAATGTGTTCATGCAATCGCCATTAAGAGCAAATTTGTGTTCATCTATTGCCGTTACAGTTCCTTCTTCCCAGACTTTTTTTTTAACTGTACGCCACATGTGAAATACACTTATCAAAAGAATGTACGTGGCGAAGAACTAAACAGATACGTACCCAGAAAAGAAAATAAAAATTAGATCCGACAGTCCAGCGCCTCAAGTCCCAGCAGCCATCAATGGCCGGTAGTCTCGTTTAGTCAAATAGGCGACCAAAGTTAGCGTGAACGAGTGATTTTTTGCGATGATCTTTACCCAGCACTAAACTGAAAAACGTATGCCCACTGCACGGCACAGGCTATCCGTTATCTTCCCTGACTTAGCACGCAGTAATCGTGAACTTCAAGGTGTATCGTGTGTTAATTACCAGATAAAGGATTTTTTACATGTTGTGTTCGATCGGTGATAAACAGGGCCTTGAACCGAATCTCGAATCCACTTTCCAATCGTTACGATACTGCGACTCTCTCACAAATCCTGTCAATCTCCTGTAATAGCTCAGTATCAGTATGCGTACTAGTTATAGACAGAAAGGCTTTCGCGATCGAATTGTCATTTTTATAGCACGAGATCGATTTGGGAGGAGGGATAATATTGAACGAGAATCCGAAGGCTTCGAGTTCAATTTTATCCCTACGCCCAATCGATCGAATGCGGTAAAATATGACACTTCGAACGCGTATGCTTTTATGTATTTATTGCACGCCTACAGTTTACTAAAAAAATTTAAAAACACAAATTATTGCCCAAAATGTAAAATAAAGATATAGTTAAATAGTCCGCCCACTTGATCCGTATTCTTCAAGGACAGTACAAAAACAATTATTGTTCGCTTCGGTTTTCTCAGAAAAAGCATGTATTTTATTGAAAATAAAGCACAGCTCTGTAATAAACACTATTTCGTACCATGAAAATGCAAACATAAGTAAATCGACCTGTCATTTGTTTCAACAAACGAATAGTTTGGCAGTGGCCAATACGGCGTCCGAAATAAAAATGTGTAACATAAAACGAAAACTTCCGAAAAACTGCTCTGTCGCAACATGGGTGTAAATAGACAGAACGCGATGTGTGTTTGTGTCGGTGGGTGTTTTACATAAAGTTGGAATGGCGTTGTCATATTTCGCGAGAGCCGTAGGCTCGAGCGAAATATGATTACGGCATTCCAACTCGTTATGTAAAACACCCACCGATGCAAACACACATCACGTTCTGTGTTTATTATATAACCCATGCATTAAAATTCATTTAAATAAACAAATTTTAATTCCGATGTTTAACCCGGTGAAGAGTTTGTTTTGACTGCTGCTGCACTGATCAAATTGATCCATAAAAAATCAAAACAACCTTATCGGAACCAGTGTTGTTGAAATTCGTATCGCTGTCTACTAACAGTAATAACCACCAAATGGTTAGGCATGAATGGGCTGGTGCCCATTCACGCCTAACCATTTGGTGGCCGTTACTGTTAGTAAAAATATATAAGTACAAATATGTGCAGAATTGCAAAACAGCTGGGAGAAACGTTTTTAAAAGAAGTTCGAAGCATGTCAAGATGTACGAAGATTTACCGAAATAAAGTTGACCAATTTAGATATAATGGGATCCACAAAACGAGACGGCAACGGGACTGGGCTAATGTTCTGGTTGGAAATGATTGAGTTTTTTAAAAATATTATCTCAATTTTGGCTAATTTTTTTGTGAACCGACTTTATTTTGTTTTGGACGTTTTCATTTTCACACTATGCGGCAAACGGTCGATGATTGTATAACGAAATTTGGAAACTTTTCGAAGCGTAACTAAACGGTGCAGTAAAAAGTTCCGGCTTGTATATCAGCCGTTGAATACAGAATCATTTATATCATAGCGGCGATTCAGTTGAATACAAGGGTTTAAAGTTTAATTGATGTGTAATAAACACTATTTCGTACCATGAAAATGCAAATGTAAGTAAATCGACCTATCACGTGTTTCTACAGACGTATAGTTTGGCAGTGGTCAATACGGCGTCCGAAATAAAAATGTGTAATCGAAAACGAAAACTTCCGAAAAATTGCTCTGTCGCAACATGGGTGTAAATCAATGAACAATATCGGCATAATATCCAACCTGAGATATGCAGTGTTCGAAAACTGGGAAAAGCACAGAAAGACATGAAGCATCATCGAATCAAAGGCAGCACATTGAACGATTAAGTGATAGGCAACATACGGAGGAGATTATATCTTTGGTGCCAAATATCAACATTTCTCTCAAGGACGAATCCGATGCGCTCCTGTTCCCACCCTGTTATCAAAGTCAGTATCTATGTCTCAATGCTTTCGTCAAGCCAAAATGTGCGATGTACTTTGTGAATTATCTGAAATGCGGTTATGCAAATTTCTGATCTTGCAAAGCCTTCCGCTTTGACAGCAAAGCGTGTGAGGCGCTGGTTAGTTTTTCTGAACGCAAGCTGACAGGTATATCTAGTAACTTTGGAATGCAGATCATTTGACGACACACGTAAACAAATGTTATTAGACTTACGTGCAAACAAAATAGTGGACTAAATTTTGTATTGATGTTAATGCCATCTTGGACGAGAGACAAACTGAGCCGACACTGTGTAACTAATAATATTTTCTTAAACGCGGGCTCAATATTTGATCTCTTGTTGTACTGCTACCTCTGTTCGCGACAGGCCCAACTCCCCCGTTTACTCCAACAGGTTTATGCACAAATCGTCCTGTTAACCCAAAAAGGTACCATGTCACAATTTACGAAAATTGTTTTTCTGAAACATAGAGCAAATAATTTATATTTGTATTTGTTTTGGTTTAATATGAATGAAAGAAAGAGTTATCAATATGTTTCTAAAATGTACCATCTATGAAACTTTAAATTTGTGCAGCAACAACAAGGTATTATGTAGGTACGACTTTCTCTAACGAGGTTCCATGTTCCATCTTTCAGATAGAACATTGTTGCTTGTATTAACCTAGTATTTTTAGCGTCAGATTACAATAGACTTCAATGACATGGCACCTTGTGACCCATTGTCATCATCATTTTGATGATGTTATTTAAATATATTGCAGGAGTAACGTTTTTGTTTATCTTACTATAAATATGTATTGGGTCAATACTTACCTGAACGCATAGTGTATCAGGGGGCCGTTGAGACAAAATCCTAAAATTGGAACTGTGTCATCCAAGCGCATGCTTAGTTATGATTTGTTTACGGTACTATTTCTAGAACATTACACGTTTTCAAGCGGTATTTGAGTCTGTATACGTTCATATGTCGAACGTGTCTGGATTGCTGGAAGCATTCAAGTTTAAACAAGACGTCGTTTAGCAAGGACAGTATCTTCTGAATGTTAAACAGATGTGATTATTTCGTTTAACCGGGGATCTGGAAAATTCAAGGCGGCCGTACAGTACAGCTTCTAGCTTTTTGGATCTAAAATAATTAGAACCCTACAACACTGTTGGCATGAACAATGGCATAAACAGTTGGCACGTACATTGGTTCGAAAAACAGTGTCCCGGTAACATATTCTTTAACTATGCATTTAGCTTGGAAACATTTGAGGAAATGTGTGTTAAAGAGAACATCAAATCTTTCTGGACAAGCGATAAGTCACTTTATCCCGACGGTGTATGTTGTGGCACGGTGGCGCTATTTACTAAGGCGTACAATACGCCAATGGTGCACTTGACTTCAACCGCTACTAACTCTGATTGTGCGACATGACCGTGGTTGTTGAAAGTGTCGTTAAACAAACAATAAAAAACAAACATTAACTCATACGAAGCAATCAGAGAGTACCAATTGGGGACATAAAGATCCAATAGTTATTTTTGCCGACTATGTGGTATTTTAGTTACGGAAAGCGAAGTCGGACCAGAGAAAATTATGGCAATTGTTGACAGATTTCGAAACAAATGGAAGCTCGAAATAAAAGAAAACAGAAAGCAACATTATACCTATATTTTTATTATATAAATGGAGGCTACTCATAGGTGGGTGGTGGTGGAGCTCTTTATTCCGGAAAGTCACGGCAAACTGTAGTAGGAGAGACAGGTAACTGTGAGTATTTGGACGTCAACATAAACATAACGGGAAGAGGCACCTACTGAAACCATACAAATAAACAGAGTATTAAGGGGAGGCGAATACTTAACCAGCTGAAAATGAGGAATAATTTCATTATTTTTTTGTGGGGAAAACCATCTGGAAGATGGTGGATGTACCAGGTCTGATATATGGTACGAAAGTAGTTCCTCTAAACCAAACAGTTGTAAAGAGTAAAAAGAAACTCTGCAGAACGATACAGGTTGACGGATAACAGGGCCGAGCAATGTAGCGGTACTGAAAGCAGTTGGGGGTTTGGGGGGAGCTTGGATGGACGATGATCAAAGACAAGATAGGCTTGATGAAACAGTGTTACCATAACTATTTCGTTGATATCCCTGCCAGCATTTGCTGTAATCTAACGTTTTAGAATATTTGGGATTCTAACAAGAGGCCCCACGGGGCCTTAGGGCGCTCACCTGACATGGTAGTCTAAATATCAAACCAGGGACTTGACTTGAATAAGCTGCATACGCCCCTCCTAAGAAAAGCAAATACCAACTAGATGAAGCGATTGTGCCCACACAATACACAGGATTTTCTTTCTATTTTCAGTTCCTGCACTTTTACGTGCCAAAATTGAGACAAACGCATAAAAAACAGACTTTGTTTTATTTTTGTTCGGAAACAGTTGTAAAGAGTAAAAAGAAACTCTGCAGGACGATACCGGTTGACGGATAACAGGGCCGATCAATGTAGCGGTACTGAAAGCAGTTGGGGGTTTGGGGGGAGCTTGGATGGACGATGATCAAAGACAAGATAGGCTTGATGAAACAGTGTTACCATAACTATTTCGTTGATATCCCTGCCATCTTTTGCTGTAATCTAACGTTTTAGAATATTTGGGATTCTAACAAGAGGCCCCATGGGGCCTTAGGGCGCTCGCCTGACATGGTAGTCTAAATATCAAACCAGGGACTTGACTTGAATAAGCTGCATACGCCCCTCCTAAGGAAAGCAAATACCAACTAGATGAAGCGATTGTGCCCACACAATACACAGGATTTTCTTTCTATTTTCAGTTCCTGCACTTTTACGTCCCAAATTTGAGACAAACGCATAAAAAACAATTTTTTTTATTTTTATTCGGAAATTTTCCAAGTACCAAACAAAATATTTTCAGACTAAACTTTTTCTTCTTCTTCTTAAAATTGACCAAAACGCATAAAAAAACAAAAACTAATTTCCGGATTTTGATCAAAAATTCCCACCCGGACCCCAAATTTTCAGTGTAAAAAAAAAATGTCTATCCTGAAATTGACCAAAATGCATAAAAACAAAAAACTCATTTCCGGATTTTGGTCCAAAATTTTCCAAGTCCCACCCAGACCCAAAATTTTCAGTGTAAAAAAAAAATTGTTTTTGTCTTAAAATTGACCAAAACGCATAAAAAAACAAAAAACTCATTTCCGGATTTTGGTCCAAAATTTTCCAAGTCCCACCCGGACCCAAAATTTTCAGTGCAAAAAAAAAATTGTTTTTGTCTTAAAATTGACCAAAACGCATAAAAAACAAAAAACTAATTTCCGGATTTTGGTCCAAATTTTCCAAGTCCCACCCAGACCCAAAATTTTCAGTGTAAAAAAAAAATTGTTTTTGTCTTAAAATTGACCAAAACGCATAAAAAAACAAAAAACTAATTTCCGGATTTTGGTCCAAAATTTCCAAGTCCGGACCGGGACCCCAAATTTTCAGCCTAAATATGAACCCAGGGATAAGGCTTGAACAAACTTGAATCTCACCTCCCTAAGCATGCTGCATACCAAATATCAAAAGATTCCAACTGGTAGATCTGAAGAAGATTTTTAACGAATATTCCCCATACTGCACTAATTTAAACATTTGGGCTCCCATACAGAGCTCAAATATGGACCCAGGGAATTGCTTTCAATAAACATGTGAAACAATCTTCCAAAGATGTTATATGTGAAATTTGAAAGCTTTTGGAGCAGTGGTTTGGGAGAAAAGTAGTGTTAAATGTTTTCTCCATTATCCACAGTGTTAAAATATGCTGACTCAGCACTTTTTCAAAGTCCCAAAAAGTACCCCATGATAAAACCGATAGTAATCCTTTTTGACCATTCCATTCTGTTTGTCCTAAGGAAGCTTCACATCAAACAAGAATTCTCAGTGCCGTGTAGTTTTGGAGCTATGGGCGTTTTAATTTCTTTCTATTTTTAGCTCGTGCGGTTCCCATGTGGCGACGGGAGAAAAAAATTGGGCATCAATTAAGTACTTATGACCCAATAAGCCTTCATATCAAATTTGGTTCAAATCTGCCTTATTGAAATTTATAATAAAACAGTTATGGACTTTTGTGGTGGTAAATATGATGTGATATGAACCTCAAAAACTGATATTGACCTCGGCTAACGCCTCAGTCAATAATGTTTTTTTAGGTTCATATCACATCATATTCACCACCACGAAAGCCCATAATTGTATAATGTCTATTTATAATATTTGTTTTGTAAATGTTCAGTGGGCTTTGTGCTGCAGAAAACATACAGAATATTATGGGGGCAACATTTATTTTTCGAAGTAACGTGCATATAACTGAACACAATTCTGTAGGTGTAAATGTTACATTTTATGTCAGAATGCCTACAGGCAAGAAAGTGTGAAGCGTTGTTTTCCAACCAAAAATAATTTACCACCAACCAGCTATCACAATACACAAAAATAAAAAGTCAAATAAAAGTTTCCACCCCTCACTTCAAGCTTCAGTCTTTGCGAGAGTAACAATCGGAAAGTATTTACACCTGTACATACCTCTAGGAGACCTTGAACAAATCGAATAGACGCTGTTAGTTCGTAGTAAGCAGTAATCGCAGAAGGTAGAAGTATATACAACATACTGGACATTGGAATTATCACTGCCAAAACACTGGAAAAGGAAAAATAATCCCCGTGAAGTCACTGCCGGAAGTGGTAAACCTGAATTTGCAAACAAGAAAATAAACAAAATGCATTGCATAGCTTTGAATAATCTTCATTATTACATGACTACCACAGATCTCCCCTCAATACCGTCGAAAGTGTGCCCTTCAGTTCTGGGTTGTAGGAAATGAGGTCCATGCCTTTTTCAATTACATAACATGACTGTCTCAAACGAAGCTCTCACGAAGTACACACGTAAGAGAATCCGTGTTCTTGAAAGCGATTCTCGAAAAACATTAATTTGGAACTCTATGCTTTGTGATATGAACATTTCCAATTTTAGATACAAAAGTTTTGAGGACAAGTCCGATCCTAATATTTTTACCTCACCCACATCTTTGTTTGGGTTCTTGGAAAAAACAGGTTATCTATTTAAACAGTATCTGAAGAATTTTACCTGTCTAGCGCCAAATACATATACACCATGAATATATGCAATAGATTTAACCCTTCGCCAACACAGAAGAGCATACAGCACTTGATAAAAAGTTCCTGAATAAGCCTAAACTTTAACATTTTGTCTCCAAAACATTGCTTATGACCGCTCAACAAGCAACAATGGTACTGAAAAGCTGCTTTTTTGGCAACAGTTATACAAAGACGAAGTATAAACGCGAGAGAACTCGTGTTTTTTGAAAGCGATTCTCTAAGAAACTGAATTTGGACCTCTCGGCTTTGGAATGTGAAATTTCCAATTCCAGGTCTCAACCCTTTACCTAACGAATCGCCCGCATCCCTCCGTGTAATTTGTAAATTGAGCAGTTGAATTTTTTTTTTTTCGAAATAATTCAACAAAACTGTATCATGTGACCCCACATTGAAAGGAGCTCGATGAGCTCGTTCAAATGAGGGGTCACATGATAAGGTTTTGTTGAAACCTTTTTGGAAACATTTACAAAAGTAATAATTAAAATAATAAATTTTGATATTCTCTGTGTTGGGTGAAGGGTTAAAAAGCTGAGAATAAATGTCGAAACACTTCAGTCCTAGTGCTTAACCCCAAACCAAATCTTTTCATGAGCTTTTGGTAAAAAACAGTTTATCTGCTGTTTAAAAACACTATCTGGGATACTGGTGTCAAATTTTCTATTAAAAAGAGCAGGGAATATTTGATAAAAGTGAGATATATGAAGAAATATATTTGTATTTTCATCAAAAAGACAGTTGAGGTATTGCACTGTGACATCTGGTGAATGATTTCAGCGATAGATGGGTGTCTGACAAGCACACATTCCACGCACTGAGCTGTAGAAGACACGGACGGTCAGTCAGAGAATTTACCACTTTCAGTCCAACACCTCGATACCTTGTAAATCCTCCTTGCTTCGTGAGACAAGCGCGGATCCGACGTGGCATATTCCTCAACAAACGTCCAATATCAGCTTGACTGATGTTATTCCATTCTTCCTGCAGTGCAGTGGCGAGCTTCTGAACATTGGTAGGGGGCTATTGGCGTTGTCGTTTGCGCCTGCCAAGCATATCCCAGACGACGTGCTCAATTGCTGAAAGGACTGGACTTAGTGCTGGTCAAGGCAGTGTTGTGATGTTCTGTGTGCTCTTGCATTGTCATCTTGGTAAAGGAATCGATGGCCTTGACGTGGCGCAAATGGCACCACATGAACTGCTAACATGTCACGGTAGTACTCCCTGTGATACGCCTTTGGATGACATGTAATGCAGTTCTGTTTGTGATGGTTTTGCCTCCTCACACCATAACCGATCCACCGCCAAGACGATCATGCTGCTTAACGGTCACGTCATGGTATCGTTCATTCCGCCGCAGCCACACTCTGTTTCGCCTATCTTGGAAGTTGCGAGTGAACCTCGATTGATCAGAAAACATGACTTGGCTCCACCGACGATTGTCCCAGCGCTGTTGTGCTTCACACCATTTACGCCTTGTTGCGATGTGACGTTCAGTCAAACGTGGATTTATTCGAGGTCACCGAGCATACAAATTCCATCTGTGTAGGCGATGTCGGATGGTCTGACCACTGACTCGCACATCTGTCGCTCGGTGCAGCTGCTGTCCAATTTCTGAGGCACTTTGATGGCGATTACGTAATGATGTGGTTCGGTTGAAACGATCCTGGTTAGCAGTTGTCGCCCTTGGACGACCTGACCGACGTCTGTCATCAACATTGCCTGTCTCGCGGTAGCGTGAGCACAACCTGCTAATCACCGATTGAGTAACGTTGAGAATTTGAACCACTGTAGTATGTCTGCTCGGAGTAATGTACCCTCTGCGCCGGAACAGATAATTATGCGAGTTCGAACGCACCCGTAAATAGTCTGCCATACTATGGTGATCGGGAATCGGATTCCACACTGAATTTTCTGGGGACCAGGAAAAGATCATCAAACTCTTATGATATGTAGTGGTTAAATTGCATCGTCGTGCAATAAAGCGCTATATTCGGAAACAATCCTAAATTTCAATAACCAAATACGTTTTGTTTTAATTCTTTAATATTACCCAGTAAAGGACGCATGAGATGCAAGTCCTTTAAACTGTGCGATGTAATTATAAACGAAAAAAGTTGTCGAGGGCACCTCGGGCGCTCCTGGTCCTGGTACATAGGCCCTGATGATGGGAGCATCCATTGCAGTTAAGTGGCATCAGTTGGGGTCAATAATGAATATTTGAGGGGTATTACAATTAACATTTTCAACATGCAGCCTTGATAGAGCTACCCCATAAACAGATTCACCATTTAGCCACTTAAGTTATAAAATTAGGACGTGTGCATGACTCTGTCATGTAAAAGCAGACTTTCTCTATCAAACGCATAACTCCTTGCATGCTGCTGGCGGATATTCCTGCCAGGATAGGAAATCTCTTGCCATTAAAATTAGTCAAATTAGAGGATTTATTTATTTATTTATTGGTGTTTGAGGTCACATATTTCTGCACAATGGCTAATTATGACCACGACTGTTTTTCAGGTGGAGGGAGCCGGCGTACCCGCAGAGAACCACTGAGCAACGGCGAGCAACTGTCAGCTCGAAAGCATACTAACTCCACACAAGCAGGGTTAGCATTGGTTGAAGACAGGTGCACCATCGACGCGCAGTACGCCTTAATACACAACGCCACCGTGCCTCTACGTGGGCAATGGGGGTGAAGTGTCTTCTCAAGGACGCAACGTGATTGCCGCAGGTGGGATTCGAACCGAGGACCTCTGCGGTCTCGTAATTGTGCGACACTTTGGAAAACGTCAATGAATCAAGAAATCTGGAATCCTTTAAAGCCCAAGACGGGTTATCAGGACATCGGGCTTAATGGTATTCAGAATCTTATCGTCAAAGTTGCAACAAATATCGCAAAAGTGATTGACACGACAGGAATACTTATGGGATCTGCTGCACGGAAATGTGTTCCGATTCCTTTACGTTCTTGGTTCATTCCAACAGACTCTTGGATCTTCAGAGACGAGAACTCCATAAACCTGATTTTGATTCAAAATATTCTTCCTTGGCGTTAGCTCACATCTCGTTCACTGATCTGTTATATGGGAATGTAATAAACATGCAAGGAACATGCAAGAAACATACAGGACATGTACAAGGTTGAAAGGAATGTTGGTCGTTCTGAGACTTTTCCAAACTTTTCGTGGCACCCTCGTACGGGATCATAGAAACCGCTCAAGTAGCAGAGGCTTTGCTGGCTGCAGACCTTACAACTATTAGGTTAAACCTCAACCTGGACCCTTAAAAAACTTGAGGGGGGAGGGCACCGAAAGTGATAACATCGGTGAGTACATCTCTGTGTATTGGTCAGCGGTTATATTTTTATTTTTTACCGGGCTCTGACCCTGTTAGATATTCCTGTCCTTATTACACTTTTTCTCCGTCAGAAATCACACTAATAAGGACCGAGATCACTAAGCTTCTAAGTTCCGGAGTGCTTGTCGATGTCTCTCCTCCAATGAATTCATTTCACCAGTTTTCCTTTGGAAAAAAGAAAGGCTTCAGCAGAACGCAGAGTTATTCTGGATCTTGCGGATTTGAGTGGATTTCTTACGTACAGACATTTTAAAATGCAAACTTTCACTTCAGTTTTGCCACTGATACTGATATCCCACAACTGTGCATTGGCCAATATAAATCTACGTCATGCTTGCTTACTATTCGGTACGGACTCATCCTGCCGAACAATGTTAGTAACATTTTACCTTCGAAAATTTATCAGTTCACAGTTTTAGCAAATGGTATATCGAGTGCCCCCCCCCCCCCCCCCCCCCCCCCGTTTATTTATAAAATTACTCAATCCGGCTTTGGCTACCTTACGGCACCAAATTAGTGTCTACATTGATGGTACTATTTTGGTTACAGACTCTCATTCCACTTATGAACTGAATATTCTTGCTATCACCACTTTGCTGCAAAAATGAGGGTTCTTCTTCAATGTTGATATGCCAGATCTAGTGCTCACTACTAAAATTACATTTTTTGAGTGCGTGACTGTTACTCTCCCGGTTGACAAGGTGCAAAGTATCAAATTTGAATGCCAAGCTTTACGCCACAGGAACATTTGCTCAATCTCCCAACTTGCACGAGTTCTGGGTCAAATGGTTGCCTCCCATCCAGCTCTTGAATTTGGACGGCTGCATTACAGATTTCTTGAATCTGACAAAATACATCATCTGACACATGCACAGGGTGATTATAGTGCAAGCATGGCTCTGCTCTGTCCATAGGCAGTAGAAGTGAGCTTCAGTGGTGGTTGGAAAATCTTATCAATCGTCCACCTCACAAGGTGACTGTTACCTCGGATTCCTCTAAACTGGGGGTGGGGGTGGCAACATGGGAACCATTGGAGGTCAGTGAACACTGGTGCACAGAGGCAACATTACTCCATATCAGTTGCCTGGAGCTCAAGGCTGACGGCCTTGCTATCCGTTCTTTCTGTAAGGATACGGAAAACACTCATGTGCTTGTTAGAAACGGCAACACCCGCACCGTCAGTTATATCCAGGAAATCGGTGGCACTAAATCTGTCAAGTGCAACGAATTCGCTCTTGAAATTTGGAACTGGAGTTGCAGGCGTAATATTTGACTGATGGCTACATATGCTGTTGGGTAGGAAAATGGGGCTCACCGTCTTTCACAGAAATTTAATGATAATACAAAATGGCATCTACATCCTGCATATTGTCTACAACTAACAAAAACTTGGGGTATACCTGATTTGGATATGTTTGTCACCAGGCGCAATGCACAGCTTGTAGCATATGTTTCATGACTGTCGGAATTGGCAGATGCACATATCAATGTTTTTTCCCTGAACTGTGTAACTAATTTGTTCTATGCTTTTCCTCATTTCGGTTTAGTTGGAGCAGTACGTCAGAAGCTGAGGAACGAACGAGGCGATTGTATTCTGATAGCACCCATCTGGCCTACCCAAAACGGGTTTACTTGTGTCATCGACATTCCAAGAATAATACCTAGGACACCTGGAACTTACGACACTGCGAAGTAATTCATCCCCTTGCAGAGAAACCGACTGTTATGGCCTGACGTTAAAATCATCATGGCTTCCTAAGGGCCCTCTGCCAAAATGCAGTACTCAGTGTACCACATAAAAATGGTTTCAATATTGTCATCGCAGGAAAATATGTGCCTTTCAGGCACCTTATAACACATCTATGGAAATTTTAACCGAACTCTTTGAAGCTGTGTTAAGTTACAGTGCTGTCAATTCTGCTCAGAGCGCGTATATGCACTTGGATTAACGTTTGGGGGATATGCATCCGCTCGTTATTAAATTTCTGAAAGGTTGTTTTATTCGTTGTCCTGCTACGGCACTACATACTGAAACTTGGGAAGTGGCTTGTGTTCCCCCTACCTTAAAACACTCTTGCCGGTTCGCTTCATCAGCCTGAAGGCATTGACACTTAAACTAACCATGCTGGTAACTCCCACGCAAGAAAGTCGATGCCACTCTTTAGAATTATTATGTTTAAGTGGAATGCAGAAGTACTCTTCTACTTGTATGTTATATTATAGGGATGTTTTAAAACAATCACGACCTAGGACAAGCAATCCGATCGCGGTTCTCGTGGTTTATCCGCCGGACAGGCGTTTGTGTGTTTTCTTTGTTTTGGAAGAATATTTGAGAACCCAACCTTTCCGGAACATTGTAAATACATTATTTCTTAGTTATGTTAAACCACATGGGGCTATTGCTAGAGGAGCTATCAGTCGTTGGCTGTGGATGGTTTTTACAGGCAGCGGGCATCAGTTACAAACAAATCAACACTCATAGTATCCAGCGAACTTCCAGCTCCAGAACTTTTGCACAAGCTGTTCCGGTAACTGAAATTCTTCGTGCGGCAGGCTTATCAAATGCAAAGACTAATGCCAAGTTCTATCATAAACCCTTGAAGGATGAGGGTTTGTGACAGTTTACGGATTCCGTACTTCAATGATAACTACATGTATGCACCATATTTCTGTTTTATTTTTTACTGCTACATAAATACGGCTAGTGATGCAAAATTGGGCTTTGGAGTCTCATTTGTTTCTTCCAGCTCTGATGACGTGAGAGAATCCCAAAATAACGAGACTTATCTTGGAAGTAGAAGTTTGGTTGGAATCTCCTTAGTCACCAAGCTGCTGGAGGAATGTCGAGTTAGGTTATGCGCGCGCATCTCATTTGATTCCTCCAGAAGCATGGTGACTAAGGAGAATCCCAACCAAACTTCTACTTCCAAGGTAAGTCTCGTTTATTTGAGGGATTAAAATATGCTCTTGCAATGAAAACCAATTGCTGCTCGAGTAAATTGTCTTCCTTCAAGATCTAGTAATGTTGGCAAAGGAAAAATTGATTACGACAATTTTTGAGGTGAACGATGAGCGAACGGAACTCAATCTGTACAGTCCTATAATAGCATACTAGATATCGATTGTCCAACCAACAGTGATAGTTGGTCCTTTTTTATTTGGATATCTACAAATATGTATAGGCATGTAATATCAAATACTATATGACTGCGAGAAACCAACACCGCTCTCTATTGGAGAGTAGGTGGGTAAGCTCACATTAATATTTGTTTTTCCCTTGACCAATAATATTAGTGTATAGTATGAGTGTAATTCCATTTTGCATGATGTATGTCAATCACAAGCTGCCCTAAAATAGCAGGTGCCTTGTATGCTCAGTATTATTCCCACTCGCGATGAATTGTCATGGTTGGTTTCCTTTTCGCACTCGGACTTTTTGATTTTTAGCATTGTTTCACAATATGATTTCTCTGCAACACTGGCAGATAAATGGCCATCCATGAATCTGCTGTTGGCAGACATACCCCCCTCTCCAGATCGTGAAGTTCCATTGGCTAGGCTCAACGATATTTTGATGCTTGTGTTGAAAATGTTTTTCTATCGAAAAATATTTTTGTTCTTTGCTATGGGTAAACGATATGAAACCCTACATTCATTAGCGGTTTGGTTACTTCAGTACCATGAATTAACAAGAACATCTCTTCATGACCTCGTCAAATACCCCGTCCACCTTAGTTCGGTACCCATGAGAGCCAGTACCACAAATGTTGGCCTTGAATTTTCCGCCCTATTGTGTCCTCTCTAGGAATGCTAAATAATTGAACAAATGGGATGATCCAGTGGTTGTTGGTTATGTGTGACTCAGTTCAGGGCCTAACAAATGATTTGGGTAGCAGAAAGATATGCACGTGTTCTATACCACACCACCGTCCTCGGGAAAGGTGTTAAAAAGAGACTATTCTGTACGTTCAACGAGGGGCTCTATTAGTTGGGGTTTTTTTTGCTTGATTGGTGGATGATTTAAGTTGTTGTAATAAGGTGAGTTGGGACCTAATCTAATAAATCTAATAAATATTTGTACATATCCCCTGGATTTCCACTTCTTTTCTGAAAATCCGAACAATGTTGATTATTTGAACAGCCGAGTAAAGAAATTTTGGAAAATTTTCTCAAGAAAACAACACCAAAATGGATAATAACAAATGTTTATATTTCATTGGTATTATTGATCTAAACCCTATATCATACACTTTGATAGCCAGCGAATAGCCTTGGACCTGGAGAGAACAACAAACAGAACAAAAGAAGCTCATATGAATCCATAGAAAATGCATTCTTGATACCTCACTTTAAATCGTAATGCAACTTACAAGGACGATTATCGATTTCTATCATTTTCTACTTGATTTATTCACTTCAATAGTACAGATATCGTGATGTTCAAATTAACTTCATAAAACGTGCAGGATCAAATACGTTTCTGTGGCCTGGGAAGGCAGATGAATGTCATGTTAAGGAAACTGACATTCTTTATTTGACAAATGCGCATTCATTAGAATCGTGCTGAGGGCGGAACTATATACTGCGTGAGAAATATTTCCTTGACATTAAGGGGACATACGTCCAAATAAATCATCCTTACCATTGTCTTACCATGAACCAGTGATAAGAAAATAATTGTGTTAAGGCCCAACAGAGTGCAGACATTGACTAACTGGTAGACACTCAATGGTGCAAAACATAGGGCAGAAGATCTGTCACAAGCAGTTTTGGAATATTCACATTGTTTACCTTCCGATATATCCGAATATCAATGTCTGGACTAGTGAAATAAAAGAATATGGGAATCTTTATATAAAATGGGATGTTTATAGTAATAATGCCATATAATATATCTCTGTTTTGGGGTAGCGCAATTGCTAAGTGCATAAGGCATTGGACCTCAAACTGAAAGGTCCACAGTACGATCCCCACCAGGGGTAACTGTGTTATATCCCTGGGGAAGGCACATTGAACACCCAGACGGGACAAAGAGGGTTAGAAGCAAGCAAGTTCAAGTCTTTTGTTGAACTGATTTACCCATATGTCTAATCAGCGGGCTTGAATGTAGACTTACTGTGGCAATGTGGTTGACTGTCGAGTACATCAGAGAAGAGCAGACCCAATTGGTTGAAATTTATGGACCACCTGCACTCAAAAGAATTCACGCAGATAAGCCAGTCAAGTCGGAAGTGTTTTTCTTGTCAATTATAGACCTGAACCCTCCAGGCGAGTCGTGTGTGTTCTCGACTTTGAAATTCTGCATGCGATGGGTTGGTAAAATAGGAATCAAAACTCCTCGTATGACTCTCGACCGACAGTTGTGATTGCAAGATGTAGACATAATCCAGTCTGAATCATTTAAAAATGTTTGTTGATTGGGCGGGTTTTATCTCATAATGATCTCCATGGGTAGTATTGGGACGATGGTGATAGTCTCCGGTTTGGAAGAAGCCCTAGAAAATGTTTACGCTTGGAACGCCGTCGGACATATCCTAACGGGTAAGAAATTTTCACGCGCCCCGAAGGGTCACTTTCTTGTGGAATGCGCATTGAATAACAAGTTGATTACCACTGTTAGCCGTTTGATTCCGCAAAGTGGAGATTTCCTCTCGGGTACCATTGATAAGCAGAGTACTGCGGGAACATCTCCAGAAGGGGAACATTGTGACGATAGTAGGTTGGTTTGTTAAAAGGGATATGATGCTCCAACCTCTAGAAGGTTGCACGGGACGAGATAGTTCACTGAATTCCACTCTTTGGGGAGTTGGTAACCTCTGTGACAAGTTCCTCGAAGGCTCTGTATCTCTCTATTCTATCCCAGATTTATTTGTTTATCTGCAACAATTGTTGTCGGAACACAACAGATATTTGCACTATTTTGGGAAGTCTAGGCCAGCCAGACTATGGATCCAATACATGGAATACATACAAATTCTGAAAAAAACATCATCAGAGCCCATAGAACGTGTCAGTGGAATTTCCGTGTGATCTCTATTACCAAGATGCTCAACTTGTTTGCAGCCACTGGTCACATACATTATTCAAATAACTGCCGTTTCTGTCTGTAGAAGTTGTTAGAGCTGGAATATCCATGGCTGTACATGAGCCCATGTTCCATTCCATTCGAATGACAAGAAAGATCTGGGTAGGACTCTCGAATGAGCTTATCACTGAGCAATTTTTCATGCGATCTATCAAAAGTCCTGGCGGTTTGATGAGAGGATGAGTGAGTCATTTCGGCAACATTGCATTCGCAGTATGCATAAGGGTGATCAAATATTTGATGCAATGGCTAATTTGACAGAAAGGAGCAAGATCAGCGGACAGCATGTGGAGTAGGAGGGGGAGAAACGAGTCCGAGTTTTCGCGAATTAAAAAGTGATTTGATACTACAAACCTTTCGATCTCGACGAACCGAACTTGAGATCTTTGTCTTCTGCGCTGATTGCTGGTGAATTAAACGGGATTAACTGTGATCCAACTGAGTTGGTTGAAGCAGAAATTCAGGAAAGATTGGACGGAATAGATGTTGCTACAGCGACAACCAAAACAAGTGAACAAGTTAGAGTTATCAGATATTTGCCTCCATGTGTCAAAATTGATAACACGAGAGTACACATAGATCCTCGTGTTCTATTCTTACGATGAATTGAGAAAGAGCAACGGGGGGATAACATAGAACAGTATTCGAGCATGAACTTTCCGTAGTCCCCACCTCTCTTTTTAAAGACATCATGATGGGGGCACGGTGGTGTTGCGGTAACCGGTTCTCGTCAGATCACCGAAGTTAAGTAACGTCGAGCACGGTTCGTCCTTGGATGGGTTACCGTCTGGGCGATCGATTCGGACTCCCGCGTTGTGTCGTTGGGCAAGGCACTCCACCCCGATTATCCACATGGGGGCACGATGACGCCGTGTACTAAGGCGTACTGCACGTCGATAGTGCGCATCTCTTCAACCAATCTACCCCTGTGTGTGCTGCAGTGCGGAGTTACGATGTTGGGGAGCTGGCAGCTGCTCGTCGTTGCTTGGTGGTTCTCTCCGGGTACTCTGGCTTCCTCCACCCGTAATACTGTGACCGACACGATATGACCTTGGCAGAAAAAGTGTCCTTAAACCCCAATAAATGAATGAATGAATGACTGAAAGACATCATGATGCGGAAGGCAAACAAGAGTCAATTAGGGAATGCTCTATGTGATTCCGTAGAAGATTCTAAGCTGTCGGATGTAGCTATATTTATATTGGATGGTGGTGCCTTTTTGCACAGAATCGAGTGGCTGAAAACTGGAACTTAGAAGGACCATGCTGAAACATACGAGAATCACATTCGAAGGATGGGCAGTGCGTAGTTATTTTTTATGGATATATGAACAAGCTATGTATTAAAGAATCACGAACTCCGCGAAAGAGTGCTCAATATACAAAACTGCACATACGTTTGAATGGGTAGGAATTATCAGACGAGATTGCTTTGGCCCAGGATATCACGAGAGCCATTCAAACGTTTGTGAGATTCTGTATTTATCACACATCTCCTATCCCCTATGTAACAACCAGTCTACACGAAAATTGAACTAAAACACTTTCCAATTGGCTAATTGCTGCGTTTCCTTCGTTGTTACGAGACATTACTGTTAGGTGGTGGGGTACCAACCCTAATTTGCTTTTTAATTTTTACGGTACTCAATTGGTCGAAACCAATTGACGCAGATCAGTGCCACGGTCACGATGATCGAGTCTGATTGCTTAAATTTCCCGGGTAAACAAATCTCAACTCCGGTACATTCGACCAACGATGGAGTGATTTATTTAGACGGGTCCCTACTCTGTTTTCGGTGGAAATGAAATCGAACGTGTTTTGTATCACCACATGTACGATACAACTTTATTTTTGTCGTACAGACAGAACAGTGGAAATTCCGTGTTTTACATTAATGGGTATGTGATAAAAACTTTAACCGATGTACATCTAACCAGATGCAATAAATCCATGGCAATCAGGGCTCTTTTCTCTCGAATCAGAACAACCAGCAACAGATTATACGCAGTACGCTGGTGATGTTATGGATGAAGGTGCAGATTGAGGATTTTGCAGGGAACTTTCTCTCCTCAGAATATGCGTTCTGGTTGGTTGTTAATACTTAGTCATGGTCTATTTCTAGTAGAATATGTCATCTCAATCAGAAAGCCATCCGTTCTGTATCTTGCGGGATGATAACCTGATTGCTCCTTTTCAAGACCAGTCTTGGCGACCATTTGGGCCGCCATCTTAGTTCTTCGTCAGCGTTTTGTGTGTTGGCATTCCCAAATGATTCACATTTGTCCTCTCCGTTGAGGTTTACTCAAATTATTCAGTCAAAACATTTCAGTTGTCAAATTTCACCCAACAGACGAACAGCCTTCATGTTGGTCAGAGGTGCCTATCGCCATTTTTGAAAAACCGTAATAAAAAATGTTGCCATGAACGAATTCAGGCAGATGTTTGGATATTCCATTCCTGATACCATGGCAAATACAAAGATTCCAAATTTAGCTTGTCGGCGATGTTTTCCTGGTCCAGCCCTCTCATCGCCGAAGTATTCTTGAGTGGAAATTATTAACCTGTCTTAACCCTTTGAACCCGAGTTGTCGTTTTTTAAGGTCATTAAATAGGATGGCTGTTCAGTAAATGTATGAGGTACATCAATAAATATTTTCAAGGTGCAGCCCCGAGGCTGCAGTTTGAAAATATTGATTGGTCTACCCCAAATAATGAATATGGACTCTTCTTAATACTGCCATTGAACTGGCAAGGCAGATACCACTATTGTTCAAAGGGTTAAATTAAACTTGTTTCCACTATTGTTGTGTTGTACTTAAAGGCAACAATTAATATCGTCATTCTGTCAGAAAGTATAAGCGAAGTAGGTGGTAGTATAGTTCGTAAAACATTTCTGTATTTCCGAGTAATTTAGGGAATTTTACCTGCAAGGCGAAGAGGTGTTTTTCATATTACAGTTGTTCTTTGTCAGTACTTAACAGTTGGAGTTCTGCCATCTAGATTAAGGTGTTCTTTGCTGTAATCTAGAAACAACATTAAAAATGTGTTATTTTGAAAAAGATTTTGTTCGCAATCTCATAAGTGCCTTGGTTGAAAATAATTTGATTGATTCTAGCCATCTCATACTCAAATCATATCTCTATGATCACCAGCCCTTAATGAAATGTTATGCATTTCTTCCAAAAATCGAGTTCATTTTCCATGTGCCCATGTCCAAAACCAAACAGCCTCTAATGCGAAAGCACCCAAGTGGGAATAACAAAACATATTTACTTTTTTGGAGGAAAGCGTTCCGCCAGTACGCCACCTAAAAGTTGTGTTAGAAACTGCCCAGAAAAGTAGATAGTATGAAGTAATGCCACTTTAGTACCATTCCATGCCACACGGTAATCTTTTCCAATCGCTGAACACTGTAAACAAGAAAAGCATTAAAGTTCCATTTTGCAGAAACATGAGAAGTAAGATGCATGTACAATTAAACAAACAATCGTAATAACGACAATCTATAAGGAGCATTAAACTAAGGCACGGCGCTTTCTATTTTCTACTCGAATCAAATCGGGCAAAAGGTTCGAAAACCCAACAGAATCTTGAATCGAATCCACTTCCCATTTGTTAAGATACAGTACATCTTCTGTGGACTGGACGCTTTACACGGGTGGACAATACTTCCACGGACGCAATAATATTATATTGTAAACATTAATTGTAGGAACCAGCATCAAAAAATTAATTAATGAAGCACCAGGTTGCACCTGGTGCTTCATTAATTAAAATTTTGTTGATGGTGATTTTTATTACCTGGAAACGCAAGCGTGAACTTCACCGTCCACGAGTGGATTATGACCAGTCCATCACGGCAGTACGGCGGTCTGATTAGTATTGTCTATCTCCACTCTGTATCCATTATCAACATGGGTATTGGTTAGGGTATCTTGTACCATCGAACCGGGAGTACAAGTAGGTGGACCTATCACCTGTTTTTGAAAGGTTAGGCAATTTATTCATATGGCAGCCACGGGTATTTCGTGTTTAAATCTCGGCGTGGGCCAGTACAAAGACCCAATGTGCGACGTACTGTCATCAATTAGAACCGTTTAGGATATGGTTCGACGCACTGACATCAAACTATTCGGCACTATTTCTTTGAATGTATCACTACCAAAAAAGTGTGGACTTTAAACCTTTAGCGGTGACAATCACTATTAAAAAAGTGTGGACTTTACTGTTTTTAAACTTTTAGCGGTGACATCTCTCGCCACAGTCGTTTTAGAATCGGGTCCAGATTGAAGCGAGAATTTCATCAGATGTCACCAAACTGGAAGAAGAAAAGGCGAGATAATTATATATACTGTGCAAAATAGACATAACTCGAACTTCGCTATCGCTTAAAATGATAGTTTTTGGTAATGTTCTGAAAAAATTGGTGTTCTCTATCAAGACTGGATACGATCAATCTCGTATCTCAGTTAACTACAGGACGAGTTCTCATCTAGACAGTAAATAATCGTATGACATTCAGAAGTCTCAGGGTTTCGAGTTTTCTTCAAATAATGGGGACAGTTTCGAATTGAATCTAGTCCGTAAAAACATTCGAAATAGAACCGAGTATCGAATGTTCGCTGGGCCCTATTTGAAACTCTTCTAGATCCCCTAAGAATTACCAAAGTCAAGTTCGCCTGAACTCAATGGAGATATTTACAGACAGGGCTTTTCGTGGTGAGTGGTGCCATACAAACTATTGGGTTTTTTCCAAGTTAAGGAGCTTGTTGTTACTATACAGTCGCCGTGGACTGGTCACTTTCCACACGTGAGCAATATTTTCACGGACGCAATACTATAAGATTCCAAACACTAATTACAGGAATAATCATCACAAATTTAATTAATGAAACACCGGGTACAACCCGGTGCTTCATCAATTAAAATTTTGCTGATGATGATTTTTACTACCTGGTAAACACATGCGTGGACATAACTTCCCACGTGTGCATTACGACCAATCCACGGCGACTGTACTGTATGTTCATGTTCTTAACACGTAGAAAAAAAACTGAACCGAAACCGAGTTTTTTTTCTAAAACCGAACCGAATCTGAAGAAACAAAACGTCCCAGCTCTTGTTTGAATAACTTATGAGATTGAATGCTTCATATAAATCATCAGATGTTACCAGTAATTGTAAAAGCTTGACTTGGTGTGTAATATGCATAGAAACTGTTGTTTGTTTGTTAGTTTGTTTATTGAGAATTAGCGACAGTTTCAACGACCAGGGTCATATCCTGTGGGACATTTTTTATGGGTGGTGGAAGCCATAATACTCGAGGAGAACCACAGAGCGGTGTCTAACAACTGTCAGACTCTCCAACATATTAACCCTGCACAAACAGAGTTAGCGTCGGTTGAAGGTCATCAACGTACAGTATACCCTAGAACACAATTGCCGATGTTTAGGATCGAACCGCCCACCGTTTAATTTAAATTAAATTTCAATGTTCTAACATCTACGCCACCGCGCTCTCCGGGGACTTGTTGGGTTATGAACAATGGCAATATGTAAAATGAGGGTCGGACTGGTCATTGACAAATCCCAAAGGATGGATACATTTTCCATCGAAGCCTCGACTTTTCTATCTGTTGTGCGAGATGATGATGGATGAGTCACCGCGATCCCCTACACCCTATTATCCGTGTACAGACAATAATTATAAAATGGCTCATAATTAAAAAGCGTTCCAACACTGCATTTGTATAGAGATCGGTGGTTCCAATGAATATTGTGGTATCACCCTTTGTCAAATGTGCAAAGATGGGGAAAAGGGACACTTGTTCACTATACGCGTCATCGCAAGGCTCGCATCACGTCCAATGTATTGAGACTTTTACATAGCCACTCCCAAAACATAGAATATGGCAATTTTCTGTACGTCCTAATCGATAGTTTTGATTGAAGATGTCTAAAGAGAAGGCAACAAAAAATGTAACCTCTTGGCGGCAGTGATTCCTCAAATACTGATGTTTCTTGTTGGTAATTTAACGAAAAATGTCTTTTCAAAGTGGGTTTTTTAAATAACTCAAACAAAAACTCACGTTAGGAAATATATTGTCCTCGATGCCCGACTGGTTGTCTTTAGAGACGTGAGTCATGACGACTGAAAACATGGATCGAGATCCAACGACTATGGTATAAAACGCCAAACACAAGGCCAAAGTGTAATACCGCCTTGGTATACAGATGGAGGGAGCCATTCCTGAAAAATAGATCTATGTTACCAACGTTTGTAAATTAACATCAAAGGAGAAGTCAAGCCTTATCTTAAGTGCTGGACACAGCATCCATTACATGATATTTACACCAGAACTCAACTTGACGTCGACCTCAGGTTATTTAACAATATGTTTAATAGACCCCCCTCCCCAGCGCTACACACCAAGATGAGACTTATATTTTAATATTTTTCATTGGAACGAGCACATTGAGGTAATTCACGCAATAGTCTTATGTTGTGTTTTGAGTGGAGAAAATGTTCAGTTATTCAAGCTTTATCGCCAATTTGTATTACATAAAGGGTTAAAGAACACAAGGAGGTGCAATACGGTGGACTGAAAACGACTACTTGAGTTGGAGTTTCTTTTCCAATATTTCAGGGGCTCCCGAGGCGCTCGGGAATTACAGGAAAAAATTTCCATTAATGACAGCCCCCCCCCCCCCCCCCCACTCCCCCCGCCCCTCCGTACTTTACCGGAGTTGTGCTATGTACTTATACCGTAATTAAACTTTAATTAAATGAATGGAGCTGGCATATTTTTTTTAAATCAGCTTTATTTGTACGTATACTATTTTGCTTGACGCTGTTTTTGTCGAAGTATTTTATTCACACTACAACGTAAATCCGATACGTAACGCCCAATCAGATGCGTTCTTATACGTAAGCCGGATGCCACGCCTGATGCATTTGATGAGATTTTCAAAGTCTGTATTGTATGGGCTAACGTTGAATATACGCAGCTATCTTGATATCATTAACACCACAAACCAAGTACACTTTGGGAATGGATAGGGTAGTTATGAGTAAAGGAAGGGACTGGGTTTCGTAATCAGATTCAGGTATAACCTATGGGCTTAGCCATCCCCTACTAGGCAAGTCCTCAGATGGCGGATAGACGAATGCCTTCTCACTTGAGCAGGTTTGCTGTGAAATACCTGAATACGCAGCCCCGGACCAAAATGGTACTATCCTGTTATACAGACACTTTTTTCTCCCGTTACGTGCGTTCCGCAACGTAACCGTTCATGTTGGGTTCGGAGAGTCATGGAATGGTGAAATAAATAGCTAAGCAAAACACAAAAATAAAAGAGACGGTATGAATTGGCTAATTTAGATATCGACTCTGACTCTGCCAACACAAATACTAATAATGATTGACCTTGTTTCCTTGATGTCTTTTGCAGTAGATCCAAAGAAACCGATAAATAAACTCAACCCTTTGTCATTCAGAAAAGAATTAAGAATATTGATGAAACAGTGAAAAATATCAAAAAGCAAGAACAAGTGGACTACTAATTGATGTTGACAGGAACGTTCAATCCTTGGCCCTGCTAAGAACAACAAAACATTTTAACATAGAAACAATTACATGCGCTCACAAGACTATCAATCAAAGAAAAGATGTTATTCGAACCCGTAAATTGTCACAGGTAGATGAACTCAAAAGCCAGAAAAATGGAATCTTTTTTGGATCTGGAGAAGGCATATGATACAATGTGGAAGTATAGGATTTTAAAAGATGTTTTTAACATGGCGTTGAAAGGAAATATGCGCTTGTTATTGAATTTTTTTAACAATCACTACACTCGAGGAGTTCGTTGAGGCAGAGGCGTCTTGAGAAGCGCAGAAATAAACTGCCACTCTAATATTTTCCAAACTATTGGCTAATCCATCAAACCCCTTTGTGTTTCAGATCCTCAAAATGTGGAATTTGTCAACAAACACCAGAAACATAATCGTCCATTGGGAATAAGAATTAAACCACGCGTGGAGTCCGCCACGTTTGAAAAAAGAGAACCGTGAATCACACATCCCTCCTTGGCATCCAAGGAAACCAACTGCCAATTTGGACCTTGCTTCCACCAAAAATTCTGAGACAAACTCTCTGCAATTTAAACAAAAATATGCCGAAACAAAGTCTAAATATAGTGCATATAAACGGATCAATACAGATGGATCTAAAGATGGTGACAAAGTATCGTGAGCCGTTCTTACGGGTATAGGGTGATCCGATCACCTCAATCAGAGAACCAAATAAACAATTTATTTTCGATGCTAAAGTTAACCCTTCAAGACTTTAATTGTCCTGACGTTCAAACGTCACTGGGAATTCAGTTTCTTCAACGTTTTTCAAAATACGACGTCAAACCTCGGAAAGTACAAATAAGATAGTTTTCACATTAGTGATTAACTGGATGAGGGCTAGATTACTTTTGGTGATCTGAATTTGTTATTCAAAACTTGTTTTATTACAAATTATTGGACAATGCCCACAGGCACTCTCCAATAATTTGTAATAAAACAAATTTATATAAACAAAACATTATTTGTGTTTGACTGAATATGAAACATAAGCAAGGAAAGTGTTGGCTTTTGCTCTGGTATCCTCATTTTTTGAAAGCCCCGAAAGTGGCTTCTTTCACTCAGCCAGTTAGGAAGTCTTGACAGCAGGATTATATTAGTATTTTAAGCAGCGTAAGACGTACAAAAGTGTCAAAGGGTTAAAGCTTTACAACTAATACTTGAACACGTCGAGAATGTACATGGAATGAAGTCGATTATAATCTCTGAGTCTTTACCCTCTTTGCTAGCTTTACTCAACACGAGTTGAAGAACCCGTTTCGGAACTTTGTGAGAAGTTGAATATTCTCATGTCTGACGCATACGATATCGTGTTCTGCTGATTGCCTGTACATGTTGGTATATCCGGTAACACCAGGGCAGACGGTGCAGCAAAACGGGTTTTAACCAAACATCTCACTGATTTTAAAATCCTTACAGTGATTTTAAACCACATATCAGTAAGTACATCAAATATGTGCGGCAGGTGGAATGGGGTTGGGCGACAAATAACAACCTCTGTCGCTTCCGACCAAATATCTTTGATCACTGCTTGTCTAGTAACCTTTGCAGAAAAGATCATGTAATTCTGATTCGATGTCATAATGGCCACACAAGCTAACACAATCCTTTTTGCTAGAGGGTAACGTGCGTTCCGCGTGTGTTCCTGTTGTCAGTGGAACACATTCTAATCAAGTGCACTGAGTTTGATCATGCCAGAAGGCACTATGTCACTGTAGGATCTCTAAGCGATATTTGTTTATCATGCAAGCCCGCACAAAATCCTCTCAATTCCTAAAGTAATCACCCTGTTTAATCAATTTTTTATCGTTTATTCTTTTAACCCTTTACCCAACGTAACGGCCAAAACCTACCAGCGCTATTCTCTAAAATCGCCAATTAATTTTCATTATTTTTTTTCATTTTTGTCTCAAAAACATAAGTTTTGACCCCTCATTGGAACGAGCTCGTCGAGCTCATTCCAATGCGGGGTCATCACCTATGTTTTTGAGACAAAAAATGAAAAAATTAGTTATTCAAGAATTTTTTTTTGCAAGTGTCGTCTGCTTTTCGTGTTAGGTATGCCAATCCGAAAGAAATGGTTTCGCGCGACGAAGACGCGCAGGGACGGTATGGGGAATAAGCCCCTTTCGAACCTCGGTGACTGTATATTAGTGTTTATGATTCTGCACCATGTTTCGACGTGTCAAAGGAGGAAAGGGAAGTCGTGTTAGGTAAAGGGTTAAACCAGACTTTATAGGTCTCAAATCATCAGATTGATTTATATGGTATTCACTTTCCTTGTATCGTCACTCATTACCGTTCAGACTAATTATATATATAGCATTTCTGTTGTAATTATTTTCTATTTATATTCAAACATTTTACTTCATATTTGTCAACAACTTTTTTTTATTTTATACTATTTATTCGTCATGATATAGCCTTAGCTGCTGGCGTGACGTTAAACATCTATATATAAATAACAAAAGACACTGACTTATATCCCCTTGACGGTGAATACAAGAATATGGACTGGAATTATAGAAACTGACCGTACTGTCTTTACACATAGAGCAGTCTTGTGCACTAGTCGTAGAAACTGTTTCGCTATTGAGTACATGCACATTGTCTTTGCAAAGTATTCTACATAAAAGGTTTGGTCGAAGGGTGCACATACCTTGCATTTGGACAAATCCCATAACAAAACACTTGGTCGTAGATTATATCGTTCCCTGGGCGGAACAAGGCGCCATCTACAATGCTTCAGCATTGCAGATGGCGCCCTGTTACACTGAAAAAGGCGATATTCCGTTGTTCACAGAAAACTTCCGTAAAAAACTTGGTTGTTGAGAATATTTTACATTGGATGAAGAAGCGATGGTTATCTTGCAGCATGAAAATCGGATGATATCGGTAAAAAACGGGCACAGATGAGATTTTAAACTAACAGGTTTGTTAGAAATCTGTTAATTTAATTTACTAAATAGATCCGAGAGCGGGTTCTCGCTCATAGGATGGTAGGTAATTAAAATGTAGAAACACATTCCGTTTTTATACCTCCACTCTCGAAGAGAATGGGGGTATACCGGAATCCGTCCGTCCGTCCGTCCGTCCAAATACATTCCGATTTTATACTCCCACTCTCGAAGAGCATGGGGGTATACTGGAATCCGCCCGTCCATCCGTCCGTCCGCAACAATATCTCAGCAGTGAGTGGATGGATTTCAATGAAATTTGGTATGAATGATTCTGATGACAAGCTGCTCCTGTACATGCTATCAAAAAGTTGCCCGTATATTTGTCACAAGAGTTTGTCAATGTTCATGATCTTGTGGTTCTTAGTTTGAATTTAATTAATTTTGCTACATCGGTTCAGCACAACACCGGGGGTATAATTGCCTTCAGTAATGGCTCTTGTTCATCGTGCATTACAGTTCTTGTCCTGGTATGATTGACTTATCATTGGCAAGTTACTCTATAGACGGAATGTGTCACTCCATCCCCTATCAAATTCCTACATAGTGTGACTTCCATTTCGTCGGACACCTTCACTCTTGTAAATATGGACTTCGTTGTAATTTTAAGACTTGGAAGACGTTAATTCCGAACGTTTTGTTGAAAAATGAAATGTTAAACTGTTGCATCCCAGTTCTAGCGGTAAAAACCATCATCGGGTTAAAATAGGATTTACAAAATAAGAATTGTAAATTCATAATTTACTAAAATGATATGCGTGCTGATTTTTATCAAAAAGTGTTATTTCACAATTGCTTACTAGAAGATTGTTTTATCAATTTATGTCACACAGCCTTTGAATAGGCTTTAAAATATTTGTTGTCGATCATTTCAGCGCCCAGTTGATCTTCGTATCCTGCGTAAAGCTAAGAGGGTATTGGTCTTTCATGCTGTCAATTTGGTCAGCTGCAAGGGTTCGCTCCATGAAATGTTTTCTCTGTCTCCTGCAGTCAGCGTGGCTAGCCTATTTCGCTTGTTCTTGTGTCCTAGCACTCTTGCAGGGACTCTTGAACAACGTCATCCCGGTCCAAATGTGGCACTGTCAGTGTCGTGAACTGCGTTCTCCTTGTCCAGAAGACGTCTTCCATAGCCTTGCAGTCCATGTTACAACTCAGTTGCAACACTGGGTCTTTTGCTTCGCGAAACAATCGCCTAAGTTTAAATATTCAAGACCTATACATCCCAGGAAACACCATGTTGCAACATGGCAGGTTAGCAGAAGTACTTCACACATCCTGACAGGTGTCTTTATAAGCTTGGTTAAACACAGAACTAATACAAGTACCTTAAAAGGAGCACGCTTAGCAGTCTTTAGTTGGAGCTTTGCATGATTCGTTTTAGTTGGTGGTAGTCCTTTTTCTTCGAAAAATTCCTTGAGGTGGATCTGCCCTCTATGTTCATCTGTGCATTCGTTATCGCATACAGATAAAACCCCATGCGCCTGGGTTTTCAAAAGTCATGGGGATCTGGGTGGTGCCACTCTCGCTTGCATTTCCACCCTCTGACGGGCCAGAGTGCGTAATTTCGCCCGGGCAAAATCCTCAAGTACAACATCCTTTGCGACCATCGCAGACTGCGGTTTCTGGCGGGTGAGGTAGCACACTATTTTGTAGCCTCACCCAACAGATTGTAAACGCGTATCCCCTGGCTGTTGAGTTGGTCGAATACATCCTCAATGGTGACCTCGACATTTCGGATTTTTGGTGCGTACTGCATGTCAGTTTCTCGGGCGTACTCAGACCGCCGGGTTCTCGAAGAACATCAGGATTTTCGACATGCTTCTCGCAGCGACGTCCGTTATTCCACCGCGTGTTGCTCTTGTTTTTAGTGAGCTTCAGACGTCAGAGGACACGGTTGTAGAGGATGGCGAGACGCACTGGCGACCATGTCGTACCCAAGGTTGATATTGTCAATGTTGTAGTCTACCGGGCGACCGAGGCGCCCGCGGGCTGAATAACTCGTTTGTCGTCGCTGAAGGTCAGCTCAACCTAACTAACCTCCGAGCGCACTCGGCCAGAAGAGCACGTGGCTCACCAAGAGCTCGAAATATAAGGTGGAAAGAAGAATGTGTTGCCTTAGGCATCAGGGATAAACTTGTCAACAGCCTATGTGCCGTGACTGTCGCCAGCATTGACTCGTCGTTTTTATCGCCACAGCAAGTTGAAAGGCCATGAGCTCCAAAAATCAACCGGACTTATCATTTATCAACAAGATTGTCATTGAAGCCATAACGCTCGCTGAGTGAGTTCTCGCCCTGGTTTGCGAAGAGGGTATTTTCGAGGGGGCGAATTAAAATTAATCGTTGTGATTTGGAGTATAGTAGATTTAAACGGTATATAAACCTTATTTTCACGTTTCGTTATTGTTGGGGGGGGGGGGGGGGAGGGTGGTGGTAGGGGCAGCCTTTTCGCAATAAATCTGGCTTCCATTCATCTAGGTAACTTCGATTGCTATAAAGTGTGAAACAGATCTGTGTCTTTACAAAATATACAGATTGTTATGAATAAATATGTTAAGCACAATAAAAACGTAACATCTGTGACTGAACCTAAATTTTCGCTAAAAGCACCAAAGTTGCAGATTTTTGGTCAAAATTATGTCAAATTCCGAAAATAAAATGGTGTTTGCCATTTAAAACTACAAACTAGTTTGTGGTGGCTCATAAGGTAGAGACGCACGCTGCAAGCCGAGAGGTCCTTGGTTCGAATCCCACCTGTGGGAGCCGTTTGTGTCCTTCGGAAAGACAATTAATCCCAATTGCCCACGTGGGGGCACGGTGACGTTGTGTAATTAGGCGTACTGCACGTCGATGGTGCACTTGTCTTCAGCCAATGCTAACCCTGCTTGTGTGTAGGTAGTTGTTCGCCGTTGCTCGGTGGCTTTCTCGGGTACTTCGGCTTTCTCCCGTAAAACTGTTCGACGCGAGGTGACCCTGGCTGTCGAAAGTGTCGTTAAACCCTAATAAATATATAAAATATTTTGGGGTATTTTTTAAAAATATAATCATTTTCGTTTTTTCTGTAAGGGGCTTAACTTTAAGTGCCGTTTTTCCTCTTATTGCCTGGGTAGGGAAAGTCTACCCTGTTTTGTTTAACTTCAGATGATATATATATAAAATGCCGAGTAATTTTCTCGGCCTCAAAATGTACAGAGAACCCAACATAGCCATTTGGCTATGACTCAACCTTTTCTTCTCACTCAATACAGAATAGTTTTGCCTCATTTTTTCTATACACAAATTGCGAGTAATTGCTTTATACTCTTTCCTTTCGAATCCTTCCGGTGAAATCTTGGGTAGTGAAGCATTTATTGTTTGTAGGGATAGAAAAGTTCGCCCGTCAAATGTATAGTTAACAAATTTTATCCTTACAGTGTAATTTCAACACAATGTGAATCTCTCTGATTGGCGCCTTATTAGCGCCTTAGGACATTTAAATTGCTTCTACAGTTAACGTACTAACTATGCGATTCGTGGAACGAACAAAAATGACGTGAAATCAATTTAATTACAAACGCAGGTATGTCCCGCCAACAATCAAACGAGTGAAGTGCTCCACCTTTCGGAGATCGCTTCCGATTGTGATAAATGTTATTACTGACGTGAACTGTGCCGCAAGCTCCAGTTGAATAGAACAGCAGAACGGAGGGCTTTTTTATTGCAGTGGGCGTAAAGAAAAACTTTTGGCTGATTTTTATATTATACGAAAATTCTAGTTTTCTGAATGGTGTCCCACAGAGCGCTCTATACTAGCAGTCACAACACTATTTTAGCGGGACTGGTGTGAGAAAACATCGTTCTACACAGCAACATGGAACAGTTGCTTGACGTATTCTGTTATCAAAAACAGCTGTGCGCCGAAGCTTCCTGAAAGACACCCAAACAGGTTTAAACCACTCAGGTGTTGTTTCGAATTTGGACAATGACAGTCTGATCAACCAGGTTAGTCGACATTTTCGTTGTAACAATCGTAGTAGTTTGCTAGGGTAACAGACCTTTCGGGTATACAGGTCAATGACAAATAATAATAAATCTTAAATTCCTCATGTCCAAAGGTTGAGTTCTGCTCAAGAGGCATGGCTGAATCCGGCCAGTGCCACCAGTGTGTAAGCTGAGATTCCCTCCACTTTTTTGCTCGGGATAAACTGTATAACTTAACTCCCACCCTCCACCCACAATGATTTAAGTTCTTCAGGTCTTGTTGGGAACGAATACTCGGTTACCACGCCACTAGTCTAATGATGTAAGGAATTTGTGGCTGTTATCACCTGAAACCAGTCTAGCCCTTAAAGAATCCATCGCCTATGATTAGATTCACTCGTCTGAAAAGTTCGGCTCGTCAGAAAAGCGAACCATGCATTGAATGTAACCCTTTACCTAACCAATCGCCCGCATCCGCCCGCGTAATATGCAAATTCTGCAGTTGAAAAAATATTATTTTGTCAAATAATTTCAACAAAAACATATCATGTGACCCCCCTCGTTGAAACGAGCTCGTTCCAACGAGGGGTCACATGATATGGTTTTGTTGAAAGTTTTTGAAAAATTTAATAAAATGATATTTAAAATAATAAATTTTGATAACGTCTGCGTTGGGTAAAGGATTAAAGAAAATATCAAACCTCCCTTTTCTTTGAATCAACTCAAGCAATGTTGCTTAGTCCAGAGTTGATTTGACCAAATTCCATAAGGCATGAAAGCTCACCACAACCGTTGTTTTTTTTATTATGCCGTATAATTCCACCAACGCTGTTAATATATTGAAAGTTTCGAGGTGAATTAAATGCTTATTGATATAAATATCTATAACTGGAGCAAGAAATAATATCTGAATATCTCTCTGTGTGTAGGAACATCACCTTCCATGAATAGTAGTCTATATGCAAACTCCGCGAGAAGTAGGTAAACAATCAGCTCATTATTACACGCCTGTTCTATGAAATACTCATCCAGAGCAACACTTAAACATGCGGAAAATGAAAATCTGTTCCGTACAAATGTGCGGAAGGGAAATCGTTGACGAACTATTTTTAAATAGAAGTGAAAATTCATTGGAATTTTCTACAAATCGTGCAACGCAATTACAATTGAATCGCTAGCGATAGCTGAAAATCGTCCCATGAGTTCCAGTGTGTTCTATGTGCCAGTAGGCACATAGAACACATTGGAACTCATAAGGACGAAATAGTAGCACGGGTTCCCCTCGTAAATTTGGTTGGCGATAAAATGTGTTTTTTTCTAGTAGTCAAATAAATTGCTGAGTGTCCTAGTAATTGTTGGTTTTCTTTTATAGATGTGAAGACGTGTAATAAACACAGAATGACACGCGCGTGTGGATGGGTCATTCGTGCCATACCGATTAACCCATTCGAACACGTGTGTCACTCTGTGTATTAACAGCATCGAATTCCTTTCAGAATTGGTCTGGTTGCCTGGAATCTTTGCGATTACCAACTTCGCAAATGAATGTGTTTGAACACGTGCATGCTAGGGCCAATCCTATAAAACCTTTATGATTGTATTTTTGTGGATTGTATGTTACCTCCATTGTGACAATTAATTGAAATTAATTCTTAGCGCTTAACATTGTTGGGTGCTGAGCACCCTCATTTGGACGCAACAGAAAAGAACCGGTTCCTCAATTAACAGACTTCATACTCCGTGAATGTGCTTCATATTCCCTCAAAGGTTAAAATAATTGGTTTGGGGCTCGGTGGCGTTGCAGTAACCGGCTCTGGTCAGATCACCGAAGTTAAGCAACTTCGAGCCCGGTTAGTCCTTGAATGGGTGGCCGTCTGAGCGATCGATTTGGCCTCCGCGCTGTGTCCTTGGACAAGGCACTTAACCCCGATTGTCCACATGGCGGCACGATGGCGCCGTGTACCAAGGCGTACTGCACGTCGATGGTGCGCATGTCTTCAACCAATCTAACCCTGCCTGTACCGCAGTGCGGAGTTACGATGTTGGGGAGCTGGCAGCTGCTCGTCGTTGCTCGGTGGTTCTCTCCGGATGCTCCGGCTTCCTCCATCCGTAAAACTGTCACCGACACGGTATGACCATGGCCGTTAAAGTGTCGTTAAACTTTAATAAATTAAATAAATAAATAAATAAATAAATAAATAAATAAATATCGATTTATCTTTGCACAGTACTCCGGTAAATGTTATAAAGCGTATCCACCTGAACTAATTCAATGAACCATATTACCCAAGTATTTGGGAGCACGGTGGCTCATTGGTAGACTGTTGGAGTTCTATGGAAGAGATCCCGAGTTTGATCCCCGTCCTGGTCGACCCGCGTTGTATCCTTGGGCAACGCACTTTTTCCCGGTTCACTACATGGGTGCATGATGACGCCGTGTACTATACGGCGTACTGCACGTCGATGGTGCACATGTCTTCAACCGATGTCACCCTGCTTGAGAAGAGCTTGAACAGAGTCAGAATGTTGAGGGGGTGACAGTTGCTCGTCGCTGCTCGGCGGTTCTCTCCGGGTACTCCGGCTTCCTCCGCCCGTAAAACTGTCACATTCACGATTAGCCATTGTGCAGAAATATATTACCTTAAACATCAACAAATAAATAAGTAAATTTATCTACCTGAGAAATGTGGCCTCTGTGCTGGATTTTTTGTACTATATTTAGGCTCAACAAAATACGAAAATTTGGTGAAAATCGGCGCATTTTAATATTTTAGACGTTAACATCCAATGATTTCACTATTCATTTTGGACTTCAGAATTAGATTCCCAAGGTTGGCAACACATATTTGGATTTCGATTCTATTCATAACATATTTTCAAAATTTCGCGGTAGAGCGCTCATCAAATTGGTTGATATTAAGAATAGCCATTGTGCATAAGTATGTGACCTTAAACACCAATAAATAAATAAATAAATAAATAAATACCCAAATATTTGCCGCTACGTAAATGATCACGTCTTCATGATTGTAAACGAGCCATTTCGGTAATTTATTTTGAGGGGTAAAATTTACAATTCTGGAAAACGCATCTGTTTGTGGGTTTGTTTATTGGGGATTAACAACAGCCAAGGGGACATCATGCCGGAAACGCATGTGTAAAGATTTATAGGATTAGTCCTGGTCTTAATTGTTTGTACGTGTAAAAAAGTGTTGATATGCCTATCGCTGGGGGAAGTTCACCTTTCTGAAGGTTAGGTATATACAGATCATTAAAACAGTCAACTGACCAGGGTTGTCGTATACCATAGAGTTAATGTTACCAGAGTGGTCAGATCTAGCGACGACTATCCTTTCCAGTTTCGCCAACGACACGAATATGACAGCCCAGCTTGAATAACCCTTGTAATATTTTTATCATATGTAGTGGTGAGGTATAAACCCATTACCAATCATCCTGGTTTGGTCAGAAGCTCTCTCTGTCCATTGTTACATGTCATATTTGAGGAGTTAATACAGAAAGTACTCACCTGTATTCCTAATGTAGCTGAATTAATAAAAATATGTACCTAGCAATATAGCCCTAATGTAATGTCTGAATTCGACTCATTAATAATATTATAGTCCCGTGCATGACAGAGTCCATGTAGTTACATTTACAGAAAGCAGGTGAAATGATGTATAAACTCTCTTTCATCATCTAATTAATGGTTTCGAAGCCTGTTGTTCTGAAGTGCTATCGCAAAATACAATATTATCCAAAACTAGATGGATCTGAGGTCTCACAGTCTCCAGTAGTTTTTGGAGGAATGGCGAACGCTGAGTTGCCGCACAGCGATTGAATGGTGCCTGGAATTTGATTTTTAAAATGTCATTTAATTTAGACTTCATGGACGCTACATTTAATTTTGCTGTTTCCCGAGCGTTTGTCTGAATCGAATCATAGTGGAACATATTTTGCGACAATGTGAATACAACCGCACCCTAGCATCACTTCAACTAGTTTTTCACTCCGATGCTTTTATTTCCATAAAATACACGCTTTATCTGCAAAAACCGAAGCGAAAAATATTTTTTTTGTGTTGCCTTTGAACAATATGGATCACGTGCGCGGACTATTTAACTATTTCTTTGTTTCACATTTTGGTTATTTTTTGGCAATAATTTGTGTTTTTAATATTTTTTTAGTAATCTGTTGGTGTACAATAAGTGCAGAACAGCATTCGCGTTCGGACTTTCATTTTTTACCGCACGAGATCGATTTCGGCGAGGGATAATACTGAACAGGAGACCGAATGCTTCGAGTTCAATATTGTCCTCCGCCAAAATCGTTTAATAACTGAAAGCGTGCAATAAATACAGAACAACATTCGCGTTCGAACTGTAATTTTTTTACCGCACTCGATCAATTTTCACGGAGGCATAGAATTGAACGAGAAGCCTACGGCTTCTCATTCAGTATTATCCCACCACCCAAATCGATCTCATGCCGTAAAAATGACAGTTTGAACACGCATGCTGTTCTGACTATTTCTTGACCTGTTTATGAAATATTATACACTTTAAAATCCTCTGAGTTAAGTGAATATGAGTAGATTGGGTTTCATATTCACTCAACCCAGTTGATTGTGGTTGATTGTTAACCTAATTAACAGCGTAGCGGTATTTGTATACGGTTGAACGGTTGAGGTTTTCACATTCATTATTCATTGTGTCCTTTCCTCCTGTAATTACGTCATATCTCCGGCGTGCTTACTGGTTTCATCTTCGTCCATTGAAATATAATGTTGACGTTTTTCACATCCCCGTCCCATTGGGAACTAAGATCACAACGTTACATATTTTCCGACAATGTGAATACAAATGAGACAGTGCATCACTTCAACTAATCGTTAGCAGAGTATAAAATAATGTAGCGTGTTCTCTGTTGCAGTTGAGGATGTTTGGGTGTTCGCACAAAGAAGAAACACCGTTCAGTAATTACGTCATATTTCCGGTATTTGAAGTCGGAATTGCAACTTGTTTTGACTTTCCATTTAGTATCATGAGTACTGAAATGTCATTTGATTTCTACGTTGGAGCGTGATACTTAATTCTGACGTTTTATATTCCACATCACATTTAATGCCAATCCTTAAAGATGTTCTGTGATTGGGAAGAAAAATGCGTGGCGATATCATTTCAGCTATTTATTTATCTGCCTTAAGCAACCTCGAGCTCGGTTGGTACTTGGATGGGTGACCGTCTGAGCGATCAATTCGGACCCCCGCGTTGTGTCCTTGGGCAAGGCACTTAACCCCGATTGTCCAAATGGGGGCACGATGACGCCGTGTACTAAAGCGTAATGCACGTCGATGGTGCGCATGTCTTCAACCAATCTAATCCTGCCTGTGCTGTAGTGTGGAGTTACGATGTTGGGGAGCTGGCAGCTGCTCGTCGTTGCTCGGTGGTGCTCTCCGGGTACTCCAGCTTCCTCCACCCGTAAAACTGTCATTGTCACGATTAGCCATTGTGCAGAAATATGTGACCTTAAACATCAACAAATAAATAAGTAAATTTATCTACCTGAGAAATGTGGCCTCTGTGGTGGATTTTTTGTACTATATTTAGGCTCAACCAAATACGAAAATTTGGTGAAAATCGGCGCATTTTAATATTTTAGACGTTAACATCCAATGATTTCACTATTCACTTTGGACTTCAGCGTTAGATTCCCAAGGTTGGCAACACATATTTGGATGTCGATTCTATTCATAACATATTTTCAAAATTTCGCGGTAGAGCGCTCGTCAAATTGGTTGATATTAAGAATTGGTAAAACTTTGTTTCGGATAAATGTTGAAGTCTAAAACACAGAAAACAAGGACCAACACCAAACTGTATGTAAGTTTTACGGCTGTGTGTGTTATTAATATGTTAGCTGTACTGATAGCAAAACGGGCAGTTTAATGAATGGTTTATTTCCACATGGGTTTCAGTTTAATCGTTATATGTCTTTGTTATACAGTACGACGCAGATGTGAGGTATTGCTCTGTAAATTTGCGAATTTGTTTATTACTCTATTGTAGGACGCGTGAAGCTCTAACGTGTCAAGATTGTAACGACCCTAAATCCGACATCTGCCTTTTGTCGTTCTGTACGCATTCGATATCATTAACTTTGTCATCTTCAAGTTGGAAATACGCGTCATGTGATACAAATGCTGAAACCCTTAAGGCAGGAAGTACGCCATTTTCTAGATGTGGTGCTTAACGGGAGACACTTGTAATTAATTTATGTACAACAAAGGAAAAGTGAAAATAGGAATCTTGTTTATATATATTATTAGATTTTTTAAATAATAACTAGAATATACCATAAATATTCAATCTGTAATGCCACTAAAAGTCTGCACATCCCCGAAATATACATTTTTCGTGGCCATTAAAATATATTGTTTAAACAAAGTGATCAGCGATTCGAGGTGTGAAGAAATGAAACCCTTCGAGAGTTCATTTTTGTTTACTTTTTGTCAATTATTTTCTGTTTATAGCAATAACTGCCTTACCCCACCCCTTCCCCAATAACCGCAGGTGGTACATTTGTCAAATGTGACCAATGAGAATTCTTGTTATGTAGTTGTATAGTGATCATCAGTTACACAACGAAAAAGTGGCTTTTGGTTTCTGAACCATTCTTTCAAAAGCATCCTCTTACGGCTCAACGGGAATCGTGGTGGCTCATTGGTTGGAACATTGGACTTTAAAATGAAATGTAGATGGTTCAAACCCGACCAGGGGTAACTGTACTTCGTAAAGACACTTAATCCTGCTTGCCAACGTGTAGGCTCGGTGGCACTGTTTGCCAAGGCATACATGAATGAACGAATGAATGAATGAAATTTTATTTTGCAGCATACAGATATACAATGTGAAACAAATAAAACAAATTGCAAAGTGAATGTACACTGGCCGGAGATGGCATAACCGGAGAGACTGTCTTCCCGCCACCCCACACAACTTTCTTTTTCTTGACATCAATGCCTTTTTATTTTTGTCTTCGGGGATTCAAATTGAGTGGAACTTTCCCAATGCACAGACCGGAAACAAATAGGCTGTTACTTTAATGTACATTCTAAAATCGGCGGGGTCAAGAACTAAACCAAATCACATGAGATGAGTAAACATGAACCCAATTGGGGTTCATATTCACTCAACCCAGGCGATCCGGGCCAATCGCCAGAAAGGAGAAGAGAAAGCAAACCCGGTTATCCTTCTTGAGGACCCAACCGACTTCAGAGTGCAGTAGTTTTGGTGAGATCTCTTTAAATTGATATGCAGTCGGGACAGAATGGATTGGTATAAGTGATTATGGAAGAGTATGGATCTACAATTGTATCGATTATTTTCCTTTTGAATAAGGGCCTACTATATTGCTGTATTTCGGGGTTTAAATCGTTCCAAACCTTTGGAAAAGAATGTAACGGTAGATCCGCGGAGAAACGCGTTCTCGGTTTGTTTGTACGTATATTCCCAGCTTGCCTGGTTTCCATTTCAGGGGGATTTCTGTAAATTTCAAAACTACCGTCAAAAGACACTGGTAATCTATCAAGATACCAATCAAACATGAACAAAAGGACATATAACTTATACAAGTCTTCAAATTTTAGTATGCCACAATTTTTAAATAGAGTTTCTGTGTGCGAGGTATATTTTCTGTTCGTTATTATGCGAATAGCCTTTTTGCAGGGTACGAATTCTACTTGTTGATGGCGCGTGACCCCATACAAGTATACCATACAATAGGTGGCTATATATAAGTGAAAAATACAGTGTCTTTAGGGCTTTCATAGGAAGAATTCTTTTTGTCCTATTGAGGGAAAAGATTGCCCTAGTCATTTTTAGACAGATTACTGAAGTATGTTGTTTGAATTTTAGATTCTCGTCCATATGGATTCCTAGGAATTTGACTGTTTTTTCATCGTTCTGGTTGCCAACAAATGGAATATATGTGTTGTTTAGTTATATTGTTCTACTTGCAGCGTTGTAAGAATCATTTTGAGGGTGCAATAAGATGCATTTTGTTTTATTTGCGTTAAGGCATAATCCATTTGTGGAACACCATTCGCTGATTTTTTCTAGTTCGATGTTGGTCTCGTCTATCAAATTGTCTAGATTGTTACTTGACGCAGAAGCCGTAGTATCATCTGCAAAGGGCAGCATATTGAGCAGGGTTGAATGGCTGATGTCGTTAATGTATAATAAGAAGAGGATATGATCTAGAATGGAACCTTGTGGTACACCAGTCGTGACTACCAACGAATCAGACGTGCTGTCCATGAAAGACACAGACTGGCATCTTCTTGTTAAGTAATCTTGGAACCAGGAATTAGCTAGGCCTCTAATACCATAACTTTCAAGTTTCTTCAGCAGGATTGCATGATTGATACTATCAAAGGCTTTTGAAAAGTCCAGAAAAACTGAAAGTGTGCAGTCCTTCGTAAGTTTATAATTTGCTTCTACAACATGGTTTATGAGATGCAGAATAGGATGCAAAGTCCAGTGTCCCTTTCTGAACCCAAATTGGTACTTATATATGATTTTCATGTTCTTCTAAGAATGTGTATAGACGTGAGTATATTACTTTTTCCAATATTTTCAAGAATGTTGGGAGAATACTTCTAGGGCGGTAATGAGTAAATAGTTGTGGATCACCTGATTTAAAAATGGGTATAATTTTGACCATTTTCATTTTGTCCGGCACTCTGCCTGTAGTGAAGGACAAATTGATAATATGAGACAGCGGATCTGCTACCTCCAAAATTATTTCCTTCAATAGTTTTCCGGACATGTCATTACTATCTTTGGTTGATTTGCCTCTTAGTTTGTGAACACAAATACTTATCTCCTGTTTATTGGTGGGGTTTATAAAGAAAGAGTCTCTACTGTTACCGCTTAGGTAATCCGAGTATCGACGTTGAGTCAAGGGCACTTGACTACTTGTCGTCTTCCCAATATCAGTAAAGACTTTGTTGAATCGGTCAGCGATTCCTTTCGGGTCAGTTAATTCCGTGTTTCCATCTAAGAAGGTGGGGTGAAGTGGTCTGTTGTTATTTGACTTGTATATAGCTTTTCGAAGAATTTCCCATGTTTTTTAATATTGTCTTTGTTTTCAAGTAGTATCTCGTTATAGTAATCTGCTTTGCAGGTTCGTTTCAAGCAGTTGAATTCATGACAATAATGCTTGTATTTTTTGTGTTTTGGATGTATGGGAATTTTAATTTTTTAACGTACAATTTATGTTTCGTTTGAGAGGATTGCAATAAGCCATGCGTCATCCATGTTTCACGTCTGATATACTTTTTGTGGGCATAGCTTTTCTGGGAAATGCTTGTTCAAACGCTTCGTAAAATATATCAAGGAACCTTCTGAATGTCGCGTCTGGGCAAACCTCGTTTATGACTTAAGAGAAGTCACAAACTGATAAATAATTCTTGAACCGAGTGATATTCTCACTACTGAATGATCGTCTATAATTTGGCATTAGAGGGTGTGGGCGTTTATCTGCTACTTCTATGTAAAACGTAGCAAAATGATCGCTGACGTCAGTAATTATAATTCCTGACATAATATATTGAGATTGTTATTAAAAATATGATCAAGCAGGGTAGCAGAAAATTATGTGACCCTCATCGGCTTTGTGATAGCGGGTATAAAACCCGCACTGAATAGTAAATCTATAAAGGTATTTGTTTTACTGTGCGAATTTAAGTTGAGCAAATCTATGTTAAAGTTCCCCAAAAGGTAAACTTTTGTATTTTCCTAACTTAAGATGTCCAATAATTCAGTTAATTTAGAATGGAATGTGTCAAGGTCTTCTTTAGGTGCTGAGTTCGGTCTATAAATTAAACCGACGATATCCTTTTTCTTAGTGGATATTTCCACAAACAAAGATTCAAACACGTGTGGTATAAAGACAGATAAGTCGTTTCGGATTTTGAAGGGAGTACTGTCATTTATGAACATTCCGACACCACCCCTGCCATCATCGTCATCGGGGCGCGTGTGGGAAACTAGGGGTTGGTATCCTTCAAGTTGATATTTTATATTTGGTTTGACATTTAATATTTCCGTCATGCCTATCACGTCTAAAAAGTAAGTTAGAGTTTGTTTGCAAGTCAACCAGTAAATTTTGGAGATTTTCAATGTTAGCGTTTAAGCTGCGGCAATTAATATTAAGTAGAGACAGAGATTTATTCGTACTTGAAATTTCATCTTTAAATTCACATCGAGTAAAATACTTACAAACAGGATCAGATGTACTGAATGGAAGGGCGGCCGTGTCTTGGTCATCAGAAGAAATAGCCTCATTTAGTTTTGCCATGAAATCATAAGTGTTATTTGTTTGGATCTCATCCAGAGATATGGCATTAGCCATAGTTACTTAAAGTAGTGGAGAAAGCAACCAAGGGTCTGGACATTTTGGGATTACAATGTTTATTCTCGGTGTCTGTGCATTGGGTATTGATTAATAAATGAGTAAGTAAATGAAGGTGAAAAGGAGAGTCATAATTTTTTGTGATGTCAAGAAAAAATATAACATATATATACAACATTCGTGAAGATTGGAACTTCAGAGAAAATCCAACTGGTCAATGTTCATCATCAAAGGGTTGTTCCGACTTTGCTCCTCTTACAACACCAGGCTTATAGCGGTGTCTTTTCGGCTAAGGACCACAGGAGATAAACCAGGGATGGGAGGGGAGAGAGAGAGAGAGGAGAGGGGAGGGGAGGAGAAAGCAAACCCGGTTATCCTACTTGAGAATGTGAATGCTCCACCTCCCTATGCTGTCCAACAATTGAGTCACCGTTGACCAACAGTATAGTCGCCGTAATGAGTCTATTTACCCCTTACCCAACGTGGATAGTAGACGATACTTTCAGAATTCATGAATGACTGAACCCTTTCACCTTCTGTCCCCCAAACACACCTCATAACCCATCATTGGAATGAGCTCATCGAGACAAAAACTGATAAACGCAATAAATTTGGATTACGACTTTTATGAATAGCGTTCGTCAGTTTTGGACGAGACGTTGGGTAAAGGGTCTGTCTATTAATCTAGTAAATCAGGCGAGCGGAGCATTTCACCTGGTCAATTGAGACCGTTTTCCTGAATTACGAGCACCGAAAATGAAGATGGCAATTCACAAACATTCCGTGAATCGGGTGGTTATCAACACGGGTTGTTCAGCTTCACCGAACGCTGTACAATTGTGATCAAACACACGCGGAACCAAATGTGCTGCAGTTTGCGTTTCTTGTACCATTTGTATTCAAGTACATTTCGTCACCTGAGTTCCACTCCGTCCCATGTACCTACTAGCACGTAGGACGGATTGGAGCCCAGGGAACGATTTGTCAACGTTTTATATCTATATCAAATCCAGCCATGGCTGCTCACAAGCAGCCATGACCAGATCCGACGCAATCTTCTGGGTATTTCGTCACCGGAGCTCCACTTCGTCCCATGTGCCTAATTGATCCTCTGATCAATTTCAGCCATGGCTGTCTCCCAAATCAATATGAGTCACTGGTAAGGAAGGTGATTTAACTTACATCTAGTATTAAGTTTATAATTTCAACAACAACAAAAAAAATTGTCTGGTAATGTTTTTATGGCCTCTACCACCTTCTTGGTAATATAGCATTAATTGACATCAGCTATTAATCGGTCAGGTATTTTTTTATTTTTTTTTTTATTTTTTTTAATATCCTCATCGTACCCAGTCATGGCTGCCTCACAGCAGTCGTGGCTACACTAGATGAAAGCTTTGTAGAAATTCGATGTAAAGGATATTATAGTAAGTGTCTATCTTTGCTCCTGGGGACGTGAATATTTTCCCAATTGCTTTCATCAGATCCAGCCATGTCTGCTTCACAGCAGCCATGACTAGATCAGATGAAAGCTTTGTAGAAATTTGCTGCAAAGGACCATAGGCCAAGAAAGTGATTACAAGTATCCGGTGGAAAGTGTCTATCTTTGCTCCTGGGCATGTGAATATTTTCCCAAATGCTTTCATCAGATCCAGCCATGGCTGCTTTACAGCAGCCATGGCTGGATCAGATGAAAGCTTTGTAGAAATTTGATGCAAAGGACCATTTTCCAAGAAAGTCGTTAAAAGTTTCTGGTGGAACAAAAAAATATTAAAAGTTGATTTTCCATTTGCAATAAAAATTGTAAGTGGTAATTTATCCGTACAATTCTGACTTACGTGTATTCTCTTTACCTGCAGTGTTTTTTCAAAGATATTTCCATCAAATCCAGTCACTGCCGCGTCAGGCTCTGAATGCATGTTTTATATTGACTCTTCAAAATATTTTTGTCAAATCTATCAGCCAAGGCCACAGTGCACTGACCAGTTCCGATGGAAATAGTCTAAAAAATTTACTTCATGTGTTCCTAAAATACAGTATCCTATATACATGAAAATTAAGGGCCTATAGAAGTAATGAAATTTTGTGTATTTTTAAAATTCTTACCTCTGATATTCCTAAATTCAAATTAAATATACACAAATTATACATCAAAATGACGGTTGGGATATATAGAATACGGAACATATATGTAATCAACTCACAGAGTTGACAGCAGGCACCACTGGTTCCTGGAAGTCCGCAACCGTATTCGCACCAGAACTGCTAATAAAATAATATTTCATCAGAACAACTTCTGGCCAAATGTGCTTCATATATCCAAGAACAAAGCTAGGCATTCAAAACACTTTCGAATACAGCGATAGGACAGCATATGGGAAAAGGACAACACTGTCTCCATTTTTTGTTGAAGATGGTTTCCATGCTCGACAGACATGCGCAAATCACTCGATACCACGAATTTCCATCGAAAAACAAAATCGTAATTCTAAGAAATTTCAACAGGTATCATGATACCTTGCATTGAATATAGCAACTGTGCAATCTCTATCTAATAACAGTATACTGTATGAAGGCGATCTTTTTTCATTATTTGATTTTAGACGGCGTTGTTTTTACATGCTTTTTCCGTCCGATGATGTCGACCGGAAATCGAAAGTATATTATTACGTAAACAAAAGCAAAGGCTTTGGAATTTACCACCATGCAGCTCTGTCGCCGTGTTTTGAACAATTTTGAACCCATGCTTTGTTCTTGGATATGTTAAACACATTTGGCCACGAGTTGTTTTCGTGAAATATTATTAAATTATCAGTTCTGGTACGAATACGGCAGCAGATTTCCAGGAATCAGTGGTGCCTACAATCGACTCTATGAGTTGATTACACAAGTGCTTCGTTTTCTATACATCTTAATCTTCATTTTGATGTATATTTTGTGTATATTTAATTTGAATTGAAGGAAAGTCAGAGGTGAGAATTTTCAAAATAAACAAAATGTCATTACTTATATAGGCCCTTAAATTCCCACTGCGAATTTGGGTCGCCAATATGCCCCGTACTGGCCAGTTGTGTCACCAAAACAAGATATGTTACAATTATTTTTAACAACAGTAATAATGACGAATAATTTGTTTACACAAGTCCGAGTAATATTTATTGTCTGACATAATCCACAGATATTATAGGCCATGCAAAGACACATCTGTTATGAACAGCTGGGGATAAGTGTCACCAAGTGGTAATATTCTGGGTCACCAGATGAAGTACAGTTGTTATCAAACTTAACAGCTGTCAATCGTGATATGACCGTAAGATAATGCCCATCATTGCAGTTTAAATTCTAGTCAATCTGGCGAGCGGAGCATTTGACCTGGTCCGTTGAGACCGTTTCCCTGAATTACGAGCACAGAAAATGAAGAAGCCAATTCACAAACATTCCGTGAATCGGGTGTTTATAATCACGGGTTGTTCGACTTCATAGAACGCTGTACAATTGTGATCAAACACGCGCGGAACCAAATGTGCTGCACTTTGCGTTTCTTGTACCATTTGGATTCAAGTACATTTCGTCATGTGAGTTCCACTCCGTCCCATGTGCCTACTAGCACATAGGACGGATTGGAGCCAGGGAACGATTTGTCAACGTTTTATATCGAATCCAGCCATGGCTGCTCACAAGCAGCCATGACCAGATCCGACGCAATCTTCTGGGTATTTCGTCACCGGGGCTCCACTTCGTCCCATGTGCCTAATTGATGCTCTGATCAATTTCAGCCATGGCTGTCTCCCAAATCAATATGAGTCACTGGTAAGGAAGGTGATTTAGCTTACATCTAGTATTAAGTTTATAATTTCAACAACAACAAAAAAAATTGTCTGGTAATGGATTGGAGCCCAGGGAACGATTTGTCAACGTTTTATATCAATCCCGGCCATGGCTGCTCATCAGCAGCCATGACCAGATCCGAGGCAATCTTCTGGATATTTCGTCACCGGAGCTCCACTGCGTCCCATGTGCCGAATTGATGCTCTGATCAACTTCAGCCATGGCTGTCTCCCAACTCAATATGAGTCAATGGTAAGGAAGGTGATTTAACTTTCACCTAGTAGTAAATTTATAATTTCAACAAAAAATATCTGGTAATGTTTTTTATGGCCTCTACCACCTTCTTGGTAATATATCATTAATTGACATCAGCTATTAATCGGTCAGGTATTTTTTTTTTAATATCCTCATCGTACCTCGTCATGGCTGCCACTCAGCAGGCGTGACCAGGCCAGACGAAAACAATTGCCTTTGTTTGTGTCATGGCCAATCAAGAAATTGTTCTTGCTGCCCGTCACTAACTGACAAACCTTTTTAACAACTTGAGCCAGGTGAGCATTCCAGGCTCACTTGAGCCTCTGGTATATATAATTCTGCCATGATATACATGTGTTTTTGGATTTTTTGGATTTTGCAGATATTCAGCATATATCTGTTGTGACACAGATGCTAGTAGGGCGTTTTAGTACAGGTACACAGGTGGAAGAAAATCTTCGATCTGAATTATATGGTAATGCCACGTGACTTCTGTGCATTTTTAAGGCCGGCGATTGGGGGATATATTGTCGTTTTTTTTAAATCTTTCGTCTTTAACAAAACAGATGAACGACAAATCTGTTATCTGAAAAAACGAAATTCTCCGATCAGTGGAACTTCTAATAACTTAAACATTCTTCACATACATCTAAGAAAAATACTTTTGGAATATTATATCTGTTTCGGAAAATATTAATCGATTTTGCCGTGAATGGTCGATAATCGATTAATCGAACATTGGTGACAACACAAGTTTTGGTTTGTTTCTAAATTATGAACATTTTAGGTCACACAGAATAAATAACTGATTCTCAGGCCTTTTGTTTTCAAATCAGGGAGGTAGGGACGGAGGGTGGGAGGGAGGGTTTTATGTTTAATTTTTCTTTTTCTTTTGCAAAACGTGTGAAAACATGGAGAGGGTTTCAGCTGTCTTTTTACATACAGAAATATAGAAAGTGCATATTTATATAAATAAATTCGTTTTTAATTTGAAATATAAAGCATTCCTCTAAAAACAAACTGTAGGTACTGCAATTCAAAGACTTTATATATTCTTTCGATGTTCTTCGTATTATATTTGATGTAGAGGTATTTAATCTACGGGGATTTGCCTTGTTACAATTTATGGGAGAGTGCCTATTGGCACTCTCCCATAAATTATAACAAGGCAAAATTATGTGAACAAATTTTGATGACTGTAAATAATTTCGCACTCTACCAGTTAAACGTGTTTTGAATGGTCTACTCATTCAGTGAAGAGTGTATTTTTAAAGGTTATTACTTGACTTGTTTCGGCTGAGATATGAGTCCGAGGTAACTTCATATCAGTCGAAGACCGAGAGTAGAAAGGTGATGTGAAGTTACGGAGGGCTGATATATCGCCCGTTTTGTAACTAGACAACTAATGACCTTTTTATTTATTAAACCAGAAAGGGGGCACGGTGGCTCAGTGGTAGACTGCTGGACTTCTATCCTAGAGATCCCGAGTTCGATCCACGTCCGGGACGACCAGCATTGTGTCCTTGGGCAAGGCACTTTATCCCGGTTGCCTACATGTGGGGGCACGATGACGCCGTGGACTTAGGCGTACTGCGCGTCGAGGATGCACATGTCTTCAACCGCTGTAACCGAGTTAGAATGTTGAGGAGCTGACAGTTGCTCGTCGATGTTCGGGGTTTCTCTCCGGGTACTCGGCTATAGGCACTACTCTCCCATAAATTGTAACAAGACAAACATATTGGTTATGCAAGTAAATAAATATGCATCAATCAAAAAATGTAAAAAAAAATGTGGGTCTCCCTGTGTTTATATTAATATTGAAAGACACTGGAAGGCAATAAAAATGTCCAGTGAGAGGGGGGGGGGGTCAAATTCAATGAAGGGTTGCCTGTGAATCAAAACACCTTTCTTAGCCTTATTTTCTGTTTCAGAAGATCAATATGTTCCGTTTGTAGAAACGCCTTCTGCAATCAACATATTTGTAATTCCATTACATATTGAAAGGAAGAAATAAGTTGAATAAGTTTTTATGACTTGTTGAATCTTGTTGAGTCGAATCTTCGAAGTTTCGCCGTGATCTATGTTTAGCTTGGGTGTTTACATAGCACATCTGTTCAAATTTCCTTAAAATATATTCTTGTTTGACTGAGAGATTTGCAGGAATTGGTTGATGAGTGTCGCTCCAATAAAGTACATTCTTAGTCGAAAGTCTGTCGGGCGATTTTGTGTTCTGATCTACTATGCGCTAAACTCATTGCCTGTGATTTGAAAAAGTCATTATCTTTAGTTTTTAGATATCCAGTTCATTCAACAGGCGGCGCTCTGACTTGGTAATGGCCAGTAAGTGAAAGCCGGTATCCCACTAAAAAACTCTTTGTCCGCATGGGTTGAAATCTCCTTTGAGGATATCCTATTTGGACATAATCCCCTAACTTTGATTTTCAGAGGCGGACAAAGTCTCCTCAGACTAAATCTATAGCAACAGACTAAGAATCAAAGCCGATAGCAATTTGTAAAAAATGTAATTCGCTGTTGTACAATGCAGTATCATTACGAAGTTCTGCATAGACTTTTGATAAGTTTTGTTTCATAAGTATTGTTCAATATTATAACAATCGCAAGTTGAGTAGAATTGAATTAACGACATGATGTGACCCTGGCTATCAAAAGTATCGTTAAACCCCAAGAAGAAAAGAATTGAATTAATCTTCTTAGTTGGGAGCGCGGTGGCTCAATTAGTAGAGATGCAGGCTGCAAGGTGAGGGGTCCTCTGTTCGAATCCCACCTGTGGCAACCGCGTTGTGTCCTTGGGCAAAACACTTAATCCCAATTGCCCACGTGGGGATACGGTGGCGTTGTGTACCAAGGCGTACTGCACGTTGATGGTGCACTTTTCTTCAACCAATGCTAATCCGGCTTGAGAGGAGTTAGTACGTTGGGGAGTCTGACATTTGCTCACCGTTTCTCTCCGGTACTCCGGCTTCCTCCACCCGTAAAACGATGACACGAGGTTACCATGGCTGTCGAAAGTGTTGTTAATCCCAATAAATAACTTAAATAATCATCTTAGTTTTTGAAGTTGTTTATTTCATTAGCAATCGCAATTTGCAAATATATCCCTTGAATAACAAAACATTTTCATTTTTTACCTCGAAAGCATAGCTTATGGCCCCTCATTGGGACGAGCTCGATAGCTCGTTCCAAAGATGGGTCATAAGCTATGTTTCAAGGCAGAGTAACTTTCAATATACTATTAAAGAAGTAGGGGATATTTGATAAAATTGAGATATATGAAGAAATATATTTATATTTTCTCAAAAAGACAGTTGAGTCGGTGCACTGTTACATCTGATGAATGATGTCAGCGATAGTTGGGTGTCTGACAAGCACACATTTCACGCACTGAGCTGTAGAAGACATGAAAGGTCGGTCAGAGAATTTACCACATTCAGTCCAAGACCTCAATACCTTGTAATTCCTTCTCGGTTCGCGAGACAAGCGCGGATCCGACATGGCATACTCCTCACCAAATGTCCAATATCAGCTTGACGGATGTTATTCCATTCTTTCTGCAATGCAGCGGCGAGTTCCTGAACATTGGTATGGGGCTGTTGGCGTTGTCGAAAGCGCCTACCAAGCATATCCCACACGTGCTCAGTTGGTGAAAGAAAGGTCTGGACTTAGTGCTGGCCAAGGCAGTGATGTTCTGCTCCTGGGGGAACTCTGTAGCGACGCGGGCTCAGTGTGCTCTTGCACTGTCATTTTGGAAAATAAATCGACGGCCGTGACGTCGCGTAAATGGCACCACATGAGCTGCTTACATGTTGTCACGGAAGTACTGCCCTGTGACACGCCCTTGGATGACATGAAATGCTGTTCTGCTTGACATGGTTATTCCTCCCCACACCATAACTGATGCACCACCAAAACGATCGTGCTGTCTAAAAGTTGCGTCATGATATCGTTCGTTCCGCCGCCCCCACACTCTTTTTCGCCTGTCGTGGAAGTCGAGAGTGAACATCGATTCATCGGAAAACGCGACGTTGCTTCACCTACGATTGTCCTAGCGCTGTCTTGCTCCACACCAATTACACCTTGCTGCGATGTGACGTTCAGTCAAACGTGGAACTATTCGAGGTCGTCGAGAGTACAAATTCCAGCTGTGTAGACGATTTAGAATAGTCTGCCTACTGACTCGCACATCTGTCGCTCGGTGCAGCTGCTGTCCATTTTATGAGGCACTTTGATGGCGTTTACGTTCTGCTGTGGTTCGGATGAAACGATCCTGCTTAGCAGGTGTCTCCCTTGGATGACCTGACCGACGTCTGTCATCAACATTGCCAGTCTGACGGCAGCCTGACCACAACTTGCTAATCACCGATTGAGTAACGTTGAGAATCTGTTACCCGCTTCCAACAGTCCAACGGCACGTAAACGTTCGTCACTTGTCAGTCTTCGCATACCTCAAAAATTACATTTCGACCAAGAAAAGAACGATGAGACCTCCGAAAAAGCCCGTCCAGTACAAATAAAAATTTCAAAACGTACCCCCACAGACATTAACGCGGTGCTCGTGTGAAAAACCTGCTCGAAGTTTTCGCGTGCCTGTGACATTCATGATCCACACTAAACTTTGTAACATATTGATGTGTCCAATCACGCGTATCCAATACTATTTTCAGAAAATATCAACATCAGTTTGGTTATCCTCTACTTTTTTGAATAGTATACTATTTTCTAAACCTAGGGTATTATGGCGGTCTCTGAAGATTAAAGTGAGGGGATTAAGCCCAAATGAGAGGATTATGTCCTAAAGGACGTCTGTTGAAGGGGATTTTGTCCTACAACCATGAAATTCAATACTCAGATTAAAATACATAAACTGTTGATGATGCTTTGTTTTAATCCATATTTTCAGTTGTGAACATTCAATGAATAGACCTTACTTGCTGTCCCTCGAGAGTTCTTGCTGCGTAATCTGCAATTCTCCAGTCCCCGCCAATAAACTGGCCCGATGCTATAATTACTCCAACTGTTTGCAGTCTTGTCTGTGAAAACTCAAGTAAATAAAAACAATAAGTTCCAAAATGTGTTGGAAATTGAATTGAGCAAGATAACTTGAATAAAGAAATGGAGAAATAAATGTTCGTTTATCGGGCACTTTTACGGCAAATAGGCCAAAGTTTACCCGTATGGACTCAGTAGGATTGTCTACATCGCCAACATAACATCAGTTGCGGATCCTTTGAAATCCTTATATCAGCTGGTACTAGTCCCCATCCATGTAAAGCGCTTTGATTACTCAGTGGGCATTAATCTAATTCCTCTTGTCTACTTTCAGCTGTGTGAACTATTTTATCTAGCTTAGTTTTCTGAATTGTCAAGGTATCTATTTGTTGTTTGGTTACTGTGGTTTAGCAACATTTTTAACAGCCAGCTTCACGTCGTCTTGGTCAGTTTTACGATTGGAGGAGAGACCCACCAGGCAGAGGTGAGCAACTGTCAGATTCCTTAACTTACTAACCCGGCGCAAATACTGTCAGAAGAGGCTGAATGCAAGTGAACCGACAACACACAGTTCTCTTTAGTACAGTACAGCCGCCGTGGACTGATCACTTTCCACGGATGGGCAATTTTGTCACGGACGCAATAATATTGGATCCCGAACACTTATAATAGGAATAATCATCAAAAATTTAAAAACCCGGTGCTTCATTAATTAAAATTTTGCTAGTGATATTTTTTTATTACCCGGTAAACCCATGCGTGGACATCACTGCCCACGTGTGGATTACGACCAATCCACTGCGACTGTACTGTATATAGCGGCCCTCTTCCGCCGCGTAGGCAATCCGGATTAAGTGCCTTACCCAAGGACACAGCCCAGATACCGCTGATCATGATCTTTCCGTCGACCATTCGGTTTAAAGTCCAGTGTTGTAACCATTGGCATTGAGACAGTGCACTTCCAATCCTTTAAATGAGAAGAAATCCAAGTGATAGCAGTTTATAGTGAGTTTCTGAATCAACATGGACAAAATATTTTAAAAACACTTTTGTTGTATTTTCTGAGAGCATTTTTTAAAATATTTTAGGTAGGTACCTTTGGACTCAAGTCAAAGAAAGATGGTTGCAGATAGATATGCAGAAGCACTACGATGTCTTCTCTGTCAGAGCACGGTTCTTTCCGCGTGAGTATATTCCGTACATTTAGAGGAAATTATGTTTAAACACCCTCAAAATATAAGTTCCATCCAGACATATATTCCCTGCTGTAAAGTCCGTCCATGACATTGTGTGTGTGTGTGTGTGGGGGGGGGGGGGGGGGGTCTGTGGGAGGATGTTGGCGTATTTTCTCTGATAGTTTTGGATACTATAAAATTTACGATGACAGGACATACAGCTGGTTGTCAGTATGTTACAGTAAGTTCGACGGTACTTTCCAACAGTCCAGTTGCAGAGTAATTTCATTGATATAGTTGCTATTGTTATAAGAAGAGTTTAGGTAACATAGCAACCACGTGCTACCATAGAAACCAAGATGGCGGCCCCCAGTATACAAAATGGACGGCGGAAACACGTATCACCCTAACAACACTCGCTGCGCATGCGCACTAACAACACGCATCACTATGGAGATGACGTCACAACATGGCCGCTCCCGCGGGTTACCATAGCAACACAACATGGCGCCACTGGGTTACGTGACTATGGCGTCACATGAGATCCCCCGATGAGATCCCCCAACCTAGACCTGAAACATACGAGACATACTACTCCTCTCCCTCTTTTCTGGTGTCTTCTCGTTACGTGATCGTTAGTGAGCACTGGTCCATCCTTCTTCTTGCTTGTACCCCCTTTCTTTAATTTCGTTTCGCTATTTTCCCCCGGTTCTGATTGGAATACGTGTGTAGTGAACGTTTCTTTTCCTTTTTCTATGCAGTTTGCACTAGCTTGGAAGTATTATAGATGTTGGTATGTTTACAACTTCCGCTTCAATTTATTTATTCTTTTTCGCTACTCCTGCTTTCGATATTCTGAAATAACTGGTCAAAATTGTTATTGTGATTGTTGAGAATACGAATTATAGCCTTGTCTGTATCTATGCATCGCTCGATCACCAAGGTAATTATACCCCGTTCGATCTCACGATGGAGGCGAAGTTTATTCCAGTGATAAGCCGAACATAATATATTTATTAGATATGATTTTCTCTCTCAGAATCGCTCATCATCTAATTCGGCTGATCTGACTTCAAACCTGGCTGATATGGCGCTGATCTCGGGAATGTGTACATAGGACATTCTAGCACTGAGGCGACGAATTAGTCAAATTGGCGTACCATGCTAAAGGTACTAGGTTTTGTACAGTTAGGAATTAATGATGGCAAGGCTCTGTTTTACTGGTAAAATAGGAACCAGTCACCGATGCTTGGGAGGTGCAAGCCCTCTCTAAAGTGGGAAACATGGTTTATTAATATTCATGCTGTGGTCATGATTAGCCATTGTGCACAAATATATGACCTTAAACACCAATAAATAAATAAATTAATTAATGATGACAAAAAGGAAGGATTATGTGGGTGTAGAGAAAGAAGAAGAGAGTTGAACAAAAAATGTATCGCAAGCTAAATTTAAGAGCCGTAACCGGAGAATCATAGAAGTGGGAGAAGAGGTGGTTTAGTTAGCTTAATGTCTCGGCTTCCCTGGTGCGAATAGCTGAATTAGAAGTAGCTGAAGAGTAAACTTCGGTCATTGTCAAAAGAATGAGAAAAAGTAACTCTGACAGAAAACGTTTACAGAATTGTGAAATTTTGTAATTATTTGATTTGGTTTAATAAATAATGTTATTACTTGGTATTATCGGCCGAGATATTGGCCCTCCGTTACTTCGCATCGCCCTTAGACCTTCGGTCCCAGGCTGATATAAATTTACCTCAGGCTGATAAAAGGCCAATACTTAACTAACCAAGTAATAACGTCTAAGAATTTCCGTTAAAACAATGTTTTATCTACGAGTAGCGTGAGATCCTTAGCATTTTGGTGAGCTTGTATTTCGGATATTCTACCTTCACTTTTGAGCTGTTTCACTTTCTTCTGAAATCTCCGATTGTGGTCTTCATAAATAGAACTGACTATTACATTGAAAGCGACTCAGTTATCAGCACAATCATCACTTTTCCAATCTCCCTCTGATTCGAGTCCATCATCCTCCATAGGACAGTCACGTTTTGTGTGCCGCTGCAAATCATATGATGCACCGAACACATCCCACAGTCACTGCACGCTGGAAGTTTTATCGACTGTGTAGTTTCTTTACAGTCTAATGATGGCATGGTATGAAAAATATTACGATGCATTAGCGAAGATGTACGGTGTACGGCTGGTAGACATGTGGAGATAAATTACTCATCAGTGTTTTGTGTAAATCAATTCCTTGAACTGGCATGTCGAATGAGAGGTTCAGCATCTGTCTTATGGAAATCAAAGTTTAAAATATCAGTGCGCAGTCTTGCAGTATCCTTTTCGTTCTTTATCAAATCGACCACTAAATATGTTTAGAGTTATTTTATGACTTTCTGAAATTCGGATGTGCATTCAAACATTTGTTTCGATACATTTGTTTGGCCAATATTCTAATTTGTTTTTGATCACGAGTGTTCTTCGACAACACGATATATCGAGTGTTCAAGTTCACAGTTCTTGGATCTCGTCCTCTGTTAAATAAATTTTGCATTGGGCACACTACACTTGTGTTTCTAAGATACATTCCTTCCGAAAAAGTTCACAAACCACGAAGTCATTCGTCGCATCTAGTTTAATCAATATTTTATTTCAGTGGAGTATAAATAAATACATATCGTAAAAACACTGCTACATATGTCGCATAATACAAAATCTGAAATTAGATTTAGAAGCAAGCACCATGCTCATGTAAGTCATCCACAACAGACCGAGGTGAAATACAAATATAAGGTTTCTTGCATAGAAACTAGAAATATTCAGACTTTTCTAATTGTTTGACAAGGCCAAGGATGAGAAAGAGGGAAAGGTGAGAGTCACCTAGCAGAGTAGTTTGTGCGGGAGAGTTCATGGGGTGGGGAGGGGGCGCAGGTGGAACAGAATTTGCACAGCTCTCATTTACCAAGCAAATAACATTGTACGTTGTATTTTAAGTGCATGCCGTCGTGTGAGCAAGCTGGTAATGCATGGTAAATAATTTTCGTTATTCTTTGTATCTCAGAAAAATGGAGAGAGTACAATGAAATTTTCGGGTGTGCGGTATCATTTCGAGTTAAGACCTTGAACCAAGGAGTATCGCTGAAGTCGGTTACGACGACTCGTGCGATTCTGCTTGGTTAAGGTCCTCAATCAGATGCGACATAACGTTACCTGTAGGAAGAGTTAACGTCTTGGTTGACTTTACACCAGCTTAAAGAGTGTGGAGGGATTGAGTTACTTGCAACATTTCCCGCTGACGTTCTAGCAATCTAGTTGTATGGAATTCAGTGTTGCGACTGCGCGGTATCGGTGTATATGTGTTATAAATACAATTCCTCCTTGATCAGTATGTAACACGTTTTTTGACTGGCTTGGGGGGGGGGGGGGGGAGTGCAGAGACAAATAACAATATCGTCAGCTATTTTAAAACGTGCACGAAAGAGGAGCACGTGCGGTTTTTCCCGTTTGTTGCACGAGCAACACCCAGGTGTTAAGAATGACATTTGAACCCAACTAACTCCGTTATACTGTTGAAAACTTCGATTAGAATTGTTCATCCGGCTCCAACAAATGATCTATTGTAGTTAATATTGATAACAAATTAAAAGACATCGTGCATGCTAGTGGCGCATAGAAGGGCAAATGGGGTCAACAAATCTTACTAACATTTGTAAGCGCTCGCAAACACCTGGAACAGAAATTACATGAAAATTCTATTCCATAATTCCACACACACTGCCCACACACACTGTCAACATAACAAGTTATTAACCCTTTACCCAACGTAACGGCCAAAACCGGCCAGCGCTGTTCTCTAAAATCGCCAATTAATTTTCAAAATATTTTCATTTTTTGTCTCAAAAACATAGGTTATGACCCCTCGTTGGAACGAGCTCGTCGAGCTCGTTCCAACGAGGGGTCATAACCTATGTTTTTGAGACAAAAAATGAAAAAATTTAGTTATTCAAGAATTTTTTTGCAAGTGTCGTCTGCTTTTCATGTCAGGAACTATTCTGAACTTTCTGATGGTCAGCGTTAGAAATATTCATTATTCTTCAGTGCACTATACCTTCTGGATTTCACAGTGCGGTTTGTAATCCGATCTGAGACTGAACAATCACTCGAAATATCCACGTCACCTTCAGACCGACACACACATAATTTGACCGCGTCTTTTTTAAATAACAATAATACCCCAATAGACTCGAATTTGACACACATATACACTACCCGCTCTTGGTGTAGTAAGGTACATGATATGTATTCTCACACAAGATATCTATTTTTTTATTCCTTTAACATCATTTGTTTGTATAATTTCAGCGATAACAATCTATGTGATGGTTAGTTATCAGCAATGGGACTTTTTTCACGACGGTGCGCGTGTGTGTGCTTTCAAGGAAAATATGTGCAACACTCACTGTACGTTGGATTTTCATTGTAAACGAGCTGTAGGGGGGCGGTATGTCATCGTCCGTGAGACAACATTCGGGATTCTTGCGATATATGAAATGGATATAAAAGTGGCAGGTATGTTATATGTTTTACTTAATAGATCCTATGATTTTATTTAAAATTTTATAGGTTTTGCCAAGGGGGCGCGGTGGCTCAGTAGGCAGATGTACAGGCTGCAAGCCCAGAGGTCATCGGTTCGTATTCCTCCTGTGACAACCGCGTTGTGTCCTTGGGCAAGACACTTCACCCCATTGCCCACACGGGGGCCCGATGGCGTTGTGTACTAAGGCGTACTGCACGTCGATGGTGCACTTGTCTTCAACCAATGCTAACCCAGCTTGTGTGGATTTAGTATGTTGGGGAGCTGACAGTTGCTCGGTGGTTCGCTCCAAGTACTCCGGCTTCCCCCACCCTAAAACTCTTGTGGTCATGATTATCCATTGTGCAGAAGTATATTACCTTAAACACCAACACACAAATAAATAAATATAGGGGTTGCCCTCAAAACACTTTTCAATCTGGACAGATATACCACCAAGCCCGCAGGATGCAATCTTATTACCTGTTGGTAGGCGTTACACCGAAAATAATTATTTTTCAACGTGATTTTCCAAGGCGGTCGGATTTAGGACAGACGGAACACGTTTAAATGGTAGGCTGCTGGAAGCCCATATTTGGGCTTTATATTGAAGTGCAGGCGCCACAACAGTAGTAACGAATGTGGTTTTCAACCCAGTTCGTCCGGAGGGGCTGGGCCTGAGGTCTGGGCCGGAGGCCTGGGTGGATGACGTCATCTTCATTAAAAAGTTACGTAAGATAATTAACATGACGTCACTTAATGAATATTTTTTTAATCACTTTAATAACTGTTGCTTAATTAATTTTAATTAATGACTGTTGCATAATTAATGTAATTAATGTAATTAATGTAATTAATGAGTGTAATTAGGGTTGATTATAATAATTAGTATATTAATAAATGAATTAATAATGTCGATTAGCACATATTAAAGTCATAATTTGGGATAGATATTATTAGATAAAAAATAATATATTTAAAAATAATTTATTTAAAAATAATATTGACGTACTGGACATATAAATGAATGCTATCGACTGACTTTAACCTGGACACGTGCTAAGGTAAACAGTTCATTGCGTCTGGGTGTAATTAAATCGATTTTTTTTCAAACGCGAACTACTATACGAGAGGGACAGATGTTGAAGCAATTAAATCTATTGTTCAAAAGTTATGGGCGTAATAAAAACCTCATTAAATTAGCGGTCAACACGCAACCTTCTTCCAGACTCTGAAATTCAAATTTTCAAATTTCATCGATTTTTTAACGGTCCGATTTCTACGTTTTGACTGATTCTCAAAACAATCACAAGAGAAATCACCATGAGACTACTGTACACGGGGGAGAGGCTATACGTGGCTGTACTTTATGCCCCAATACTTTCAAGAGATGAATTAACGGATCATCTGTAAACCCACCAAGAAGGTGCTTTGAACTGTCAATTGTGTGTTTCAATAGCAAATTCAACAAAAGAGATGTTCCAGTGGACGTTTTGTCTGAAATCCTATAGTAGGAAAGATACATTAGAAAAACATGGAGAAATGTCAAAACTCGACATTTAACTGCGCGACTTGCGGGTTTCAGCTGATTCAACTTAACCGTCATCGCGCCACAAGTAGCAGAGATGCACAACTCGATTGACCGGTGGAGACGCTCCTCATCAAATAAGGGGGGGGGGGGGGGGGGGAAGGGCCAAATGAGGTTATGAGGAGGGGTGAAGGGGACAAGTGTGCGGTCATATGTTTAAAAGTTTAATAACCTTAATAGCTATGACTTAATCTCCCTAATAAATAGCGTATATTCATTTAAGATAATATATTAATAATTCTCGTTAAATAATTCATTTTTTTATTCCACACACCTGTATCCCCTCACAATACCTAAAACTTTCATGAACTCCCCTCCTCCACTTCATCCAATACTAAAAAAAACTTTTGGAAACCTCTATCCCCCTCCCCCAGCCCTCACAATAGCTAAAGTATCTCGAACCCCAGTCCAGTTCTCTAAATGAAATGGACATGTCAGGCCCCGGATACCCCTTCCCCACAATTTTGAGCGATCAAATTACCCCGAGTAGTCTCCTCTCATAACTTACCACACTCTTAACCCGTATTTACTATGAGATTGTTCCCCTAATAAATAGCGTATGTTCATTTAATATAATATATTAATAATTTTCGTTAAATAATTCATTCCACAAGACACTTTTCGGAAAAAAAATGGCGGATTAGTTGGACAGAAATACGCGTATCGATTTATTCATGAGTGTCTGTCGGTTGTGTCTTTAGGCAAGACACTTCATCCCCATTGACCATGTGGGGGCACGGTGACGCTGTGCACTACTGCGTGTGCAGTACACCTTAGTACACGCCGTCATCGTGCTCCCATGTGGATAATCGGGGTAAATTACCTTGCCCAAGGACACAATGCGGGAGTTCGAATAGTGTACGTAGCTTTGGTGCAGCTCTAGGTGGGTTATATTTTCCCAAGTCTCGAAAATTTGGGTGGCTAATACAGAGTCGCATATCCTTTTACCATTTTTTGATCGAGTAACAGCGCTTTTCAACTATTAAAATGAGGGAGGGGGGGGGGGGTGAAAGTACTGTTGATTTTCCCCCTCACAAAACATGTAAAACGAAGGGGGGGGGGGGCTTGGCCTGTTAATATAGAATTGTAGTTTTTTTCATTTATTTAACGACAGTTGGAGCAATCCTGAAAGAACCATCGTGCAGAGGCAAACAACTGTCAAAGTTCTACACAGGGTTATCATTGGCTGAAGATAGTACGCCATAGTACACAACGTTACCGACCACCCCCACCCCACATAGGTAATTAGATAATGGTAGCTTTTTCATGCTTTTACTTAGATGGGTGTTAAATGTCGAGTTTTGACATTTCTCCATATGTTTTTTCTAATGTATCTTTCCTACTGTAGGATTTCAGACAAAACATCCTCTGGAACATCTTGACATCGCCGTCTGTTCGATGGACACTGCCTCTCTTTTGTTGAATTTGCTATTGAAACACAAAATTGACAGTTCAAAGCACCCAAGGCTGCACGTTGAAAATATTGCTCGGTCTTCTCCCGAGTACCGAATATAGACATTGAACTGGCGTAGAAGATACCACCAGGGTTCAAATGATTAAAAAGCCTTTGTTTCAATACGTGGTTTGATTTCTACCCCTCGGTGGAACACATTTACACCACTAATCTCTTTATAACTGGATTGCAAGGAATACCCGTTGGCAACATATAGAAAAGTGTCTCAACTGTCTTCCTCTTGAGTGGAGGGGTGGGGGTACTGTGAATAAACAATGATCAACAAAACACATTCTCGAAGAGCTTTAATTTCCCGACACCAATTAAATTAAATTAAATTAAATATTTAGTTATTATTGACAAAACAAAAACAAGTGCCGAGGTTGGTAAGTTGATAGTGTATATCCAATTGTCGTGTTAAATAAAGACTGCGAAGTTAGAGGAAGTGAAAGCAGTTTTTACAGTTGTGGCGCAACGGTTTTCACGACATTAACCCTTTACTCAACGTAGACGATATCAAAATGTATTATTTTAAATAGCATTTTTTAAAATTTTTCAAAAAATGTCAACCAAACCATATCATGTGACCCCTCGTCGAAAGTTTTTGAAAATTAATATTGTTTAGTTGCTGAATTTGCATATTACGCGAGCGGATGTGGCCGATTCGTTGTGTAAAGGGTTAACTCCTTTATGTCCTTTATGGTGCCGGGGGATATTCCGGCCTAGGACAAGAAATCTATTTTATTATACGCTAAACAATAGATTATCGAAAACATTGTTTTAAAGATAGAAATCGTATCCCCCATTGTGAAGATATAGAAATTTTCACTTTCACGGTATCAATCAAAATGGCGGCTTTCAAAGCATCACTTAACGGTGAATACGAGTCAACTTATCACTGGAAATGATCAATTTGTTCTCAAAACTTATAATGAATAGAAAATCTAGTGTTTTTGAGTCGATATCGATCATTCCCAGCAATAATTCGACACGCATTCACCTTGAATTGATGCATGAAACCCGCCTAGCTGAATCAGATCGCAAGACGCTACATGTTTCCAGTTTCCAGTATCGATCAAATCACTTCCGCGTTTAAATGCGCATCAGCTGTTTGCTTTCATACATCATTCTGGGTTGAAATGAGTGGAATTATCGATAAGAATGATCGGATTCTTATAAAAAGCGTATAATAAAAAGAAAATCTAGCGTATTGAGCGGATTTCGAAAATTATCTCACTCGTGACCGAGATAAAAGGTTGTTTTCGCTCACGCAAGCGCTCGCAAAAAATAAACATTTCTCTGTCACTCATGAGAATTTAGGAATCCACTCAGAAACAGTAGATATCCACTATGTCTACTAAATAAGTAAAATCTGAGCACATGTAACCAAATGTCCCCCTGCAGTCAGAATCAACATTTTGCCCATCGATGTCTCGAGTCAACTGTTCACGAATTTTCTATCAAATTTATTCACCGCTGCTTCGTAACGCCCATAACTACATTTTATGAAAAAATATATTTAAAGTACTCAACTCGTTAAGAGTTAACCCTTTACCCAACGTAACGGCCAAAACCGGCCAGCGCTATTCTAAAAAATCGCCAATTAATTTTCACTATTTTTTTCATTTTTTGTCTCAAAAACATAGGTTATGACCCCTCGTTGGAACGAGCTCGTTCCAACGAGGGGTCATAACCTATGTTTTTGAGACAAAAAATGAAAAAAAATAGTTATTCAAGAAATTTTTTTGCAAGTGTCGTCTGCTTTTCACGTTAGGTAAAGGGTTAAACGTAATCGACGTGAGCACTTACCACATTGATTGAGTTGACGTCATCTTGGTTGTGGTGGAGTGTGAGTTGCGACGTTTTCCCCAGATGTTCCAGAACTTCAAGTATATGCAGTTCATTGATTTACATTCTTGATATATATACTACTCAAAGTTTGCTAAGAACCAAATATTTGACACATCATTGTGAAATTTGCTTGTGACATATTTGCAATATTTTTGGTGGATATCATTGAGGAATGTATTGAGATGGTCCCCAGTGATTACATTACTCTCTTGACAGGCAGACTTTTCGTGACAGTCATGGAAAGCATGCACCCCTTGATTTTCATGATGTTTTCGTATTCTGTCTACATGTACATGACATGTGTAGGGTATTAAATCTTCATTTCAACACAAACCCTGTTATTTAATGATTGAATATGGCAAATGCAAATGTAAGAAGACATTTGTCTAAAGCAGAAATGTGGTGGGCTGTAGGGATGGTGGAGCCGAGGCTACCTATCGTCAGGTTGGTGAAGCTCTTGATGTGCACCATACGGTGATCACCGGAGCCTTGGCAAGATATCAGCAGTATGGCACACCAATAAGACGCCATGGTGTGGCAGAGACAGGGCAACATCTGCAGCCGAAGACCGGTTTTTGACCATTCAGGCCACAGCAACCCAGCTTCGCAGTGACCTTCAGAATGCAACCGGGGTAAATGTTTCGACGCAGACTATCCGGGCAAGGTTGCACGAAGGTGGTCTCCCATCGAAAAGACCATGTATTCGCATTCCACCGTCCCAGAACCACCACCAGGGACGATATGAATAGGCCATGGACCACGTTGGATGGACCAGAGAAGATTGGCGACCTATCCTTTTTACAGATGAGTCAAGGTACTGCCTAGACCACACAAATGGGCGTTCTAGGGTATGGAGAAGACCAGGACAGCGATTCCATGCAGCCAATATTGCTGGGCATGACCGCTATGGTGGAGGGTCAATCATGGTCTGGGGCGGCATCAGCAGGGATGGGCGTACAGAGCTCGGTGTCCTTTAACGTGGTACATTGACTGCACAGCGGTATATTGATGAGATCCTGGATGTCCACGTCAGAATGTATGCAGGTGCAGTGGGTGATAGATTCATTCTGATGGACGATAATGCCAGTCCTCATGTTGCCCATGCTGTCGGGGAGTACCGACAGAGGGAGGGTATTTAGCGTATGGACTGGCCAGCAAGATCCCCTGACCTCAATCCAATCGAACATGTCTGGAATGAGTTGCAGATTGCAATTTCAGCCCGTCCAGTCCAGCCAAGAAGTGTCCAGGAGCTTGGTGCCATGCTGGTCCAAGAATGGAACAGCACCCCACAAAGGACCACCAGGAACTTTAGCATGAGCATGAGCATGAGAAGGCGTTGTCAAGCTGTAATTAACAGTAATGAGTCTCATACTCGATATTGAACCCATACCAGTTCGCTCCGTCAACTTTTTGGCAAATTGCAAAAATTTCCTCTTTTACCAATAATATCCATTTTCCATGGTTATCGTATTCAAAAGCTAAAAAATAATGTCAAACACAAATAAAATCTTAATTTCTGTACTTAAATCATTAAAGATATAATTAAATAAAAAATATATGCACTTTTCATTACAATATTTCAACAAAAACGTAAAACAGGTAGTTGGATATACTTGGTGCTCAGCAAACTTTGAGTAGTATAGTTACAATATAAATATGGATATCCACAATTCACTTTTGTTGCAAATGGAAATAATGACCACTTGTATTATTTTAACCATTTACCCAACACAGGCGATATGAAAATATATTATTTTGAATAGTCTTTTTCATTTTTTTCAAAACATTTCGACCAAACCAAATGTAAACCCGCATTGGAGCGAGCTCGATGAGAAAGAAGAGAGAAGTTCAATCAAGCCGCCTTTGTTATTTGTTCGTTAACTCTTTCGTATATCGAGCGATATAAAAAAAACACCAGCTTGAGGAAAAAATACTTTGGAACTAACCCGTTGTCAGGGACCGATCAGGACTATTTAAAATACGCTCTAGCCTCGGAGCCTATTTTTTCAATTCATGCGCCAGATTTCAATTTACGGAGTCACACTGCTGTTTGTAACACACACTGCAAGTATGTAATAGCTCTCATCATTTTCATTTAGTACACTATAGCAAACATTAATCTTCACTGTGGTTTCTGATCAAGTCTTGGCTGCCTATTTAGGCAGCCAAGACTTGATCAGAAACCACAGTGAAGATTAATGCTTGGTAATTAAGACTTGAAGTATTAACTTGAGCACTCTACAACAATGATAAATGATAATCATATATATAATACATGTAAGAGTGTCTCTCTCGATTATCCATCGAAAGAATATCAAAATATGATCTGAGAAGTTACGCTCCAACTGAGAAACCTATTTCTGAGATTTAAGAGCCAGGTCATGATGTTTTCGGAACCAAATACGCACTGGTGCATGCCCAGGTCGGTCCCTGCGTTGTAATCTAGGTACTCATCGCAGTCTTTTTTTCAACGGCATTTGTCAAAATATTAGTAACACATGGACTCGTTGTCCATAGCAAAAATCAAGAAACAAACTTTACTCATTGAGAATAATACTGCAGCTGTTTTCAGTTCGGCTAATTTCTAATTGGTGGAGCTTTCAGACTATTTTGTTTTGTAACAACTAAATATTTTCAGGTTTAGCTCGCAAGCGACTCTCCAAACAGAACACGTCTGGGGGTATTCCTTCAAGTAATGTTTTTGAGGTCGTAAAGTGGGGAACAAAGATAATTAACAATAGTTACAATAAAAAAGGCCAGTGTGACGTGACGGTGAGCTGACATCATTGAGTCCAGAACGTATGAATAGATTGATCATTTAATCACGACAAAACAAACAGATACACCAACACTAATACTTGATCTTCTGGAGATACCCATCTTTTGGTCACTCAAAAAACTGAATGGTAGTTTTGATGAATACATCAGACGAATTCAGCTATTTTATTTGTTCCAGAGGTAAAAAATAGTTGGAATACTACGTTGAAATTACTGTATTTTACTAAAACTTATAGAATAAATGATATTTTTATTATATGCTAGCCTGTGAATTTTCGCAAATTATCTAAAATATATTTCTCGATATCTATCGACTCGATGGATATCGAGACATATTCCTCAGTAGCCCCCTAAATGACGCTACGCTTCGGCACATGACGTCGCCTTGAAGGAACGATCAGCTGATCTTCGTTATTGTTTTAAGACGTACGCATTTGGGGTCAAATTGGGCTGAATATTGTGCAATAAATGTCTCGTAGCATATACATGCAATAAATAAGAAAATCTACTCTATTTTAGTCAGTATCTGGAATTATCTCATGAGTGTGGACCTGAAAGTTTTATTTGATAATATTTTCAGGTCCACACGATGACATTTCTGTCAGTAGCTTCCTGAATGACGTTACGCTTCGGCGTGTGACGTCGCCTTAAACGTCGCCTTGTAGGAACATCGGCAGCTTTTTGTTATTGTCTTGAAACTGTTTACAAACTAATTGGGCTGAATACTGCGCAGTAAAATGTCACGAAGCATATAATAAAAGAAAATCAACGCTATTTTAATGAATATTGGGAATTATCTCATTCGTGTGGACCTGAAAGTATTATTTTTTACTCGCGCAAGCACTCGTGAAAAATAAAACTTTCAGGTCCACACTCATGAGATAATTCCTGATATTCACTAAAACAGCGTAACTATCCTCTATATTTTATATGTTCATAAATTGGTTTCAGATTCCACATGCTGGAGCCATTTTGGAATAACATCGGGTGCAATTCAAGACCTACAGCTTAGTTATTCAAGCCAGACTCTGGAAGGCAGCCCCAATGATGGCATTTGTATGAGTACACGGGATGCTGAGCCATACGTGCAGGTAATTTGGAAATCTACGACACATAGTTATCGTTGGATTTAATCGTGTTTGGGCGGGTTGCAAAGAACTGCGATGATAAACGATTCTTTGCAGAAACTCACGGTACGGTGGGTCATTACTGAAACCCTCTGGGCCAACTTTCCCTCGACATAGATGTACAATATCAGACAAAATAGCCAAGGATTATTAAAATTATGCGGAAGTTATCGGGTTACACCCTCCATAACAGTATCTCTACTTCTCACATGACCAGAAGATGACATTTGGAAGTCATGAGTAACTAAAATTGTTTCATTTCTTTGCAGCCAAAACATTGCTTATGGTCCTTCATTGGAACGAGCTCCACAAGGTCGTCCCAGTGATGGGCTGTAAACAATATTTGGGGGCAAAAATATGTAAAAGAAATATAGTGTGAATAGCCAGTTTTTCTAACAGGGCTGATCAGATAATGTTACTACAATCGTCGAGGGGTTAAACTAAAATCCCGTTGATTTGTTTCGTTCAATATCTAAAGCATTGCAGAAAACTCTCGTGTAGAAAGTCCTTCCTGTGGGGTTTCAGTTGAGAATCATTCTCTCCACAACGCGTATGGGAGAAATACTACTCTTGTGCACTCCAGAACCTACGCTGATGACTTAATTCAACTGTTATCAACCGGCTATGTATCAGTGTTTGCTTAAGGATAGCTACAAGTCCTGTGCCCCCGGGCAATCTCTGTAAGGAATTCGATGCTGTTATGTGTGGTTTGTTTGCACAATTCTCGTGAATTTTGCGCGCGGACCACCGTTGATGTAACGTGATACCACTTTACTTCTAAAGATACAGACATATCTTTACAGGATTTCCAGTCCATAGTTATTTTATTTCACCTGGGAAACATTGGTATATTAACACATTTAGTCCCCCGCGGGAACTCCGGGAAGTGAAGGAGTGCCTGTTCACTGCGGTAAATGGGATCTGTTTTACTGGTAAAATAGGGCCCAGTCACCAATGCTTGGGAGGTGCAAACCCTCTTTAAAATGAGCAACATGGCTTATTAACGCTCACCCCTGGTCTTGAGTTGATACTCATGTTGTGGTCATGATTAGCCATTGTGCAAATATATGTGACCTTAAACACTAATAAATAAATAATAACACATTTAGTGGAGCAGCTCCCTCAATCATAAAACCACAGCCATAGTGAGTCTTGGTTGATTGATTCTTTATTCAGCAGTATACTGGCAACATACATATATACATAAGTACCAATAACGTGTATACTACAGGGAGACGACATAACCGGTTTGGCTGTCTACCAGTAGTCTCCCCGGAAAGTTGAATCGTGCAACAGTGAAACAGTGGAATCATAATATATAGGCCACACAAAATAAATAAATTGATTCTCAAGCATTTTTTTTAAATCAGTGAGGGATGGAGGGAGAGAGGGTTTTATTTTTAATTTTTATTTTCTTTTGCAAAAAGTGAACAACGATGGAGAGGATTTCGGCTGACTTTTTACACACAGAAATTTTGAAAGTGTATATTTATACAAATAAATTCATTTTTAATTTGACAAATAAAACATTCCTCTAAAAACAAACTGTAGGTAAGGCAATTCAAAGGCTTCATATTTTTGCGATGCTCTTTATGTTATCTTTGAAGTAAAAACATTTAATCTAGGGGGATTTGCCTCGTTACAATTTATCGGAGAGTGCCAATAATACACGAATTGTAACAAGGCAAACATTTTGGAGAGGCAACTGAATAAATATGCATCAATCAAAAAATGTAAAATGTTTCTGGTCTCCCCGAGTTTGTACTGAGTAATGTCCAACGAGGGGCTTCAAATTCAAGAATCAAATCACTTTTTTGTTAGCTTTTGTAAACAGCCATGTACAGCAGTAATATCATAATGGTGACAAGATTGGGAACATTTCTTGAGTTGATTTCAGGAAAATGAATATTTATTATATTTTTGGCAGAGTTTTTTTTCTCTAAAAGTTCATCCTTTAGTTTGATGATGCTGGTGCGCGAGGTCGGTCCGGCTGGGTGGATGGGCAGTTCCTTGTGGGTCACCATTCTCGTTAGGGCGATAACTTGATCAGTATTTGGTCTGTGGGACTTTCTGAACAATGACTTGGAGTAGTTTGAAAACCGTTGCGGTTTGGCCATACTAAGCGGAGGTATGGCCCTTAATTAGTTAATGTTTGCCTGTTTCAGGCCTTGGCACCATAACTTGAACAAATATTGATGGAGTCGCTCAATATATGGTATGTAAAACTTTCTTACTGTACTGATGGGGTCTTTAAACTGTTGCGGTTATGGTCATTAATTAGTTATTTTTGCCTGCTTTCAGACTGTTATCGAGACAACTTGTTAAAATATCAATGGATTTGATTTTTTTATAACGGGCCTTACAAGTGAGAACAAACTCGGCCCAGCAATTGCGATGCGTAATCCTTGTTAGATTCAATCAGATGGGGTATTTCATTTGGTCGGAAACTTAAACCATTTGAATCTACAAATATGACTAGTTAAGGATTTCTTAGCTCCAGGTCATAACGGGGCCAGATTAAGAAATAAGAATTTGAATGGTTCGTTGAGCTTGAGATTCAGATTCAGTTTCAGATTCAGATAATTTATTCACAGTATACATAAATAATGGTTACAAATTCATATATTTCATAAGTTAAGTAAATAGTATACTGTAGGTGGTGACATAGCCAGAGTGGCTGTCTACCTGTCACCCCCTAGAAGGAGGTTTAGTTGCAAACGGACTGTGACCAAATGGTTAGGGGGAAAAAGTATGTGACGCTAAGTTGGAACTGGTGCTCAATTTGCTTTTGTTGCTAAGATTTATTCACAGAATGTTTTCTGGCACAAAACCCAGCTATTGCTGGAACATTTAGACTAATGATCTGTTCAAAACCGGTTACCGACCTAACCGGTTGAAAAAGCTGTCACTGGTTATCCTCAATATCGATAACAATCGTCATTTAGTTGGTAGCACATATTGCATTTACTATGTCAGTTCCATATTTTTAAACTGTATAAATCGATACAAAACTGCGAGAAAATTCTGCTGGATTATGAAATATACAAGCCGAATTCGGAGAATGAGCTGGCCTTCGTTCCCTGGTCGCTTATCGGTTTTGCATAAAAAGATTTATTTTTTTAAATTTCTTTGCTACCCCGTACGCCGTTTGAAATTGTCATATATTTCAAATAAACAAGCGATACATAAAGGACAATCCTCTTATCTGGGAGATATTGGCCTCAAAGTCATAACTTGAGTGTTGAAAAATCACTCCCCATTTATAAAATAATTTTAATTTCGTTAATTTTGGTATTTGAATAAAAATATTTTCCAATTGATATTCGATTTATTGGTTGTCACGGCAGCTTCCGAATTCTAATGCGAAGTCTCGATTGCGCGATTACGAATATAGGCGGAGTTTAATTCTTTTTGATCGCTCAATATATGGTATGTAAAACTTTCTTACTGTACTGATGGGGTCTTTAAACTGTTGCGGTTATGGTCATTAATTAGTTATTTTTGCCTGCTTTCAGACTGTTATCGAGACAACTTGTTAAAATATCAATGGATTTGATTTTTTTATAACGGGCCTTACAAGTGAGAACAAACTCGGCCCAGCAATTGCGATGCGTAATCCTTGTTAGATTCAATCAGATGGGGTATTTCATTTGGTCGGAAACTTAAACCATTTGAATCTACAAATATGACTAGTTAAGGATTTCTTAGCTCCAGGTCATAACGGGGCCAGATTAAGAAATAAGAATTTGAATGGTTCGTTGAGCTTGAGATTCAGATTCAGTTTCAGATTCAGATAATTTATTCACAGTATACATAAATAATGGTTACAAATTCATATATTTCATAAGTTAAGTAAATAGTATACTGTAGGTGGTGACATAGCCAGAGTGGCTGTCTACCTGTCACCCCCTAGAAGGAGGTTTAGTTGCAAACGGACTGTGACCAAATGGTTAGGGGGAAAAAGTATGTGACGCTAAGTTGGAACTGGTGCTCAATTTGCTTTTGTTGCTAAGATTTATTCACAGAATGTTTTCTGGCACAAAACCCAGCTATTGCTGGAACATTTAGACTAATGATCTGTTCAAAACCGGTTACCGACCTAACCGGTTGAAAAAGCTGTCACTGGTTATCCTCAATATCGATAACAATCGTCATTTAGTTGGTAGCACATATTGCATTTACTATGTCAGTTCCATATTTTTAAACTGTATAAATCGATACAAAACTGCGAGAAAATTCTGCTGGATTATGAAATATACAAGCCGAATTCGGAGAATGAGCTGGCCTTCGTTCCCTGGTCGCTTATCGGTTTTGCATAAAAAGATCTATTTTTTTAAATTTCTTTGCTACCCCGTACGCCGTTTGAAATTGTCATATATTTCAAATAAACAAGCGATACATAAAGGACAATCCTCTTATCTGGGAGATATTGGCCTCAAAGTCATAACTTGAGTGTTGAAAAATCACTCCCCATTTATAAAATAATTTTAATTTCGTTAATTTTGGTATTTGAATAAAAATATTTTCCAATTGATATTCGATTTATTGGTTGTCACGGCAGCTTCCGAATTCTAATGCGAAGTCTCGATTGCGCGATTACGAATATAGGCGGAGTTTAATTCTTTTGATGGATCCATGATGTCACGTGGAAAAATAGTTCGGAAACATGTATGGAACACGTGTTTTGTATGGATTTGTAAATATGGTACTGAAGGAAGAGTAATAGGCGTGTAATAAACAGAGGATATGGTATGAGTGTTTTTCTCATATAATATTTATGAAACGAGTCTTGAATTTTCCGTTTTGGCGTGCCTTTGGCGAGCCCAAACGGAAAATTCGGACGAGTTTCATAAATATTATACGAGAAAAACATTCATTTCATATTCTGTTTATCATATGACACACACGCGCACAAGTCGGCCAGTAATGTGACTATTTTAACCCATCACCTAACTTGAGTTGCAGACGGCACTTGAAAAAAAACATCCTCGTATAACTAAAAATGTTCATTGTTTGCTTCCAAAACATAGGTTATGACCCCTCATTGGAACGAGCTCGTCGAGCTCGTTCCAATGAGAGGTCATAACCTATGTTTTGGAAGCCAAAAGTGAAAATATAAAAAAATGAATGGCGTTTTTCTTGTAGGTAAAATATTAATACAATATAACCTACCCTATATAGGACAGATAACGTAAATTCTCCCTACTGAAATTATGCAAATATGACCCAGTTGTATTTTGTTTAGCCAATCAAATTGTCCAGTTTTGAAATTGACCAATGAAAGCTCCCAACTCTAAAGATGCAAATTATGAAAATGTGGACCAGCTCTATTTTGTTCAGCCAATCAAATCAACTGGTTTTGAAATTGACCAATGAAATTGAGGGAAGGCTTTTTTTTATCACTGATTAATATGAAAACAAAATATCAAATGTTTTAAAGTGAACAAAACGGACGAGTCATATGATAAAATGGTATAAGGAATATTATTTAACTATCCAGTCGTACATAGAGATTATTGTAATAATCAATTGTTCTGAATCGTCATTTTCCGCAGGTTTGACGATCTTAGATTCGCAGCCAGAAGCCTGTTTGAGCAGGCGTATCTGATATCCTTAACGAGACGGAACAGGGTATTCCAGATGAACTGTGGATATTTAAAATTGAATTGGACACCTTACTGTGCACAAAAATGGAGAGTTTGTCCAGAATCTTCAACGGTATAACACCCTTGAGTTTTTACATCGCATTTGTAAAACTGTCGCCTAGAAGACTGTCGTATGTCGCATACGTCACTCGAGCCTAGTTTGATAGAGGTAAGATATGGATTCAGAAACGAGAACACTCCCGTTGTCTGGCGAACACCATTTGATGAGCATACTATAGTGAGTTATTTATTTGTGTTTAAAGACACTTTAGACATCCATGGTTACAAGCAGTTTGAGAATTGTCTGAAGTGCACCATCGACGCACAGTTCGCCCTAGTACACAGCACCACCGTGTCCCTACATGGGTAATCGGGATTTAGTGCCTTGCCCAAGTTCACTCCTCAGATACCGCCGGTCAGGATCGAACCGTAGGCCTTCCGTTTTGAAGTTCAAGCCCATAACCATCACGCTCCCATACTACAACGATATGAGTAAGCTATTTGGGGAAGTCATAAAATGAAGTCTAAATACGGTCAATGAAATCCATGGAGTCATGTTGTGATATGAAATTTGTGAACCCAGTTTACTAAGATTGAACTGATGTGAAGTTTTGCGATTGATTGCAGTGAACGAGGTTCAAACATTGGGGGTCCAACTATAACGCATTTGAAATTCCATAAATTCATTTAATCACATGAAATGTAAATTTAACCTTTTACCTCACGTAACAACGGAAACCGGCCGATGCTCTGCACAAACATTATCTACGAACTTTCATTGTTGTTTAGCTCACCTGAGCAAAGCACAGGGGGTGCTTTACTGATCACTTTTCGTTCGTCGTCTGTCCGGCGTAAACTTTTCATTATCGAATTCTCATCCTAAAACCCTGGGCCAAATTGAACCAAATTTATCATGTCAGTTAAAGTTTGTTCAAATAAAGTTGTCACGCAGCATAGAGACGGGTTGGGGGAAAATGCTCCAGATTTTTCTTCAAAATCTTATCATGGACCAGTGGGTACAATGATTTGATATTTGGCATCAAACTTCCTTTTAGGGTGTAGAATCAAATTTGTTCAAACGACGTTATTGGAGCAATATTTGCTTTCGTAATGGACGGGGAAATATTTTTGGCTCCGCCCGATATTTCTGTTTTTGAACCGATAGTCCGATTTGTACCAAATTTGGCATGTGGTATTATTGAGTCATAACTGCTTAAATCATGCCAAAAAAAAAATTGGTGTCCCCGAGGGAACCCCGGGAGTTAAAAATAGAAATATTTTCAAACCCCCGTGTGTCTCAAACCACACGGAACAGAAAACTGTTATTTAGTATGAAGAAGCCTGAGTACCAGTAGAATGTAACGGTAAACAAATTGCCATCGGTTGTGTCAGGATGTTTTGTAAGGGCATTGGGATAATGCTGAGTCAGCATATTTGCAAAAATAAAAAACAAATTCTTCTCTAAAACCGCGAATCAGAATCCTTTGATATTTGGTTTTCAGCATCCAATGGGGGGTCAGATACAAGTGTGCTCAAGTTAAGCCCCTCGGTTCAGAGCTCGAATCATAACGCAGGGCAATAAGGGAAATAAGTTTAAAAATCCTCTTCTTCGGAACCACTAGTCAGAATCTTTTAATATTTGGTGTACATCATTGTTATGAGGGTCAGATTCAAGTTCGTCCAAATTAACGTCCTCGGATGTATTCCGGGGGCCCGAATTTCAACTTAGTGCAATATGGGGAATAGTCTTTAAAATCATTTTTCTTCAGATCCCCAAGTTCGAATATTTTACTATATGGTTTAGAACATCTCTAGGGAGTCAGATTCAAGTTTGGTCACATAGAGGTCGTGCGTTAATATTTGGGCTCCCTTTTGGAGCCCAAATTTGTACTTAGTGCAATATGAGGAAATTTCTTTTCAAATCCTCTTTTTAAGATCTACCTGTCAAAATCCTTTCATATTTGGTATACAACATCTCTTGGTGGGTCCGATTAAAGTTGTTGAAATCGGGTCTATAGTTAATATGTGGGCTCTCTGCTGGAGCCAATGTTTAACTTAGTGCCGTATGAGGAAATTTCTTTAAAAATCGTATTCTTCAGATCCACCAGTCAGAATTCTTTAATGTTTAGTATCTGACATCTCTAGGGGTGTCAGATTCAAGTTTTTTTCAAATCGAGTCCATGGCTTGATATTTGGGCATGTTCACTCGGTCAAAGACCCAGGGAACACCCTCGCGATTGTATATTCAATATCACGTGTTTACTGTGGTATAACCTCCACTTGTATAGGGTTTCATCATTGCTGAAGAAACAAATCGCTGTCTTCGTTTGACGAAATAACTTAGTCAATTGTGTTTACATATTTTTGCAGTTAAATATCTGTTACAAATGTTGCCAGTACTGTTTCGCGAGTGTGAAAACTTAATTTGTTTTTTTTAACTTTTGAGTATAAAACAACTGATATTGCTGACGTGGAGGCAGTCATATATATACTATTCAAAGAAGTTGGGGATATCCAAACTGATGTTCATATTTTCTGAAGGTGGTATTGGATACGCGTGATTGGATACATCAATATGTTACCAAGTTTAGTGTGGATCATGAATGTCACCGGCCCACGAACACTTCGTGTAGATTTTTCGCACTGGCGCCGCGGTAATGTCTGTGGGGTACCTTTTGAAAAGTTTTATTTGTACTGGACGGGATTTTTCAGAGGTCTCATCGTTCTTTTCTTGGTATAAACTAGTTCATCAATAGTTTCTGGTCGAAACGTAACTTTTGAGTTATGCGAAGACTGACACGTGACGAACGTTGACGTGCCGTTGGTATGTTGGAAGCTGGCAACAGACAGACTGCAGTGGCTCTACTCAATCGGTGATTAGCAGATTGTGGTTACTCTACCGTCAGACAGGTAATGTTGATGACAGACGTCGGACAGTTCATCCAGGGCGACAACTGCTAACCAAGATCGTTTCATCCGAACCACAGCATTAAATAACCGCCACCAAAGTGCCTCAGAAATTGGACAGCAGCTGCACCGGGCGATCGATTTGCGCGTCAGTGGTCCGACTACCCGAAATCGCCTACACAGCTGGAAATTGTACGCTCGACGACCTCGAAAATTCCACGTTTGACTGAACATCACATCGCAGCAAGGCGCAATTAGTGTGGAGCCCGACAGCGCTGGGAAAATCGTCGGTGGAGCAACGTCATGTTTTCCGATGAATCGAGGTTCACTCTCCACTTCCACTACAGGCGAAACAGAGTGTAGCGACGACGGAACGAACGATACCATGACGTAACCGTTAGGCAGCACGATCGTGGTGGATCGGTTACGGTGTGGGGAGGCATAACCATGTCAAGCAGAACATCATTACATGTCACCCAAGGGCTTGTCACAGGCCAGTACCACCGTGACAACATGTTAGCAGCTCATGTGGTGCCATTTGCGCGACGTCATGGCCGTCGATTCATTTTCCAAGTCTACAACGCAAGAGCACACAGGGCCATTATCACTACAGAGTTCCTCCAGGAGCAGATCATCGCTACACTGCCTTGGCCAGCACTAAGTCCAGACCTTTCAACAATCGAGCACGTCTAGGATATGCTTGGCAAGCGCCTACGGCAACGTCAACAGCCCCCTCCCGGTGTGCATGAACTCGCTGCTGCACTGCGGGAAGAATGGAGTAACATCAGTCAAGCTGATAATGGACGTTTGGTGAGGAGTATGCCACGTCGGATCTGCGCTTGTCTCGCGAACCGAGGAGTATTTACAAGGTATTGAAGTCTTGGACTGAATGTGGTAAATTCTCTGACTGACCGCTCATGTCTTCTACAATGCTGAAAATATAAATATATTTCTTCATATATCTCACTTTTATCAAATATCCCCTGTTTTTTTATAGAATATATATATATATTTAAAAACGAGTGGACTGCTAAGCCAGTTTTCCCATCCGCTGCTTCCTCCTCACAATACACCCACAGTGCTCGTCATAAGAGCAATATCAAATGACATAATAACGACAATAGCATATTTTCTCACCAGCTTCGTTTGAAAATATTTTATTTTCCGTCATCGCTTGTGGCATATTTTTTTTTATCTTATACCTGTTGAAGGTATAGCCCATGTGTTATATATTATCTATAACACATACCCCTATGTCATATAGATTGGAGAACGGACTATAGTCTTTTTCTATATTATAATATAATGATGACATTCGCAAAATTGTTTATAAATCGTGTCAAATCTGGTGAAATTGATTATCAAACATATTTTTGTCATAAAGCATAAGAATTGAGGCGTAAGTATATTTTCTGTAATTGTTTTCCCAGTTACAGGGCCACTTTCTAAGGGGAACTATACTCTATCAGTAGTATGCTATGTGGTTTTTGATCCTATTCTGGGGGAGCAGGATGGGGGAGCAGGGGGGGGGGGAGCAGGGTGGATGACGTCATCATAATTAAAATGTTACGTAAGGAAATTAATATTACTTAATGATTTTTTTTTTAATCACTTTAATAATTAATGTAATTAATGACTGTTGCATAATTAATGTAATTAATGTAATTAATGAGTGTAATTAGGGTTGATTATAATAATTAGTATATTAATAAATGAATTAATATTGACGTACTGGACATATGCGCATGCTATCGACTGACTGACCCGCATCACGTGTCTGGGTGTCATTAAATCTATTTTTTCTTTTCAAACGCCAACTACTGACAGATGTTGAAGCAATTAAATCTATTGTCACACTTTAACGACCGGTCATAAATATCGTTAGACTGGACATGCTATCATGTATTTAAAAATCAATATATCACGTGACAAGATGTGTCTTGCTTTTACCTGAAGACTGTGAACGACTCCATTGTGGCTATTTTTATAGGTATAATTTGATTTAATAACTTGGCGTGATTCTTACATATTAATAATGCAAGTTTATTCTTCTCGTTTTTATGGCTGTCGAAAAACTCTCATAGACCAAGATATTCTGATTTTACCCCTCACGCGATAAAGTATTTTTTTAACGGTCCAATTTCTACGTTATGACGAGTTCTCAAAAAAAAAAAATCACAAGAGAAATCGCCATGAGACTACTGTACACGGGGGAGAGGCTATACATGGCTGTACTTTATGCCCCAATACTTTGATGAATTAACGGATCATCTGAAAACCCACCAAGAAGGTGCTTTGAACTGTCAATTTTGTGTTTCAATAGCAAATTCAACAAAAGAGAGAGGCAGTGTACATCGAACAGACGTCGATGTCAAGATGTTCCAGTGGACGTTTTGTCTGAAATCCTATACTAGGAAAGATACATTAGAAAAAAACATGGAGAAATGTCAAAACTCGACATTTAACTGCGCGATTTGCGGGTTTCAGCTGATTCAACTTAACCGTCATCGCGCCACAAGTAGCAGAAATGCACAACTCGATTGGCCGGTGGAGACGTTCCTCATCAAATAAGGGGGGGTCAAACGAGGTTATGAGGAGGGGTGAAGGAGACAAGTGTGCGGTCATATGTTTAAAATTTTAATAACCTTAATTGCTATGATGTAATCCCCTTAATAAATAGCGTATATTCATTTAATATAATATATTAATAATTTTCGTTAAATAATTCATTTTTTATTCCACACCCCTGTATCCCCTCACAGTACCTAAAAGTTTCATGAACTCCCCTCCTCCAGGTCATCCAATACTAAAACACTTTTGGAAACCGCTCTCCCCCGCCCCCACCATAATCTTAAAAAGAGCTGCTTTGTCACAAACACACACCTTTTTAACCAATCAGACACCTCCGTTATCCCACACCCTCACCGTCACACCCCTGTATCCCCTCACAGTACCTAAAACTTTCATGAACTCCCCTCCTCCAGGTCATCCAATACTAAAAAAAACTTTTGGAAACCTCTCTCCCCCTCCCCCAACCCTCACAATAGCTAAATTATCTCGAACCCCTGTTCAGTTCTCTAAATGTAATGGACATGTCAGACCCCCGAATACGCCTCCCCCACAATTTTTGAGCGATCAAATTACCCCGATTAGTCTCCTCTCATAACTTACCACACTCTTAACCCGTATTTACTATGAGATTGTCCCCCTAATAAATAGCGTATGTTCATTTAATATAATATATTAATAATTTTCGTTAAATAATTCATTCCACAAGACACTTGTCGAAAAAACAAAATGGTGGATTAGTTTGACAGAAATACGCGTATCGATTTATTCAGGAATGTCTGTCGGTTGTGTCCTTGGGCAAGACACTTCATCCCTATTGACCATGTGGGGGCATGGTGACGCTGTGCACTAAGGCGTACTGCACGTCGATGGAGCACCTGTCTTCAACCAATGCAGACCCTGTGTAGAATCTTGACAGTTGCTTGCCGTTGCTCGGTGGCTCTCTCCGGCTTCCCCCACCCGTAAAACTGTCGTGGTCATGATTAGTTATTGTGCAGACTTTAAACACCAATAAATAAATATAAATAAATAGTCGGTTATCAAAACAGCCCTTAAGTGTTTAACAGTTAATTGTGGGCCAGTGCGTTTAAAAATGAAAAAATTGGGTGATAGCACTACGGACTGTGTTTAATCATAGAAAAATCACACCCGCGCTATTACTAACCTGTATGATTTATTTTTGAACGTTCGCTGAAGAATAACCCACCCATCTAAGTAAAAGCATGAAAGAGCTAATATTATCTAATTACCTATGTGGGGGTGGGGTGGTCGGTAACGTTGTGAACTAGGGCGTACTACCTTCCGCCAATGATAACCCTGTGTAGAACTTTGACAGTTGTTTGCCTCTGCACGATGGTTTTTTCCGGATTGCTCCAACTGTCGTTAAATAAATGAAAAAAACTACAATTCTATAATAACAGGCCAAGCCAACAGTACTTTCACCCCCCTCATTTTAATAGTTGAAAAGCGCTGTTACTCGATCAAAAAAAAATGGTAAAAGGATATGCGACTCTGTATTAGCCACCCAAATTTGCGAGACTTGGGAAAATATAACCCACCTAGAGCTGCACCAAAGCTACGTACACTATTCGAACTCCCGCATTGTGTCCTTGGGCAAGTTAATTTACCCCGATTATCCACATGGGAGCGCGATGACGGCGTGTAATAAGGTGTACTGCACGTCGGTGATACGCATATTTTAGAACAATCTAACCCTGCTTGTGCGGATTTCCGACGTTGGTGAGATGACAGTTACTCGTCGTTGCTCTGTGGTTCTCTTTGGATATTCCGGAGTCTACCCGTAAAATTGTCACGTTTAATTATAACTTGAACTTGATGTCCGGGTGTAATGAAATAGCGTATTTTCTGCAGACATTCTAAATAAACGCAGCTGGTTTACAGACCTGTATATATTTTTTTTTTTCAATTGAGTAAAAATATATGATAGTTACTGATGTAACACGCCGATTAGTATGTTTAATGAATCTAACTACGCCATTCCGACCGACCCTTTGCCCACCATGATCACAACAAACGTTTCAATTCTCTCTCTCTCCCTCTCTCTCTCTCTCTCACCGATACAGTACGGGTGGAAACTAATTGCGTTCAAGCTGTTGTTTTTTTTCTAGGTTTTACCACCCCCCTTACAGCGCAAATCGAAATAAAATCTGATTCATTGAACCATACTACAGTGCATGTCAAAATTAATTTTTGAACGCCATTTTTTCTATGTGCCACTATCAGCATCTATGACCATAGCGTAACTTTGTGGTAAAATGCTTATTTTTGTACAAAACTCAAGACTTTCTCTGACAAATGCCTATATAAAAACAAGATAATACGCGAGAATGACTTGTGTGCCTGTTTTTTGTTGATAAAATATGGCATGACCACATTCCCGAATATTAATAATGTACCCGCTTAATAACAGCCGAATTTTTATCGGATCACAGTTTTTGAATTGAATAATTGCCGATTTTTTTATTAAATCACATTCAGTAATTTATGTAGATTTCCTGAACTGGGCGAAGGTCAAGAAAGGCACTCTGTAGTTTAGGAGACTCCACAAATAAAAACAAAATAAAAACTCTTAGATATCTTGCATTTTTTTAATTATCCATATTAACCAGAAATCAAAACTAGTCAAATTAATTAGAATTAAATTACAAATGGATATGAAATTTGCAGTAAAATGAACACTGGTATATGCTGCTGGCCGCATTTTTAGTTGTCTGTAATGGCTGTTGTTCAGAATGTCACCCTATTGGGGTGAGTTTTCGCTTTTTCGTCCAGTTTCATGAGAGCTTCCACGAAGTCCGTTCCACATTCGCAATCTTTTCCAGGGGCCATTCTTCAAAGGCTGGTCCATCGCAACTTTGCGGAGATATTGTTTTCTGGACGACAAACTGCAATATGATCTGGGTTTCCGATCAGACCCCTTGGGATATTTTGATCTTTAAGGATGTTTGCCAAAATCTTCCACCCTGTCGGTTGAAAATCTTTTCTTTTTCGCAGCAGATCATTTATTAGATCACACATATTGGAGCCCGAAATTGTGATTCCGTTATACACGAGTCGATCTTTCTCATCCCAGGATAAATTGGGTATATTCTTTATTATCTGGAGTAACAAAAGCGCCTTCTGCTGCATGGAATCTGGTATAACGGCTAACCAGTCCGGATGATTTTCCACTGAAAAACTAGTCGTTAAGGAGTGTGGTTTGGTGGTTTCTTTGCGTAAATTTGATTGGCGCTGAAAGATTGTCTGGTTCAGCAGCCCTTTCTCTTCAGAACCCGATGTTGAAGATTCAGGAATTGGTCTCATACCCTGGTCTATGGGCGGGACAGCTACAGTATTCAGGGGTGTGCGTATTTCCTGCAACTGTTCACTCCCCCATGGTTCAATACACTGAATTCTGCTTGAGTCATCTATAGGTTTTTCCCTCAGTGGTTCCCCCATCACTAGCGATTTTACTGGCTCTAGCTTATTTGCAAGCCCCAAAATATTTCCACTTGTTAATGCATTGTTCCAACTAAAGGCTGATTTCATATGCACTGGAGGATAGGGTGGCTCGTTACAGACAGATCTGGTTGTTAACTCGGCTGTATTTGAGTTCGCTCCCCCTATAGTGTGTTTAAAATTTACATTTTTGTGTAATTTTCGTCTGTGTCGATAATAATTAGTTTTATGAGAGTAAGATTTTTGACACAATTCACAGACGTAGCGTGAATTCATCATTTTCAGAAGCGAGTTAATAGAGTGGCAATACAGTTCCAACACTGCCATTTATATGTATGAATAGGATGGGTCCCACCCCAACCTGTCAATCGCTGATTGGCTAATTATATATCAAGATAAGGTGGGTTCTACCCCAACCTACTGATCATTGGTTACTTCCAATTCTCACGCAGTGCATTGTGGGAAATTCCAGTGGTAGAGCTCTGAGGTAAAATAAGTTACAAATTGATATAGTTTACTTCAAAAAAAAAAGAAACATCAAAGTCACATTCATGACAAGCCGAGGTAGCACATCTGAACCACCAACTCTACACTGTTTAATCAGATAATCCATTTAATCAGATAATTACATGTGCATATCGGTTTTTCATTGGTTTTTCATCAGTTTCCATCAGTTTTTCATTGGTTTTTATCGGTTTTCATTGGTTTTTATCGGTTTTACAATTCGATAAAACGGTTTTTAGTGATTTTACAATTCGATAAAACGGTTTTTAGTGATTTAAATCACGTAAAATGATCACTAATTACCACTAATTGATCACTAATGGTCACTAATTGCCACTAATTAGTGATCAATTGATCACTTATTGATCACTAATTGCCACTAATTAGTGATCAATTGATCACTAATTGCCACTAATTAGTGATCAATTGATCACTAATTGCCACTAATTAGTGATCAATTGATCACTAATTACCACTAATTGATCACTAATTACAACTAATTGATCACTAATTACCACTAATTGATCACTAATTACCACTAATTGATCACTAATTACCACTAATTTATCACAACACTAATTGATCACTAATTAGTGGCAATTAGTGGTAATTAGTTAGTGGTAATTAGTGATCAATTAGTGGTAATTAGTGATCAATTAGTGGTAATTAGTGATCAATTAGTTGTAATTAGTGATCAATTAGTGGTAATTAGTGATCAATTGATCACTAATTAGTGGCAATTAGTGATCAATTGATCACTAATTAGTGGCAATTAGTGATCAATAAGTGATCAATTGATCACTAATTAGTGGCAATTAGTGACCATTAGTGATCAATTAGTGGTAATTAGTGATCATTTTACGTGATTTAAATCACTAAAAACCGTTTTATCGAATTGTAAAATCACTAAAAACCGTTTTATCGAATTGTAAAACCGACAAAAACCAATGAAAACCGATAAAAACCAATGAAAAACTGATGGAAACTGATGAAAAACCAATGAAAAACCGATATGCACATGTAATTATCTGATTAAATGGATTATCTGATTAAACAGTGTAGAGTTGGTGGTTCAGATGTGCTACCTCGGCTTGTCATGAATGTGACTTTGATGTTTCTTTTTTTTTTGAAGTAAACTATATCAATTTGTAACTTATTTTACCTCAGAGCTCTACCACTGGAATTTCCCACAATGCACTGCGTGAGAATTGGAAGTAACCAATGATCAGTAGGTTGGGGTAGAACCCACCTTATCTTGATATATAATTAGCCAATCAGCGATTGACAGGTTGGGGTGGGACCCATCCTATTCATACATATAAATGGCAGTGTTGGAACTGTATTGCCACTCTATTAACTCGCTTCTGAAAATGATGAATTCACGCTACGTCTGTGAATTGTGTCAAAAATCTTACTCTCATAAAACTAATTATTATCGACACAGACGAAAATTACACAAAAATGTAAATTTTAAACACACTATAGGGGGAGCGAACTCAAATACAGCCGAGTTAACAACCAGATCTGTCTGTAACGAGCCACCCTATCCTCCAGTGCATATGAAATCAGCCTTTAGTTGGAACAATGCATTAACAAGTGGAAATATTTTGGGGCTTGCAAATAAGCTAGAGCCAGTAAAATCGCTAGTGATGGGGGAACCACTGAGGGAAAAACCTATAGATGACTCAAGCAGAATTCAGTGTATTGAACCATGGGGGAGTGAACAGTTGCAGGAAATACGCACACCCCTGAATACTGTAGCTGTCCCGCCCATAGACCAGGGTATGAGACCAATTCCTGAATCTTCAACATCGGGTTCTGAAGAGAAAGGGCTGCTGAACCAGACAATCTTTCAGCGCCAATCAAATTTACGCAAAGAAACCACCAAACCACACTCCTTAACGACTAGTTTTTCAGTGGAAAATCATCCGGACTGGTTAGCCGTTATACCAGATTCCATGCAGCAGAAGGCGCTTTTGTTACTCCAGATAATAAAGAATATACCCAATTTATCCTGGGATGAGAAAGATCGACTCGTGTATAACGGCATCACAATTTCGGGCTCCAATATGTGTGATCTAATAAATGATCTGCTGCGAAAAAGAAAAGATTTTCAACCGACAGGGTGGAAAATTTTGGCAAACATCCTTAAAGATCAAAATATCCCAAGGGGTCTGATCGGAAACCCAGATCATATTGCAGTTTGTCGTCCAGAAAACAATATCTCCGCAAAGTTGCGATGGACCAGCCTTTGAAGAATGGCCCCTGGAAAAGATTGCGAATGTGGAACGGACTTCGTGGAAGCTCTCATGAAACTGGACGAAAAAGCGAAAACTCACCCCAATAGGGTGACATTCTGAACAACAACCATTACAGACAACTAAAAATGCGGCCAGCAGCATATACCAGTGTTCATTTTACTGCAAATTTCATATCCATTTGTAATTTAATTCTAATTAATTTGACTAGTTTTGATTTCTGGTTAATATGGATAATTAAAAAAATGCAAGATATCTAAGAGTTTTTATTTTGTTTTTATTTGTGGAGTCTCCTAAACTACAGAGTGCCTTTCTTGACCTTCGCCCAGTTCAGGAAATCTACATAAATTACTGAATGTGATTTAATAAAAAAATCGGCAATTATTCAATTCAAAAACTGTGATCCGATAAAAATTCGGCTGTTATTAAGCGGGTACATTATTAATATTCGGGAATGTGGTCATGCCATATTTTATCAACAAAAAACAGGCACACAAGTCATTCTCGCGTATTATCTTGTTTTTATATAGGCATTTGTCAGAGAAAGTCTTGAGTTTTGTACAAAAATAAGCATTTTACCACAAAGTTACGCTATGGTCATAGCTGCTGATAGTGGCACATAGAAAAAATGGCGTTCAAAAATTAATTTTGACATGCACTGTAGTATGGTTCAATGAATCAGATTTTATTTCGATTTGCGCTGTAAGGGGGGTGGTAAAACCTAGAAAAAAAACAACAGCTTGAACGCAATTAGTTTCCACCCGTACTGTATCGGTGAGAGAGAGAGAGAGGGAGAGAGAGAGAATTGAAACGTTTGTTGTGATCATGGTGGGCAAAGGGTCGGTCGGAATGGCGTAGTTAGATTCATTAAACATACTAATCGGCGTGTTACATCAGTAACTATCATATATTTTTACTCAATTGAAAAAAAAAATATATACAGGTCTGTAAACCAGCTGCGTTTATTTAGAATGTCTGCAGAAAATACGCTATTTCATTACACCCGGACATCAAGTTCAAGTTATAATTAAACGTGACAATTTTACGGGTAGACTCCGGACTATCCAAAGAGAACCACAGAGCAACGACGAGTAACTGTCATCTCACCAACGTCGGAAATCCGCACAAGCAGGGTTAGATTGTTCTAAAATATGCGTATCACCGACGTGCAGTACACCTTATTACACGCCGTCATCGCGCTCCCATGTGGATAATCGGGGTAAATTAACTTGCCCAAGGACACAATGCGGGAGTTCGAATAGTGTACGTAGCTTTGGTGCAGCTCTAGGTGGGTTATATTTTCCCAAGTCTCGCAAATTTGGGTGGCTAATACAGAGTCGCATATCCTTTTACCATTTTTTTTTGATCGAGTAACAGCGCTTTTCAACTATTAAAATGAGGGGGGTGAAAGTACTGTTGGCTTGGCCTGTTATTATAGAATTGTAGTTTTTTTTCATTTATTTAACGACAGTTGGAGCAATCCGGAAAAAACCATCGTGCAGAGGCAAACAACTGTCAAAGTTCTACACAGGGTTATCATTGGCGGAAGGTAGTACGCCCTAGTTCACAACGTTACCGACCACCCCACCCCCACATAGGTAATTAGATAATATTAGCTCTTTCATGCTTTTACTTAGATGGGTGGGTTATTCTTCAGCGAACGTTCAAAAATAAATCATACAGGTTAGTAATAGCGCGGGTGTGATTTTTCTATGATTAAACACAGTCCGTAGTGCTATCACCCAATTTTTTCATTTTTAAACGCACTGGCCCACAATTAACTGTTAAACATTTAAGGGCTGTTTTGATAACCGACTATTTATTTATATTTATTTATTGGTGTTTAAAGTCTGCACAATAACTAATCATGACCACGACAGTTTTACGGGTGGGGGAAGCCGGAGAGAGCCACCGAGCAACGGCAAGCAACTGTCAAGATTCTACACAGGGTCTGCATTGGTTGAAGACAGGTGCTCCATCGACGTGCAGTACGCCTTAGTGCACAGCGTCACCATGCCCCCACATGGTCAATAGGGATGAAGTGTCTTGCCCAAGGACACAACCGACAGACATTCCTGAATAAATCGATACGCGTATTTCTGTCAAACTAATCCACCATTTTGTTTTTTCGACAAGTGTCTTGTGGAATGAATTATTTAACGAAAATTATTAATATATTATATTAAATGAACATACGCTATTTATTAGGGGGACAATCTCATAGTAAATACGGGTTAAGAGTGTGGTAAGTTATGAGAGGAGACTAATCGGGGTAATTTGATTGCTCAAAAATTGTGGGGGAGGCGTATTCGGGGGTCTGACATGTCCATTACATTTAGAGAACTGAACAGGGGTTCGAGATAATTTAGCTATTGTGAGGGTTGGGGGAGGGGGAGAGAGGTTTCCAAAAGTTTTTTTTAGTATTGGATGACCTGGAGGAGGGGAGTTCATGAAAGTTTTAGGTACTGTGAGGGGATACAGGGGTGTGACGGTGAGGGTGTGGGATAACGGAGGTGTCTGATTGGTTAAAAAGGTGTGTGTTTGTGACAAAGCAGCTCTTTTTAAGATTATGGTGGGGGCGGGGGAGAGCGGTTTCCAAAAGTGTTTTAGTATTGGATGACCTGGAGGAGGGGAGTTCATGAAACTTTTAGGTACTGTGAGGGGATACAGGGGTGTGGAATAAAAAATGAATTATTTAACGAAAATTATTAATATATTATATTAAATGAATATACGCTATTTATTAAGGGGATTACATCATAGCAATTAAGGTTATTAAAATTTTAAACATATGACCGCACACTTGTCTCCTTCACCCCTCCTCATAACCTCGTTTGACCCCCCCCCCCCCCCCCCCTTATTTGATGAGGAACGTCTCCACCGGCCAATCGAGTTGTGCATTTCTGCTACTTGTGGCGCGATGACGGTTAAGTTGAATCAGCTGAAACCCGCAAATCGCGCAGTTAAATGTCGAGTTTTGACATTTCTCCATGTTTTTTTCTAATGTATCTTTCCTAGTATAGGATTTCAGACAAAACGTCCACTGGAACATCTTGACATCGACGTCTGTTCGATGTACACTGCCTCTCTCTTTTGTTGAATTTGCTATTGAAACACAAAATTGACAGTTCAAAGCACCTTCTTGGTGGGTTTTCAGATGATCCGTTAATTCATCAAAGTATTGGGGCATAAAGTACAGCCATGTATAGCCTCTCCCCCGTGTACAGTAGTCTCATGGCGATTTCTCTTGTGATTTTTTTTTTTTGAGAACTCGTCATAACGTAGAAATTGGACCGTTAAAAAAATACTTTATCGCGTGAGGGGTAAAATCAGAATATCTTGGTCTATGAGAGTTTTTCGACAGCCATAAAAACGAGAAGAATAAACTTGCATTATTAATATGTAAGAATCACGCCAAGTTATTAAATCAAATTATACCTATAAAAATAGCCACAATGGAGTCGTTCACAGTCTTCAGGTAAAAGCAAGACACATCTTGTCACGTGATATATTGATTTTTAAATACATGATAGCATGTCCAGTCTAACGATATTTATGACCGGTCGTTAAAGTGTGACAATAGATTTAATTGCTTCAACATCTGTCAGTAGTTGGCGTTTGAAAAGAAAAAATAGATTTAATGACACCCAGACACGTGATGCGGGTCAGTCAGTCGATAGCATGCGCATATGTCCAGTACGTCAATATTAATTCATTTATTAATATACTAATTATTATAATCAACCCTAATTACACTCATTAATTACATTAATTACATTAATTATGCAACAGTCATTAATTACATTAATTATTAAAGTGATTAAAAAAAAAATCATTAAGTAATATTAATTACCTTACGTAACATTTTAATTATGATGACGTCATCCACCCTGCTCCCCCCTGCTCCCCCATCCTGCTCCCCCAGAATAGGATCAAAAACCACATAGCATACTACTTCTATCATTCACTTGAATTCGTAGCCTTGTTACGCACCAACAGCTTTTCCGGGCACATCACATGTATTCATGCCCAACAAGAGAAAGCAGTCGAGTCCACTCCAGATGAGTCGACATTTTGACACGAAATCATTCCCAAAACCCTTTTAAAAATGCAGAAAAGAACAAAAATGGTCGGTATAAGATAAATACAACAATACCATAGTGTGTTTTGATATGTTTGATATCTCAACGAGTTGAAAGTGAGTTTTTTTCGCTCGGCAAGCCTCGCGAAAAAAACTCACTTTCAACTCGTTGAGATATCAAACATATCAAAACACACTATGGTATTATCGTATATATATCCATTCAACAAGAGGATAATCCTTTTGGTATCGCTTATTTATTTGAAATATGTGACAATTTCAGTCATTTCAGTCAGGCCAGTATTATGCCCCCGCAAAGGAGAGATATAGCAAAAACCTTCGTCCGTCTGTCCGCCTATCCGTCCGTCCGTCAGTCCGAAGTTTGTTTATGGCATAACTTGAACAAAAGTTAAGGGATTTCAATTCCTTTTGGTATATGTCTCTGCACCAACAATATCTACGTCACGGTCGATGACCAGATATATCCTATGAAAATTGTGGAAGTTATTGTCCATTGTTTCAAAAATACCGGTCGATTATTTTCGGTATGTATCTGTAGCAACATTGTCTACGTCAAGTTCGATGGTCACCAATATCCGATGAAAATTATGGGAGTTATTGCCCTCTGTATAAAAAAATACCGTGTAATGCTTGGTTATGGTATAACTTTAACAATAGTAACCGGCTTTCAATTATTTTCGGTATATATATCTATAGCAACACGTTCGACGCCAAGTTCGATGATCAGCGATATCCGATGAAAAATGTGGGAGTTATTGCCCTTTGTTAGAAAATACCGTGAACTGCTGGTCTTTCTTTGTTCCCAAATGCATTTTGTAGGATTTAGAGTAGTTATATGCGAAATAAAAATTTGACTACTCTGAACCCCCCCCCCCCCCCCCCCCACCCCCCACCCCCTCCAGGTCAGTTACGTTATTTTTTCAGATTAAACATATTTTATTTGCAAACAAGAAAACAAAGGGACAAGTGCTCAGCACTTAGCTAGGCCTCCTCTCTATTACATTTGGCAATCCAGTATGTTATTCTAGCAGCTGACAATGTACAAAAATAATAATGTTTTTTGCAGATTAAAAAGACAAAAGGAAAAGAACAAAGGCATTAACGAACAAATATGTAGTAGAAAGATAAGGCAAAGGCGAAGAGAAAAGAGCTCTAGTTAATTTAGATACATTGATTAATAATTGCTGTATAAAACTTTCCACTAATCTAGGCTAACACACACTTACACACTCACATACATCCAGAATTTCTTCTATTCTGACTGCGGCTCAGTTTCTTTTTCCTTTTTTTTGGCTCCAAGACGTGTTTTTTCGGATTTAGAGTGATTTAATGCGGAAAAGGCACCTATACCCTCCTCCAATTGGGGGGTGTGTGGGGGGGAGTGGGTGGGGGTGGGAGAGGGATTAGCTTTGCTTGGCGTTGCAAGCCTCTTGTTATCCTTTACGATAGCTATAAGTAGGATGGGACGAAGAAGCCAAAAAAGTGTACACAACGGCAAATAACTGTCAACTAACAACCGAGGCCCCGGCGAAACACGGTTGTTCGCTCGAATCCAATCAGGCAATAGGTTCGAAACGGAATGCAATCCACTTCCCAATAGACACGATGCCAGTACAGTCTTATTATTTCTGTCTGTCTTTCATGTGTAACCAATATCAATGTGCATGCTGGTTAGACTGTCTCATGCCATGGAACCGCAAGTACAAGTAGATGGGCATGTCAGTTGTATATGAGAGGTTGAACAATTTATGCACATGGCAACAAAAGGTATTCCGTGCAGACATTTCGGCACAAACCAGTATATAGACTCTATGTGTGGAACGTACGTTCTTTCGTTAGAACCGTATAGGTGGGCATTCTGATTCACATTACTTGAAGATGTAGCTTTGAATGTATCACTTTAAAAGTGTTTGGACATTTTCTATTCTGAATATTCTGCTGATGATATCTTAGCAACGGTACTAAATTCAAAGGAGAACTGACCGGGTATCAGCAAAGTGGGCGATCAGAAAGTCATACATCTGCTTTAGCTTTGCAAATGACGCATTCTTCCAGTCGACCGATATAGACGTCATCACACGTCTCCGCGATTAATAGGTTCGCTTTTTCGATTACCTGAAATATTCCAACGGATTACATCTAAACATAGGCGGAGGACTATTTGAAGGTTAGCCTGTCCCATTTTAGAGCAACGCCGAATTCTTGAACGAATTAGACTGGTAACATGGGAGCTTGAGATTCGTTGTTATTAAAAGATTGAATGGAGAATTTTCTTTTTGTTGGAGAATGAAATCGCTGATCAAGGCTTAGCACGCCACTGATGTATTCCTCATATAAATTTGAATAAAGATCATCGCGACCCATTTTAAAGGTGTTAGGTAATACAAATAAATTGTCATAATAAGCAACAAAATAAAATTCAATAGATTAAACGGGATGGAAAGGGAAATTGAACACATGAGTTATACTATTTGGATAACATTTCATTAAACTCTCACATTCTTACGTAAGCATTTATGGGCATGTTGTGGCATAGCTACTCACATTTATATACTAATGACCAATGATTTTTGCTAATTACTTTTCAGGTTGATTTAATTGTCCCTATGCCTGTCGAGGGAGTCATTATACAAGGATGGAAGGACTCAGGTGGTTCCAAGTCTCTACGTTCATTCAGTATTGCTTATGGGGTCAACATGAGTGACCTGATTACGTATGAAGATCCAACAGGAAATCAGGTACTCTTGTGTATATAAAAGGAGGTCACACCCCTCCCAGTATATAACTAAAATAACGAAAGTAATTCAGTAAACTCAGTTGCAAACTTGTCAAAGTCTCACCCCCTAATGTACTGTACTGGTTTCGCAAATGATACTATCAACTGGCGTCAACTATTTACTTAAAAAGCGATAGGTGTTTACGAGGCGTTGGAGAACTGAAAGCCTTTGAATACGGCTGTTCTTGTTAAACATTGTTTATTTATGGCAATATCATGTTCATTGAATCAGGTCTTGTTTCCAGCGCTAATAATTTGTCTGCGAGCGCGGTGGCTTAGTAGGTGGAGGTGCAGGTTGCAGGCCGAGAGGTGCTCGGTTCAAATCTCACTAGCCGCGACCGCGTTATCCCTGGGCAAGACACTTTATCCCAGTTGTACGCGTGAGGGCACGGTGGCGTTGTGTACTAAGACATACTGCACGTCGATGGCGCACTAGTCTTCAACCAATGCTAACCCTGCTTGTGTGGAGTTAGTATGTTGGGAAGTCTGACAGTTGCTTGCTGTTGCTCGATGATTCTCGCCGGGTACTGCAGTTAAAACTGTCCGACACTAGGTGACCCTATCTGTCGAAAGTGTCGATAGGTCCTAATAAATAAATAATAATTTGCACATTAGAGAAGCGAGAGAAGTGATAGTTCGGCGGTAAGAATATTGCGGCTTCTCCACTGGAAGTTCGGATAGCTGAATTAGAAGAGGAACCTTCCGACTTTGAGAAGAATGAGAAACAATATCAGAAAAATGTTACAGATCTGGGAACATTTTGTAATTATTTGATTTGGTTTCTTAAAATAAAGAGGTTATTTAATACATTTTTTTTGCACATCCGCCGAGATATTAGCCCTCGATAATTTCAAATCAGCATTCGACCCTCGGACTTAGGCTGATAAAAACTTACCTCGGCTGATATCTCAGTCTATATGAAACTAACGAAGTTATAACCTCTAAATATTTCGTTTATAATAATTATAATGATGATCAAAAATGTGTTTTCTATCGTGGGTGATGAAATGTCGCGATCTAACAGATGGTTAGAATAGGATCTTGCAACCATTTCCATCAGTATGCTACATGAAACGTTAATATCGCCGTAATGACAGAATGAAGTAAACTGCAGTATCACGTCTCCCATGCCGTCCACGGCAACAACACTGGCAAACTAATCAATAATACATAAGCGGAACGACACGCATGTGAATGGGTTAATTGATAAGGCATGAGTGCCTGCGCGGAAGGATAAAACGTGTGGCCGCACGCCTCGAATCTTATCATTCCGTGATGGTACAAGTGCCATATCGATTAACCCATTCACACGCGTGTGTCGTTCTGTCTTTATTACACGCCTTCACGTCTATAAAAAACAATTATTTGAAGGCCATACAGCAATTCATTTGACAACTATCAACAAAAAGAACACATTTTATAGCCAATCAAATTTGCGAGGGGAAACCTTGTTACTATTTCGTGCCCTGAGTTCCAGTGTGTCTACTGGCACATGGAACACATTGGAACTCAGGGAATGATTTTCAGCTATCACTAGCGATTCAGGTTGTAATTGCGTTGCACGATTTGCAGAAAATTCCAGTGAAATGTCGCTTCGATTAAAAAATAGTCCGTCAACGATTTCCGTTCCGCACATATGTGCAGAACAATTTTTCATTCTCCGCATGGTTTAATGTTGCTGTAGATGGGGATTACATAGAACAGGCGTGTAATAATTGCCCTCTCTCTTGTTTACAAATATTTTTAACTCTTTTGGCGCGACAGGCGACTAAAGTCGTCTGACGGCAGACCGCGGAAAGGCACTGCAGTAGTCATATTAGCAAACTGTGTGTGTCCATTTCCAAGTGCTTTTAACCCTTTACCCAACACAGACGATATCAAAATTTATTATTTTAAATATCATTTTTTCAAATTTTTCAAAAACTTTCAACAAAACCATATCACGTGACCCCTCGACTATGGTTTTATTGAAATTCTTTGAAAAATAATATTTTTTCAACAGCTGAAGTTCCACATTACAGCCAATTCGTTCAGAATGCATCCATGAACGACGATATCGTCCCTTGAAAGTATAAAGGTGCCATTTAAATATATACAGGAAATCATTTGAAAAACTGTCAATGAGATCATTAGAACGTCTTTTAAAATAATAACGCTTTAGCTAAAAACCTATACATTTTGTAAAATCTTTGATGAATATTAGGTGCTGAGAATTCTGTTTATCAGATTATTCCGCGCCAAAAGAGTTAAAGGGTTACTTGAAAAAGGTGTTTCCTGAAGAAACGTTAATTTTGTACGGGTCAAACGTTTTGTTTGATACTCTTGAGTTGCTACATTCCATCTTTCCTCTTCATCATGCGGTCTTTCACCAGACCTTTATTTCGATCGGTGATATATGTAATAATCAGATACATTGCTCTAAAGTTAGGAGGCAATGCAAAATCTAGTTGACAACAAGCAATGTTTCTTTAAACATCTGCTGTAAGTTGGTAAGCTAACAAAATTCGAACGCATAGTATAAGGGATGTGGTCTAGACTAAAGGTGACGTTTTAGTAACGTGGTGAAAAACAACTTAACAAAACGCTATCAAAACGTAAATTCAGAGGAAGTCGATACCTCCAAGAGAAATGTAAACCTTCTGATGATTGTAATACACTGATGTCCACATATATCGTTTAATTTAATGGCCCTGGCAATTGTTTATAGTCTACAAACAGCAAACCATATATTCAGGACAAACTGGACCTGTTCACTGCATTTATGTTATAGAAAAAAATCATGTTAACCCTTTACCTAACGAATCGCCCGCATCCACCAGCGTAATTTGCAAATTGAACCGTTAAAAAAAATAAATTTCTCGAAGTATTTCAACAAAACCATATCATGTGACCCCTCAATTGAACGAGCTCATTCCACTGAAGGGTCAGATGATATGGTTTTGTTGAATTTGTTTTTGAAACATTTAAAAAAATAGTAATTAAAATAATAAATTTGACTTTCTATACGTTGGGTAAAGGGTTAATTGACTAAAAACATTGTAATCTGTCAATAAGTTACTCAGATTTGGCTTCGACATATATATAATGTAGCCATATTATCTTTGTACCTTGTTTGACGGAGCCCTCAGATGAGCTCCGTCAAACATGAAATCGGCGGGGGGGGGGGGGGAGGGGGGGCGGTGGCTCAGTAGGTAGAGATGCAGGCTGCAAGACGAGAGGTCCTCGGTTCGAATCCCACCTGCGGCAACCGCGTTGTGTCATTGGGGAAGACACTTCTCCCCCATTGCCCACATGGCGCACGGTGTACTAAGGCGTATTGCACGTCGATGGTGTACTTGCATTCAACCAATGCTAACCCTGCTTGTGTGGAGTTAGTATGTTGGGGAGCTGACAGTTGCTCGTCGTTGCTCGGTGGTTCTCTCCGGGTACTCCGGCTTCCTCCACTCGTAAAACTGTTATGGTCATGATTAGCCATTGTGCAGAAATATGTGACCTTAAAAACACTAATAAAATAAATAAATAAATAAATAAATAAATAAATAAATAAACATGAAATCACAGAATAAATGCTCAGTTGATAACTCGAAAATAGGAAACTTACCCAACTCATGTCAATTGCATACTCCTGTTTATTGAATGTTTTCTGGCAAAGTGGATTCAAATAATTGGGTTCCGCTGGACTTTCCATTCTATTTTTTTCAGCTATTGTTCAATCCTTATAGTACTGAAATGTTTAAGCGGGTAACCGTTTGAAACCAGTTACCTACCTAACCGATTAGAAAAACCCCGTCAACCGATTATCTGAAATATCGATAGTGATCGTCATTCCACGATTAAAACGCAGTAAATCTGCCGCTTCTCCTTTATGATAGATTACACCTCGAAGCCGCATTATATATACTGAAAAATAATAGACTTTGGCGTTCAGGACTTCGTTAATGATCGGCAGTTTCCGTGAGAACTGAGTAATCGCAGAAACTATTCCACCGTATGTATACAAACGAACGATATCGAGTACTCGAATACTGCTTTCCAATTTCTATTGTTTTGACCCCAAATTCGGTGAAATTATGGCCAAGGATAACCGGATATTATCCAGTTATAGCTCTCGGTAAGGCGATTGTGAAAATGAGCAAACAAAACATTTCAGCCCAAAATTCTTATGTCAAAATATCGAACTTTCACACAACAGATATATCTCATAACGTAACTGTGAATTTAATGAATTCAGTCTTGTTCGATGGATTTCAGTGAGATTTTTTATTAACCCTTTACCTATATAATCGGAAGCTCCGCCTGTGTAATTTAAAAGTTGAGCAGTTGGTACAAAAAATATTTTAAAAAAATTAAGCCAGACCATATCATGTCGCATGATAAGGTTTTCTTATTTTTTTTTAAAAACTGTTGAATAAATTTTGATATCCTGTGCGTTGGGTAAAGGGTTTAATTTCTTAAATGCCTAGTTACATTATTGGAAAAATTCGCAGCCTGAGATTTGAACAATTCTCATCAATGTGCAGAGCGTTAAAACATGTTAATTTTGGTGTTTGCTGTATCGTTTGCAGATTTTCGTTCTCGACGAGAAGGCCACGGTAGAACAACCTCAGACCATTTACTTTGCAAGAGTGATATTGGCAACATTCATCAGAATTAATGTTATCGAATATGGAACTGAACCATGCTTAAAATTAGAAGTTATCGGATGTCCGAAACATGGTGAGCTGATAAATGTGCCATTCGTGCGTTAGTATTTAAGAAACAAAATACTGATTTTTTTTTATCTTTTATTTTTAAATACATATTCACTATAACAGCAGTCGTGGAAATCTGACGCAGGTATTCTTTTACGTCTATATGAGGAGCTCGTTCCAATGAGGGATTACATGATATGTTTTTAACGAAACTTTTTGAAAAATAATATGTTTATGCTGGTGAATTTGTATTTGTGGCAGGTACGTCCGATTTATTTATTTATTATTAAGGTTTAACGACACTTTAACAGCCAATATCATATCGTGTCGGTGACAGTTTTACGGGTGGAGGAAGCCGGAGTACCCGGAGAGAACCACCGAGCAACGACGAGCAGCTGCCAACTCCTCAACATCGTAACTCCGCACTGCAGCAGTCAGGGTTAGATTGGTTGAAGACATGCGCACCATCGACGTGCACCACCTTAGTACACGACGTCATCGTACCCCCGTGTGGACAATCGGGGTTAAGTGACTTGCCCAATGATACAACGCGGGAGTCCAATTCGATCGCTCAGACGGTCACCCATCCAAGGACGAGCCGGGCTCCACGTTGCTCAACTTCGGAGGTCTGACGAGAACCGGTTACCGCAACGCCACCGCTACCCCCAGGTACGTTCGATTCGTTGGGTAATGTCTTAGAGAATGTCGAGATACATGTTATAAAAGAAGGCAGGTAGTCTTTTTTTTAAATTTAGAAGTAGCCTCTTTCGTGTGATATTCGTCATTGTATGTGGTCATAGCCTGGGGCTTATTTTAACAATTTTCAAATATAAATATTTTTAACACACTGTTTCACCATAAAAGGGCCATAGGAATGATCGTGCTTTAAGAATAAATGTAGGGCTGATTCGAAAAACCTCGGTGTTTTTATAAAATGTAAACTCTGTTGCATGCTTCACATTGACGCTGATACAAATTGTTTTTCTATTTACTACAGGGAATTCCACGCATGCGTACACGGGGGATAAGAATTGTTGTACATGCCACTCTCCTCATGCCGAGCAGGGCGCGCTCTACGAATTTAACAAATTAATACTCTCTGTGTATAGTCAAAGATATACGCCCAGTTTCAGTAGAAAAGAAGTAAAACAAATATAAAGGGAAAAAATAAAACCAAACACAGACCAGTCACAAACCATCAGTGCTTCAATTGCCAATAAAGAATATTGGGCCAATACTATTATGCTCCAACAATTATATTTCCCAGAATTGTTTTTCTGTCTTTGATTATAAATGAGTTGAAATGAATCGACAGTATTTTAAAAGTGGACTGAATTTTCCGTACCGTACAATATCTCGTTTTTTTTAAATGACAACATTTTCATCCAGTCATTAAAATAAACGGATACGCCCATTTCTGCCATTGCTCAAACTATATTGTTCATATTACGTTATGTTTTGTGAAAAATAGACCATCACTGATTGTTTTTCACAGACTATTCTTTGATGTCTGTAAAAAATGTTTTGTCGATGATGTGCACGTTTTCAAGGAAATACAAATTGAATATTTGGAACATGTCTTAGTTACTACTGACAAAAAAAGCAAGCAGCGAGATTTGAAAGTTACCATCGTGTAACTTGTTTTCATATTAGACTTCCATTTTGTGTTTGGCAACGTGGTATAGTAAAAACTAGAAGTCCTGTCATGGAATGCGCAAAAATAGCACGTCGATCTGCGCGTTAATCATAGTAAGGCTATCAAATTCTGTACATATTGCCTTTACACAAGCAATGTTTCAACCAATGGACCTCCGGGTAACTCGGAGGTCCATTGAGAGAAACATTGCGTGTGTTTCCTATGAGTAACCAGAGGACCTGCCGTTCTTTAGATGCCATTCGATATGGCAGTAGTGCGCAAATCATACGCGCAAATCCTACGCGCAAATAAGCCTAGATAAGCGCACAATTCGTGACAGGTTTTAACTGTAGCTGTTATTATATGACTACAGCCACAGAGTAACAGCTTCCATCATCAAAGGTCATCGACTGAGGGGTGTTAGTGTGTTGTTTGACCTGACGCCATCACGACGGGAAGGGTACACAATGGCTCAGTAGGTAGAGGTGCGGGCTGGAAGCCGAGAGGTCCTCGGTTCGAGTCCCACCTGCGGCACCCGCTTTGTGTCGTTGGGCAAGACACTTAATCCCGATTGCCCGCATGGGGGCATGGTGGCGTTGTGTACTTAGGCGTACTGCATTTCGATGGTGTACTTGTCTTCAATGCTAATCCTGCTTGTGTAGAGTTTGTACGTTGGGGAGTCTGACAGTTTCTCGCCCTTGCTCGATGTTTTTCTCCAGGTCCTCCGGCTTCCCTCACCCGTAAAAGTGTCCGACATGGGGCGTCCCTTGCTGTCGAAGGTGTTTTTAAACCCCAGTAAATAAATCCTGACTGGGAAGATTGAGTTTTGACGTTTTCGATGACGTCCCACGAATCCGGTTTTATAGTGATCAGTAATGAAAGGTTACCAGTTGCAAACAAGAACATTGTCTTATCACGACAAGGAAATTTAAATAATTCCAATAAATTTCCACATGTCTACCTTTGTCTTCCAATTTAAATATTTACCTAACATCTTGCCCATAGCCAACCTGCCAATAAGCAGCCTTTGTTTTTCACAAATATCTCCATTCAAATGGCATAATGTTTCACAGTTATGTCGTATTTATTTGAACAGGTTGGGGCGCGGTGGCTCAGTAGGTAGAGGTGCAGGCTGCAAGCCGAGAGGTCCTCGGTTCGAATCCCACCTGCGGCAACCGCGTTGTGTCCTTGGGCAAGACACTTCACCCCATTGCCCAAATGGGGGCACGATGACGCCGTTACTAAGGCGTACTGCACGTCGATGGTACGCATATCTTCAACCGATCTAACCCTGTCTGTGCTGCAGTGCGGAGTTACGATGTTGGGTGCTGGCAGCTGCTCGTCGTTGCTCGGTGGTTCTCTCCGGGTACTCCGGCTTCCTCCACCCGTAAAACTGTCACGGTCATGATTAGCCATTGTGCGTAAATATGTGACTTTAAACATCAATAAATAAATAAATTTGAACAGGTTTGTAGAATTCGTTGCAACGATGGTCCAAAAGAAATGGTTCGGTGACAACTTGATGTTTGTTTTTAATTTATTCAGTGACGTGTTTAATCTTTGCAAGTATCATATCATACAAGGGGATAAGATAGTTCTTTTGTCTATTTCAGTGACTCGAGATACCTTCTGTCAGTCCATGAGCTCAAATATAGGGTGGGGCCAAGTAAATGGACAAATATTCCGTCCACACTTTGCAGTCGATACATTAATAAAAGACACAGATATGGAAGCCTGCAAGGACCGTTGTTCCAATGATACAAATAAGTGTTTATCTATTAGTTTCCAGGACGGAATTTGTCACCTCTACGCACTACAAAGATACAGCAGCTTACAGAGTGTGAAAAGGATTCCATCCACAGCCTACTCTGAAAAAGTGTGCCTAAAAGGTAACAGATTCACATGTCCGACTTTAGAATGAGTGAAGGGGATTATCATTTACAGAGTAATACTTCCACTCTCGCAATAATACTGAAATTTATTGAACAACAAAATATCCGCAATCAAAGCAAGTTGCTTCCCCCGTCCCCTCTATTTAACCCCTTAATTTTTTACTGAAACGTTTATGTATTTACAATGGCATGGCTGAGGTCCGAACCCACGCCGACAGAATTTCTTTTGGCACCAACCGCCTAGCGAAACTATACTGAACCACACACACCACTCGGCCACCGACAGACCCAGAAGGGAATGCTGGTTGACCATGTATATACAAGGCCAGTTCAGAACACACGGAATACTCAGTTATTTATTTAATTATTCATCAGATAATTGTATCCAAGTACTTAATTCTACGAACTGCACCTCGAAAGAAATCATCGACACTCGTCTTTTTCAAATTTCCCTGGTGCCATAGAATTAAGAAAGGACGCTGGTTTTGTTTGCAATGGCATGGTTCGAACCCACGCCGAGAAGAGTTTCCTTCGGCACCAACCGCCTAGCGAAACTATAGTGAACAACGCACACCACTCGGCCACAGACAGAAATATTTTAATATTACCAGATGCAAACAAGAACATTGTCTTATCACGACAAGCAGATTTAAATAATTCCAATAAATTTCCACGTCTATCTTTGTCTTCCTATTTAACCGTTTACCTAACATCTGTAATACTTTAACCCTTTACCCATCGTAACGGTCAACAGCGCTATTCTCAAAAATCGCCAATTAATTTTCATTAATTTTTCATTTTTTGTTTCAAAAACATAGTTTATGACCCCTCATTGGAACGAGCTCGTCGAGCTCGTTCCAATGAGGGGTCATAACCTATGTTTTTGAGACAAAAAATGAAAAAAAAATAGTTGTTCAAGAATTTTTTTACAAGTGTCGTCTGCTTTTCATGTTAGGTAAAGGGTTAAACTTTTTATTATACATCTATTCAACTTTAAACCCTTGTATTTAACGGAATAGCCGCTATGGCATCAATGATTCTGTATTCAATGGTTGATGTACAAGCCAGAGCTTTTTTCCCAGCATCGTTCATACTAGTTCCTTTCCCATCGAGTCATTAGTTACGCTTCGAAAAGTTTCCAAATTTCGTTATGCAATTATCGACAGTCTGTCTCATAGTGTGAAAATGAAAACGTCCAAAACAAAATAGTGTCAGTTCACAAAAGATTAGTTAACCAAAAATTAGATAATATTTAAAAAAAACAATCATTTCCAACCAGAACATTAGCCCAGTTCCGTGGCCGACTCGTTTTGTGGATCCGTTATGTCTAAATTGGTCACCTTTATTTCGGTAACTCTTCGTACATCTTGACATGCTTCGAACTTCTTTTAAAAATGTTTCTCCTAGCTGTTTTGCAAATCTGCACACATTTGTACTTATATTTTTACTAACAGTAATAGCCACCAAATGGTTAGACGTGAATGGGCGCCAGCCGAAGAGAAACAGCGATACGATTCAACAAACACTGGTTCCGAAAAGGTTGTTTTGGTTTTTTATCGATCCATTTGATCAGTACAGCTTCAGTCGAAACAAACAGACTCTTCACCTTTGGGTTTAAACATCGGAATTAAAATTTGTTTATTTAAATGAATTTTAATGCATGGGTTGTGTAATAAACACAGAACGCGATGTGCGTTTAAATCGGTGGGTGTTTTACATAACTCGTTGGAATGGCGTAATCATATTTCGCGAAGCACACATCGCGTTCTGTCTATATATGTACCATACTCGGGATTTGACCCTCACAGTCGGAACAAATCAGCAAGTCTCCATGATGCAGTTCGAATTACTCTTTACCCGACACAGAGTAAGTACGGCTCTCGCTAAATATGACTACGCTATTCCAACTCGAAATATGATTACGCCATTCCAACTCGTTATGTAAAACACCCACCGATTCAAACACACATCGCGTTCTGTCTATATATTTATTCGTTCTTTGTGTATTTGTTCTGCTCTTTCGTTTTTCGTGACACTCTACAACTCATGTACTGTATGAGCAACAGAGATTTCACTATTGTCACAAAACATAGCTTATGACCTCTGGCTGGAAGAAGCTCAATTTTTTAGACAAAAAATAAAAACATAAATTTGCTTCATGATTTATTTATAGAGCTGGTCGTTTTTTCCTTTACGATTGGGGAATGGTTACTTAGCTATGTCGCACAAGACTACGATGAACATGTGTTGTTTACCAGTTAGTCTATTTCTTTATTTGTCTGTCAGTCTGTCTGCACTATATCTGAGGAACTAATAAATCCTGGGTTTCAACATTTGGTACACGGCCGAAACTAAGACCAGGAGCCAATACTACAAAACTTTTACAATTGTATTTTCTAGAATTGAATTTTCTAGCTATTAATATAACAAACTGAAATGAATCATTAGCATTTTAAAAGATATGGCTATTTGCCAACTGAAAATGCTAACGGTTTATTTCTACCCATTTAAAGTCATTTAAAGTCATAAATAGAAAATACAATTCTAGAAAATACACTTATAAAATTTTTTTATAGTGTTAGCCCCTGTTTGTCTTTTTCGCTATTTCCTCTCGGGTCAGCTCGATCTCTTACAAAAATGTTAAAGAATGAGTGAACCAATTCGGAACACACTTGAACCTTGGTCAGAAAATGTTAAGAATTGAGAGATCAAAGATCAAGGCAACTCAGGTTGGTTCTTTGGTGTTGTGATATATTTTCCATTTATGCATCAATAGAGCAAACGGTAAATAAGCTAACTCAACTGTTAAAGAAAGCGATGGTAGTTTGTCCTAGCACAAATGTTGTCCATGGATACTCTAGTCAGTTTTGCATCTGCATGTTAATTATCATGGTTATTTTCAAGGAGTCCGTGTGCAAAACGTTTATAGCGCCGTTGGTATTTTAATATTTTAAGCGATGTCTACTAAACAAAGACCATTTAAACTGGGTGACCGAACAGCAGTTGGTGTCGCCTTCTTCTGTGCTCATATGCGCATATTTGCTCGTCTGTATATCAAGATGACCCGTCACTAATTAACTTCTGTGGAGAATTTAACGCCGGTGTGGGCTAATTCTTAACTCACGGTTTGTGGAAGTTGCGCGCACGCAACCGTTGATGTAATGTGATGTCCCTTTGCTCTTAAAAATACAGATATTCATTCATGCTCCAGTTATAGAGATTATAGCCAATACATATCTAGCTGATCTTGAAAATATCAATATTGTATTAACACAAATAGGGGAACTACTTGGCGTAATAATAAAACTACATCTACAGTACAGCCGCAGGTGCTTCATTAATAAAAAATTTGCTACTGCTGATTTCAATTACCTAGTAAACGTATGCGTGAACATCAATACCCACACGCGGATTACGACCAGTCCATCTCGACTATATTGTATTCATCATTCTAACTATTTACAGGCCTGTCTAATATCATCGTAATATCATTCACAATTTGGTTAAGCCTTTACCCAACGAATCGCCCGCATCCGCCCGCGTAATATGCAAATTCAGCAGTTGAAAAAATATTATTTTTCAAAAAATTTCAACAAAACCATATCATGTGACCTCTCGTTGGAACGAGCTCGACGAGCTCGTTCCAACGAGGTGTCACGTGATATGGTTTTGTTGAAATTTTTTGAAAAATTTGAAAAAATGATATTTAAAATAATAAATTTTGATATCGTCTGCGTTGGGTAAAGGGTTAAATGAAGTCTCGATTAGGACATCTTTCCGATGTCCAATTCATATTCATTGAATATCTATGACATTTGTAGATGCAATGCGATGGAATATTTCAGTTGGTCGACCAAATGAAGTATTCCATTCGATTGAATCTGCAAATAGGCTAGACTGGTCTCAAGCAATAACGACGTCGAGGTTGTTCAAGAATTTCACTGGTGGCTTTATAGATTGTATGTTTATTTGTATGTCACCAACAATTCGTCGAACGACAGTCACACTTGGCACACATGTAGGTCATACGTGGTTTTACGGATGTGCACGTAGGTTGATGTCGTGGTACTGTAGACAAGACATTCACCTAACATGCTTTACGATTTTGCTTCATCTGCGTATTTTAAACCTTATATTTATTCGTTGTTTTTGGGATGTTATTTGGTGTAAATAATGTAGTCATTAGGCAAAACATATGTAGAGTAATTCTGAGAAAACAACCACCACGCTGTGAATTTCCACTTTGATGCATTACTTTAGTCAACAAAACAGTCGTTTGCTCGATCAGACTGCGATCTGTTCGCGATAAACCTACGCCAGCGAATGGTCATTTCGTGAATGAAGAACTGCGGAATCCGAACGAAATAAAAAAGAAAAAACAATCGAAAAGTGCATCTCACGTAATATCTTCTTGCATTGTTGGTGACAGAGAGTGACAACAGTGTTACGGTAAGTTAGCTGACGTAGCCTTTTGGCCACAACAAACAGCCAAACAGGGGGGGGGGGGGGGGGCAAAAAACAACTGAGCTTGCCTTGCACCTGAGTGATCAGTGGGAGTCCAAATAGAAGGCATTTTCGATTGCATCTGTGTATCATCTTCGTCGCTCATTTGGCAAAAATGTTTGCAACAAAGGGGGCCCAGGACTCATCAGACCGGTCATAGGTCGGCCCAATGGGAGAAACGTTTTATTTTTCGAACCGCAAAAAAGCTGTTTTCGTGCATCGGGCCGATCAATGACAGAGCGGACTGCAGCATATCGCATTGGCAGTCCACACAAAAAAGGGGCATTTCGATAAACCAACATTCTATGCAATCATACCCACTTCGCCGTTTGGTCATTTTCACGAAATTTCATGCGCCAACAGGGCTCTCAATAGGGTGGGGGAAATTTCACGGTGTCCCATACGGCCAGTCCGCACTGAGTGACTCGTTTGTTGATGGACATATTATGTTATGGCGTTGTCTGTGTGTCTGTGGCAAGAGAAGGTAACTCTGTTTTGTATTTCCAGAATTATGCCGCATTTTAGTACTTGAAATATCACAGTATTGTGTCCCCTACTCCTTCAACAGTTTACGTGCTATATTGTTCAAACTTTACACACGTGGTGATCACCATTTGCCGTTGTGTATGTGACAAGAGCAGGTAACTCCGTTTTGTATTTCCAGAATTATGCCGCATTTTAGTACTTGAAACATCACAGTATTGTGTCCCCTACTCCTTCAACATTTTACGTGCTATATTGTTCAAACTTTACACACATGGTGATCAACATTTGCCGTTGTGTATGTGACAAGAGCAGGTAACTCCGTTTTGTATTTCCAGAGTTATGCCCCTCTTAGTACTTAAAACATTACAGTATTGTGTCGCCTTCTCCTTCAAGATTTTACATGCTATCTTGTTCAAACTTTGCACACATGTTGATCACCGATTGCCGTTTTGCGTGTGACAAGAGCAGGTAACTATGTTTTGTATTTCCAGAGTTATGGCTCCTTTTAGTACTTCAAGCATTACACTATTTTGTCGCCTACTCCTTCGACATTTTACTTGCTTTATTGTTCAAACTTTGCACCCATGTTGATCATCAATTGTCGTTGTGCATGTGACAGGAGCAGATAACTCCATTTCATTTTTAAACAGACGAGAATCCTCGCTGTTTATAGCTGTTATGATCCTCAAAATGTCCTTTTCTTTGGCGCCACCTATCGTCATTCGTTATTGTTCACACTTTGCACACATGTTGATCACCAATTGCCGATGTACATGTGACAAGAGCAGGTAACTGTTTTGTATTTCCAATGTTATGTCCCCCCTTTTAGCACTTAAAACATTACAGTATTGTGTCGCCTACTTCTTCAACATTTTACATGCTATATTGTTCAAACTCTGCACACATGTTGATCACCAATTATCGTTGTACAGGTGTCAAGAGCAGGTACCTATGTTTTGTATTTCCAGAGTTATGTCCCCCTTTAGTACTTGAAACATCACAGTATTGTGTCGCCTACTCCTTCAGCATTTTACAGCATTTTACATCCTATATTGCTCGCACTTTGCACACATGATCACCATTTGCCGTTGTGCATGTGACAAGTGCAGATAATTCCATTTTGTATTTCCAGAGTTATGCCCCCTTTTAGTACTTGAAGCATTGCACAATTGTGTGCGATATTGTTCAAACTTTGTACACATGGTGATCACCAATTGCCGTTGTGCATGTGACCCGAGCACGTAACTCTGTTTTGTATTTCCAGAGTTATGCCCCCCTTTTAGTACTTGAAACATTAAACTATTGTGTCGCCTACTCCTTCAACAATTTACTTGCTTTATTGTTCAAACTTTGCACCCATGTTGATCATCAATCGTTGTTGTGCATGTGACAGGAGCAGATAACTCCATTTTATTTTTAAACGACGAGAATCCTGATCCTCAAAATGTCCTTTTCCTTGTCGCCACCTATCGTCAATCCTTATCAATGAAGTTAACCTGTCAACGTATGGACGCTACCAATGTAAACGGCGAGGAGAATCCTCTATACCTAAAATTGTTTGCATTTCCATTCTGCATACAAAAAAGTTCACACAAACTATAAGAAATGTGTGCACAGAAGCACACAATTTGAAACCCTTTATACCAGACACGGCAGGGAAACGGATAATGATTGGAGGGGGTGGGGACAGACATAGTCGAGTCAACAAAAATTTAAAACTTTACCCCAGAGAACCTTGTGCATGTTCCAATTTTGACGAGCGTATGTTGCCCCGCTAGGTGGTGCTCTTGTTTGCCTTGTTGTATGGAAGAACACATTATATAAAGAGCGTCGCTCTGCATCTACCCTTTCAGCATAAATGTCTGGTGTGAAGAAGACAACGAGTGTGGAGTATTGGGGACTGGAATCAACGACTGTAGTTGGAGCGTTCATTTTATATCGCGTGTGCCATATGTGAGCCTGAAATACGGTGAAAACTCAACCAAGGGGCGTCGATCCCTGTCCTCTGTCCCCTACTTGAGTTGTGTTTCGTATTTATGCCACGACTGAACATGAAATAACCCTTTATCTAATGAATCGCCCAACATCCGCCCGCGTAATATGCAAATTCAGCAGCTGAAAAAAAAAAATTCGAAAAATTTCAACAAAACCATATCATGTGACCCCTCTTTGGAACGAGCTCGTCGAGCACGTTCCAAAGATGGGTCACATGATATGGTTTTCTTGAAAGTTTATGAAAGAATTTGAATAAATGATATTTAAAATAATAAATTTTGAAATCGTCTGCGTTGGGTAAAGGGTTAAGTGAATGAAGCTGATATTTTTAATGAAACATATCACTTTCGTCAGTCTGTTTGCTTTCGTGCTTTGCGCTGTTTTGTATCAAAGTATTTCGTTTATTCACAGCGTCAACAGATTTGTATCGACAAGTCAGATGCTTCCTTACACTTCGTTCTTTCACATCTGACCAGGCCTGATTCCACGCGTTGCGTTTCTTGTACATTTCTCAATGTCTCCATTGCATCGGGTAACGTTGAATACACATAGCATTTTATTTGTTTATATATTGGAGTTTAACGACACTTTCGACAACCAGGGTCACCTCGTGTCGGAAGCAATCGTGGTATATAATTTGGCACCGGGCGACACAATGAACAATGAATAGGAAATGGGATCTATAATAGATTATTCCCACGCCTTTACTGAGTTGTGCAATTAGTTGTCTTATAGAAACACATCCTAGAGATTCAGAATGGATTCCCCAATGTCGCTGTAGTGAGTAAAATATGAGGTGATTCCATCCCGGGTTGAAATATTTAAATGAGATCCAATATTTTGTTTTTTTATTTTATTGTTTTTCTTTGGAGGAGGGGCTAGGGATGAGAGGCACAACTGCAACAGCCCAAAGTGAGAAATCTTATTGATTTTATAAACTTGAATTTTGATCCGCCAATTGCAAATGGAAAATTGATCAGAAACCATAACAATTAGATATCGCTGAGATATCATTGTGACGTGCATATACACAAACCAACAAACAATCGGACCGGAAACACCAGTCGCTGAACGTATTAGTATTGGATTATGGTGTTTGATGATGTCTGGGTCGAAGCAATGATTTCATAATTTCCCTCAGGTTAGAGATAAAACTTTCCGATGCTGTTACCGGGTCGTTGACAATGCTGCACGAACTTGAAACAAAGCTCAATATAATTCATTAAAATAATAGTAAACGAAACGGTTCGTAAACGTTCGTTTATTAACATTGTAAGGAATTACTTTCATTTCGCGAAAGTAATTTTTTAAAATAATAATACATGAAATATTTTCAGGTATGTGACTAGCGAGCACGTTCATATATAAGATACTGGAAACCAAAGGGCATTTTTTTGCAAGATGAAAATTGAAGTTTCGCAAAATGATCAACATTTTATTCAAATTAGCAGCTGATAGAAAAAATGTTGACATTGTTTGTGACAGCCACGTAATAAACTATAGTATTATTTGATTTCGGTGATTTGATTATGTACCACAAAATAATTAAATTTCACCCATTTAAAATTCTTTGACACGTTTATTCGTGTGTGTCTTAGTGTGTGCACATGTATTCCTTGAGAAAGGATCCTAGAGGTTGGAATTCCCCAGAAATTCGCATACCAAAACCAACACTACTTACGGACAAGATTCGGCAATTAGTACAAAGCATACATCTAAGTCCTCATGCCAGCAAACTTCAATCTTAGAAAATTAGATGATGCTGTGGGATGGAATTCGTCTAATTCACCTATCTTGGATTCACTGGCCTGGAATATTTCAACTGGTCGGAAAAGCGAAACCACGGTTCGCTTTTCAGACCACTTGATATATTATAGTTTATTGAATCTAAAAATACCATGAACCTTACTTCTCTTTTAATGAATGCCATATGTAGACGATCGGACGAGCTGTTTTGTTGTTTCCCGTCACGCTGAAGCGAACGTGAGTCATTCTTGTTGGGGTGTCCCATTAACGTAGACGTTATATGTGTTGTCGTGTGCTCCAGACGATACAATTGAAATTAGAAGTCCCGTCACTGTATTGTGCACCATTTTGAAGTAATAGCGCGCTTTTTCTCCTGATCAAACTCAAACTGTCCCATTAGCCTAACTAAATTCCTGTAGAAACAAGCTTGCCCAACAAGTCTATACTAGTAAAAAGAGATCCTTTACATCATTCCTTACCACTACTGGAATACATGTATACGTATTGATGCAAATAGATATACAAATTCGTCAACATATACAGAATGAAGAGAGTGGATTACTTCTTAATCGCAGCGCCATATATTATCCACCCGACAAAAAGTATTTATAATTGTTCATGACAACACGAAACATGGTCCACGTGATGAAGGTTTGCAAGGGCTTGTTGTATTTTATCCTCAGAAAGTATAAATAATTACTAAGTGAAAAATCTATCCCACAGCGATTTTTATTAATCCTCCCTCCAATTACGATAGTCTCAATATTTTCTTTCTGTTTGATCGTTTAAGTTCGTAATTTCACTACCGACCAAGCTGAATGGAACATTATAATTTGCCTAACACAGCGCAAAACGCTCCTGTGTATTTCAGACTACTTCATTCTACTACGGTCAGGAGGGCATTAACCAACGAACATTTTCTGCGCTAATTGTGACAGGGCTTCTAATTTCAACAGTAGTTGTTTTATACCAGAACTGACTTCCATCCATGCCGTTTTAATACATCTTACCAGGGATGTGGCTACAGGGGTGTGTGTGTGGGGGGGGGGGGGGAGGGGGGGTCTTACACCCCAGCTAAGAGTATGTTTTTCAATAGTTGGAAATTCCGAGGTCAAAAATCAAATAGTTGGAAATTCAATAAAAATTCCAACTTAATGATGAGAAATTTTGATCTTTCATTTCCAACTGGAAACTTGAGTTTCAAATTTACTACTCTAAAATTGACATTGGCCTCAAACAGACATCTGACATCAATCCGGTAAATTTTCTGACACGTTTTTTTCCGTTTCAGGACTAGTGATAAATTTCGGAAGGGTTCATGAGCATGTGTATATATATATATATATAATCACTTTAACCCTTTACCCAACGCAGACGATTTCAAAATTAATTATTTTAAATATCATTTTTTTAAAATAAATTCAACAAAACCATATCATGTGACCCCTCGTTGGAACGAGCTCGACGAGCTCGTTCCACAGAGGGGTCACTTGATATGGTTTTGTTGAAATTGTTCGAAAAATAATATTTTTCCGCAGCTGTATTTGCATATTACGCGGCGGAGGATGCGGGTGATTCGTTAGTTAAAGGGTTAAAAGATATCACCCAGCGCTGCAGTGCAACCACCTATCGAAACTACTCACAGTTGGAATTTACACCGGTGGCAACATGCCCCCCCCCCCCCCCTCCCAGCTGAAACCCTTTAGCCACATCTCTGCATCTTACACGTTTATACTATATGATCATCAAACAAGTAATACCCAAACTAGATAGTTGAAATACAAACTTACGCTTTCTGTGTTTGCAGGTGTGCGTGACTTCCGTCGCTGTGGTTACAATATTGTAGAACCAATGGTGTTAATGTCGCCAGCATATCCCCTCTACTATGGCGAGGAAGTCTTCTGTAAATGGCACGTACAGTTTCCAACAAACAAGACAATTAAAATCGAGGTATTGGAAATTAATTTAGCTACTCCTGACGCCACAAAGGTAGGTGGTTTTCAGATAATTAAATTATCGTTGGGTCATGTGTGCCCAATATAAATTACTGGGACGTAATTGGTGCGTTGTGCTATCTGGAGCGCTCTACATATAAACAGTCAACCTTCATTTATCTGAATATAAAATACTCATAACAGATGGTCAAACCCACTCACCGAACAATCAATTCAGAAAGTGCGTTTGTCAAGCACACAGCTTACTCTGCGATTCGGAAAATTGTGTTATGGTCACCGGGACGCCGTTCTGTAAATTATGCGACAGAAAGAGCATTATTTAGCGTTGTGAATATGGCTTTCACGTAAATGAATGTTGAACCGTTTTGATCCAAAAGCCTGCTTTGCGCAACCCGAAGCATAATAGATAGCAACTACATGAAGCATTAATTTTCTGGTGAATTTAAAGGGTATAATAATCAATAATTTCAACGTGCTACCGCAAGAATTTTAATAAAAAATATCAGTTTATAGAGTGCTGGAAGGAGGCCCATCTTTGGGCATTATTATTAGCAGCAACCCCCTACAGGTACTCTCCCACACATTTTAACAATGCAAAGACATGTACATAAATTTTAACGACCAACAATAATTCAACAGCCTTATCATTTAACCTGTCTAACTTCAAACGGCGAGTACGGACTTTTCCAGCTGATGTTATTGAACTGAGATGGAAAACCATCAGCCATCATGTGAGAGACACGAAGGAGGACGATCCTGATATTATGAATACCAGTACTTACATTTGTAAGAATGGTGAAACCACCGACAAAACGCAAAATAGTTTGTGGCACACCACTGAAGTCAATATTGCCATTCACTTACAAGACCAATGAAGTCAATACTGACATTCAGGTACAACTCAGGCCCTTCGTTGAGAATGCGGGAAAAGCATATTTATGTTCACAATAATCCACAAACATCGACAGGCACATGACTGTATGTACCCAATTGGTTATGTGGAAAAGATATAACATAATCTATTGCTCGTTCAGTTTACATTCTTGGAATTAAAAAGGAAACATCGTGGCCAGAAACCTGGTCCAGTCATGACAGATCACAATGAATCATGTCGATTCAGATATTGGGTGACTTTGGTACGTTTTGAATCTTTAAAATAGAAAAAACTGTTAAATGACATGATTTTTACATATGCAATACAAAGTGTTGAAGTATTTTCAATTTGACAAAACACTGCAAATGCATTGAACTGTTTCTGCCTTAATTCACGTAGACTACGGACACAATTCCATTCACTGTTTACAAACCCTAAAATCATTTATACAACCCATCTATAAAAGAGCATACGGTATGCGAGAAACCCCCAATGATCTTAGTTTGTAAGCCTCCACGTTAAATCACATAAAAAATCACCCACATTCACCACATGCGTCTACACATAACGTATCTACAATGGAATGGATGGCACACACGAATTTACAGCGCCGACTAGGTGCAACCGCGCAGAAGTGTCCGCACAGGAATTAACAGTACCCAATAGACGCAACCACACAGAAATTGTCTCGACGGAAACATATATCACTGATCATATACGACCGAACATGAATAATCCACACGGGAATTTATATCACTTATCGACATAATGTTCCATTAAGCGACCGACGAGCCAACAATAAACATGCTTGAACAATCCAACTTCTATATGGGACATATCGGGTACGAAATAAAAACAACTTTCCCCTGGTCTTTTCTATTGGAAGGAACCAACGTGTGGGTAATTGTGTACAAGTCGCAGTGAAGGATTTAATTGGACTATCGCTTACATAGGTTATTGCAGTGAATGCTGTAAAGATTCGTAAGAGGTAGAAATTGAAATGAAGGAAGAAAGCCATTAGGATCAAACATAACAACTGCATGGGGCTTGCCACTTTTCTAAATAGAATTACTATGAGCATGGACAACTTACCGTTTCTGGGTGGTGAATCAACTGTTTCCTGTATTTAACCCTTTACCTAACGTAACGGACAAAACCGGCCAGCGCTATTCTCAAAAATCGCCAATTAATTTTCATTATTTTTTCATTTTTTGTCTCAAAAACATAGGTTATGACCCCTCGTTGGAACGAGCTCGTCGAGCTCGTTCCAACGAGGTGTCATAACCTATGTTTTTGAGACAAAAAATGAAAAAAATTAGTTATTCAAGAATTATTTTTGCAAGCGTCGTCTGCTTTTCAGGTTAGGTAAAGGGTTAAATCAGGCATTACGCCGAAGTAAAATAAGACTCCATTGTCAATACTCATGTGATGCAACCTTGATTGATAAAATACTTTTTCTTATTTTTGGCCGCCATATTGGTGGCTCTTAGTTCGCTGGCTCTCTCTCGGCACGCGGTGGTTGGATACCATCTATTCTCAGTTCTCTGTACTCAGAGACAATGTATGGATTTTTTTCGTGCTTTATTTAGCAATGATGAAATATGAAGATTTTCTTGCCATTTTGGACGCCATTTTGACTTCTGAGATTTCCCCAAAATGAATGTTGAGTATGTTGTTCATGGGACATATCTGTACGAAATGACACCAACAGCCTGATAACAATGTCGTCCAGGTCTAACTCTCCAACGACCTCACTATCCTCACATGCCTCAGTCGTTACTGAAAAACACGCTGTTTTGATGTAGGACATCTTTGTGGCATTATGATACGGCGAAGCTTAACGAAATTGTTTATGTGTGGTGGAGGGAGTAGCTATGCTCAAACCGTACCGAATCTAACATGGCATAAAATTTAAAACTGATCCATATAAATGAAATTCTCTTTATTCGCGTACCTTGAGTGTATCTTGGAGTGATGTGGAGAGCGTGGGTGCATATACTATGCCTTTGAAACAGCTCCCAATGCCAAGTCGTGCATTTCAATTTTATATCCAACATTTTGTCTATCTTTCTAGTGAGCCTACCGACGTTTGAACATTTGTTCACGATTCGGTCCATCCGTCAGGTTGGAAAATGGTTGGAGAAGAATAGAATTTACAGAAACGGCTGCAGGTTGGATCCCTTGGCTAAATGCAGCTAAATTGTTTTTAACTTGTAGAATATATATAACAGGAAACCATCTGCCCTCGGTCCAGTTTTATACTCTATGCGTTAACATGTATATGGCGCTGGGCGCAATGTGGAAGGGCGGTGGCACCGGCAGCCTGTTCTCTGGTTGGATCATCCAGGCATTCTTCAATTAACAAGGTTCAGGATTTCGGTGTTCTTAAATATTTTATTACATGTTGAACAAGTGAAATACGAGTTTTCTCCTCTGGATATTTCACCTACAGTCCTGTGATTATAAAACTGATTTTTTTTATGTTTCGGGATCAGATCGCCACCGGGCAGTCATTCACTTATGAATGTGTTGTGATTTCATGAATAAAACATTGCGAAATCAGGACTGAATCTCGAAAATCAAATCGAAATAGCATCTCGGATTAAAATGTTCTTATATTTTTCCAACGGATGAGACTCTTTAGTTCTGTAAATGGATATGCGGAAAGATAATTTTGACCGAATCACGATCCAGGCGCGATCCTATCTAAAAACCCGATTTTGTGATCACTGTACTGTTCATTCATGATTATTTAATACATGTAATAAAATGTGTACTTGCAGTTTCAACTAAGCGGACAAAATCTGGGGAATTGTGAAGATCAGTTACGTATCTATACATCAAGCAGATATACTCCGCTGATACTGGACAACGTGAAACATCGTGGCAGCATATTGTACACTAGCTCTAACGAAATCTTCATTGAACTAATCTCGTGTGATCAATCATCTAACGTTATTCTGACTAACTTTAGTAGATTCGCTCTGAAAATCAGCGAGACAGGTAAGATGTATTTTAGTAAGATAATAGTCAGTAAACGTAACCCGATAATTGAGTTGTATGGGTTAAACATGAGGAGGGAGGGTTATTGTTACCTGGAGAGAGTTACGCAGAGAGTGTCTAAGGTAGAAGTTAATATCTGCTATAAATTCGGAGTCTGTGTAGTATTTTTTTATAAATCAGAATTAGAGGTGACAAATCGTTACCAGAAAATTATAAACGGGAGGTGCATTATTCCCGACACCGAAAGGGTGAGGGGGGCCCACATCTGACTATACCTGTTGTCGAAGAGATTGGAAAGGTATAAGAGTGATATTAACCTTCCATGAGAGGGATACTGATTCTTTGAGCCGGTATACCAAATTTGGGACCAAAGGGAAAAACAGGCCTTTGATGAGCAAGTGACATAATAAACAGAGATGTTTGTAGGGCGGTTCAGAAATAACATTTTTTTATTCCAGTGCCACAGAACTATATGATAAAATTATCTCAGGTCCCCGCACAACTGTAATCATGGACTAACATGGACACAACTAACTGGATTGCTTGATCGTCAAAGGCTAAACCTCACAACTCAATCTGTCCCCATCCACCCCCTCCGGATGCAGTCAAGTCGCTCAATGCGCTAACTCATCATAGTCCATGGCGTTTGATGCCGTGAAAAGCTGTTACGCTGTGACTGTAAACACAGCATAACGGCTTTCTCTTAATCAAACTTCACGGTGTTTACCTACCACGAAAATAAGTAACACGGTATCAACATTCTATAAAAGCGATCGACGATTTAGAGGCGCCGGCAAATTTTGTTGAGCAATTATAGCAACAAATCCATCCCCTCCCCTAAGATGATATCATGTGAGACACCATTCTGTTTATGGCCAATAAGCAATCCAGTTGTATTGAACTCAGCGCCCCACAACTGTAAACATGAGTGCGTCCATTTTCTGTATCCCAAATTATATTCCAGATTCCCACTCAGAATCAAAGTGTTGATGTGCTTAATGGAGTAACGAAGTTTCGTACATTAATAGAAACAAAATGGAAGGAATCTAAAGTAGCAGGTGCTTGTGGAAGGAGTTAAATGTAACTTAGAGGCTACAGAATTGTCGTTCCTGGGAATTGCAGTGGTCAAACTGTATAAGCAAAATAGATAGATTTTGTGTTGGGTAAAATGGAGTTCAAACTTCATCATTCGAAAAGTCATAAAGAGCTATTCATAGTGTTTTTGCCAAATATTACAATTTACACTTGGTTCACCACAATAATCCACTTTTATTAACCGATCCGAGTTTCAAATCTTTACATTTGGTCCAAATTGATACATACTGTCCATGCTAAAACATAAGCTTGATTCAGATTCTAAATGGTTGGTTTTGCAAACCTTTTTGGATCACTCAGCAGAATAATTTAGATTTAGGAAGGCACTTGGCAACATCAGTATGTGATTTCAATCATCTTTCACAAATCTCTGAATGATATCATTTTTGCTCTCGATGACCTTGAATACTTTAATATATTTTTGTCACTATTGGGTTTGGCGTTTGTCTAAAGCCAATCGATCAAAACGTATCGAGAACTGGGCATAATCCACCTTCAAGTGTTTTGGTCCAGCGATGGACCGATTGGGTATGGGGGGGGGGGGGGGGGGCTGTGGAAGGGTGTAAACATGATTTGTCCCGACTGTGCTGGCTCAAGTCACGATTGACTAATATTTAAACTACATCACCAAGGCATGCTTTCGTCGAATTGAATTTAGAATTTTAGTGAAACAATAAACACCTACTTGAGGCAGATTGCAAATTTTGCAACTACATTATTATAGTAATACAATAAAATAATATAAAATGAGAGAACACGCGACTTAGAGAATGGAAAAGAACGACAGATACATCCCTAATTAGGTATATAATCAAACAGACAGACATTAAGATGACACCGCAATGCTTACCCGAAATCACTTCAGATTCCCGTAATATGAAGAAGCGCCAGATTATGTTACAGACCAGATTGCACTGTTCTGGAATGTTGTTTCTCATAATGTGTTGGAAAAGTGTAATATTATCCGCCTTTATGTTTTGTGTGTGATCGTTCAAAAGTTTGAAAAGTTCGACACGCAACTGTATAATGGACATTGTCTATAAAATGGAATTCGTCCTCAACCGCCCCAGTGTCACAGCCGGTGCATATTCGTTCATTGGCCGGAAAGGCAGGCTGCGAATGCCTCTTCGTTTCGATCAGTAAAGTTTGGTTGCTGATTCGAAGATGACTGAAGAGTTTCCAAGCTTCCCAAGATGTAGTGTACACTAAATACAGTTCTAGGACATACTCATTCTTGAACTTGCGATATGTTCACCCTGTTTTCTATTGTCGTCATAAATAGAATTTTGTCTTGTTTTACCTTTCTCAGTTACAACCATTTTAATGCATTTTTCGTGACCAGATGGTCGATGTCTGATATGCCAAAATATCCATGTAGTCTTTTCTTTAAATTGTCGATGTCATGTTTCATTGTTTCAAAACATGCTTCACCAAGCAAAGTGGTAGAAACATGTGAAGTTAATTTGCAGTAATATTTGATTTGTTGTAATATTGCGTCGATAAACAAGGGATACTTCTAGTACTTCATTATTTGAGGCATTCGTATTTACTAGGTGTAACGTGGAACGACTTACATGTTTGTGATTAACCCTTTACCCAACGAATCGCCCGCACCCGCCCGCGTAATATGCAAATTGAGCAGTTGAAAAAAAAATTTCAAAATATTTCAACAAAACCATATCTTGTGACCCCTCATTGGAACGAGCTCAATGAGCTCGTTCCAATGAGGGGTCACATGATATGGTTTTGTTGAAATTTTTTGAAAATTTAAAAAAAATGGTATTTAAAATAATAAATTTTGATATCGTCTACGTTGGGTAAAGGGTTAAGTTCTAACGATCATATTTCACTCCCATAGAGTTGGATGGGTTTGATCAATTTATCGAAAACACTTGTATATGCTTGTACAGTTGGGCGATATTGCTGATTAAGAGAATCTTTTAGTGAGTACAGTGCCCTGAAGCCTTTGAAGCTTTTCATACTCACGTTTTTTATATGCAGGGTGTTCTCTCCAGCGAAATATTCCAATTGACTTGGACATTTTGCAGGCCTTGCTGCGATTCCGACAGTAACACATAATCATCTGCGAAAAGTAAATGATTCAATGAATAAGTATTCAGATAGACTGGTTAGCATGTGTCATCAAAACTGATATGTATTTAACATCATCAGTAAATATTTTAAAGATTGTCGGCGAGATGTTACATCCTTGCCTGACCCCGATGATTGACAGTTGAGGTGGTCGTAGTCATCTGTTTGTTTTCGAAATGTAACAATTCGACTTAGACATTGATATCTAGGTTTCTAGAATTAGTCCACGTTGACCAGTGTGTCGTAGTTTTTTAAAAAACCATTGTTCTATCTATAGGTTCCAAGTGCTTTTTTTGAATCTACGAAAACAGCACGCAGTGTTTTTTAATCTGTGGACTGTACGCTGTCAAGTTTGTTGTAGACATTTTTGTTAAACATTTTACGTTTAACATATTTGTAACCTTTTGAACGTCCTTTTCGCTGTGAAAAAGCTTACAGTGAATGATTTGTCTTGGGGGTCTATTTTCAGAGAACAAGCTAAATTATCCAGGTTTTGTTTCAGTTGTTTATATTCTTTTTCAAACCACCTGTGTGAAGGTCTTTCTCTACTTGTACTGCTGGGAATGCGCGCTGTGGCCTCTTTATTGTGTCAATAATGGGCATCAGATCATTGACTGCGACTTTGGTTTCAGCACTATCTATTCTTAAAGGTTTCATTCCAAAGAGCGGTAGTTGGGCGGTCATATTATGATTGTTTAAAGATGTTAGGGCCTTTTCCGTGCTTTTAGATGTTCACTTAAGTGTTGGTGGGCTTTTTTAATAAGAGTTTTTTTATTGATTCCATTAGGAGTTCAATACTTTAGTTGGAGCGAAAGTTTGCCGTGACCAAAATATTCATTTGGGTATTTTACACACAAAAAATAATCAAAGTCGGAAAGATACTTGTCAGATATTATAATATAGTGTACAGTACTTGCGCCGCGGTTTTGGCAGCTTGTAAAAGCACCAACACCTTCGCCCAGTGCACGCCCATCAATTATTTTCAGTCGAGCCACCTAACACAATGAGAAGTGTTCCCGTCAAGAATCGTTCACTGTTTTGTATAAACTAGTCCTCTCATTGGTCGTATAGATGTTGTAGCCTTGAGGGAGAAGTACGTGCTTATCGCTATCACCAGTAACGTATCCGGCCTCCCTACAGTCTGTGAGTTAAAATTTCCACCTAACATGAACAGACTGCCTGCTCCATATTTTGGATAATTCTGCCTCATTCCGTTCATATACAGTTAAAACTAGAAGTCCTGTCATGAAATGCGCACAAATAGCACGTCGATCTGCGCGTTAATATATGCGTTATGACCATCGTAAGGCTATCAAATTATGTACATATGGCCTCTGCACAAGCAATGTTTCAGCCAATGGACCTCCGGGTTGCCTGTGTTTGCTATGAGTAACCAGGAGAACCTTCTGTGCTTTGGATGCCATTCGATATGGCAACTGCGCGCATTTCCTATGCGGAATTAAGCTTAGATAAGCGCAGAGTTCGTGACAGGACTTCTAGTTTTAACTGTATACAACTGTACAATTGTCTTTGATGCCAAAAGACTGAATCCACGCCATGTACTACCAAATTCAACTTGCACTGATTTTGTTTCGAGTCCTACGCTCCAATGGCTAAGATACGTACGAAAATCACATTTTCCGCAACAACGACCGTTTTAGTGACCGTTCCGGGTGTGTGTACCTATTGTGGGGCTTAAATGAAAGAAGATTATCTTGGAAATACTATGAGGTGCAATACTTTCATTATTCTGTCCTTAAATACTGTTGGTGTGAAAGTAACAGTGACCATGTAGAAATTCGTAAAAATGCCCGCTATCTTGCAAACCATCATGGATAGAAAATTTTCCTCAAAGCGAATTTTAGTGCATTCCCCACCCCGAAATCAGTTGTAGAAATTTTAACAGGTGAAAACTTACAGCGTCTGGACTAAATCCGTAGATATTACACCATTCGAATCGCTCTAATACAAATTCTCCAAAGCAAGTTTTTGATAAGTTTGAAAATGTTGTCTGAGACACATTTCACTTCAAACTGACGCCAAACTCAGCTCATAGCTACTTTTTTCCGGGTTCGGCTATAAAGAGAAGTTAAAGACCTGGACTAGATAACGGAGATCACCGTACGTCCATTCTGTACAAGATACATGCCCATTGTCAGGTGGGATTCCGTGCACTACTCTGTACAACCCTTTACCTAACAAAGCTGCCACATTACAAACTGAGCAGTTAAAAAAGGTCATTTTTCAAAATATTTCAAGAAGAACATATAATGTGACCCCCCCCCCCCCCCTCATGGGAAGACTCTCGTTCTAGTGAGGGTCACGTGATATGGTTCTGTTGAATTTATCGTCTGCTTTTGGTAGAACGTGTGATCAAAAAATATATACAAAATCTGTATTGAGTTCATAACGTAGCAATAGATGGGAAAAAGGTGCACGGGGCCTTGCTGCGTATGCTGCTTTCATTTGTCTTAAAATATACAGACAATACAAAGATCATATGATATGAACTCGATATTGATTTTCTATATTTCCGGAAGGGTCATTATTATGCTAATAAATGTGTTTATCCAATCAAATGAAGTTACTAACAGACATAGACTCCGCAATATTAGGTTCAGGATGGCTAAAAGCACCCAATATTAATTTAATATTAGGTGCCCGTCAGCCATCTTGTTTTATCATTATATCCACACGCCTCAGCTTTTAATTTATACGTACGTTCTTGCTGCAGCGCAGTCGTACAGAAGACCCACCATATAAAATAGCCCCGTCGTATAAACATTGCATTCGATTGAATGAAACTGTTATAATAGAATGCCAAACCAGCCCAAAACACTGGCGGTTATAGAACAAGTCATGAGTGACTTATTAGAATGCGGAAGCAAAATTACTCCCCTAGTTACGTATGTAAACATCGTCTGCTTTGTTTACATTTTTCGAGAAGTGCGCATCATTTAACTTGGCAGATGCAGTGTCATTTGCGCCTCACCTAATATTGTTTTCTCGCCGCCGTATATGACACTGCATCTGCCAACTAAACGTCCTGCAACTTATAGTCGGCTGTCTTGTCGAACGAGCAGGGAATTGTAGTCACTCGTCCGGCAAAGCAAGCAGAATTTGAATAACGTTTCCAGCCCTGCCTATCTACGTTTGTGTTCTGTTTAACTGCTAGAGTAACGGAAGCTCATATTTCGGCTTTATCCTGAAGTGCATGGACTGCAACTTAAAACCTTTAACCATCGCATAAGATATCAAAATTAATTATTTTAAATATTGTATTGAAAAAATTTTCAAACATTTTCACCAATACCAAATCATGTGACCCCTCATTGGAACGGGCTCGAACAGCGTACCATATGAGGGGTCACTGGTGATGGTTTTGTTGAAATTTTTTGAAATGTTTTTTTTTATCAACTGCTTAAATTGTAAATTACGCGGGCGGATTAGACCCCCGATTTGTTAGGTAAATGCTTAAGGGCTTATTCTGTGCATGTGCTTCCTTTTTGCTTTGAAGTAAAATTATTCGGTCTCTATGGATTTGCGTTGTACAGTTTATGGAAGAGTGTCTTTCTATCGGCACTCTCGCATAAATTGTAACAAACCAAAGACACGTAAACAAAATTTGATAAGCAAAAATAGCTTAGCACTCTCTGTAATAATTCACATTCTGTTACATATCATAATAATACCATAATGCCAGTCAACTGACCGCCCAACTGCAGCCTCATTTCCACTGGCTAAACATTCTCTCGTACTTCTTGAACTTTCCTACAGGAATGCAGACCTGGAAATAAGGGGCTTATAATGTAACCCGTTGACAGGTTACTTTTTTTAGCATAGTGGTAACCCATAGGAAAAACGGTATTGTCATGCCTCTCTGGCCCATCTGTTTTTTTCATCGTCAGTCATGCTGTTTCAAGTGGAAACGGGATTTCCACCGAAATAAATATCAACAACGAACGTGCGATCTCGCCATAGCGAGATCGCGCGTTAGTTGTTGATATTTATTTTCGCGGAAATTTTTTAAAATGGAAACAGCATGCCCTTCCATTCATATATGGATGCAATACTCAACCTTTGTGTCGAAATAGTTCAGCAAGACTGTCATGTCTTTCTGGTAAAACATGAGAGATTAGTTTTTTGATAACGTTATGTTGTATTATTTTTATCAAATCTGTACTCGTTCGTGTGTTTTATAACTGGCGTAATCCACACATAACCTATATGATCGTTCGCTTGTTATTTATTGGCCTGAAGGTCATTACCTGCCCACAATACCCCCCCCCCCACCCCCACCCCACCCAACCATTTTTTGATGATAATTCAACCCTCTATGTATCGTGCGTCACTCTAGACAAAGTCAGTGTTTTTGATGTGCTGTGTCTATACAGAAAATGTTTATTTTATAATTTTCCCAAACCTTGCCAGCGTTTCTTGTGTTTTTATAACACTTTACTGAACAGATATTTCATTCTCCATCTTTTAGGTATTGTTTAAATACTAAATAAACATTTCTTGGCGTTTCAGAATTCGATCATGAAAATTTTGATCGTATCTATTATCATATGTTACATTCAATGATGTTTAACGTATAGGTATCGACCGAAAATTCCTGGTCGTTACTTTGGCGGTTTTTAGATACGTTTTCCATGCTCCCTCCCCCGCCGTCCAAAAAATATATCGGTTCAATGCAACACAGAAATAAAAAATGATCTCTAATATAGGGGCTACACATGCAACAAATGCCTCAGATTCGCTCATAAAGCACTCATTTTTGCAAAACTTTCTCAGACGCGGGGTGGGTCTAGCCTAAGCTAGGACCCTCTTGGAGTTGCCCCTCCTCCTACTTCTCAGAAAAGTGAGAGGGGGTGGTAACTACTGGAGGATCATAGTTAGGACAAGTGAAGGCCCTCGAAACCCCACACAACGGCCTTTCAAATATCATCTTTGCCCCCCCCCCCCCCCTCCCAACAGAATGTTTAGTGTATTATAGAATCCTGTCTGCGTGTCTGTGTTAGATGAGTAACACAAGAAGCAATGCTGTTTATTCGGTACATTTGTCCGCCCATTCGACTGTATGTGCATAAATGTCATGTTCGTGACCACTCATTCTTTTTATATCCCAGCGTTAGTGCAACTTTAAATTTCAGTGATTTGCCATAGCGATTTTCTGAGATATTGCTCAAATTAACAATCAGAAATAATCTGAATGATTTGACTTTTTGAACAGATTTGGTAGGATGTGGATTCATACGTACATCAAACTTCTATGATTGCACTTCGCAACGCGGTATAATAGCATCACCTTACCACCCTGCCAGATTTCACCTCAAGTCGCAATACACTTGGAGGCTTAGAGGAGAGAAAGGACAGTACGTACAACTTCAGTTTTCCACAATCGACATACCGTCAGATAAAGAATGTTTATATTCTCATGTGGCTGTTTACAACATTGATCGGACTGGCAAGAAAAGTATTATCGACTCATATTGTTCGTGGAAGCAGAAATATGGCATTCTTCGATCAAATCTCAATGTAATGGAAATTATTATGACGTCTGCCCCAGGAAATCTCGGTATTGGTTTCTCTGCTGTGTTTGAAATGGTCAATGGAGAAATTGATCAAAATCAACCTACAACAAACAATCTTGAAACATGTGAGTATGAAAATCCGCGATGAACACATTTTGCATCCCCACATTTTTTAACAAATGTGTACTCGCCAGTGCCAACAGAACCTCAATGGAAGTGCCTCTGTGTGTGAGAGGGTGTGTGTGTGGGTGGGGAGGAGAGGACAAATATCTAAGGCGCAATCGATCTACCATTGTTTAACAGCATTGAACTAAATTTTAACTGGTAGAGTACTTGAATCCTATATTTGGTCTTTATTTTGAAGTGCAGAGGCTGCAACCTAAAAGCTTCATAATCTGTGGATGTGCCTCATATTATCTTTGAAGTGAAATTATTGAGTCCGTGTGGATTTGTCTTGTCACAATTTATGGGAGAGTGTCTAGAGTGCCTTAGAAATATCGCATCTCTGATAAAACACGATTTGATGTGAAATTTTAATCTCGGCACTTAGATTTTTTGTTGTTTTTTTTTCTTTTTTTTGTCAGTAATAACTGAAAATTGTTTGCAATATTCAACTTATTTTGCGTGAAAAATGGGCGCATCATCAATATTCAAGTCCAACATATTCATTTTACACAGACATCAAAATATATTCTCGAAAAACGCAAGCCATCGGTAAATTTATATATATATTGTAAAGTAATTTATATCAGCAATCCCCACATCCACACATTACACACATTATAAAATGGGGACTGGCAGATAATTTAAAATATGTGCCCAACGACCGTTCCAGCAATCCAGAAAATCTTCCTTGGTGTGAGACCGCTACAAAAACGATGAATTACACAGGACTTTACCCGGATTCCCGAAGATCGAGGTATCTTTTCAGTATTTGTGCACCTGCCCTGAAGCGCAGTCGAAAAGAACCTAAACTTCTGATAGGTGACGTGTGGCTGTGTTGCCTGCCAGAGATCTGTATAACAATTTTATCATACCGTGAAGCTTCCCGAATGACATTAAACAAACAATATGTCAACATGTTCAAGTACCAAGATTTTATTTTATAATATTCGCCACCTTCCTTCTTTCCATCCATTTGAATAAGAATAGCACAGTACAGTAATTTCTTAGATCACACTCATGAATACATTTGAAGACCTTGACCTACGTTTTGTCACTCAGTGCTTTACTTACAGTTTCTCTTGTCATATTATTATTGTTGATTTTGTTTGATTACAATATGTTCTCCCGCGTGCCTTTCATTTCAATGTCTGCGTGGTTCACAAATATGTTCACGTTCACTTGTGGTTTGACACCTCATACTTCCAATGCATACGCAATTCGTATGTGACGTACGTGCAATTGAATTCCTCGATTACACGGTTTGCCTTGTATGGTAGCGCAACGTCATTCCTCTCAACAAACCAACGGGTAAACAAAATATGCTAAAACCTCAAACAGTTTTTTTTTGAGTTTTGCTAAATTATAATTTTTTTCTCTCTTTGTCGTTTACCACTCTCTGACTGATTCTGCTGTTCAGGTTTTGTTTGTGTTCTGGTGTTGTGATTGTGGTTGTGGTTTAGGCTTGTCGCTTTCGTTTGATTGCCTTTTTTTGTTCTGGTGTAGCATTTAGTTCCTTTGTTCTCGTCTGGGTCGGGACAAAAGTGTACGTTCTCAACTCGCTATTACTTAAAAATAGAGCACGATGCATGCAATGGCGGGACCTCTAGTTTCAATTGTAGTATGGGCATTGCAGTCGTTGACGACTTACAGTGTAATAATTATTGTATTAAATCGACAAAAACGTGAGAGAATCTTTCTGTCCTTCAGGATTCCAATCCTCAGTTATCTGTCTGTTGTCATGAATCCAGCCCAATGCAAGTATTTTGATTCTTGAACTTAATTGTAATGGAAAAGAATCCCATAAAAAATCCACTTGAAGCTCAATACAAACAATTCCCTTCTCACACCCTTGATGGTTTTGATGTCTGTAATTGTTAGCAATAACAGATGATGCTGATTTTGTTTTAATATTGTCGCTCCTGTTACTTCTCTACTTCTTCTTTTCTGTGCATGTGTACAATTTGATTGCAAAAACGTTCTTTTTAGGGGTTTTCTCTCTGTCTTCACTTTTGCCTGTATTTGTTCGTTTTGGTTGTACTTTTTGTTGTTGATTCTTTTTGCGTTTTATTGTTGGTGTGGCGGTGGCGTTTTCATTATTATATTTTTATTTTCTGTTTACTTTGTTTTTCGTGTGTACAACCTTCAATTTTAGAAAGGAACACCGACCTTCGAGATGAATAATGCCACAACTCTGCCTCGGAATGTGACACATATAATATCGCTTCTACCTGTAAGTCAACATTAGGATTATATCCTAACATTTTCAAATTAACAAGTATTACATGTTCTATTCTGTCGCTCTGGAGCCAATACTATAAATCGTTTACAATTGTATTTAAATAAATTAATGGATCCGACGTTACACTATAAGTATTGAAACGAAAACCCCCACATTCTATCAAAAAGAGGGGGAACGGACAAAACCTCTATAGCCATACACCCCCCCCCCCCCCCCCCCCCCACTGCATGCGTAACATACGTCTGTCGAGGGTGAGATAGCAGGGAGAGACAGATGTATCCCACACCACCCACGTGACGTTATGCATTTATAACATTGTTATGACGTTATGCACATCGTATCAGTTTTTTGCTACCAACTAATTCATATTGACGTCATCAGAATGCCGCGTGATCAAAGTTTGATGCTTTAAAACTCTTCAGATCCCAAGATGCCACCGTTCCTAATTGATTTCGTGGTATATACCTCTGGCATATACATAACGTTTGCATGCTCTTTCCGATGGCGCCATTAGTGTTTCAAAACAACGAATACATACCAAACGAGTTGATTACATCAGCACGTGCCGCCGATTACCTCTGACTAACGTAATCGCTGTATGGTGGGGAGAGAAAAATAATCTATGATGGGTACGGGTGTGGGATGGGAAACTCTTACCCTCGGGACAAGATATTTGGTCCAGACACTCGGCAAGCCTCGTGTCTGGCCCAAACATCTTGCCCTCGGGTGAGATTTTCCCATCCCACGCCCGTACCCACCAGGGATTATAATAAACCTGTATACTGACGACAGTCACCCAGGCACGCTACTAATCAAATTGTGGATGACCAGAATCATCGCATGCATGAACACTGAACCTAGATAAAAATTCATAGCGTCACTAAGGGATCTGTGAGACTAAGCTCACTGCTCTCTCAGAAAAGAAGGAAAATCAGCTGAAATGTGACTAAATATAGGGATTTGTGAGGACGGAATCACTGCCCATAAACATAGGTTACTCCAAAATTTAAAAATTATCAACAGCTGTACATAACAAATAATTTTAAAATTTTAAAACAAATAACAAAACCAAAAAAAAACCCCAAAACATGTCGCCTACTGACCAGCAAACAAATGACAGCGTAAAACCAAGAGAAAACGAGGGACTCGTCAACCTGGCACTGTGGGAATTTTGCGAAGCAACTCAAAATCAAGAAACAACTCGCTAGGACCAAGTTCACCCAGAGGAGCAAAAGGTTGCCCGGAGCAAGTCGAAGATGACCACTGGAAATGCAAATCTGTGAAAACAAAATACTGCATAAAATGTCTGAATAAACCAAGCAGTAAGTATGAACTACTGTGCAATTCTGACGTAATGTGGTTCTGCCTATCATGCAGAGAAAAAGTAGAGAAAAACATCCGGACAGATAGGAAGATAGAAGAACGCTGCAACGAGATAATACAAACATATGGGAGAATAAAATCCACTCTTGAAGAAGAAATGAAAACAAAATGTGGATGTGATGACGTTAGACAGATCGTTAAGCAAGAGTTAAAGGGTTTTAAACCAGATACAATTAATGATACAAAAAGAGCAGACAATGCCAATAAATCCAACACAGGTGTGGTCAGCACTGTCCTGAGTCAAATTAATGAAAGGAAAAAATAGATAAAATAATATCATTATTAATGGAATGGAAGAAAACACATCCGACGCAAAAGAAGAAAAGATAAAACATGATACAAATACTTTCAAAGAAATATCACAAGCCTGTGGCTTAGACCCCAAAGCAGTCAACATACAGAAAATTGTAAGACTTGGAAAGCACAGAGTGGAGGCTAACCAATACTAGTAACCATCTCCGATCTAAGTCAAACACTGTTGAAATACGAAGGAGTGTCGAGAGGCAAAAAGCTTTCCCAAGAGGCAACAATTTAAGAGACGAAAGCAGAAGGGAGATACCGCTACAGGATCCGAGGCCGTCCATAGGACCGAAAGATTGTCAAAATCCCGGTCGAGCAATAAAGAAGAAAAAAACGCTTGATCATGCTGTAAACAATGTATATAACGGGAATATGGTTGTTAACATTCACAAACTGAAATGTATGTACACGAGTGCGGACCAGCTGCGAAATAAGTTGCATGAACTCAAAGCTCGAGTTCATATTTTCCAACCGTATATAACAGGAGTATCAGAAGTGAAGCCAAAAGTGGGAAAACTAAAGATGCTACCAGCGGAATTCAGCTTAGACGAAGCAGGAGATTACGACTCATTCTGGATAAACAACGATAACGCCACTGGATGAGGCGTGATAATCTGCATACAGGAATACTTAAAAGCAAAATAAACAGTATTCCAGTCAATATTTCAAGAACACTTGTTTGTACAAATAAAATTGAATAAAAAAGAGACGCTTCTAGTTGGAGTGATATACAGATCAGATAGTCGGACCTTGGAAAATAATGAAGAACTAAGTAAATTGATTAGAGAAGCATCAAAAGCTAATACCTCCCATCTACTAATTATGGGCGACTTCAATTTTCGGAACATCGACTGGGAAGGCTAGCACTTCCCATCACAGGCAAAACAATCATTGGAAACAAAATTCATTGACTGTATTTAAGACAGCTACCTTTCTCTGCAGGTCACTAAACCAACTCGATGGCGAGGCACTAAGACATCACACGCACAAGGCCTCTTGATTACAAAAGAAAAGGACGTGTTAAGTAGCGAGGAATACCTAAACACCTTAGGAAAGAGTGACTGCTGCATCTTACATTTTGAATACTTGTGGACTGTTACTCATCACGAAAACGGTGGGAAAAGGTATAACTGCAACAAAGGGGACTACGAAAAAATAAAGAATAGCCTAGATGTCATTGACTGGGAAGATTTGATGGTCTATATTCAGAGACACCATATGGGGGCGCGGTGGCGTTGAGGTAATCGGTTTTCGTCAGTTAAGCAACGTCGAGCTCGGTTAGTCCTTGGATGTGTGACCGTCTGAGAGATCGACTCGGACTTCCGCGTTGTGTTCTTGGGCAAGGCACTTAACCCCAATTGTCCACATGGGGGCACGACAATGCATTGTACTAAGGCGTATTCCACGCCGATGGTCTTCAACCAATCTAACCCTGCCTGTGCTGCAGTGTGGAGTTACGATGTGGGGGAGCTGGCAGCTGCTTGTCGTTGATCCGGGTACTCCGGCTTCCTCCACCGTAAAACTGTCACCGACACGACATGACCCTGGCTGTTAAAGTGTCGTTAATCTTACTAAATAAATAAATAAATAAATAAATAAATAAATAAATAAATAAATAAATAAATAAATAAATAAATAAATAAATAAACAGAGACCCCATATATAAGATGGAAGAAAAATTCATACCCCAGAAAAAAACCAGAAACCTATATAAGCAAACTACCAGATTTCCATTAGACAAGAACAAAATCTACAAAACCAAAAGGAAGAACATACTTTGCAGGAGAGTTTTGACTTCAAAAGACCAAGAAGTCAAACAGCAATATAAGAAGGTCCGAAAGCAAGTTAAATCTCTACTAAAATGGGAAAGAAAAAAAAATGAGAGAAAGTTTGCAGATAATGCTAAAATAAACTCAAAAGAAATCTGGCAATACATAAACTTAAAATCGAATACCAGGAGCGGAATCTGGGAACTTCTGATTGTCCCGTGCGACACAATATCGAGGAAAACAAACGACGATAAAGAGAGAACACAAATTCTAACATATTTTTGAAGAGTGTTTTCACCCCTGAGGCAAGTGAGAATATACCAACACTACGTCCCCTGAGTTCCAATGTGTTCTGTGTGCCAGTAGCACATAGAATACACTGGAACTCAGGGCACAACTACCCGAGCAAACAATTGAAAAGGAGATGAACAGCTTGATCATCATCAGATATGCAACTGAGAAACACCTAAACAAATTGAAACCAAATAAATCAGCTGGTACAGGCAGAATGCATCCAAGGAACGGCCAGTATCATATCAAGACCATTACAGATACTATTCAACCAATCCCTGAGAAAAGTTATGCTGCCAGATGACTGGAAAGTAGCAAAGAAAAGTGTCATATATAAGAAAGGAAATAAAGCCCAAGATAGCAAGTACAGACCGGGCAGCCTATCAGTAATCTGTAAACTAATAGAATCGATAATCCGTGATCACATCACATACTGTATGAAAAATATTAATTTAATCACCAACATGCAATACGACTTCATCAGAGGAAGATCTACACATGTGCAAATGCTACAAGTAACATATATATGGACGAAAGCTCTTGGCAATGGAAACTCAGTGGATTGCGTCTACATGGTTTATCAAAACACTCACAAACTAGAGGCCTAAGGCATAAAAAACCAAATAATTGATTGGATCAAGAACTTTCTTATTTGGGCGGAAACAACGGGTACGCATAAACGACCAGCTCTCAGATAGGGCAGATATAACATCAGGAATACCTCAGGGATCTGGGCTGGTCCCCTTAATCTTTGTGATCTCTATTAGTGACCTGCCAAAGATTGTAGATTCTGATACATATCTTTTTGCAGACGAAACAAACATTTCCAGAGAGACAGCTAACGAAGAAGACAGAGATATTCTAAAGTGATTTAACTAAGCTGGCAAGATGGAGTGATACATAACTGCTGGGATTCCACCCAGACAAATATAAACATAATAGAATAGGTAAAGACCTTGACAGGATAGACTAAAGTCTTCATAACAAGAAGCTACAGAAAGTTAAAGAAGAAAAAGACATCTGGGTGATTATCGACTCGGACCTATCATTCGATAAGCACATCAGCAAAAAGATTAAAAAAAGACAACACCATGTTTACTCTGCTGAGGAGAATTTTTCAGTACACGAACTCATAATCGTTTACGCCATTATATAAAACCCTGGTTCGAACGCAACTCGACTACGAGAGCTCGGTCTGTGCGCCGTATAAAGTCAAACACATTGAACAAGTTAAAGCTTTCCAAGGAAGAGCGACCCGATAACTACTTGGCTCTAAAGACCTAATTTATTCAGAGAGACTAAGACGAATTAAAGCTACCAACATTAAGCTATCGGCGCATCAGAGGGGACATGACTGAAGCATACAAAATTGTCAGCAACATATATGACACCGAAGCATCCAGCATTTTGCAATCATGGAAGGAGGATGTCCCAAAACCTAAAACAAAAGAAAATTCCAGGACCTTGTTCCCACAGAAAGCCAACATAGACATGGAGAGGAACAGCCTCCCAGTCAGAACTGAAACATATGGAACAGTCCACCAGAAAGTATTGTTTCGACACCCAGTCTAAACTCATTTAAGAACAGATTAGATAAACACTGGGCAATTGTTTACAATTTCCGAGCTAAATTAAATCTAAAATCAAAATGCGCACAAGAGAAAGCAGATGAAAGAGATGAACCTACAAAGTCCTGCGAAGAAGATAGTGTATCCAGTGCAGGAAACCTACATAAGTAAACATAAGTATTTTCTAGAACTGTATTTTCTACCTATTAAAATAATTGACTAAAATGAAACATTAGCATTTTAAAAGATATGGCTATTTGCGAAATGGCAAATTGCCAGATCTTTGAAAATGCAAATGGTCCATGTTAACTCATTTAACCCTTTACCCAACGTAACGGCCAAAACCGGCCAGCGCTATTCTCAAAAATCGCCAATTAATTTTCATTATTTTTTCATTTTTTGTCTCAAAAACATAGGTTATGACCCCTCATTGGAACGAGCTCGTCGAGCTCGTTCCAATGAGGGGTCATAACCTATGTTTTTGAGACAAAAAATGAAAAAAATTAGTTATTCAAGAATTATTTTTGCAAGTGTCGTCTGCTTTTCATGTTAGGTAAAGGGTTAAAGCATAACTAAAAAATACAATTCTAGAAAACACAATTCTAAAAGTTTTATGGTATTGGCCCGTGATTGGAATTTGTTGATAAACATCTGTATGCATTGAATTGGGAGAGATTCTGCCTTGCATCTGTTCGAAGGTTAAACTATAATTCAGTCCTACTGCCATTCATGGCTGTATCATTAAACTATCACCAGCCTCCGTGTTAACTTTGGTCTTCATTGCGTTGACTTCTCACCGATAATCGACTTTCTGTAATCTGGGTTGACAGTGTAAAGACAATTCATTCGACTTTTTAAACCAAATGTACTATCATTTTCCAGCCTGTGAGAAAGATTGGAAGAAGTGGATTGGCAGTTGTTACAAATACTTTTCACAAAATGTATCGGTGACGTGGCGTGTTGCCGAGGAGGAATGTGCCAGACATGGTGGACACTTGCTGAGTGTGAACAGCAAAGATGAAATGGTTTTTATACACCATCTATTGACCAGTGTATTAAAAGTTAACTCGCCAGTAATCAGTACCAAAATAAATCCACACTGCGTATATTTCAACCAACATTTAACATAACAGCATCTACCCTGTCAATTAAGTGACATGTATTGCCTCGTATATAGGAGACAATACGATAAAATGTAATATTTAAAATAATACCAGAGACGCAGAAGATAGAGGTTAAACACAGACTCACAGGGGCGACGGAACGGCCTATACTTTGTCCCGACCATAACACCCAGATCCCTGTTTTTCGAATTGTTGACATCGATTATGTGGGGAAGAGAAAAAAATGACAGTGCATGCAGTTCGTCTTTCGAGGAACATAATATGACAAAATTCATTTTGTCATACTATGTTCCGAGAAAGACGAACTTTAATGTGGGAGGGGGAGGCATAAATGTGGGGGTCCTAGGCGTCCGTCCAATCTGCCAATTCGAAAATCCGACCCTGCCCCCAAAAATGTTTGAAAAATGACCAGACCAATTTTGGGGCTACTTCTTTACTTCTTTACTATTCCAACCGCTTCCGGGGCGGTTGGAATACTAAAGACGTAGCCGCCAAAATCTCCTCATCTTACGTTAACTCGTCATTGATAGCAGCGATTGTGTGTCCAGTATTAAAGAAACAAGATGATCTATGCGCGCATTATTTTCGGATATCCGCAGAACAAAATAAAAAAATCATAGCCTAGTTATTTAATATGACTGACGTTCGGCTGAAGGTCGATCACAAAAATGTCATGATCGGCAAATGTTTCGCCCCGACAGTGGTCGGGCTGGTCGGGGCGGCGCCGGCGCCCCTGGCTCAGGGCCGCAAGTTTCAGACCATGTTACCGTCAATTCATCACAATAACGTATGTAAATGTTATATCCATTTACAGCATTGCGGCCGTAGGCAGCATTGTTAACTTACTTTTTCAAATTATTGCGTTTTTCCATTGCTCATTAGATTGTTTCATTGGTGAAAATTTAATCAAAACATTTTGGAGCTTTTGAAGAGTCAAGAATTACAGTGATATGGGATATTGTTTTTCCAGGAAATTTGTCTTCAATTTCCTGTATTGGATATATTCTACATATGTCCACAGTTTTCTGTGAAATCCTCGCAGCCCTGTTCTGTCATGCGCAACCATCCTGAAGATCAACTATTTGTATTTGGTGACAATTTTCAACAAAGACTACTGTTTCAATCTCACCTTAAAGAAGTGGGCCAGTTACTGACAAGCATTTTGTTTATTCTTCTAATATTCTTCACCAGTCAAACCCTCACACATCCCATAGACCTCCACTGAATACTGTATCCTGAATAAAACAATTAGGTGCCATACCCGACATCCCCATTATTATGCCCCTAAGTTGTTGTTCAGGGATGTGCGTAATAACGAAAGAATCAGTACAGTGTTGCATAACCCATGACTGTATGATTCCCCCCTGTGGAGGAAATTCTGATTATCAGAAAGAGACAAAATCCTTGCATCCGAGGTAGGCCCACTTATCGACACCTCGAGCTCCGTGTAAGTTTGCCCCCAGCGCACGTTGCATCTAAAGTTTTTAATGTCCAGGTTTTCGTGTTATTACACGACATTTCAATGGTGTAGAACCAACGAGGCTGGATTTGGTTTGGATCTGTGGAGAAAAAAATTACTTTCGGCACCGAAAAGACGAAACATTCTCGAATCTGAGACATTGGTTGACGCACCGACTCAGGTGTCGTATAACAAGAATAGTTTAATGTGGTCACCTTGAGGGACCCTAAGGGTCTCCAAAGGAAGGGGTCAGTCGAGAGAGAAAGTTCCCGGTTGTATATATGAACAGTCCGCCTCTGATGTGTCCGGATAGTTTGATGAAAGTTTAGTTTTATAAATTATGGCTGTACGACCAGTCCACTTCGGAAGTTTCGAAACAGTATGATGGAAGTTCCAGGTTGTTACAAAAGGCAAGTATACCCTTAATGTTACTGCAAACGTTAACGATATTGTAACATTTGACTTGTGCGGACTAATGCCGAACAAATTTTACCTGTTTTTCCCAAAGAACCTGTTTGTTGAGTGTGTTTGTGTGCGGGGTACGGCCCTTTCCATAGGTAAATTTGTACTTGCTGTAACTATTTTTCTCCATGAGTACATTTCGTCTAATCTAGTACTTATTTTATTGAAGTTGAAAGTCTGTCTAGTTATTACAATAGTGTGACCATTTTCATTTGTGATAGACACCTTCAGTCGCAATTCGAGAAATGAGCTCGTGATAATGTTTACTTTGGGTTACATTTGGAAGAAAAATACATTTTGAAATTCCTATTTCGGAGCAACCAGTGAACGGATGAGAATTCATTGCGCTGCTGAGGAAACACCGGTGCCGAGCAATGAACAAATTGGAAATAAATGATGATAAAACTGTTGTTTGTCCGTTTTTGTCCCGAAATCACAGTGGCTTTGTTAACTGAACGCCATTCTGCCGTTTAGTTGAGTGAGAACGGGGATTTATTCATCGTATAACTCTTTTTTGAAAATTACGGTCTTGGAAATGTCTGGCCTTGTGTTTTTTTTATTTATAGTATCATGTATATTTGATTAATATATTAAATTCTGCTAATACGATGAGCGCCTGCGGAGAAGAACAGTACTTGAAACAGCTTTACATATATTTCTCACGATTCGATTGACACGGTCAATATCAGTATTAGTTATATTATGTTCAATGTAGTTGCTATCCCATCCATTTATAACCTAGTTCCTATGGGAAGTTTTAGGAGAACACAAGCCACTCCAAAGACATGGTTCTCGTCATGTACGGTATCAACTTTCTAGTCAAAACATACAAATTGTCGTCACGTATATTCTAGGGCTGAAACGGTTGGCTCATTTCCGTAACCGACTAACCGAGCGCTATAACCGGATAATAACCGGTTATCCGTGGCCATTATTTCACCGAATATGGGATCAATACTATAGGAATTGGAAAGCGGTATGTTCAAACTTTTCTGTTGTGTGTAAACAAACGACGTTTGTCGAGTACTCTACAACGTTCGTTTGTATGCACACTACGGAATAGTTTCTGCGATTACTCATTACCCACGGAAACTTCCGATCATTAACGAAGTCTTGAACGCCAAAGGCGATTATTTCTCTATATATACAACGCGGCTTCGATATATAATCTACCATAAAGGGGAAGCGGCAGATTTACTACGTTTTAAACGTGGGACGACGATTAATATCGATATACCGGTTGACGGGTTTTCTAATCGGTTAGGTAGCTAACTGGTTTCAAACCGATCATCCGGTTAAACATTTCAATACTAGACTATATTCATAGTTTACCAAAAAGACTTATAAATGGTCAGACGCATCCTCCTGGCTTCAAGTACAGACCTTCTCAAATGATGTTCTGCTCCCCAGAACTGCTAAACCGGAAAGCGCACTAATGCACTGAGCCACCACTACGGTTTTCCTGAAAGATATAAAGCTCCAGCAGCCAGTCTCGCCAACATTTCCAGAAAGCAGTCTTTTATCTTTAACCCTTCACCCAACGTAACGGCCAAAACCGGCCAGCGCTATTCACAAAAGTCACAAGACGGTCATGACCCAACTTCAGTTTTACTATTTTGCAACGATTTTCTTCATTCAGCTCTGCGGAGTTTGTAGCTCTGTCCTGATGACATATTTACTTTTCGCTTATCGTATCTCGTCGAGTTTATTTTTTCTCTTTTTTTTTTTTTTTTAAAGAATTCTGTTATTTTTTATATAAACTTTTTTATATATATACAGTTTACTTTAACATTTCAAAAAATTCTTATTAGATTTCTCATATCGTTACATTTTCTCCACGAAGATCTAATTGTCTTCCATTTTGATCCGTCAAGATGGTGCGATGCTGTGTATGGTGTTTAAAGTCATTGTTTTTAAATCGGAGATTTCTAGGCTGGAGTTAGTACGTTTAGCAGTCTGACAGTTGCTCGCAGTTTCTCGGTGGTTCTCTCCGGGTTCTCCTATTTTCTCTATCCGTTAGACTGCCCGACACGAGGTGTCCTATGGCTGTCGAAAGTGTCTTTAAACTCCAATAAATGAATCGATGTTGTCTCTTCAGATAATTCTTCTTTTTTCTTTTCTTATTTCCTTTTTTCATTTCTGTGTTTTACTTATCATTCATACGCTACCCCAGAATGCCCCATCATTTTGGGGTATCGAAAATAGGTATCTTTCATATCGTGGCCTAGAATCCGTGTTTTACAGTATTTCCGTCCACAGTGTTTGATGTAATGATATTCAGTACTTTTTATTCTCGACTGTAAAACGGTTAATTGTTTGAGCCAGGTATAATATTATTTGAAATAGTTGCGACTCTCGTTTTTACGACTATCCAGATTTGACGGGCCCACTGCGGCTTTATTGACAAATCTTTTGTGGTGATTAAATAATAAAATTTATTTTCTATTTTGCAGGACTCAACAAAGTAAATGCGAGAGGTGGTTTATATGACTATAAATGGGTAGATGGGCGCATTGCAACTTATTTTGACTGGTAAGCTGAACAATTTTGTAAATAAAACGCTTGAAACGTATCTAATGTGGACTGACTTTGAACAAATACCTCGGTACCAATGTGAGAGGTTTGAAACAATTCGCTTTTGGTTCATTTAAACCAGACTTTTGTATTGCAGCTTGTTTTACATATTGTTGGGTAGCACTAAGTAAAATTTCGTAGTCTTTCTTAATTGAAAGAAGGGTTAGAATAATGAAGGATTTTGCATACACAGGGCGTAAACTCGGATGCCAAACAAAATTCTGTCTGAATAAGAAAGAACATATTTCTCAAAAAATAAAAAGGAGGTCACTATTATTTGGCACTTGAGAATAAGATGTTTGTTTCAAACAGATCTTCTCGGTTATTAATAGTGGGCGTGCAGCTTGAGTATGTAAATGAGTGATATCGGTAGATGATTATGTTCCTGTGTAACAGTGTGATTCATGCAGTGGCTGAGAGGTTGGAGAGGACTGGGGTGAAGTGTTTGCCGGAGTTCGGGCACACTCTTCTAGAACATTTTGTGAACACACATGCGGCCAGAGAAGCAATCAGAGTGATTTTCTGGGATAAGTGCCGATAATCACTGAATGCTCAAACTTGCCCAGATCGCATAATAGTCCTCTATTGTGTACTATGGCGCGCTAGGTCTAGGCTAGTAGCCACGCCACCGCAGACCCCAACTCGGGTAATCGACGAGTCAAAAGTAAGTGCTTTGCCATTTAAAATGACAAGTAGAATAACAACCAATTCCTTTAACTGAGGTACGACAAATATATCACCATTGAAAGCACACAATGATAGTATTCATCAGATAATTGAACACTCAGAGAGCTAAACTGAGTGCAAACGGTGGCGATAAAATAAGGATTCCTATCTGTTACTATTAAAACATATCATTAATTAAAATTTGCACCGAGAAATGGTTGTACCCGTTACTTCATTAATTAAATTTTTGCTGATTATTCCTACATTAGTGTTTGGAATCTAATAATAATGCGTCTGTGGAAATATTACCCATTCGTGGAAAGAGACTAGTCCACGCCTGCCGTACTATACGACATAAGTTGATTTTACACCCAGCATTTAAATTATAATTCCAAATGAATGCACTCGAAGCACTTATGATATTGCGTACCATATATGTCAACATAGCCAAGAAGCTGCATGGTTTAATAGTTATTTTCAAAAATGGAAAGTTCCCACCTAGTTAAACAAATCACCCGTGCAGTGTTTAGTTACAATCCAACCTACACACTGCGTGTGATGTCATGTTAAAGACGTGTGAATGTGAAGTATGTTTTATCATGTGTTTTAGGCACGCGGATTCTTTGAGCAGTCAGCCGGATGGCAGTAGCAGTGAGAAATGTACGGCGATCGAACCAAGTAGGGTGTGGTCAACACGATCGTGGCATGATTATATGTGTGCTTACAACGGATACAGAAGTTTTATATGCGAACAGCAAAGCAGCTTCTCTAACACTAGTAAGTGTGAGCAACTCATTTATTGTTAGGGCTGCACATTTATTTTCATTTCACTTTTTATTACGTAGTCAGCTCATGCATCTATTCGCCTGAGAAATACATCTGTCATGCCTTGTCCCGGTGTAGTTGATTTATGAGCATATCCAAACAGAGGACGCACCGGCGAGCATGCGTCCTTGTTTTTCTTGTAATTCACATTTTTCACATGCACCGAAGGCAGGGGACATTGTATTTCATAATACGCTAAACGATTGATTATCGAAAAAAGTGCGGAAAGATAGAAATCATGTCCACCACTGTCATGCCGACCACTGTGAAGATATAGAAATTTTCACTTTGACGGTATCAATCAAAATGGCGACTTTTAAAGCATCAATTCAAGATTAATACGAGTCGAATTGTCACTATAAATGATCCATTTGTTCTCAAAACGTAACTCTAGTGATTTTGAGTGGAAATCGATCATTTCCGGCAATAATTCAACACCTATTCACCTTGAATTGATGCATGAAAGCCTCAGCTGAATCAGATCGCAAGACACTACCTGTTCCGAGTATCGATCAAATCACTTCCGCGTATCACTATGCACTGTTTACTTTGATGCGTCAATTCAAGGTTGAAAGAAGAGGAATTATCGATAGGAATGATAATATAAGTTACATGGTGTGTAGCTGGCTGATACATTTCCATACAAGGCGATGAGTGTTCATATCAGGTGAGGCGAAGGGCGATTGCCGGACTTGTTTACATATGAAACGAATCGCTGCTTGCCACTGAGATCAGTGCTGCTTGCCAACTCGGCATAATCTGGAGGCCCCGTGCGTACATTTACTGTTATTACTACCTAAAAAGGACTAATAAAGCAGTTTTGAACATTAAAAATCACTTTTTTACTGTAGAGCAAACAATAACAATAACGCAACTTGAACTTTGAAGTTGAATCTGAAACGCACACCGACTTTCTGTTAATTCTGTTTGATCGGAATGTTTCAAAAACAAGTTTGTTCATTTATTATTTATAGTGATGTTGATGTTGCCGATTTTGCAATTTCTGAAAATAGGAGCAACACAAATTTTCTATTCACCTCAAAAACCCGATCCAAACAGTGACTGAAGGAGTCGTAAAACAAAGAACTTTTCAGACTACAAATATTATCTTCTGCCCATCTTTTGACATATTTAATGTTTTAAATCACAAAATACGGTATCTTGAAAATATTTTCGGAACCTAAATTCTCTTATTTTGTTTTAATTCAGATTTTGAAAATTCGAAGTGAGGGGAATTGCATCAAAATAGTAATGGCGGCTACTCACCTGATATTAATTAATATCAGGAGAGTAACCCGATACGGTGGAATCTTTAGAAGGTATTCCAGCATTTTGATTGGACAAACTAACTTTGAGACATAATAAGATTGTTATACAAAGCGTATAATAAAAAGAAAATCTAGCGTTTTTGAGTGGATACCGAAAATTATCTCACTCGTGACCCAGACAAATGTTTATTTTCGCTCGCGCTTGCGCAAGCGCTTACGAAAAATAAACATTTGTCTCGGTCACTTATGAGATAATTTTTGGTATCCACTCAAAAACACTAGATATCCTCTATATATCTGAGAGGGGTAGTGGATGTCCATGTGTTATCTCGATCAATACCGCATCCCATTCATAGGCCTATACAGTACGTGGAGAGTGGATTGTCACTAAATCACCCACGGGGTGGAGTTATCACCTAAGCTATAACTTTCAAATTGTATACATATCGACAAAAAACAAGCAATGTTTCAGCCAATGGACCTCCGGATTTAACCCGGAGGTCCATTGGCTGAAACTTTGCTTGTACTAGTTATGCTTTGCAACAAATTTGCAATTATTTCTTGTGTGGAATCTCCACTCTGCGGGTGATTTAGTGATAATACACTCTCCACGTACTGTAGCTATATCTCCTATTTGGGTCTCCTATGAGCGGTCGTAAATGAGGGTATATAAAAGTGAGGGAATATTTTGGTTGTAATGTACAAAGAAGCCACCGGTGGGCTTCCCTAGATTTCTGTTTTTATCCCCGCCTACGAAGTTGGGATGGGTGTTCACACTTTGTTCGTCCGTCCATCACAAAGAATTGTCCGCTTAACTCCGCCTGCACTTTGGATTGGATTTTTTATGAACCTTGGTGTGTAGTATCAGTATGAAGCGTTGATGTGCTTTGCGGAGGGAATTTTTGATTTGACAAAGTTTGCGCAGTTACGGTCCTTGACAATAGGAACATTTCCACCCAAAAAAAGCTTGTCCACTTATCTCTTCCTACATTCCTTATAGGATTTTTTAGAAACTTCGGGGAAAAATTTTTGTTTTGACAGATTTTTCACTTTTATAGCCCTTGTTTTGTTTGCTCAACTCCTACATTTTCTGAGATATCGAGCCAAAGTTTGGTACCAAGGGATAATTTTTATCGGGAATAGCGTCAGTGGGCCGATTGTACATGAGGCATTGCATTAATCCGTTCATCTTTTAACCCTTCACCGAATAATCCGTTCACAATTACATTGTCAATTATCAAGTGCTCATTGTATGCATGTTTTATTAAGAAAAGCGGGGGGGGGGGGGGGCGCGGTGGCTCAGTAGGTAGAGGTGCAGGCTGCAAGCCGAGAGGTCCTCGGTTCGAATCCCACCTCCGGCAACCGCGTGGTGTCCTTGGGCAAGACACTTCACCCCCATTGCCCATGTGGGGGCACGATGCCGCCGTGTACCAAGGCGTACTGCACGTCGATGGTACGCATGTCTTCAACCAATCTAACCCTGCCTGTGCTACAGTGTGGAGTTACGATGTTGGGGAGCTGACAGCTGCTCGTCGTTGCTCGGTGGTTCTGCCCGGGTACTCCTGCGTCCTACACCCGTAAAACTGTCACGGTCATGATTAGTCATTGTGCATTAATATGTGACCTTAAACATCAATAAATAAATAAATAAATAAATAAATAAATAAATAAATAAATAAATAAATAAATAAATAAATATTAAGAAAAGCCGGCGCTTGATATGGAAGTTGAACTATATTTGTCCTTTATTCTCCAGGGGATGCACCATCCTAGTCAACGAGCGTGAGGTACCTCCTCTCGTTCTCCAGAATCAGGAATCAGCCACTGTAACTCCTTACAGGAGTGCCAGGCAGATAGACAAAGAAGTTCCAGAGCTCTGTAGCCCTGTTGTTATATGCATAAGTTGTCTTGCGGGCGCGGTGGCTCAGTAGGTAGAGGTGCAGGCAGCAAGCCGAGAGAACCTCTGTTTGAATCCCACCTGCGGCAACCGCGTTGTGTCCTTGGGCAAGACACTTCACCCCCACTGCCCATGTGGGGCCACGGTGTCGCTGTGTATTAAGGCGTACTGCACGTCGATGGTGCACCTGTCTTCAACCAGTGCTAACCCTGCTTGTGTGGAGTTAGTATGTTGGGGAGCTGGCAGTTGCTCGTCGTTGCTCGGTGGTTCTCACCAGGCACTCCGGCTTCCTCCACCCGTAAAACCTTTATGGTCATGATTAGCCATTGTATTGAAATAAGTGACCTTTAACACCAATAAATAAATAAATATACCATTTTCATCTCCGAAGAAAATTTCAAATAAACCTTGATGGGTTTCTCGTCCTGTAATATAATTGTTGTGTTTCGTCAGTAAAGTGCTAATGCACACGAGCGGTGGTGATATTTTCGTCTAAAGTTTTTTTTTTTATTTTACCTATTATTTTAAACGAAGCAGTGCACCGAAGTCCAGCACCAGATGGTGTTTGAGCGTCGGGGCCAAACACCTAACATTGGTGATCTGTGTTGTATATGGAACGACATATTTGTGATGGAATTTAATAATCAATACGACATTTTAAGAATGTAGAATAAACTAGTTTATCTTGCATCAAAAACGGGTCCACCCCCTCCCCCATACGAGGAAAAACGTCCAGACAAAACACAAATCTGTATTGAGGGTAGCAACCACCGAAAGTGTGATCATTCCATTCAGAAAGAGAACGTTTTTCACTGCACTCAAAGGAAACTGATCACACGTGTTGAGGTCACGTTATGATAACAGAACGTCCCCTGAGTTCCAATGTATTCTATGTGCCAGTAAGCACATAGAACACATTGAAACTCAGGGGACGTGTAATTAAATGATGAATAAATAAATGGGTGACATTTTTTGGACTAGATCACTTTTGCCATGATCATATTTTTAGCCCTACCATGTGTTAAACCTGAAAAATAAACCAAAGAAACACACCGCAGAAACACTACTATAAACTTACAGCGGTTATAGTACAAGTAGAAGAATGAATGAGGATTACGTAATGCATAGCTCAAGAAGGTAAGGTAATACCATGACGACATACTTTTCATTCATAAAAACATCAGTTCATAAATGCTAAATGATTATCAAAATATATGCGACGAAGTCAAGAAAGGGAGGAATATTGTAAGATAAATTTGTTATTACCACCAAGAGGGTTTCAGAGATAATGTAGTGAAGTCTCGATCTCGCCTCTAACTCACATATCTACTAGTCTTAGCGTACAATTTAGTTATAATCCACTCTCCACGCACCGTAGAAGAAGAATACAAGTACAGGTAGTTTCGTTTCTTCTGTTTGCATAAATACATTTTTAATCTTGAAGTTAGAAGGTAAAATTACATTACGTTCCACAGCTCATAATTACAGCTCATAATTACATATCAACAACTGTTGTGTTATGATTTATTAAGAAGTTATGTCAATACAACACAGAGGCGAGGGCTCGACTTCAGTGCATCATCACTGAAACCCACATGGTGGTAATAACTTATATATACAGTACGTGGAGAGTGTTTTATCACTAAATCACCCGCAAAGTGGAGATTCCACCCAAGCAATAATTGCAAATTTGTTGCAAAGCATAACAAGCACAGGCAAAGTTTCAACCAATGGACCTCCGGGTTAAACCCGGAGGTCCATTGGCTGAAACATTGCTTGTGTTTTTGTCCATATGTACAAAATTTGGAAGTTATAGTCTGGGTGATAACTCCACTCCGCGGGTGATTTAGCTACAATCCACTCTCCACGCACTGTAGAAGAAGACTACAAGTACAGGTAGTTTCGTTTCTTCTGTTTGCATAAATACATTTTTAATCTTGAAGTTAGAAGGTAAAATTACATTACGTTCCACAGCTCATAATTACAGCTCATAATTACATATCAACAACTGTTGTGTTATGATTTATTAAGAAGTTATGTTAGTCATACTCCAATATACTTTGACAGAAAATGGCCATATTAATGTTACATTTACTTCTTAATGAATACAGCCAACATATGCAGAATATGACAACAGTATCATAATACTTTCAGGCTAAGGCCATAGGGCAGCTGGCTGACAATAATACACGGCACGCCTCAATAATCGACAAAGCACAAAAATACTGTATTTAGATATTTGAACTGACATAAATCACGTCAACCGGGAAAATAAATTTTACATTCACTTATTTCCAATGGATGAATCCTTAGTTAGAATACGCATCTTCCAAATAAATGAATATCTTGTTGTTCTTATTTTCTTTTTTAGATAGATTCACCTTTTTCGTAACAGGTGAATCTCTCGTTATTCTTATTTTCTTTTTTTTTTCTCAATGAGGTTTTTGGTCTGGAGATTAGCGCGAAAATGTCTTGTACAATGTTGCTCAAATCATTCGTAGACTTTTGTAAGAACTCTTCTGCTAACTCGCGCAAACTTTTTCAAAAATCGGTCATATTGACACTTTTCTAAAAATTCTGTTGTACCAGTTGGCTCAAACTTTCTCCATATATGGCACAAAACATGCTATTCTTAGTTAAACTTTTATCAAAATTCTCCAAATTTGCATTGACTTCTCTACAAGTTCGAAAACAAATGAAAAATGTTCAATATATCAGTGACTGCTTTTGCTGGCTGCATGTCTTTAAAACCTCGTTTTTGAAGAATTTGGTAAGTTCAAGTGTCCATATTCTACAGGGAGAGCACCAATTGCTGCGTGATATTTTGAAAAAGTAACCCTTGATTAGTAGTGTTGTCAAACAATGCTAAACGCCCAATATGCCATTTCTTGGTAGTGTTTCTCATCAGTTTAGATGGAAAAAACCTAAAACATCATTCCATATCTATTTGCCTCATCACCTGTTGAACATTTTGTATTCGAAGTTATCTTATAACGTTTAACCGAATGCCTGTACTTGTTCGTTAAAGATGGACGCCGATACAATAGGAGGAAGATCGTTTTTGTAAGATTTTGTAAGTTTAAATAACCATTCTTTCTGTTGTTAAACGGAAGAGATCTAAATGCCTTATGTAGCTGTGTTCCCCCATTATACTGAAGTACCTTTTCTGTTATATTTTAGCTTGTTAAACAATGGTTATTAGTTGCAAAATTTGCAAATTTTGGTTAGTGTTTGCCGTCAGTACAGATTGGAAAATCCGAAAACCCATTTCATATCTATTTGCCTTACCGCCTGTTGAGAATTTTGCCGTGCTAATTCATTTTGTGACGTTTAACCCCATACCTGTACTGACTACATGCAGATGGGTTCTATCAGAAAAGGTTTGTTTTGGGAAATTTTGTATGTTCAAGAAGCCGTTTTCTGAAGCATTTCCCATACATATGTGCAGGTATGGTACCACCTCTTACGTTTATTAGTGTATCCTTGACTTACTACTCAATTCTATACCTTTTGAAGTGTTGGATGATATGACGTACTTTGTTCTTCTCAAATACACTGATGCATATATTATGTTTTGTAAATATAAAGAAGCCTACACGTTTAAAAAATCAATTTCATGGTTTAATAACATTATTGCGCTTATAATAATAAAAAGGCTGAGATAAAATAGGGTATATTAATAAAGAGGTTGTGGGAGGTTGTCAGTTTCTTTTGTTACATCCACTATCTGACGCGGAATGCGGGAAAGTAGGATATCGTTGTCTATATTGGGCTGGTTGGACTTTTTTGAACTTGTATTGTTTTATGTTTAGTAAATTAAGAAAAAAATATTAAGTTTTGTATGTACACTTTCATCTGCTATGAGCTATCGAAACGGTCTTGGCGAAGCCCAATTTGGAGAATATTAGAGTACATGTAGTACTATAGGACGCGTTGCTTTGAATAAGATCTAATCAAATTATCCAGGTTTCTCGGTTAGATTGACCACAAGAAAATGAGAATTATTTTACTAGTTCAGATTGCTGGGAATCCCCTGCTTCGGCGTATCCCAATACTAACGACTTGCCAATTATGAATCTGAGAATGTCGCGATATTCAAGTCAAAGTGGTATCCTGTTTTATTTCTTTGGGTCTCTGCACCCTTGTTTATGCTCGTTCGCTTTTCCATTTCTGATCAGTTTGTCGAGATCTGAAACCACAGGAGTCAACGTGCGTGGAGACGTGCCAGGAGTTTTAAAGATAGGGAGAGCATTCATGCTGATCGGGAAACACGAGAAGGCCCAATTTGTCCAAACTGTAATGCTAGAGAGCTTCCAGAGATGATGCAGGAATGCACAATGTATTGCCTCTCCCCATTTTATCACTCGCTGTGTGCGCCAGTGCATTGCATGGCGTGTTCTTTAAAAGATCCGTTGCTGTGAACTGACCCATGAAGGTCACCGGTCTATGTGGGAGGAATCTCTACACGACACTTTTGGCGCTAGGAAGTTTTAAACACATTTGAACAAGCTAAAAAAATTAAACCAAGCTTGTGGCTTAGTTTCGTACTACTTTGTCTTCCAAAACGCCATTGCATGATATGAGATTATTTTTAGCGAAGGGTGTGGAGGCTCGTACTCCTGGCGTTCCCTATTAAGGTATCCCCCTCTTCCCGCCCGATGCATTGTGACGATGACCGATAGGGGTGGTGTAAACTTGATTTGTGCCGACTGTAATGGTTCAGGTCCCGGCTGATAAATTATCCCAGCAATATCATCAAGGCGAAGGTATGTCTTGATGATGTTGTTGATTTATTTCTGGATTAGTAAAATAAGAATTTAGTGGTTTAGACGCAACTGCTTATACATATAACGCTCGACGTACTCCAAGGTGGTCGTGCTGCGCCGCCATCTGACCAAATGGTGTACCTCAACCGTCTTTGTGTATACCGACTCTGGGTGGGTGTGGCATTAGTTCAGCTATCCAAAATCTAGTCTCGTAAGAATGTAATGATTACTTTCAAGAGCCAATCGATATCCGAGAATCATTTAAACGAAACTTCCCCGACTGGAAAATGTACAAAAGTGTATGTGTGTGTATGACACCCTACTTCCCTACGCCTCTGTGTCTCACATATATTTATTGTTGTTCTCAATGCCACATATGTCTGCACAATGGCTAAACCCTACCGGTTTCTCAGATCTACTATTGAAAATTTGAAATACTATTTTTTCAGGCATCACCATCAGCTCTTCTTTAGCGTATGACAATCTGAAGACTAATAGTTGGTTATTCATCTGTGATGATGGTTCTGTGATATCACGAATTTTTTGGTGTGATTCAGTGGTTGATTGTCCTGATAGATCTGATGAAAAGAGATGTGGTAAGTTCCAAGTCTCTGTGCGTTGCTGGCGTCGGAAGAACGATGTGCGGTGTACACTATTGGATACTATTCCATTTCAGCCGAATAGTGACGCTTGCCAGAAACTCTCTGTTGCCACAATTTTAGCCATTCTGAATATTTTAGTGCCAAACTAAGTGTTTGGTGAAAAATGGCGAATGGGGAGGGGGGGGGGGGTGTACTTTGATCTCTAATGAGAATTAAGTTGCTCTAGTTGTTTTTTTTTTTTAAATGAACTGACAGTTATTTCAAGAGTGAAAGGACAATTGGTCACAGAAACAATTCACCAAAACTCGAAAGTTCCGACGAAAGTATCGGTGGTCGAAAAAGAAGGTCACCTAAGTTATATATATATATATCACTGATTCGGCTAATAGGCAGATTGATTGATTTCGGTTCGTACACCTCTTGTTGCACTTGCATAACAGATTGATCGACTGACGGTTGTACGTATACTGGGCTTAGTGGGTTGTGAGTCTTTACAAAAGGCAGTATTTAATGAGATAAATACATCATCGCGAATAACTCGCCACGATATGAAGTATTTATCAAATTGAATGTTGCCTTTTCGTCGCCTAAGTTGGAAGTGTTCTCTGTCCCGCTGAGACAAAGAATACTTTAGCACTAAGGTCACATTTTGTAAAGTTGGTAATCTACAATGTTTCATTAAGGAAAAGACAATTCCTCATTACTACTCACTGACAATTAATGTTGAAAGTCTGTTCAAACACTATGTCTAAAACCTAACTGTTATTTTTTTTTTTTTTTTGTTTTGTCATCGATCGCGCTCCTCGCTGTCACGGTGGCTTTCCTTCCCCTTGAAAGAAACGAATTTTAGCCAACAAAGGTATTTTGGTTCCAAATCAAACTTATTAGTGAAAAGTGGCTAAATCATCGTGCCCCAACGTAGGCAACCGGGAGGTGCTGCTGATTTAAAACAACACAAGGTTTGAAGATTCTATGTTTTAATCTCTGAGGAAACGTCGTGTGAGAACAAGACCAATGCTGCAAAGTTCTTAGACAATTCAAACAGATGGTAATGACATATTTGCCATTGACGTGCTGGTTACGAGTTCTAAAGCACCTCTTCATCGCAGTAGATACTTTGCATGTGTATATAGGTATCCCATTTAAACCTTTGAACCCTAGTGGTATCTTCCATGTCATTTCAAAGGCAGCAATTAGAAAAAGTTCATATTTACTATTTGAGTGTTGAGCAGTTAATATCTTCAACGGTCAGCCGTTCCAAACACTAATTATAGGAATAATAATCAAACATTTAATTAATGAGGCACCAGGTACAACCCGGTGGTTCAGTATTTAAAATTTTGCTGATGATGATTGTTATTACCTGGTAAACGCAAGCGGGAACAACACGGCGACTGCAGTGTACGTGTTAACTGAATTTCTATTCAATCTACTAAATACCGAGCAGAAGTTTTCGATCAAAGAGGAACATTCAAACCTTCATAAAACGCACATACACAGAAAGACACGCGTGTGTGAATGGGTTAATCGATATGGCACGAGTGCCAGCGCGAAAGGATAGAACGAGTGGCCACAGTCCTCGGGTTTTATCCTTCCGCGATGGCACATGTGCCATATCGCTTAACCCATTCACACACGCGTGTCGTTCTGTGTTTATTACACGCATTCGCGTCTATAAAACAATTATTTAGAAGGACACTCAACAAATTCATTTGATAATTATCACCAACAAGAACACATTTTGTCGCCAACCAAACTTGCGAGGGAAACCTGAGTTACTCTTTCGTCTTCTGAGTTCCAATGTGTTCTATGTGCCTAGTGGCACATAAAACTCATTAGAACTCAGGGGACGACTTTTAGCTATCACTAGGGATTGAAATTGTAATTGTGGTACACGATTTGTAGAAAATTCCAGTGAAATTTCGTTTCTTTATAAAATAGTCCGTCAACTATTTTCGTTCCACACATGTGCGGAACAGATTTTTACTTTCCGCACGGCTTAGTGCTGCTGTAGATGGGGATTTCATAGAACAGGCGTGTAATAAAATTGTATTCCAACTTGGCTCAACCCATCTTAGTGTGTCTCTTTATGACCTTTATTTTTATTCATTTCCCTTATTTCTTATACTACTCGGTTCTATTTGGTATTGTTCGTCATTTAGTATGACCCATTGTAGTAGTCAGGTACAAGGGAAAGCCACTTGATTTACTTTTCGGAACATGAAAATAACGCTTTGCCTTTTACCTAACCTTAATTTTTTATTGTCCTTTGTAGAACTGTACTTATTAAGACGCATTACTGTTTGAAGTGTCCGCAATAATAAAACATTCTGCAACAGTCTATACTGATTAAATGAATCCCTGTGCGTAAATAGTTGATAGTTGGTTTAACAGGATGAGTACTTAAAACCCACATTTGGTCTTCATTCTGAATTGCGGGTAAATCAACTTAAGGCTTCATATTCTGTGGATGTATTTCACGTTACCTTTGAAGTGAAATTGTTTAGTCGGTATTTATTTGCCTTGCTATAATTAGTGAGAGAGTGTCTGAAGGCCCCCTCCAATAAATTGTAACAACGCAAAAACATGCGAACAAATGTTGAACACCAAAACTAATTTAGCACTTTATAACACACCCATTTAAAATTAAGGTTTGTTCTCGACATTCTAGGATGTGTGATAAAAGTAAACTTTTATTGCACACGTGTAGGATACAGATTTTTTTCACTTTTTAATGTAAGAATGGAACCAGTCATATTTCTGGGGATACGGTACATGGGCCCGTTTCGATGCAATAGGTCATTTATTTTGATGTTGTAAAGTGGATGTTTGCGGTCTATAGTATCTGAGTTTATATTGTTTCTGAAGAAATTTATGTCCTATACACTAACCGACCATCAAAAGAAACTTTCTAATTTATTTTCTTAACGTGAACAATACTGATTGACTATTGATTAAATAACCCGATGGGTTAAATTGTGACATGGAAATGACTGGCATGCAGTTCAAACTAAAGAACAATGTAGACAGAATATGAAAGCGTCTATGAGTGACGTCATTTCGAATGAATGACGTTGCGCGAGCAAGCTTCTAGGTCACCAAATCGAAATACAAAACAAATGGCCTGTCGATCTTCACTTGAATTCGTATGGATTCTGTACCCCTGTTAAAGACTATAACACGAACTTTAATAAATTTTGTGCAGGCATTGTGAAGAATACCATCATTTCTCTTGGACAATAAGGATATAAATTTAATTTACGTGGGATGAATTGACAATGGCTACTGTAATCTTGACTAAAATCTTAAACTGTCTGTCAATCAGTCGAGTAACAACAGTCGCATGGAATTCGGAAATCAGATGAACGTGAGTTTTTCTTGTAATTTCTCATTCATGGATTTTCCGAATTTACACCTATTGATTCTTGTGAATGTGTGGTGACTTTTTTGGTGGGGATCACATCAACCATTCAGAATTCGCACTGTAAAATTGAGGCATAAAAAGACGGTAAACTGTATTTCAGATGAACAGTGTTTCATCGATCGAAGTGGTGACGCATAACAATTTGCAAGTTGAAACTATGATTGAAAGTTCAATCAGCGTACGAAATAATAATAAGACTGGTCTCCTGCTTGTGAAGAATAATTTGGATTTATGTCTTATTTTATTTCCTTTACGTCTCAGAAGGATAGGTTAATTCTCACTTAGTATTACCGTAAAGGGCCAGTTTTATAAATTTGCGAAGGTGTGTAATAAATACAGAACCGCACAAGCGTTTGAATAGGTTAATGTTTATCGCACGCGTTTGGTTTGGCGCAGAATACCACTCAAAGCTTCGCCTCTCGTGGTATTATTGCGCCCAACCAAACTCGTGCGATAAACATTAATCCATTCAAACGCTTGTGCGGGTCTGTCTAGGTATCACTTAACACATAAACACTCACATAGTACAGTACGGCCGCTGTGGACGGGTTACTTTCGACAGGTGGGCAATATTTTCACTGACGTAATAGTATTAGATTCCAAACACTAATTACAGGAATAATCCTCAAAAATTTAATTAATCAAACACCATCATACCATTTAAATTTCTCCATATTGATCTGAGCGTCATTGCCACGTTCCCAGACCATATGTCGAATTCTGATTGGAATTCGACACTGTTATGGACTGTTTCTGCATCCAGTTTTTGTTGAGATTTGCCCGCAGACGACCGTTGGTAAGATGTGATGTGCCGCCGATTATAGAGATTTACAGGTATTCTTTCCTGCTCCAGTTATAGATATTCCAGTCAATAAGCATTTAATTTCCATTGAAAACATCCAAATATTAACACACTTTGTGGAACCAGACGTACTCATAAAATGACTGTGTTGAGTCTTCATTTTCGATTGTAAATTTATCAAAAAATCAATCAAATAAAAGACTCGGTTGAGCAATATGTTTAGCTTTGATTCACTGAAAATGAATCGTTTGGACATTTTTGAGGTTCAGTTGTCCGAAATATGTCAGTTTGTCGGAGAAGCGAAGCGTAGGTTTGATTTTCCTACCAAGTGAAATATCCCATACGGGTGAATTTAAAGATAAGCGAATACCTATTTGAGGGCTGGACTGGTTCCAGGCCGTTACGGCATTGATTTTTTCACAGAATTAGACACGTGGCTTAAGCGCTTGGGTCATTGCCAGGACAGGAAACTCCACTCCACGTGTATAATACACTACTCACTAAATATATACAGAACAATAACAATTATGACGTGGTGTTTAAAATGCAAAATATGCTTGATAATTTACTGTGTGCTGTGTTTACTATATACAAGACAACTTGTTGTTTCTCATTGTTTGGTAATTGTGATCGCATATGCGTTTCTAATGCAATGTTTTCTTTCTTTCTACCTTGTATTATAAGTTACAGGACCTTTACTTGCCAGGTATGGTGTCATGTGAGGCGAAGTGAGACTAATATTAGGCGAGGCCTAATATTGATCGCGCAGAGTCTCACATGACGTCATAACTGACAAGTGAACGTCATGTATCGTATTTATCATGCAAACAAACGAATTAAATACATTAAAAGATCCGAACCGCTTCATTTTGAATATTTATCAGGAAACTGTCTTTTCTTTGCACGAAAATACGTGAAACCTTTAGGTGGTAAAATTAATTCGGAAACAAAAAGGCGCCCAGTGGCGGGGGTATGGGCTCATACACGGTCACTGGCAGTGTATGGACTCAGTTCGATAGCCGGCTTCCCATTGGATAACCTAATATCTCATAGTCAACCGATGCTATTAGAGAACAGGTGGCATTATAAATGGCTTTACAGTGCAGATGCCGTGGATTAGTTGTAATCCACGCGTGGACAACGGCGCCTATGCCTGCCTTTACCAGGTTTATAAAAATCATCAACAATTGTTTTTAATTCATGAAGCATCGGGTTGCACCTGGTGCTTCATTAATTAAATTTTTTAGGATTATTCCTATAATTAGTATTTCGAATGTAATATTAATGCGTCCGTGGAAATATTGCCCACCCGTGGAAATATTGCCCACCCGTGGAAATATTGCCCACCCGTGGAAATTTTGCCCACCCGTGGAAAGTGACCAGTCCACGACAGCCGTATTGTGTACACGTAAGACACATGCATCTAACTGCGTGTAATTACTGACTTCTGTTTTGTGATTCGTTTCCTAAAATGATGCAATGTCTCTGTTCAATATGACCAAAACCAAGAGTCACAATAATTTATAAACACACCAATATGTTCAAACAAGTATTCTAATTGTTGCCATTTCCCAGCAAAAACCAAGTTGCATCCAATCACAATAGAAATGCAGGCATCCCTACAAAGTTACATGTGTATTATCTGAAATAGATTATATGAAATTAGTGTTTCTCTCATATGATATTTATGAAACGGGTCTAAGAATTTTCCATCTTGCCAATTCTCAGGACAATTTTAATAAAAGTCCAATAAGCTGCGTGCACGAGCTCCCGTGTTCTATTTATCAGATGACTACCATTTCGTCCCCTGAGTTCCAATGTGTTCTGTGTGCCAGTAGGCACTACTGGCACATAGAACACAATGGAACTCTGGGAACAATTTGGTGAGGCTACGGCGAATGGTGTACTATGACGCACTGCATGTTGATGGTGTCTTTGTCTTCAACAAAAGGTTACCTGATAAAATGTCATACGACATAAGTTGCTTGGACATACAGTCTGTATCCTCGCTGCCTAGTACAACTACTCTAGTGTAATTCCCATTTCTCAGCTCAGCATAGGCAGAGAGTAACAATGTATGTGGCTCTGGATGATTAAAGACATAGTCCCCGCTCGCCACGCCAGTACTCTGGTTGGTTGACGTGTCACCCTCACAGTATATGCATTTATTTTCTCCCCTTTTCGTCGTGTTGTGTTCTACAGCCTCTTTTTTAATTTCAGAAAATATGGACGAGAGTAGGTTTTTTATATGTAACAGCGGTCAGCGGGTACATCTCAGTGTGTATTGTGATTTTACGATGGACTGTAGGGATGCATCAGATGAATCTAGCTGCCGTAAGTGTATTTGATTATATGGCTGTTGAAACCCACAAACTAGAAGTCGAGTTCCCGCACCCCTAATGTTGTACAGAAGGTTTCCCGATAAAATAGCAACAACACTTGGTGAGCAACAGCTGAGTGACTGCAAGTCTTGGTAATGTTTCCAAGGCTAAAAAACTTACATTTCTGCTTTCTGTGCGTGGTTCTACTCCACCTGAGCATTTAGGTCAGTATTTACCGGGAAAGTCACAGCACGTGATGATTAAGTCATTCAGCGAAGCTGAAATGATTTATCGTCCCCTGACTTCCAATGTGTTCTATGTGCCGGTGTGTTCTATGTGCCAGTGTATTCTAAGTGGCAGTAGGCACTTAGAATACATTGGAACTCAAGGGACGGTATGGCGATCATAAATTTATTTTATTTTATTTTATTTTATTTTTTTCGTTATCGCCACACCAGAATTTAACGCACATCCCCCTCAAGCACATGGATGGCGTTTTGGGACACTGATAATAATTAGGAAGTCCTGGGGAGGGACGGCCATCTGCTCTACTAAATTCGGCCCACAACGAGAGCCATGCGGATTTTAAATTTATTAATTTTAAAAAAAAAAACTTTTCAATATCAACTCCTGCATCAAGCCCTCCTATTTCAAATTTGAGAAATTCCATCTTCAGCAAAAACATGTCTACAAATGTGTCGCTATTCTAGAAAATTTTCAACCTCTCAGTGGCATCGGGGGAGGGGGGGGAGGGGGGGGGGGCTTAAGTCCCAAAAATTCAACTTTGAATTTTATGACGATTTAGTATATTTTCTTAGTACAAAAATAGGAGACATCTGTTTTTATGTTTCTCGAAATGCCGTCGCTTTCAACGCGTTCACTTCAATTTAAACATGTTCAACTATTCTCGTTATTCGCATCTATTTACCAAATAGTTATCTCCCCTGATTGCTAGGAATTGGCTTGCAAAAATTAGCACTAATTGAATGGGGAATTTTTATATTTCTCAAAATTATATAAAACCCGTGAAAGTTATATTTGCTCTGCGCATCAGACATTTAAGAACAATATATATGCTCTCACTTGGTGATATAATCGAACCATTTCATTCGACCAATTTTTTTCCCCTGTTCATTTAAAAAGGTACGGTTATTTCGTGTAGAGTGCCATGTAAAATAATGGAAAATTGCGTTTTCGTCAACTTTTAGAGATTAAAATATTTTTTAGTCTTCATATTAGCAATGCTCTGCGCATATGTGCATATAATATAGATATTGTCCTCTCTAATCATATAAAAATATATAATCTGACATTTGCCCATTTTTTTCCTTTTGATGTTAAAACCAAGACAAATTTGATTGTTGTAAAAACAGTTGAACCCACAGTCCACAATATGCAGAAGGTTTCGGTGTGAATAAAAGGAAAGGTGCGATAGCCCTATTAATTACTTTCAGTTCAGCCAGAAATGTGAAGCTTGTCGCTTATTTAACTAGTATGCCTCATTGTCCATTGAAGTCCATAAATATATGTATGTGTGTGTTTTTTCTACAATAAGAAGATAGTTTGCGTTGCAATTTGTAATGTCACACAGATACTGTTGACTCTGTCCGGAGGTTCCTTTAATACCTGCTTTAAAAGAGATGGCTCACACTTTCACAAGCATGGCCACTGAAAGACAGCTACGTTCACATTCGCATATTGACTGGAAAAAAATTGCACAGGGAGAAAAGCTGCCACGCCCTGTACGAACAAGTACCTCGGTGCCAAGAAATATTCTGCCCACCAAATTTGAAGTTGAGAGACTAATAGAAAAAGATGGAAAGGTAAGATTTATTTCAATAATAACTCAATTATAGTGCATGTACAAACGGGTCAACGGGACAATAAGCCACCGGTCAAAGAACCGCCGTCCAAACAGCCACCCGATTAAAATTCCCTTTTTTAAGATCGGACAAGAAAAAAAGCCACAAAAATGCGGACAAAAACCCAGTTAATATTTTCCGCCGCTACGTTTACAACTTTCATTATAGCAACAAATAATTATTTATATATTGCATTTTAGAAGGAATTTAGTTATTTCGCTATTTAATTTCCAATAATTTAGTACGAATATTAAATAATTTATTTGTAATAGATAATTACACCGGGTCGGAGAAAATCAAGCTTATCGAGACGTTTTCAAAATTTTTAGGGCAAGTTTTGAAATGTAATTTTAAAAATTCAGGCTATTGTCATCACGTGTTACGTGTTTTTAAATATATATACTGTTATAGGTACTGTATGTATATAGTGATATATATTTATAAATTTATGTGTATTATATCCATTTTTATAGTAGGCATGGTCAGTTTATTATTTTTTTAAATAAAATTTCAAGTAACATGCAATGAATAACTGACAGTAACACTTAATTGCATTTAAATTATATAGCACATAATATATTTTGATTTTTAAACGTTGGTCGTAAAAAGACAATAAAAAATATCACCCCTTTATCCAACGTGGATAGCACCTAGGAAAAAAATTCTTGAATAACTATAAATATTACATTTTGTCTCAAACATAGCTTTTGAGCTTCATTGGAACGAGCCCAATAAGCTCATTTCATAGAGGGTTTTAAGCTATGTTTATGAGACAAAAAATTACAATATAATAAAATTTGAATAAAGATTTTTGTATATAGCGTTGGTTGGTTTTGGTCGTAACGTTTGGTAAAGGATTAACTTTCTTTGGGAGGGTGCAAACAGTTTTTTGGCGATAGACAAACATAGACAAGATAGGTTGTCTTTGAAATTGTTTTTGATTAAGATATGTATTGATAAAGTGGTCGACAAAACGTGAATTGACAAGTTGGGAATTGCTGAGTTTGTAATTGACGAAAAGGGAATTGACGAATAGGTAATGTGTCGTTTCTGCTAAGAAACAAAAAAGTTAAATTTCTACTTCCGAAAATATGGTTTACGTCCCCTCGTTAGAACGAGCTTGTTTTAGTGAGGGGTCATAAACTATGTTTTGGAGGCAAAACTTTAGAAAAAAATGATTTTTTTTCATCAGTTTTGCTGTTCATATTCTTAGATCCCCCCCCCCCCTCCTCCCCAACTCAGTTAGCTGCACACTTACATTAATTTATTACAGTAGTGGTCAATTACGTTAGCCATGCGGGACGTCGTATTAATAACATTAAATGTGATTATGAATGAGTTACTCCTTTCCCGTGGCGGTTGCACAGGGGGCAATGGGAGAGTGGTGTCGTTTGCCCCTAAACATAGACTTTGCATTCTATTTGCCCCTCATTCATCCGTCAATGACATCCACATTTTCGATGTCCAAAAAGTGCCCAAGCTTAAACTAAAAGCAAAAAGAAAAGACATTTGCCGAGGACATTAGCCCCCCCCCCCCCCCCCCCCCCCCCCCCCCCCCGTTCGAGCCCCCTCGTTATGGCAAAGAAAAAATAAGAGAGACCCAAAGTCCGTAATATAATTCTTCGGGTACGTCCGGATGGCCAATGTCAAGGGGATGAGACTCATCGGGGGGGGGGGGGGGGGGGGGACACATTCCCGGAATTCCCTTTGAAAGCTCAGTTCAGTTGTTTGTCATCCAGAAGGAGAAACCCACCTTGTCTTCCTGGAAAAAAGGCAATCGAATCGACCCACACCCATCCCCAACCGAACACCCCACAAACTCAATAGGACTGCTTGTCTCCAAACTGGTTGAGTACTAAATTATTGTTCTTCATCAAAATGTATTTAAGTGTGTAATGGTTGTAAAGTAATGTAATCTGGGTGCTTTTGGTTGTATATATATATATATTATTATCATTAATAAAACTGTTGGACTCGAAGATCATGTTGTTTTTTATCCATTCTATTGCCTTTTGCATGCCCCAGTAATATTTACACTCTGACCCCCAGTGATTTTCTATCTTAATTTATCCTTCCTAATCTCCCAGCATGCCGACATGCCTTGTACCCCGTCCACCCATTTCTCGCGTATTCATCCCATTCTTCCTGGACTTTCAGTTTCTCAAGGAGTCGCATTCGACTCGTCAAGTATTGGGGCTTTCCAACATATTGTTTAAACTAAATGTTCTAGATGTCCGTTTCTCATACGCTGCACACTTGGCATCCTCTTTTGTGGCTTTTTTATTTTCTCATCAGCTGCGATGACTTTGATCCAGGTGTGCCGGAAGCACTACAGGGCTGGAGGGGCAGACCTATGAAGAAGGGCATTATGTATTTTTTTCATTCTCTTAAACCGTTACCTATCGTAACGGGAAAAACCAGCCAGCGCTATATATACACGAAAATCCCCATCCAATGTTTTTTTACTTTTTTCATTTTTTATTTCCAAAACATAGTTTATGACCCCTCATCGTGTCGCGCTCGTTCCAATGAGGGGTCATAACCTATGTTTTGGAATAAAAAAATGAAACACTTTAGTTATACGAGGATGTTTTTTCCCAAGTGTCGTCTGCAACTCACATTAGGTAAATTGTTCAATAAGGCAATTTTTGCACAGTTTGAAAAAAGGGCCAATTCTTTGAAATTTTCGAAGAAAAAAGGGAAATCCTTGCGCCCGCTCGCCCCCGTAGACTGAAGGCAGGAGGGACCCTCGTTGATTCGGCGCCCCTGCCTTGATCTCACAACGGTCACTCAAATGATCCACCTAAGTTCTGATAAAACCGCTGACGCATTATTTTTCATGCGTGACTTCTGCTTGCCATTGATGTTAAAATCTTCGAAATCTCTTCCTCTTCCCTCCCCCGATAAACCTGTCCCGTTTCTATACCCCCACCCCAACATCGTAGTTGAGAGGACAGTGTAAAGTACCAACATTCTCAAAATCAAAACAATTCTCGATTATTGTAATCAAATTAACAATTCTCTTAAATGATTGCACAATAAACTGTCTGACGCCTTCATTCTCAACTTACTTCTCTCGCCGCTTGAGAAAACGATTTCCCGACAAACAAGATTTTATTCACACCTTTCAGTGGATCAATGCTAATTACATTACAGTCAGACTCCAGTATTCACAGGGGGAGATAACTTTTCGAATAATACATCCCTACGACGAATTAAGTTGAGTATGCGGCATTTTCCCTATAATAACACAGATTTTGTGACACATACAGCTCCATAGTTATGAAAGATACAGCTTTGAAATTTTGCGCATCGATTTTTGGTTATCTGAGTTTGATCCAACCGTTCTTATGTTTTGTAATTCAGACCGGATGTGAAGGATTTTTTAAAGATTTCCAATTCTCAGCTTGTGTTAGCTGAAATATTTGAAATATAATAAATGTATTATATGCTAGCCTGTGAATTATCGCCAATTATATAAAATATATTTCTCGATATTCATCTATTCGCTGGATATCGAGAAATATCCCCCACTAGCATACTAAATACCTTCGCACTTCGACGCATGACGTCGACTTAACCGTCGCTTTGAAGGAACGATCAACATATCTTTGTTATTGAAACCGTTTGCAATCGAATTGGGCTGAATATTGTGCAGTAAAATGTCACGTAGCATATAATAAGAAGAAAATCTACGCTATTCATCTATTCGTGTGGAGTTGAAAGTATTGTTTAACTTTCAGGTCCACACTCATGAGATAATTTTCGATATTCACTAAAACTGTGTAGATATCCTTCATATAATATCCAATAAAAACCATATCTCAAAGTGTGGTGGCGTCCTTGTCAAACCGTAGTGGTCGAACTCGGAGGCGATATCTGAGTGATCATAGGGTGAAAAATTAAATAGCGTTGGATTTTTTTTTTTCAGTTTCAGTGTGCTGTAGATTTAAAAAAAAATGGACATAGCTGTTTCGTTGTCTTCTTGATTTGTCGTCATTTTGACGTGTTTACATCATTTCTAATTATTGGCTGTTGTGGACATTCACCATTAAAAACCTTAAAGTTTTTTTACACGCGCCGATCCACAGTTGTTAAAGATACGGCTTTGAAAATTTGACTTCTGGTTATCTGAAAGTGATCCATCCATTTTCAGTTTTTTGATATTTAGACTCTCGATCGGAAGGAGGTAAAGGGTTTTTTTGAAAGATTTTAATTTCCAGCTCACTTTTAATCCTATCTTTCTGGAATTCTGGAAGAGTAAAATACATATCTAAAATGTGGTGCTGTCCTCTGACATTTTCAACCGTTATGGCCGAACTCGGAGGTGACATCTAGAAAGGGGTGGGAAACATAAGATCAAAAATTGAAATGCGTCTGATTTTTTTTTAAAACTTTATGTTGTAGAGTTCAAGAAGTTAGGACAGCTGTTTTTAAGTTTTTAATTTATCTCCATTTTGACGCTTTTTGCATCTTTTCAAATTATAGGTTGTTTTGGGCATTCATCATTTAAATCCTCGTTTGGTGACACACGCCACTCCATAGTTCTTAAAGATATAACTTTGCAACTTCGCACATCGACTGCTGTTTATCTGACGTTGTTCCACGCGTTTTTCATTTTTTTATATTTAAACCCTCGCTTGGAAGGAGCCAGGTGTTAAGGATTTTTTGAACGATTTTAATTTCCGGCTCATTTTAAACCTATCTTCCCTGATCTTTCTTAAATTTTAGAAATATAACCTTCCATGAATACCATATCTAACATTGTGTTGGTGTCCTCGGAAATTCTAACAGTTACAGCCGAACCCGAATTTAAAATGACGTTATTGACATTAACGTCATAAAAATGAAATGACGTCGGATTCTCTTGAAATTGTAGTATTTTGTAGAGGTATAAAATCAGGAGTTAGCTGGGTTTTTTTCTACTTTTTCTATTTTCTACTTTTTCTATTTAACACCATATTTGGCATTTTAATTCGGTTGAAGTTTCATCACTTTTTAGCTTTTAAAAATGCCAAAACGGCGACAGGCTTAACTTCCTTTATCTAACTATCTGTAAGTTTTAATGGGTTTTTTCTTTTTTAATGTGAGCTTCTGTGTCAAGTCTCCCTCTTTCACATTTTGGACACACAAAAACCATACATACAAATTTGGTACCGACCTCAACGCTTAATTTAAGGGTGACGCTATTGACTTCAACGTCATATAAATTAAATGACATCGGATTTTGATGAAATTTCAGTATGTTGTAAATGGGAAGACAGCTGTTTTTTTTGTGTTTCGATATATCGCCATTTTGACGTTATTGCACCTAGAACACATTGGATCTCAGGGGACGACATGTCAACAAAATACTGTTTACTCGTTTCCTTAACGACCCGAGGGATTTAACTCTATCTGTTGTCTTCTGCGATTATAAAAACAAAATAATTATCACGAATTTGGTTCAAGTGATTGTGGTGCTGAGAAATGTGTCCACAAATTTATTTCCACGATGCTTGCATTGTATTTCAAAAGGGACAAAAGCGATATCTTCGCCAGCATGTATGGTATATGGAGATGTGATACCTTGATATCTCACTTAAACACATCGCATGCGGCTCGGTGTTTAAAAACCGACATCCAGGTATTAAATCTCCATATACCAATAATGCTGACGGAGATAACTTATAATACACTTTTGAAACTGACCGTCTATCCAGATTGACAAGTGCTGTCCCTTGCTAGTTTACATTTCGCTCAAGGCACCAATACGCTTACCGATCTTCAAAGTATTTTGAGAAACCTTGAATTTGAATCCCGTGAGGAAACTGAATATCAAACATCAAAAGATTCCGACTGATGGATCTGATGAAAAAGATTTTAAAAAATTATTCCCCACATTGCACTAAGTTAAATTTTGGGCTCTCAGACAGAGCCCAATTACTAACCAGTGGACTTCTTTATAACAAAATTGAATGTGAGCCATGTAAGGATTCTGTATTCCCTATTTGCAAAACGTCTGACCAGTGGTTCTGGAGGGGAAGAGTTTCAAAGTTTATTCCTCATATTGGACTGTTAAAATTCGGGCTCCAATTGGGAGCCAAAATATTAACTCAGGGACTTGGTTTTAATAAACTTGAATCTGACTTCTGATTACTTGTTATTCACCGAATATTCTCATATTGAACTAAGTTAAAATTCAAGCTCCAATAGGAAGCCCAAATATCAACACAGGGACTTGGTTTGAACAAAATTAGATCTGACCTCTATAAGGATGCTGAAAACTAGATACAAAAAAAATCTGACCTGTGAATATTAGGATTTGCAAAGATTAAAAGTGGGGATCCAATAGGGTCCCCAAATATGAACCGGGGTTCTTGATTTTAACAAACTTGAATCTGACCTCCGTAGTGAGGTTGTATTCCAAATGTCAAAATATTATGACTGGTGAATCTGACGAAGAAAAGTTTTAAATATTATTCCCCATATTGCAGTAAGTTAAAATTCAGGATCCTATGGCAAGCCCAAATATTAACCGATGGACTTGGTTTAAAGAAACTTGAATCCGCCCCTGTACGGAAACTCTATACCATATATCAACAAATTCTGACTAGTTGTTCTGAAGAAGAAGATTTTAAAAGATAACCCTAACATGGAGCTTAAATATTAACCCAGGGATTTGATTTTTACAATCTGGAATCTGATTGCAGTAAGAATGGGGTTTACAATACATCAAAGTATTCTGATTAAGGGTTTACGAAAAAATTACTTTTAAAGGATATTCCTCATATTGTACCAGAGTTGAAAATCAGACTCGATTGAGGAACCCAAATATTAAACGGCATGCTTGATTAGAGCAGACTTGAATGAAAAGATTCGGACTGTTCGATCTGAAGATTTTTAAAGATTATTCCCCATACTGCACTAAATTATCATTCAGACTCCCACGGAGAGCCCAGTTATTAAGCATGGGGTTGATTTGGACGAACTTGAATTCGACATAGGCTACACATGGTCTTGAATACTTGTGTGAACAAAGCATTTGAAACTGAATTTATCTCTATTATAATGCATGCACACTTTGTCCATTTCAAAAAGAAACACACTTTTCAGGGACGAATTATGAATGATTGTTTTGGGGAAACAAGTGAGTGAAATTCGACCCCTGTGAGGATTCCCTATACCATATATCAAAAGATTCTTACTCTGGTTCTGGAGAAAAAGAGTTTTAAAGATTATTCCTTATATTGGACAAAGTTAAACTTGAGACCTAATTCGGAGCCAAAATATTAACACAAAAACTTGGTTTGAACAAACCTAGCTCTGACCTTCCTAAAGATAATGTATACCAAATACCAACAGATTCTGACTGATTGATCGAAGAAGATTATTCCTCATATTTGGGCTCCTATAAGCTCCAAAACACCCAGGCAAAAGCTTTGTATTAAGCTATATAAATCCTAGAATAACACGGAGAATAAATATACAGAACGTGGAGTGTATATTATCACTAAATCACCAGCAGAGTGGAGATTCCACCCGAGCAATAATTGCAAATTTATTGCAAAGCATAACAAGCACGAGCAAAGTTTCAGCCAATGGACCTCCGGGTTAAACCCGGAGGTCCATTGGCTGAAACATTCCTTGTGTTTTTAGTCGATATATACAAAATTTGACAGTTATAGTTTGGGTGATAACTCCACTCCGCGGGTGATTTAGTTACAATCCACTCTCCACAAACTGTACTACTCACATTTTTCTTTGGTTCACTCCTGCCTGTCTACATATTTGATACATAAAAGGTCAAGTGTGTATGGTTTTGTGTTTATTTATTTATTAGGGTTTAGCGGCACTTTCAACAGCTTGTATCATATCATGTCGGACAATTGTACTGGTGGAGGGAGTCGGAGTACCAGGAGAGAACCTCTGATGAATGGTGAGTAACTCCCCGGCTCTCTACTTTACCATCCTGACACAAACAGTTAGCACTACATGAAGGTAAGTGTTACGTTGACATGTTGTACAGCTATGGTCGACGCGCTGTATCCCCACGGTTCACTTGCCTTCAACTAATGCTAACCCTGCGTGCGCGAGGCTGATAAATTAGATAGAGCAACAGTTACTCAGCATTGGTGCGTGCTTCTCTATGGGAACTCTAAGCTTCCTCTACCCGTACATTTGTACAGTCTGATATGACCCAGACTGTTAAAAATGTCATTGTTCCACAATAAATAAACAAAAAATGTGCACATTTTCCTTTCATGTACAAATTATCTCGATGAATTGGAGGTGATCCTTAACAAAATGTAAGTAGTGTGACACAAAACACCTAAATGAAATCAAAATAATGACAACGTAAACCTAAATAACAAAACGCTGTGGTATCAATTTGTGTTTTTGGATCCCATGCAACTGACCAGACATTCTTTGTTTGAAACCTAAAAAAATGAAAAAATTCTAGCCGTCGCATCTTCGATTCCTGACCGTCGCATCTTCACTCCAGCATCCAATCCTGGCCGTCGCACCATGCAAAATATACATCACTAAAACAAAATCACAGTTTTGCGAGATAAGCCTGGTCATTCCAGAAAAACTAACGGATGGGATATGGAGATTATATACTCATGTGTCTACGCAAAGCGCTAACTTGAAGACATGTCGATAAATCGGAGCTAAAGATGCTTTATACTTGAAAAATACAGTGGAAATCGATGGTATGTTTGTAAACATCATAAATAAAAATACGAAAACATCAGTCATTGTTATGTCGTAATATACTATTCAAAAACGTAGGGGATATCCAAACTGATGTTGATATTTTCAGAAAATGGTATTGGATTCGCGTGATTGGACACACCAATATGTTACCAAGTTGAGTGTGGATCGTGAATGTCACTGGCCCACGAAAACTTCGCCGCGTTAATGTCGGTGGGGTACGTTTTGAAATTTTCATTTGTACTGGACGGGCTTTTTCGGAGGTCTCATCGTTCGTTTCTTGATATAAACTTGTTCATCAATAGTTTCTAGTAGAAACGTAGCTTTTGAGGTATGCGAAAACTGACACGTTACGAGCGTTTACGTGCTGTTGGCATGCTGGAAGCTGGCAACAGACAGACTGCAGTGGCTCAAATTCTCAACTTTACTCAATCGGTGATTAGCAGGCTGTTGTCACGCTCCCGTCAGACATGCAGTGTTGATGACAGAATTCGGTCAGGTCGTCCAAGGGCGACAACTGCTAACCAGGATCGTTTCATCCGAACCACAGCATTACTTAACCGCCATCAAAGTGCCTCAGGTATTGAACAGCAGCTGCACCGAGCGATAGATGTGCGAGTCAGTGGTCAGACTATCCGAAATCGCAGCTGGAATTTGTTCGGTCGACGACGTCGAATAATTCCACGTTTGACTGGACGTCACATTGCAATAATGCGTAATTGGCGTGGTGCACGACAGCGCTGGGACAATCGTCGGCGGAGCAAGGGCAGTTTTCTGATGAATCGTGGTTCACTCTCGGCTTCCACGACAGGCGAATCAAAGTATAGCGGCGGCGGAACGTACGATCGTTTTTGTGGTGGATTAGTTATGGTGTGGGGAATCATAACTATGACAAGCAGAACAATATTACATGTCATCCAAGGGCATGTCACAGGGCAGTATTACCGTGAGAACATGTTAGCAGCTCATGTGGTGCCATTTGCGCGACGTCACGGCCGTCGATTCATTTTCCAAGATTACAATGCAAGAGCAGACAGGGCCCGTGTCGCTACAGAGTTCCTCCATGAGCAGAAAATCACTATACTGCCTTGGCCAGCACAAAGTCCAGACCTGTCACCAATCGAGCACGTCTGGGATGTGCTTGTCATGCGCCTACGATAACGCCAACAGCCCCCAACCAGAGTCCTGGAACTCGCCGCTGCACTGCAGGAAGAATGGAATAACATCAGGCAAGCTGATATTGGACGTATGGTGAGGGGTATACCACGTTGGATCCGCGCTAGACTCGCGAATCTAGGAGGATTTATAAGGTACTGATGTCTTGGACTGACAGTGGTAAGTTCTCTGACTGACCGCCCACCCATGTTTTCTACAGCACAGTGCGTGGAAGGTGTGCTTGTCAGACACCCAACGATCGCTGAAATCATTCATCAGATGTCACAGTGCAATGCCTCAACTGTCTTTTTGATGAAAATATAAATACATTTCTTCATATATCTCACTTTTATCACATATCCCCTCCTTTTTAATAGTAAGTATATTGACCACATATGTGAAAGCGTTTTGAACATATTTGTATCACCGTTGTTGAAAAAACTCACGATGGTTTTGATGGCAGTCGACCCTTCTTTATGGCCGGAAACCCGGATGCCCAACTTGACAACAAGCACAAGAAAGTTTCAACCAATGGACCTCCGGGTTAAACCCGGAGGTGCATTGGTTGAAACTATGTTTGTGGTAATTATGTTTTGCACCAAATTATCATTTATTGCTTGAGATAAATCATCACTCCTCGAAGGAGTTATTCATAATACCCTCTCCGTGTACTGTACTTTCTAATATGTCGTTTGAACTAACATGAAATAAAATGTCACTTGATTTCAACTTTGTCTAATGATTTTTAATGTTGAGTCATTTTCGGCGGTTTTTTTTTTTAATATTTTTTATGGTCGTAGCTGCGGGAGTTTTGGATGAAGAGAGGTGAAAACACAACGTTTTACTCCATCAAGTATGGTTGCATCCATATATGAAATTTGGTGACAATGTTCCTTTTATAGTTATGGTTGCAGGCCTGTCACTGACTCATACCTATCTAAAAACTATCTAAAAACTCAAATTGACGTTTAAACGTCGAAAATGGCGATAAATCGACAAAAGTGAAATATCTGCTAATTTGTTCAGCTCTACAAAATACTAAAATTTCGTCAAAATTGGACAAACTTTAATTGTTTCGAGCTACACGTAAAACATTTCGTAAGAGAGACTTTTTTCCGTCGGATGAAAATTGCATTTTTGGCAAGTGTTTTCTGGGAGATTATATATCGAAACTTATAGATCTAAAGGCCCGTTGTATTTATGAGAAATCGACATTGTTCATAAAAAACGTTTTCGGGTCTAAATATTGAAACTATGCCGTCATTACCAGAAAACTTTAACCATTTGTTAGGGTGGTAAGGTAGGTAAAAACACGTAAAAGAGTATACCTGTAGCCTAAGTTAGATAGAAGTTACGTTTGCCGTTTTATGTTGTTTTTTTTTTTTTTTTTTTTTTTGGGGGGGGGGGGGGGGTGTTGTTAAAAGAGCATAAAATCTGAAAAACGTTAAGTGGCATAAACGCGTCTAAATGGCGCAAAAACGTACAAATGGCGGAAAATAAAAAAAAAACATGGAGCTGCTTTTTTCTTGCTCTCAAACGTATTAGCATTTCCAGAAAATCGAACAAACCTTAATTATGTGCTAAAGAGCCCTATGACGTCACGGTCAGTTTGGTCCTATCTGTTGAGAACTTCCCAGTCCGCAACATATTTTTGGATATGGTTTTCTTCGGTGAATATATTCATGACACATCAAGAATTGCATCTCAATAGACGAATAAAATGTTACATGTTCGTGAAAAACGCGTTACTTTTGGATAAGGGTAAGAATATGAAAATCACAAAATTTCTTGCTCTAAATTTGTGCTATAAGAAAGAGTGTGTGAAGTTTCTCAACTTTAGTTACAGTTAAAACTAGAAGTCCTGCCATGAAATGCGCACAAATTGCACGTCGATATGCGCGTTATGACCACAGTAAGGCAATCAAATTCTGTACATATGGCCTGTGCATAAGATATGTTTCAGCCAATGGACCTCCAGGTAACCCGGAGGTCCATTGGCAGAAACATTGCCAGTGTTTGCAATGAGTAACCAGGAGAACCTGCCGTGCTTTGGATGCCATCCGATATGACAATTGCGCGCAATTCCTACGCGTAATTAAGTCTAGATAAGCGCGCAGATTATGACAGGACTTCTAGTTTCAACTGTAAATGAGTACGGAGTAATCAGTGTCGGGGTTTTTAGGGGCGTTTTTAGGCTAAAAGTACCAAAAGTGTTGAACACATTTGTGAGGATAAAAATTATCTTTACTGCCCATAAAGGTTCCGATAGTGTGTATTGGAATTTCGTTTGTTGTCCATCTGCCTTCATACTCATCTATATATGCCCTGAAACGAGGTCTAGATTTCATTGCGCAATATCGGAACCTCGTGGAGGTAATAATCTGTATGTGTCTGTGTCTAGTGTCTCTATTCAGTATTGTCGATAAAACAGCTGAAATAGTTTTATAACTTCAGATTTTAGAAAATGCGATGCTGATGAATGGATGTGCAAGAACAAAGAGTGCATTATGAAATCCAAACGCTGTGATTTCAAAGTAGACTGCGCAGACAGATCGGACGAAGATAACTGTGGTAACCTCATTATTATTATTAATACTACATCTGAGTTTCCTCTCAATACATCAAGCTTTTATTCTTTCTTTCAATCTATGACCACAGCCAAGCTGCAACCTGATAAAAGTTATCATTTACACGAGAGCATTACACACAGATGATAAGGCGTATTGAATAAGTGCATCATACACGCACCACTCCCTGTATTCTTAGGAACCATACGGGCCCTTGTACACAAGCCAGGTAACTCTGAATAGATAGACGCCGACTACAGGAAACGAAGCAATCTGATTGGCCGAGGACAGAGGTGGGGATTAGAGAAGCTAAACATAGATCGAATGTATTGGTGAGAGTATCCAGAAGAGAGTCTGGGTAGGAATTGACAGACTAGATTTGTAGATTTGAAATGTAAAACTGCTCCAAGTGAAATGTCTTCCCTCTCAGTCAGTGTACCTTAGAACCATAAAAGAGAAGTAAAACCATGTTCAGTTTAGTCCAAACAGATTAGGAAAGCAAAATATTAACAAAACAACAAATTTAGTTGGATACTTCCTTTTACAGAATCATCTGGTTTGTCATCTCCAGATAGTGAAGTAGATCCCGAAATTATTGAGGCTAGCAAACGAATCCTCCAAAAGGTGTTTAGCATGAATATACTCTCCGATAAAGACAGTTTAACAGTTGGTGAATGGAGAGCCCTCACGAAACTTTGAAAAGATAAGAAATTAGTAATTAAACCAGCCGACAAAGGTGGGTCGATAGTTGTTCTATCTCGAGATAATTATATAAAGGGAGCCATGAGACAACTCAGCAATACTAAACATTATAAGAAAATAGATTCACTTATTTGACCTAGGAATGTCGAAAAATTCAATAAGATCTTAACATTGCTCCTCGACGAAGGTCACATAACCAAAAAAAACAACTAAAATACTTGACAGCTAACCTCAGTGCTCAAACAAGACAATTTTAATTCGTACCAAAGATCCACAAAGACCTTTCTTCAAGGAAGGATGACGTAACTCCACCCGGGAGAACAATTCTATTAGATTGTAATTCGGAATCTTATGCGATCTCGTAACTAATTGATTATCATCTGAAACCTATAGCAAATAGACATCCGAGCTATCTAAAAAATACACAGGATTTCCTGTCAAAAATTTCGAAATTGAAAATATCGAAAAATGCAATTCTGGCTACTTTATCGACAGTATGTATACGAATATTGATATTGATAAACGTGTTAAATCAGTTAAAAATGCATTTGAAAAATATCCGGATGAACCAATTTTGGATCTTTTAGAGTTGAGCTTAAAAGGTAATGACTTTCAGTTCAATGGAGAATATTTTCTACAAATAATGGGTTGTCCTATGGGCAAAAGATTCAGTCCAAATTTTGCAAGCATTTATGTAGCGGAATGGGAGAAAAATTCCTTAAGCAAATGTGCAAAACCTCCTCTCGTATATCTCAGTTATTTAGATGACATTTTTATTATTTGGGAACATTCAAAAGACGAATTTGATGAATTTTTAGAAATTTTGAACAATCATGATCAAAACATTAAATTAAAAGCTACTATCAGTGAAAGTTCTGTTGATTTTCTCGATGTGACCGTCTATAAAGGCAAGCAATTTCAGGCCTTCGGCCATTTAGATTTTAAAGTATATTTTAAACCAACTGATTCAACATCAATTTTTGATCACAAAATCATTTCATCCTCAAAATACATTTAAAGGTATCATCCAATCACAGCTCATTCGTTTCCACCGCAATTCAAGTGATAAGGTAAATTTCAACGAGGCTTATTCTACTCTATTTGGCGCTCTCAGATCGAGAGGATACTCACTGCGCGTTTTGCATTGTCTGAAATCACAAGCTCCAAAGTCCAGCTGAAACTACTGATTTCGAACCACTGAAGATTGAACACAACAGACCGTTGCAGAATGGTAGTGGCGCGGTATTTAATTGCCAAACTCTCGCTGTAGATTGCATACTTTTATGCCTGATCAGAAAGAGGGATTTTCCGCCGAACAAACGAAAAATCATTATCAGATCCGTAACCCCCTCCAGTGTGATTCATCAAATATTATTTACCTTATCACGTGTAAGCGCTGTCGGAAGTAGTATGTTGGTCAAAGTCAAAATGCTTTCCAAGAACGTGCTACTGGGCACAAACAGGATATAAAACATAATGCTGATGCCCCAGTAGCACAGCATTTTAACCTTCCTGGCCATTCTTTGGACGATTTCGAAATCCATCCTATTGAACAACCACCAATTAAAGACACATTAGAAGAAACGGATGAATTTAGAAAAAAAGCGTGAAGCTTTTTGGATCAATACGCTTCAAAACCTCTGGCCATGTGGTATGAACATATCAGAGGGAGAATGCGAAAGGAGGCCCATCATTCCTTCCACTTTAACATACAACAGAATGAATATCGAAATAGCCAAAATGTTAAAAGATGAATTCAATTTAATCAATGCTAAATTAAATGAACCTTTCAATCTTCGACCTGCCGTCGCCTATAAGAAAAACAAAACCTTGCGTAACATCCTTGTAAGGACTAAATTAGAGCCTATCAATGAATAACATCAATTATTGCCAGTCCGGTTAACAGTTCCTGAGCTCATCACTTAGTTTAAATCAATTTTATGCAATTTTGGGCATGTTTCAAACCTATCCATGTCCGGTGAATGAAAACAATTTTTCGGCGGCATATTAAGAGAAAAAAACATTTCAGTAGGAAATGCCTTTGCCAGTGCCACACACTCACCCGACCTTTGTAGGACGTTTAGGATAATACTCCCATCGAATCAATTACACCCCGATCGTCCTCCGCCTTTAAGTAGCACTTTCAGTGGCTTCGCAACAACATGCCATCACAGTATCCGAGATGGCGATCTCAAGTGAGTAAAATTGACTGCGGGACCACGTGCAAGCCTAACAGCTCGCGCTGCGCATGAACACTGACATAACTTATCACTGCGGTAATGACACTTGTATATGATGCAGATTCTAAGTGTGAATTAAAGAATCGGCGAGTCAGGCCCAACCTTTAATGGGGTTTAGTTTTAACTCATTTGTGTAGTGGCAAATAATTAAGAACACACGATAGATAGATAACTTTATTCAGCAGTGCACAAAAGCCGACTATACAATGCATATGAATAGCTACTCTTGTCAAATAAAATGCATACCGCTAGGGGTTACCATAGGCAGATTGGTTAATTTCAAACACAGTATGGGCGGCTCCGGAAATATGGAAGCGTCATGCAAAGTAAATGTAGGGAAAATGCAAGATAGATGCAAGGTTGATTCAAGGTAGATCCCGAGAGTAATTCCAAGTCCCATCCATGCTTTGACCAACTCACTGAACAAAATATTTGAGAAAGAAGGTAATACAGACTAGGAATAACTTTAAAAATAACTATACTATGCTATACTATACTATAATATGCTATGCTATACTGTACTATACAGGACTGCAGCCCATCACCCACACTATACCATACTATACAATACTATAATAGGAACCCCAGCGGGCCGTAGGCCCGCAAGTGGTTGCACATACCCAATCAGATAAATATGTTCCAGAACAGAATTCTCTAATACCGTCAAGCGATATTTTGAATTGGACAGTAAATTTCAGGGGAAAAATCACGTGACTTACGGTTCACAATTGCCAATACAATTGCAATCGGCTTATCCTCCTCCAGGAATCAATCAAAATGTCAAATGCGTTCGTTTTCTGTTGCAACTCAACTCGCATCTCAGCTTTGCGTGATATTTACATGTCCACATCACTCGAAATCTGTCCTTTTAGAGGTTTTTCAATACGCTCAGCTAATAATCTTGTTATTTCAGATCGAACTCCCCCTGATTTCGTTGTAACTTGTCCAATTCGGCGATTACATGATGTACCTTCATCGAAAAACCGCAGATATAACCGTCGATCTTGTTGATTATATTAGTGCGATTTCATAAAGATATGCATGGACACGCAGCTAGTGAAGTTCAACGAAACGCAGTTTTTGAATTATCCTAATTTTAAGGTGTAAATACTGTAATAAATAGTAATGAAAAGTTTGCTTGAAAATAGGTGATACAGTGCTGATTAGTTGCTCCCGAGCCGTTTCGCCCCAATTCCCTCTCGCCCCAATCCTCATTCGCCCCGGGTCATTTCGCCCCACAGACTTTGGTAGTGCAATGTAATTGTTTCCTTTAGTACTTTAGTATTTTTTTCCCCAAAGTATTTACCGAAGTAAACAATTTCCATTAACATCAGACAGATGGAGAGTGTTTTGGTGGTATGTCAATGAGGTATGGATTAAATAAACACCGAACTTGCAGTGATATTATGTTTTATTCCTGTTTTACCTATGTATTTGTTTATATTTTTACAGTTTAATATTCAGAACCACAACTTTTGACATTTGAGAATAATTTGTACATTTATATAACATCCGTAACAATGCATTACAATTATCAATCGGCCTGTGCCGTTTCTCTTATGTGGGTCTTTTACTCGTTTCCCGGGACACCTCTCCATATGTGATTCCACAAAGTTTGAGTCATTCATCTCAATGCTACCAATAAGAAATTTCTTTCGCACTTTTGTAATAATACGAATACATTCATCCAATGCAACAGGTGGTGGATTTTAATTTTATGTTTTGTTAACCCTTTACCCAACGCAGACGATATCAAAATTTATTATTTTAAATACCATTTTTTAAAATTTTTCAAAAAATTTCAACAAAACCATATCATGTGATCCCTCGTTGGAACGAGCTCGACGAGCTCGTTCCAATGAGGGGTCACATGATATGGTTTTGTTGAAATTTTTTGAAAAATAATATTTTTTCAAATGCTGAATTTGCATATTACGCGGGCGGATGCGGGCGATTCGTTGGGTAAAGGGTTAAAAATTGTTTTCAAGATGGTGTGATGTGTCCGCATTAGTTTTATGCATTATAATGTTACTTGATGGTGGAAAAGTACTTTAAACCATAAAAACAATTTATTAATAAAATCATTGCCATCTCGCCCCCCCCCCCCCCCCCATACCCGAGTCAATTCGCTCCAATATAGGTTTATCAAAACTTGCTATGAACCGAGTATCGATTATTTCTCTGCTGATTATGCCGATTTCGATGTCGATTCCGATGGTTGAAATAGGATCCGGAAGAAAATCTGTTAGTGCCTTTTATACTGCTGAATTTCGTTGATAAATCACCAATTACGAAAGCTTAATACCACATAAGTTCGCACAGTATGCATGTTTAGTGCTGGGCAATATTAGCCAAAATAATATTAGCATTTTGGGGAGTTGGGGTGGGGGGTTAGATCGTTATAAACTATACAATCACACGATATTGTTCTCTCTTGTGATGATTGTGTGTTATTCTGTTAAATAGTGTTAATACGGTTTTATGTAATAATAGAAAAAAATAGAAAATGGCGGCAGAAAAAAAGAAAATAGCGGCAAGTGTGGCAGACGTGTGAGAAAAAAAAAATGGCGGCAAGGTTGGCAGGCGTGTGAGTTTGAGCTCCCAGTATTTTGGATTTATTTAGCTGATTCGTTCAATTGATAGCCATGAAGGTTGTTTAAATATCATCTGATCAGATTTGCATTGCATGTAAAGGAGAACGGTGCACATATTGCGAAGACAAGAGTTGTTTTATAAGTTTTATTTTGTAATTCTTGTTCGCGATACATCGAAAACAGTGGACATTTCCTCATTCATAATATTATTCACTTGACATTGGAAAACAGCACAACTGATTTAATTGCAGTTGAGTACAAACTGATTACAACTCAGTCTCGGGTGGTAAATTATGTCCGGAAATAGAAGACAGAGTTTCAAGAGTGGACGGGGGAAGGGAGGACCTGAGAAGATCTCACCTTTGGAGTCCAAGCCGACGAAAAAGAAGACCAGTCAATTGTTACATGATCAATCGATACAGGATCTTAATTTAGATCGAGATATTGATAAAGACAACGACTCAAGTATAACAGAGCTTAAAACCCGTCATAGAGCAGACAAAGACACAACGACGGAACTGATGAATCCATCAAAGGTTGACATTTCAGGGATTGTTTCAGGGATTGTTTCGTGTACCCTATCAAGCACAAAATTCATCGAGAAACTTGGTTCTCAGCTAGTTGGGAGCTCTTCCATTGCAGACGACGACAAATTGGAGACTTTATATCAGCGGATAAAGGACGAAATTAAGCAAGAATTCAGATACCAGATTGCAGATCCTATTCACGGTACAATTCCCCAGGCCATAGAAAAGGGAATGGATACATTTTTGAAAAACCAGACCACACCGCTAAAAGAGGAATTTAAATGTTTAAAGGACGAAAATTCCGTACTCAAAGAGAAACTTGAGAACGTTACCTCAAAGATTTTGCAGCTCGAGGAGAGTTTTGTAAACAAGACAGACGAACAAGAGCAGTATTCACGACGAAACTGTTTAGTGTTCCGTAATGTGCCAGTACAAACTGATAGCATTAAGGAAGTTAACAAAACCACAGACAACACGGTGAAAGAAATATGTTCCAAAAAACTCGGAATCGATATTTCAAATCACGACATCAGTAGATCACACATAATAGGGAAAATTAAGTCGTTTCGTACTGAATCAGATTCGAGGAAAGTGTGTAACATTATTTGCCGTTTTGTTACTTATAATCTACTCCAACACATTTTCTCTTCCAAAAGAGCCCTGAAGAACGACTCGGATAAATTCAGGAATGAGTCTGACTTGTCCAGACTATCTTCTTAGAACGTTGTTATACCAAAAATAATAAAAAAAACATTAAAATTACTCATTCATTTTGAAATTCATGCTGAACAAAAACTTCAAAATCAAACATTCCTACAATGAACCTACCACGCTTGAAGTTGAAACGGTGCTACCGTGAAATACGTGAAATACAATTGACAGTAATATTATCCAGCAGGAAAGAAAACATTTGAAATAAGCACGGAAGAGTTCAATTATTTACCAGCGCCAACAAAATTCTCGAAGTACTCGCTTGAATTATTCTCATACTCACTGTCAGAACAGGTAAATTAGTTGGAATATCCTAGGGATTAAGCAGCTGGCAACTAAATTAAAAAGAAAAAGAACAAAAGCATTCCCCATCACACTCCCCCCCCCCCCCACAACATAGGAATTAAGCAACCGGCAAGAAAATTAAAAAGAAAAAGAACAAAAGCATTCCCCATCACACTCCCCCTCCCCCCCCCCCACAACATAACAACTGGAAATCATTTTTATTTTTCAATTTTAACGATTTATTTTTCCTTGCTGCCCAGAAAGATAGACATTTCTGCAGCCAAAAATTGAGTCAATTTTGTTTGACCACAAATATGTACTGGTTTAACATAGGTCATTCATTCACTCATTCGTTCACTCACTCATTCACTAAATAAACCGTTTAATATCATATAGGTACAAGGTACTGATAAACAATACTATTCTTTGTTCTCCGAATGCATGTATTATCTCTTATTCCTCGAACCAATCTGTAGTTTGTTTGGCAATAATCAGTCACTCTTGCAAACTTGTAAACGTTTAATAAGTAACATTCGTTAGCTCACTCATTCGCTCGTGCACTCATTCAGTCACCACTCGTTGCATGTGACTGGACGGGTGCACAAGTGAATGCATGAGCGCGAGAACATGGTAAAATATTGAAATAAGTCGTTCGTTATTTAATCGTAAGGTAACTTATAAAATCGTGACGGAAGTGTATTAGTATGGTAATAGTTTTCGTTTAACCATTCATCAGCTCGCTCATTCTCTCACCTACTCGGGGTGTATCACCGTGCTGGTGCGCAGGTGGTGGCTAAGGTGAGAAAACTGACAATGTAGAACAATAGCCACTACGGGCGATATAAACCCGCGTCCTCCCCGTACAGTTAAAACTAGAAGTCCTGTCACGAATAGTGCGCTTATCTAGGCTTAATTGCGCGTTGGAATTGCCATATCGAATGGCATCCAAAGCACGGCAGGTTCTCTTGGTTACTCATAGCAAACACATGCAATGTTTCTGCCAGTGGACCTTCGGGTTACCCGGAGGTCCATTGGCTGAAACATTGCTTGTGCACAGGCCATATGTACAGAATTTGATAGCTTTACTTAGGCCATAACGCGTACACTAACGTGCATATCAACGTGCTATTTGTGCGCATTTCATGACAGGACTTCTAGTTTTAACTGTACTTTCCCCCCACCCCTCCACTTACGTAACCGTAAGATTGATCAGTTATCTAGCAGCAACCCTTGTACAAGTTTGGTGAATACCATTTCTTCCTTCATTTATTCTCCCGCGCACTCCCCACGCCACGACACATAATTAAATTTTCGTTCGTTCTTTCATTCCTTCATTCATGCACATGTCCAATCACTCGGTTCGAGTGACTGGAGGGGTGCATGAGTGAATACATGGGCGTATGTATGGTATACTCAGAATCACTAATTCCATTAGTCTTCAATTATAAATATGAACTAGTCTTGCAAACGTCATTCCTTTACTCACACTCACTCATTAGATAACCCGTTCAATATTATAGGGACATAAAGTGCTGACTAACAATGTCACTTTTCGTTTTATCAATGCTTGTATCTTCTCTCATTCCCCGAAAAAGAGGTCATCTGTTATACAGTAGGCAGTCAATCCTGCAAACTTGGACACGCTTAACAGGTAACACTCGCTAGCTCACTCAATCGATAGTGCACTCGTTCAGTTGCTCATTGCGAGTGACTGGACGGGTGCACGAGTGAATGCATGAGCGCAAGAATATAGTAAAATAAGTTTTTTATTCATTCAATCGTCAGATTACCCACGAAATCGTAATAGTAATTTACTAACATGATAATGTTTCTCGTTCATTCATTCATCGGCTCACTCACTTTCTCAGTCACACATGATCGCTCCGCCACAACAAGCAATTAAATCTTCGTTCATTCATTCTTTCATCCAATTTACTCGTATGCGCAATCGCTCCTCCACAACAAGCACTTAAATCTTCGTTCATTCGTTTGTTCATTCTATCATCCATGCACTTGTTCAGTCACTCATTGCGAGTGACTGGACAGTCGCACGAGAAAATGCATGAGCGCGAGAATACAGTAAAATATTGAAATAAGTCGTTCATTCTTTCAATCGCCAGATTACTTATGAAATCATAACAGAAATGTACCAGTATGGTAATGTTTTTCGTTTCGTCATTCATCAGCTCGCTGATAACTTATGAAATCATAACAGAAATGTACCAGTATGGTAATGTTTTTCGTTTCGGCATTCATCAGCTCGCTGATAACTTATGAAATCATAACAGAAATGTACCAGTATGGTAATGTTTTTCGTTTTGTCATTCATCAGCTCGCTGATAACTTATGAAATCATAACAGAAATGTACCAGTATGGTAATGTTTTTCGTTTCGTCATTCATCAGCTCGCTGATAACTTATGAAATCATAACAGAAATGTACCAGTATGGCAATGTTTTTCGTTTTGTCATTCATCGGCTCGCTCATTTTCTCAGTCACTCAAGGTGTATTCTCGAACTGATATGATGGTGATGGCTTAAGTGTGAAAACTGACAATGTAGTATAATATCCAATACGGTAATAATATAAACCCGCGTCCTTCGTGTACTTGCCACCCACCCCCCCCCCCCCCACCTTTCTCGAAACCGTAATACTTGATTATTATCTCACCCACCCCATCCCACCGCCTTTTTGAAACCGCAATATTTGTCATCTGCCAACATTCCTTGATCAAGTTTGATTTTTATCATTTGTTCCTTCATCAATTCGCCGTCGCACACGCCCAGCCAACACAAGCAATTAATTCTTCGTGCGTGCGTTCGTTCGTTCATTCTTTCTTTCAAACGTTTAACAAGTAAAACTCGCAAACATGCTTATTCGATCGGGCACTCGCTCAGTCGCTCATGGTGAGTGACTGATCGGGTGCACGGGTGAATTCACGAGCGCGAGAATATAGTTAAATATTGAAATAAGTCGTTCATTCATTTAATCGTCAGATTACGTATGAAATAGTGACGAAATCGTATAAGATTTGTAATGTTTTTCGTTTATTCATTCATCAGCTAGCTCATTTTCTCAGTCACTCAAGGTGTATTCCCGTACTGATGCGCTGGTGATAGCTTAAGTGAGAAACCGGGCAATGAAACACTAGAGCCGTTACGGGCAATATAAGCACACGTCCTTCGTGTACTTGTACCTCCCCCCCCCCCCCCCTTTTCAAAACCTGCAAACGCTTAACAAGTACCACTTGTTAGCTCATTCATTAGCTCGTGCACTCACTCAGTCACTCACTACGAGCGACTGGACGGTTGCACGAGTGAATGCACGAGCGCGAGAATGCAGTAAAATATTGAAATAGATCGTTGGTGATGCTGGTGATAGCTTAAGTGAGAAACCTGGCAATGTAGCACAAGAGCCATTACGGGCAATATAAGCCCACGTTCTTCGTGTACTTGTACCTCCTTCCCCCACCCCTTTCAAAACTTGCAAACGCTTTACAAGTACCATTCGTTAGCTCACTCATTCGCTCGTGCACTTATTCGGTCACTCATCGCGAGCGACTGGACGGTTGCACGAGTGAATGCACGAGCGCGAGAATACAGTAAAATATTGAAAAAGAGCATTCGTTTTTTCAATCGTAAGATTACTAATGAAATCATAATGGAAATGCATCAGCATGGTAATGTTTTTCGTTTATTCATTCATCTGCTCGCTCATTTTCTCTGTCAATCAAGGTGTATTCCCGAACTGATGTGCTGGTGATAGCTTAAGTGAAAAAACTGGCAATGCAGCTCAATAGCTACTGCGGACAAAATAAGCCCGCGTCCTTCGTGTACTTGTCACCTACCTCACCCCCTTTTTCGAAACCGTAATTTTTGTCACTATCTGTTACCAACCCCTTTTTCGAAACTCCAACATTTGTAATTATTTGTTAGCAGTCTTTGCCCAAGCTTTTAGATTAATAATTTCTTCTCTCATTTACTCGCCTGCGCAATCGCTCCGTCACAACAAGCAATTAAATCTTCGTTCATTTGTTCGTTCATTCTTTCATCCACGCACTTGTTCAGTCACACACTGCGAGTGACTGGATGGGTGCATGATTGAAATCATGAGCGTATACATGGCATACTTATTGAACTCAATTCCACTCAACCAGTAGTAGGTAATAAAGGCGGATACAAACACACCTGTACATGTACGTGTACGTTTACACGTACATCGATGTACACCTCCATATGATTTAGTGTTAAAATCGTGTACCTGTACACGATTTGAACGTTTTTTAGGGTGATTTAGAATCCGCTTTGCAGATTCAAACATCACTGAATTGTATCCTAGAGTGAAAAAAACGCCTGTAGTTTTACGTACATGTACCGTTTTGATTGAAATCGGCAAATGGACTTCTCCCATAGGATTCAGTGTTAAATTGCGAGCAAAAAAACGTTTTGTCGTTTCTAAATCATCATCTTGCCGATTCTAATAATCCGCGCCCGTACACGATTTTAACACTGAAACCCTATGGAGGTGTACACGGAATCCATTTGCGGATTTTAGGTTGGAAATCGACTCGTGTACGTATACGGAAAAGAGGTGATTTTGAATCCGCAAACCCACTGTCACGTTTTTGATTGATATATTAGGAGAGAAAAAATATATATAAATAAATAGTTATTTAAAAAATAAATATATCAAATCGAATAGATAATAAAAAAAATAAATACGTAAATCATGAGCGATTCTCAGACTATTAGAGTAAGGTTTCTTTTAAAAATGCTGATGAGAGCCTAAGCATTCTGCGTGAACGAACAACTAGGTCGTCTCTTGTTAGAACGATGCGTCGGATGTCGGGATCACCTAGACTTCGACCACGAGAATCATTCGTGTCTGTGGATGGAAAGGGAAGATATAGTCGTCAAGTATTTCGAACCGGCGTTCGAACGCGTTCAAATCGATGAAGTGATCGCGTTTTGGAAGAGATTACTCTTCTGTAAGGATCGAAGCAAGCCCACAGTTTCGGAAGAACTGAAATTGGCGCATAAAAGTCTGACTTTAGGAGATAAGGGATGCGTCATGAAATTATTGTTCAATGAAGCATACGTCTAAGTTTCTCGTTGATATAAAATAAGGGAGAATAGAAAATAAAATAAATACACACATAATTTTTTTTATCTAATATTAGAAAGAAAAAAACAAAAAAACAAAAAATGAGAACCAGAAATAAATTGTATCCGACGTTAGATGACGACGAGGATGAGAAGCCGATCAGCGTTTTGCCGACGGCACCGTCGCTAGAAGAAAAGGAAAGAGGAGAGAGGTATCGCATCGATCAAATCAGTAGAATCCAAGAGTATCTAACTCGAGAGAGAGATTCTCGTCATTCCCTCAAGAAGAAGTATTCGCGTTTCGTGAAATTCGTCAACGCGATCGACACGACACTCATCACAATTTCCATGGGTTCACACGCAGCCGGCATCGGTTTGTTGTCGACCGCGGTCGGCATTCCTATCGTGTTGACCGTAGATAGAGTGGCTCTCGCCGCCGGATTGTTTACCATGCTCGGAAACTTTTTGAGTAGGAAATTATATCTGAAGGCAAGGAAACACGACAAGATTCGCGTCTTGGCTGACTCCAAGATCGACACGATATCCGAAATGATCTCTATGGCGTTGAAAGACGGTAGGATATCGGACGGAGAATACTTCGCGATATTGAGCGAGAAAACGAAATACGATGTCATGAAAGAAGCCGTGAGAATCAAGACTCGTCAGATCATCAAGGAAGAGATGAAGGATTCTCTCGTGGAAAAGGGGAGGAAAGAGGCCAGGGAGGAATTCAGTAAGATGATAGAACTCAAGAGCAGCGAATGAAAAAAAAATATATATATATATAATAAGAACAGAATTAATTATTAAATTTATATATAAAATAAAAAACGAAATAAATTTAAATAACTCTTAAAAAAATGTATTGCGTAAAGTGTAAGAGAGTTACCGAGACGAGTAATTCTCGAGAAGTACGAACTAAAAACGACAGACAGATGCTTCGCGGAATTTGCGATGTGTGTGGTTCTGTCAAGACTCGATTCATCAAAAAAAAGAACGCGAGCAAAGGTAAAGGCTTCGTGAATAAAATGATCAATAATCTACCTTTCGAAATGCATCTGCCCGGTCACAGTTTCACGGGACCCGGAACGAAATTGAACAAGAGACTCAACGCTGATCTGACACCCAAATCTTGGAGCAAACCTGTGAATAGGGTGGACGCGGCCACGTATGATCACGATCTGTGCTATGTCGGACATCCCGACACCAAGACTCGCAACGACGTCTGCGATAAAAACATGTTGGGGAGATTGAGAGGCATATCGAATCCGACCAGGAGAGAGAAGATAGAACGGTCGCTAGTCGGCAATCTGATCAGTGCGAAACGTCGATTCGGATGGGGCATTCAAAAAAAAAGCGCATCTGAAAAGAAGAAGAAGAACCGATTATTGACGAGCGAATTGGCCGAGGAGTTACACAAACCCATAGTGCGTAAATTTCGAAAGAGAAGGGTGTTCGTGAAGGGTTTGGATGATATTTGGTCTGCCAACTTGGTCGACATGAGATCGTTTTCGAGGTGGAACGAGGGCGTCAAATATCTATTGACGGTCATCGACGTGTTTTCCAAATACGGTTGGATCAGAGCTTTGAAGAATAAATCGGGACCTTGCGTCGCCGAGGCTCTGAAGAGCGTGTTCGACTCGTCTTCTCGAAAACCGAGTAAATTGTGGGTGGATAAGGGAAAGGAATTCTACAACAAGCACGTTCATCGATTGGTCGACCTCTACTCGATCGAAAATGAAGAGAAAGCCAGCGTGGTGGAACGTTGGAATCGAACGATGAAGGAAAAGATACACAGATACTTCACGGCGAATTCGACCAAGAAATACATATACGCTCTGAACGGTCTGGTCAAAGATTACAAAACACGCGAGATGACTCCCGCGGAAGCTAGCGATCCTCGAAACGAAAAACGGGTCTACGCGAATCTATATCCTGAGAGATCTAAGATCAGGAAGAAGTCTAGAACGCCGAAATTTGCGGTCGGTGATCGAGTGAGAATCTACGCTTATAAGAAGCACTTCGAAAAGGGTTATACTCCTCGATGGACCTCGGAAATCTTCGTGATAATCAAAATATTTCACACCGATCCGGTGACTTACGAAATCGAAGCTTTGGATGGAGAAGAGATCATCGGAAAGTTTTACGAACAACAATTACAGAAGACAAAGTTTTGATAAAGAAAACATTGTTTTTTTTCATTTACTTTCTTTAACATTTTCTTGTTTTACACACATATATATAAGAGAGAAAATAATAATAAAAAATAATTAACAACTATTTTTAGATAAAGAAAGCACGTTAATTAATAAACAAAAAAACCCTAAAAATCCTTTAAAATGACAAATATACTAGATATAGCACAAAGCATAGTGAAAGATGAAAGTATTCAAGAATATGAGGTTCACGAATACGAACCGGTAACCGGAACGAGTTTGAACAATGCGGGAGAGATAAGAATCAACGTCGAAACTCAAGATCTATTCATACATCCTAGCGAGAGTTACATAGTGGTGCAGGGACGTCTCACCAAGGAAGATGGGAGCGACTACGCCGACGACGACACGGTTACTGTAGCCAATAATGGCATCATGCATCTATTCAGTAATATAAAATACATGCTATCCGGACAAGAGATAGAATCTGTGTTTCATCCCGGTCAGGCCACCACAATGTTCGGACTCTTGACGTATCCTGATGATTTTTCGAAATCCAGAGGACTTAATCAGTTGTGGGTGAAAGACACCGTCGGCCCTGCTAGCGCCGGCGCCCCCACGATATTCGACTACGTCGTCAAGACGTCCAGACCTAAAGGAACGTTTTCGTTCAGGATACCTTTGAAACACATCTTCGGATTTGCATACGATTACAACAAGATCATGTACGGATTCAAACACAATCTGACATTGATTCGAAAAGGAGACGACGACGCAATAGTGAGACTCACTGCGACCAATGTAGGTAAGATAACTCTACACAAGATATCGTGGTTCGTTCCGCACGTGGAGCCTTCGATCGTGGAAAAAGCGCGTCTCTACAAGATCATAGAATCCAAGAGTAAATTACCCGTGGGATTTAGAATGAGACAGTGCGACATGGCTAGCATTCCTCCCTCCACGAATCACTTCGATTGGAGATTGACGGTGAAATCCGCTTCCGAGAGACCGCGTTTCATCGTGGTTGCGTTTCAGACCGATAGGGATGGGTCTCAGGAAAAGAATGCGTCGCTGTTCGATCACTGCAGTTTGAGAAACATGCAAGTGTTTCTGAACGCCAGGAGATATCCAGCAATCGATTACAATGCGTCATTTGACAAGAATGATTTCTGCAGACTGTACGGCGACGCCGCTGATTTTAGAAAGAAGTATCAAGGTCTAGACGAATTGATGAGGAACCCTAACATATCTCCCGGCGAATACAAGTCAATGTATCCCATGTTCGTATTCGACGTCAGTAAACAGAGTGAACGACTCAAGAGTAGCATCTTAGACATTCAGATCAAGATGCAGTTCGATAGGAATGTGCCAAGAAAAACTGAAGCCTTCACCCTGGTCCTATTGGACAGAGAATTACAATTCAAATCGGATGGAAAAAAGATGTCGATCATTCGATGAGAGACGAGTGTGAAAAAAAATAAAAAACAAAAAAAAATAAAAGTAATGAGTAATTATTAAAAAACAAAAAAAACAAAAAAAAAACAAAAAAAAAAAAATAAATAAAGTAATGTGATCTAGAGAGATTGAACATCTTTCTAAATCTCATTACTTTTTTTTTTTTTTTGTTTTTAATAATCACACATTATTTTTTTTTAATTCATTATTTTCCACACATTCACTGTTTGTTCAAAGGTACTAATTCTATCAGTAGACTCACCACGGAAGTGGCGGCTTCGGGATTATTGGTTTTCATAACAAAATTAATCCTGTCTCTGGCGTTCACTTTGAGAGGCATGCCGAATGTGCTAACATTCGCGTGTTGATTCTCAGTCTTTTCGACGCTGTATCTCTTATCGCTCTCTACACCATTCACCATGAGATTGACGACCGCTCTGTTATTCAAATCCGAGGAAGCCAGACTCATTCGAAGGATTTCACCTCCCAGCGGCATGGGATATCCTACCTGACCATGTTTCGATCTGCTACCTCCATTTCCGAAAGACCACTCAGCTTTTCCCTCATCTAAGGTGCCGGCCTCTTCGGCCCACACAGTGATCAATTGTCTAGCATATTTGACTTTCTCCACCACCGAAATCAGGGTGCAGGCATCCGTCATATTCACGGGATCTGGTAGATTCGTGAGCGCGTGTCCACCCATGTCTAGTTTACCTTCCATGATGTCACCCCTTTCTCCAGACCGAGTTGTCGTCCACGTACTTTCTGCTGACCGCGCTGGAATCGAATTCGGGATCGTGACTGAGTCCAAATAAATTCTTACCGTTCATGTCGATACCACCCTCCATGGTTCCGCCAGATTGTTTGTTCAGGTAGAGATCGTCCACTTGCGATTCTAGGTATTCTTGTGATCGTATCACGGCAGAATCCACTGCTCTTGTTGACCATGGTTGAGTCCGCATCTGTGTCATCGATCTTCGACAGATTCAATATCTTGTTGAATCCCGCATTCAGATCCGATTTCATTTCTCGTCTGTCAGACTTTCTCTGTTCCAGATCTACGTAGTGTTTGGTCGCCACGTCCTTGGGATTCGTGGGAGTGGCCACATTCGTTATCTTGTTATAATTGGCGTTCAATTCTGAGTGCATCGTTTTCTGAACGTATCTATTTCTCAGGTGTTCGCTGAATCTTGCGTGAGAGTCGTCCGCATATTTCTTGGTCGCGGCATCGGTGGGATCTATGGGATTCGCGACGTTCACCAAACATTTGGATTTCAGATCGAGATTGTCGGTCATGGTTTTATCCACGTAATTATCTAGCATGATTCGTTCGAAATCGGCGTTCCCCCTATCAACGCATTTTTTAGTTACAGCATCTGCGAGATCTATCGGCTCGGGAAGATTGTAGAGCTTCTTATCATTCATATTCAAAGGTTCTTCTCGAGGTTCGTATCTCCGAACGTAACGTTCGTCCAAGTTGGCAATGTCATAACCATCATCGACTTCGAACGTCTTCCTCTTCTTTCTTAGGTTGACTTTTTCGTCGTCACTTCTACCAAATTTATCGACTGGCATGTTGTTGTGGGATTTTTTGTTTTTAGAAAAAATATATTCAAAACGCAGTTTATTAAAAATGAACTATGTTATTTTTATTTTTTGTTTTTATTCGATTAAAATTTTTTAAAATAATTTTTTATCTTTATATATACTATAAAAAAATCTCTTTCTAATGTAAATCATTGAGAATGTCTTGAAACCGATCTCCTTCAGACCATCTCTTGAGAATGTAGAGACACAGGTGACCGCAAAACACTTGATCTGGTGATTGCACTTGTTCTGTGTTGTAATGAACCATCGATTTGTTGAAATAGTTCTTTATTTCTTTTGGCGGTGAGATTCCTTAGCTGTCGAAATAATAATTTTTCTTCTTCCCGTTCTTGATCCATGCCACCCAGTGAGTGCCTTCGCCCGATGAATCGTCTAGATTTAAAATTCCGCATTCTGAGGTCTTCTCTTCGGCAAGGCATCTCTGGAAAACACACCTAGAAAATTTTTGATTTTCAAATCTTTTGCCGCATTCAACAGATTGATGTTGGATAGGGGTTCGTTAGGTAAGACGACACCTTCTACGGATATCTTTATTTTCTTATTCATAAATGCGTATATATTTTTTTTTATTTTTTTTTTTTATTTATTTTATTATAATTCACTAAAAATGACGTTATTTTTTTTTTTTTTTTTAAACTAACTCTCTCAATGTCTCTATCGATTTCTATAATTTTGAACCCATCTAATTCCTCTTGATTTTCTGGAATCCTATCATCCACAATCATATCTGGAATCTTATCATCCACAATCATATCTGGAATCCAATCATCCACATTCATATCGTCTCTAATTAGATCCACTGTCCAATGTCCGAGTGCCAAAGTGCTTATTTTATCGTCTAACACGAATCTCTTATCATCGTCGGCCGTCACCGAAATCTTTTTGATTATTTCAGTATACAAGTCGTGATTTTCACTTCGAATCGATTTCATAGTCTTCGATTGAATGTTGGACGGGTGATCGACGGGATAATTGCTTGTGTCAAACCACTCGGCCACGTCCTGAGATATATCTCGGTAGACGTCTTTCATCTCTATCTCATAAACTAAACTGTCCGTGTCGGTGAACAGTAGTTTGGCTTTATCACCCAATTTTCGTTTGACGTAATCGTAGTGAAACTCGTACATCAATCGCTTGCTGATATCTAAGATGATCGGTCTGAGATAATACGGTTTGTCGAACTTCAGGTGCGTCTTTTGCATGTGAACGGCCACTAGATTTTCATCGAATATGGTTCGGTGTTTGTAATTGGGTTTCGCCACTAATTTTTTAGCTCTTTTCTCAGACGTGACGAGTCAAACGTCGGTTCTCTTCCTGATGTTTTCCATTGATTTACCGTACACGCAGTTGTTCATGAGTTTGAAGAAATCTTTTTCGAAATCGTTCTCGGCTCGAATTCTGAGATTCGTGTTGAGATCGATGTATTTTTTCATCCAAGGCTCTTTGTCGAATCGAATGATGCGATGTATGTCGACTAATTTCATCCATAATCAACGTACTGTTTCAAATTCTCGCTGTAGACGATGTAGTTACATTTGTTAAATCAATTGGGAATGAGTTTTTCCTTGTCTCCTTCGTTCGGTTCCATTCATTCTGGAGCCAGCGGATAATCATTGTGTGGATCATGTAATTCTTCCAGATAGTTCAAATCAACTTCTAAAATGCAAGGATAGTGTCTCCAATTTTGCATCTCTTCCGGTTCCGTCACCCATTCGAAATTTCCAATCGGTAAAGGATGACTCATAGCCCAACCGTACAGATTATTAGCATCCCATTACTGTATGTATTTAATCAATCGTTTTGAATTGAAACCTTCTTTCATGTAGGGATTGTTAGCTTCAAAATATCTGTGAGAGATCATCGAGACGCCACCTCTCGCAGCCCTTTCGAACATGAGCAACATGTTCACATCGGATAATAATTCCAATTGGACTTCGGTGGTCTTCAACAGAGCATCCCACGCCAGACCGGGTGCGGTGAAATACCATGCAGGATCCAGATCGTAATTTCGACAACAGACGTCTCGAAAATTTTCGAACACGTCTGCCAAGAGCAGAACGTCGGTCTTCAGATAGAGATCATGATAATCTCTCATGGTTTTCATATCGAATGATTTCCACACGTTTTTGGCGTGTTCGTAATTCTCATCGGAAATGTCGGATTCGTATAATTTCGAATAAAAATCTTCTTTCAAAGGTAGTGTGGTGTCTTCGAATCTCTTTAGATCACACATGTAATCGTAAGGAAAGACTCCTTTCCTCAACATGACGTCTACTCGTTCTCTGAAATGTTTGCTCATGATTTTAAATTTATCCTTGCTCATGTTATCAACTAATTTTTCCAGAGCGGTTGACATGAATTTAAAACTGTCGATGAAACATATGCCTCTATGAATGGATTTCGTTTTTTCTTCCAACGTATTTCCATCGATTACTCTTTTCTTCTCCATGAGCTTCCATTTCGAGAAGGAAATGTATCTTTCTTCGCTGTTCGCGATGCAATTTAATTCTTCATGTGAGGTGCCGAGATTTTTCACGAACAGATGACTGTCGTAACCCAAAAGATTGTGAAACATCACTGGATAGAAAGCGGCATCTCGATATTTTAAATTACACTTGCTGTCAGCCGGACCGCGATACAGACCCGTGTAATGATCGTGGTCTCTGACCTTCTTATTTTCCTCCGAATTCTCGTCGAACGATTGTCTGCATATGTGACATTTGGTGGCTCTGTTATTTTCATCCTGCTGCTCTCGCGTGATGATCATTTTCGCTGGAGTTTTGAATTTGTCGTATAACATTTGAATTTTCGATTCTAACTCTTCCACGAACCTTTGGGCCACGTCGTCATCTTCAGACTGTTTCATGTAGGTGAAGGGACCCATGTCGTGTTGCGAATCAAAAGCGCATTTCATGTAAATGCAATAGCCCGAAGGTATGTCTTTCGACGTAACTTTGAAGAGCATTGGGTTGACAGGAACTCATTTTCGCGGTGAAACATTCGAAATCGGCATACACGACGAATGGTACTTTTAACCTTCTATTGTGATTTTCAAACTTTATGATGGTGTTGGGTGTGGGCATTTCGACGGCGACACCTTGATTTTCGTTGCAATATTCCTGATGTTTCACCAACGATTTTTTGCTCTGAAACATGTTCATGCAGTTGCAACATAAACATATCTTTCCTTTATGTTTATTATTTTGTCTCAACAGTAATCACCTCGGATGTTTAACCCAACATTAATGACGATTGTCACCATTCTAAATCAATAATAAAATAATCGTCTTTTCTGTTTCGAGATACGAAGTCTGTCTGAGAGGATAGATCGTTCGTTTTTCGTCGTTGTATCCCAAGACGTTCACCGCTACGGTGGGATTTTGAGCCTCGAAACGTTTGATGTGTTTTAACTGCATTGGAAAAGTCACTCCGGTCCAATCGATATTTTTAGAAGTCTCCTCGTAATGAGAAACTCTTATCGGGGTTCGTTTTGACAGGGTATAAAGCGGAGGTGACTGCCCATTTAAAACACTGATCATCTTTATTTTTCACGTTGACCACAGCGTGTGTTTTTAGCTAGGAAATAAGGTAATTTCACGTAGGAAGACCCTTTCAACAAATCGTTTTTAGTTATGTGAATTTCGAGTTTCAACACCTCATCAAACGTCCAATTACTACCTTCATGTTGATAATTCGTGAGAGACGTCAACATCTTGTCTTTCATCTTTTCGAAAACATCCGATAAATCTGAACCTCAAAGTACGGGTTCGACGTTAGATCTGAAATATGCATTTTTCACGATGCTCTCGCCGGACTTCACATCGATTTTATTCATCACACAATGGAGTATCATCTTAATTTTTAGTCCCACATTCATGTATTTGCGAAACAAATCCAATACTTTTTTCTTCACCCGTTCCATGAACAATTTCAGATCGATTTTCTTCAACGAGGGAACCACGTCGAAAGTTTTAAAAATGCCTTTGATTGCACTCTCCCGTTCTACGGACTTCGATTGAAATAATTCTTCAGCGAGTTGCACTAGATATTCTTTTCCTTTCCCTTCGTCTATTGCTCGTCGAATTTCGCTTGATATATCTTGTTTGCCTAGAATCTGAAGTGCATCACTCGTTTTCATTTTAGTTTTCTTTTGTTTTCTTTGGAAACTTGAAGTTCTTCTTCAACGGCTTTTCATTTAGTCGTCTTCTTATTTTTCACAATCGAAACATTTTCGTTTTTTTCAATGTCGGCATTTCGATTCCTTTTACTATCTTTTTCTTCTTCTTCTCATTTTTTCACAACCGATGCATTTTTTGACGTCGTTGCTATCAGCATTTCATTTGCCTTTCCATCGTTTGGCAAATGTTTCTGTATGACTTCAATTTTTTTTTATTTAGTTCTATGATTTCTGAAATGGGAAATTTTTAATAGTTTACAAATCTCGTTTAACTGAGGTACATTTTTCTCATTTAAATTTTCCAATTTTTTTTTATCTGTTTCCTTCATTTTGTAAGAATATATTTTTTCGAATTTGTATTTAAATAATTTGTTTAAAAAGTAGTTTTGTTTTTCTTTAATGTGAAAAAAAATTTTTTTTTGATGAAATTAATCAATTTTTTTTTTATGTTCCTTAACGTCAAAAAAATTGAATTAATACAAGAAAAAAAGGATGTTAAAATTTAACTGTTATATATATTTAAAGAGAAAAAAAAACAAAACTTTTTAAACAAATTATTTAAATACAAAAATTTAAAATATACATTATTTGCAAGAATTCGTAAAACAAAAAAAACAAACAAATAATCGATCATGATGACAACATCCACGACGGAATCTCGACATAAACATCGACGTTGTTTAATAAATCGTTATTCTCCAAAAAAACCAAGAAGAAAAAAAATCGTAATTTATATTTACGCATTTCGAAAGAAAACGATACGATTTGCGATAGAAAATCGAATCGTAATACTATTCGCGAACAAAAATTAATCGACAATGTCATTCGAACTATTAAAAAAGAAGAAGAAGGTTCAAGACAAATAGAACTCTTACGACTTTTATGCGAAGTCTCGCACGAGGTTCAAAACAAATTTCCGCAAAGCAGACGCATGTTCATGTCAACCGATTCCTTCTCAATAGATGATGATAACTGCAAGATGCAAAGGTCAATTTTTAAACGTTCGAAGTCTTGCACGTTCTAAAAACTTGTGAAAAAAAAATTGAATTAATACGAAAAAAAAAAAAAAAGGATGTTAAAATTTAACTTTATTTATATATAAAGAGAAACTTTTTTAACAAATTATTATTTAGATACAAAATTTAAAATATACATTATTTGCAAGAATTCATAAAAACCAAATAATTGATCATGACGACAACACCTAAAAGATGCAAATTGAAACAAGTTGAAATATATACAGATACAAATATTTATATCTATACATTACAACACGATCCCATCGAATTGAATGAGATTAAGATGATAGACTTAGAGCGCTGCGACAATGGATATATGATGTGTTTGAAATTGGATGAAGCCATGCTCGATTTGTTTTGCGAAAACCAAAGCGATCTGCTGAATAATATCATCACCAAATACAGAAAACCCCCATACGAGAACGATTTGACGATCTTCTATGGAAAAAAATATTTCCAATGATCTCACTCGAACTTGTGGATAAATCGGGTTGTGAGAGCGCGTTCACCGATGTAGAAAAACTCAAAAGAGTAAAGATAAAAATTCAAGAGATTTTTATAAATAGAAAAATAACGCATGTCGCCATGCTAATTACGGACTTGGAAATATAAACAATAGAGAGATTGATTTTAATGAAGAAGAAGGAAAAAAAGTAATGAGATCTAAAGGCGATCTCATTACTTTTTACAAAAAAATTTTTACATTAAAGAAAATTAAAATTAAAAAACTTTTTTTTTTTTATATATATAATGAGAAAAAAAAAAAAACAACTTTTTAAAATAAATTATTAAATACAAAATTTAAAATATACATTATTGCAAGAATTCATTAAACAAAAAAACCAAATAATCGATCATGACAGCAACATCTAAAAGATGTGAATTGAAATTGAAACAAGTCGAAGCGTGTACAAAATTAGGTTTTAAAATCTATACATTACAACAACACGATCCCATCGAATTGAACGAGGTCGAGATGATGGGCTTAGAGCGCTACTACAACAAATATCAGATGTGTTTGAAATTGGATGAAGCCATGCTCAGTTTGTTTTGCGAGTACCAAAGCGATCTGGTGAATAATATCATCATCGCCGAAGACAGAAAATTCGACAAGGCCGATTTGTTGTTGTTCTTTAGAAATTACATATATCCAATAATCTCACTTGAACTCGTGGACAAATCGGGTGGTGAGAGCGCGTTCACAATGTAAAAAAAACTTAAAAGAGTAAAGATAAACATACAAGACATTTTCGTAAGTGAAAAAATGACGCATGTCAACATGCTAATAACAGACTTGGAAATATAAACAATAGAGAGATTGATTTTTAGCAAAGAAGAAGGAAAAAAAGTAATGAGATCTAAAGGTGATCTCATTACTTTTTACCAAAAAAATTTTCACATTAAAGAAAATTAAAATTAAAAAAACTTTTTTTTTTATATATATATATATATATATATATAAAGAGTAAAAAAAAAACAAAACTTTTTTAAACAAATTATTAAAATACAAAATTTAAAATGTACATTATTTGTAAGAATTCATAAAACAAAAAAAAACAAATAATCGATCATGACAGCAACACCTAAAAGATGCGAATTGAAATTGAAACAAGTCAAAATGTATAAGAAATTCGGTCATAAAATCTATAGATTACAATGACACGATCCCATCGAATTGAACAAGATCGAGATGAAGGACTTTGAGCATAAATACAACAGATATAAGATGACTTTGAAATTGGATGAAGCCATGCTCGATTTGTTTTACGACTATCAAAGCGATCTGCAGAAAATAGTCATCGCTAAAGATAAAGAATTTGACAAGGATGATTTGACGTTGTTCTATGGAAATTACATATATCCAAAAATCTCAGGCAAACTCGTGGAGAAATCGGGTGGTGAGAGCGAGTTCACCGATGTAAAAAAACTCAAAAGAGTAAAGATAAACATTCAACATATTTTCGAAAAAGGAGAAAACACGAGTGTCAAGATGCTAATAACGGACTTAGAAATATAAACAATAGAGAGATTGATTTTTTTGTGATGAGATCATCTTGAAAACACGAGTGTCAACATGCTAATAACGAGCTTAGAAATATCAACAATAGAGAGATTGATTTTTAGCAAAGAAAAATGAAAAAAAATTATGAGATCATCTTTAGATCTCATTACTTTTTTTTTTTGTTTTCCTTCTTCACTATTACCATATATTATAATAACGTTTCCTTTTTTCTTAAATTTCAGCGTCGATTCTTCTTCTTTTCTTTTTTTCTTTTTTTTTTGTAATATGATACGTTTTTATAACAACACATTTGTTTATCCGAATCATAATTATGAACGAATGTTGTGCATCTCTTGGTAACACTCGCATCATTACCATTCTCTTCAGAAGGTAGTGGTGACGGTGGAAAGCGTCTCATTCTTTTCATTTCCAACTGTCTATCCCGCTGTTCATCTAACTCTTTCATCAGTTCTTTCCTTAGATATCCATCATTAGCGTCTAACCATTTTTCCACATCTTTTTTTTTTTTTTGCACTCTGTCTCGTGATATTCATCATTATCGTCTAATTGTTTCTCCACCTTTTTATCCATTTTAAATATATTATTTTATACTTTCTATGATTTATATTTTATATAATTATATAATTTTATATTATAATAACATATTCAAAATCGGTATATTCTTAAACGGCGAATTCTCACCGAGCAACAAACCATTGCCGAGTCGCTCAATGTTCTGTCCACTCTTCAGATAGAGACCATTTCCTCTCAAAGAGTTGCCACCTCTAACGGGTTCTAGATACAATCCTTTACCGCTGTCGTCTACGTGGACGCGACACATGGCTCCTCCCTTCTTCAAAAACAGTCCGCTGCCACCCATTAATTTCTCAACTGCCGAACTCGCGAGTCCCGTGAGAGCTCCCACGCCGAGAGTCTTTCCGAGAAAGGGTAGTGCCTTTGCGGTGAAGGGTAATGATTTTGCGGCGATTCCTGCCAATAGCAGTAGGAAACCACCTTTCATTCTCAAATTGTATCTCAATTGAGCGAGACTCAATCTCACTGTCAACCCTCTTCCATCGCAAATCGCTTTCTCCATCCTTTTGATTTGACTTCTGGTCCAGGCAATCGAATCCTGACCGCCTCTCGTCAGATCTTCGTGAGTGAATTTGAATCTCACTGCCTCGCCTCGAGTTGTTAACGCTCTCTTAAGTTTCTTCCTCTGTCCTGCGGATATGTTCACGTTTTTAATCACGTATTCTGTCATAATTCTTTTTTTTAAAATATATTTACTTCAATTGTTTCTTGTTTAATAATAATTATTAGTCGAGTTGTGACGAAGTCAAACTCGACTTATAGTTTGGTGAATGGCGGGCGGGCGGGCGGGCGGGCGGGCGGGTTATCGGGCGGGTGGGCGGGCGGGCGGGCGTAAACAATTGGTTTCCGGATGATAACTTGATAGTGGTTCAACTCACATTCATTAAACTTCATACATAGGTTGGTCTTGGTGGAAGGAAGAACCCTATTGATTTTGGACATGCTACGTCGAAGGTCAAGGTCACAGTGACCTTGAACATAGTAAATCTTAAACAATTGGTTTCCGGATGATAACTTGATAATGGTTCAACTCACATTCATGAAACTTCATAGGTAGATTGGCCTTGGTGAGGGGAAGAACCCTATTGATTTTGGACTCGCTACGTCAAAGGTCAAGGCCACAGTGACCTTCAACATAGTATATCGCAACAATTGGTTTCCGGATGATAACTTGATAGTGGTTCAACCTAGAGTCATGAAACTTCATAGGTGTGTTGGCCTTGGTGCGAGGAAGAACCCTATTGATCTTGGACTCACCAGGTCAAAGGTCAAGGTCACAGTGACCTTGAACATAGTATATCGCAACAATTGGTTTCCAGATGATAACTTGATAGTGGTTCAACCTAGAGTCATGAAACTTTATAGGTGTGTTGGCCTTGGTGCGAGGAAGAATCCTATTGATCTTGGACTCACCAGGTCAAAGGTCAAGGTCACAGTGACCTTGAACATAGTATATCGCAACAATTGGTTTCCGGATGATAACTTGATAGTGGTTCAACCTAGAGTCATGAAACTTCATAGGTATGTTGGCCTTGGTGCGAGGAAGAACCCTATTGATCTTGGACTCACCAGGTCAAAGGTCAAGGTCACAGTGACCTTGAACATAGTATATCGCAACAATTGGTTTCCGGATGATAACTTGATAGTGGTTCAACCTAGAGTCATGAAACTTCATAGGTATGTTGGCCTTGGTGCGAGGAAGAACCCTATTGATGTTGGACTCACCAGGTCAAAGGTCAAGGTCACAGTGACCTTGAACATAGTATATCGCAACAATTGGTTTCCGGATGAGAACTTGATAGTGGTTCAACCTAGAGTCATGAAACTTCATAGGTGTGTTGGCCTTGGTGCGAGGAAGAACCCTATTGACCTTGGACTCGCCTGGTCAAAGGTCAAGGTCACAACTCGACATTGGATCTGTGATCCTGAGCGGCATTTTTTATATTAAAATAATTTTGTAAAATTAATATTGCGTTTATTTTATTTTTGTTATCTATATATATACACAATATTTTTTATTTTTTTTGCTTTTATATTTCTCTTATGTGAAATCGTATCGTCACCCTCTCTCCACGAAGATCTAACAGTTCACCATTTTGATCCGTCAACGTGGTTTTGAGACTATACAACGTGTCTAAAATCACTGGTAGATAAACTAAATTCTGAGGTCGCTCCATGATCTTATAACCCGGTGACACGTTTGGAAAGAAGAAATAGATCGTCGGTTGAGCGCTACCATTCACGTAGCTTCCAGCAATCATGTCCACGTTCACCAGAATGCTATTGACTGCGAGAATGTCGACCGTATTTTCAGATGCCGCGTGGCCTCAATACATCTTTCGATCGAATCCCAACATCTTGCCTATAGAATCGTCCGTGTTGAAATCCACTCGAAAATTATCTTCCAAATCCAACATCGTCTGTAAGGTATTAGGATTGGGAGCGAGTCTGATCTTGTTGCTTCCCTTTCCATCCGTCTTCATTCGGTTCTGAATGTAATTGTTCAAATTGTCTATGTCGTAACTCCCTTTGGGAATTCGAATCTCCAACCAATCCACTCCGTCGGAATACTTGAACGAGTTATTCTTTTCGGTGACGTTGGGAAAGGAATAATAAGTCTCCAGATTCACCAACGCCATCTCGTATCTTTTCTCTCTATTCAATTCGATGGAAGGTTCGAATTTCGTAGCGAATCGAGTCGAATCGCCACTCACCACGATTTGAATGGATTGTTTTGCAGCCGTATTCTCGGCTATATGTTCTAACAATTCTCCATGTTCGAACATTATATTTAATTTTTTTTTTTTTTTTTATTCGAAACTAATTATTTGAAGATTTATTATTTCCTAAATTTTATTTTCACGCTCTATCTTATTATCATCAGAAACATAAACCTTGTCGAATCCGCACCGATATTTTCCGCGATTAAATTCGCTTGTCAAATCGATCACGACATAATTGTAAAGTCCACCATCCCAAACCCTCTTGCAGAATCTCCTGAATTCCACCGCGCTCATATCGTTTGCGACGTGATCGCCGTAGATGTGATTGAGATTCTTGAGATCTTAGCGAAGGAGACATAGAAAATTAGCGTTCTCCCTTATCGTCTGTCTGGGCAATCGAAAATAATTCTGCAACAGGTAGAAACAGTCCACGTTGCTGTGTCGACCCCTAACGTAATACGATTCGCATCGGTTCTGTCTCTCCAAAAGCAGATCGTCGAAAATCATGAGATTCTTATCTTCCGATTTCAGTTCTCTAGGATCCGGAACGTCGCTAGCGTTCTCATAAAATCGACACTCGACGTTCGAAGATGCATTTCTCTTCATCAGCTCCATCGCCGCACCGTCCAAAATGGTTGAAAGTGGAGCTTCACTCTTATCGAATTCCTCCCTACTGTCAAAGATTCTGGCTATGACGTCCTTGGGCAATCTACGATCCATGCACTCTCGAAGCAATCTGTATTCGGGTTGAAACAAGCTCTTGCCAAACACGAACAATCTGTCGTAATCCAACCAGTCGGGTCGGGACAACAGATTCATCAACAGATTGGTCTTTCCACAATTCGATTTTCCCACTATCAAGCCTCTTATGCTTTTGGGAAAGAACTCGTTATTCGACCTCTTGGTCGCGGCGTCGTTCCAAGACATATCTTTAATGTTCATCTTTTGTTTTATTTTGTTTGTTTGTTATTTTAGATTCTTTTCAAACACAATTTTTTATGTTTTTTCAACCTTAGTTGTTTAATATTATTATTTATTTATATCACACCGTTGCGAGTTCTCTTCAATCCAGATCCACTCGTCATTTTGCCTAAATCTTGTATGGGTACCACAGCATCCTTAAAATCTTTCCAACTTTTCGGCGTTCGCTCTAACGCAGCTCGCTTTGCCGGCGGACTGATCAACTTGTCGATCAACGCGTCGGCTGCCCTCTTGCCAGCCACAGAAGCTATCCTACCACTGGCTTCGGAAGCGGCTTTCTTACCAGCATCCAAAGCCGTCTTCTTACCGACCTCAAACGCAGTCGATGCGAGTTTTCTACCCGCATCGCTCGTGAACGCTCGCATTATAGAATCGACGATGCCAGAACCGCCTTGAACGTAAGTTCTGACGTATCCCCTGTTTTTTATCACCAACATATTTTATTTTTATAATATATTTTGTTTTTTCACTGGTAAATCGTTTTGTTGTTTAAATACTTTTATTATTCTAGTGTAAAAATTTACTGTTTTATTTTTGTTTGTTTGTTTGTTTCTCTCTACTTATTATATACACATCAATCCTTCAATTCGTTCATCAGCTTTTTATAGTAGTTTTTATTCAAAACCTTCTGTCTTAACAATTCGTCAGATATAGTAACTATCTGATTATCTAATCCTGTGTTACCAGCCCGTCTGCTCGCTATCAACAAACTCAATCTCTGAGACATAGCGTCAGAATCGCTCAGAAGAAAAGTAGTTTTCACCCCTTTGCCAGTCACCAATTCGATGAACTTCTTGTTCATATCCCATATGGGTTTCACCACTTTCGTCCACTTGTAACCTCTGTTGGCTTTGGGTCTGGGTCTCGTCTCTCTGGCATCGTTATTTCTCTTCATGGCGTGGGTCTGAACCAGAATGTCGCCGTAATTGTCGAAATCCTGTTCCGTGTAATCGCTAGGCTTGTTGTAAAGGAGCAATCTGCACAGTCCATCAGTCAATTCGTATTTGTTCGAACCAACGATCAATTCATCATCGCCAATTTCTATTTCTGTGTCACCGACAAAAGTTCTCCCCTCCGAATCCTTATAAAATCCATACAACAGATCTCTCTTACCGCCATCATCAGACGATGCGACGCTACCAGTGGTGATAGTCGAAGCTGTATCGGTGTCGCTGTCGCTCTCTGTTTGAATTCCCGTGGGAACGTAATCCGGTGTAGATTGAACGGAATGCTGATTTCCAAAACTAACAGGCAACGAACCCATTCTCAAAGAACTCTCTTTTATGGGTCTCAATTCTTCGACTATCTCCTTCCTGCTTCACTCTTGACCCTCCGTCACGGGTTTAAATATTTTTGTGGCTTCGCGTTTGAGTTCCATCTCACCAAGACGTCTGCTTCTGCCAGCCGACTGAATGCTCTTCTTAGCACGTTCATACTCCCCTAAAGTTCGATCTCGGCGCCTAGAATCCATGTGTAAAAACATTTTTCGTTTTTAATTGTTTTATTATTTTCAAAATTAAATGTTTAATTATATTTTTATGTTTTTAAGTTAATAAAACTCTTTCCGTCTTTAATATAATAAACTAAAAATATTCACATCTCAACTCAGTGTTGATTGAATTGAGAAAGTTTTAAAATACGTTTTAAGCAGTACATGACAAACCGGTTTCTGATTTAAAGCATTTTGATAGTAATTTACGTTTTGTCAAAGGAATTCCATTCACATATCAAAACACCATTCACTCAGTGTCGAATTAAGAGAGAATCCCTTTGATGACAGTTAAAACATTCCAACACACAAAAGAAAACTGTTTTTTTTTTCTAATTGTAACGTTAAAGGAACTCATTCATTCATTCATTCATTTCAAATCTCTCTGATCGTTATCGTGAATATATTAAAAATTTTACCACTCAAAACCTAATTGAGTGGAAAATGCGTTTTATTATAACATTATTAAAACGATCCATTAAAACGAAAAAACCTTCATTCACGCCACAACAAAAACGTAAAGCAACATGTTTTCATTCAAACATTCCATTAAGTGTTTATTAAGATTACTTCACAAGAATTCTGATTCTTTTCTCTAATTGTCTCTAAATTCAATCTCCTTTCGTCACATCGAAACAAGACACGAATGTCTATTTTTTACAGATCATATTTTATAATTGACTCTTTTGGACGGATGCCTAAACTCAATTTCTCTTCGTTACATCAAGACAAAACACGAATGTCTATTTTACAGATCATATTTATAGTCGACTCTTTTGAACGGATGTCTAAACTCAATTTCTCTTCGTAACATCGAACCAAGACACGAATGTCTATTTTTTACAGATCATATTTTATAGTCGACTCTTTTGAACGGATGCCTTTTCATTCACGCACCTCCTTTTTAAAACTGACGCTCATATTTTATAGTCTAGTCTTTTAAACGAAAACCTCATTCAGTCATAACAATAACATGTGTTAGTTTTACTTCAGGAAACGTGACAGTAGATTTGCGGATTCAAAATCACCTCTTTTCCGTATACCGTACACGAGTCGATTTCCAACCTAAAATCCGCAAATGGATTCCGTGTACGCCTCCATAGGGTTTCAGTGTTAAAATCGTGTACGGACGCGGATTATTAGAATCGGCAAGATGATGATTTAGAAACGACAAAACGTTTTTTTGCTCGCAATTTAACACTGAATCCTATGGGAGAAATCCATTTGCCGATTTCAATCAAAACGGTACATGTACGTGTACGTAAAACTACAGGCGTTTTTTTTCACTCTAGGATACAATTCAGTGATGTTTGAATCCGCAAAGCGGATTCTAAATCACCCTAAAAAATGTTCAAATCGTGTACAGGTACACGATTCTAACACTAAATCCTATGGAGGTGTACATCGATGTACGTGTACACGTACACGTACATGTACAGGTGTGCTTGTATCCGCCTTTATTACCTACTACCAGTTACTCACTCTTTCATCCCGACATATTCATTCATTCATTTAGTCCTTAGCCATGAATATGCAGCAGTTTAGTAAACGTCATTCCTTCACCCACTCACTTATTCATTCATCAATTAAACTGTTCAATATTAAATGGGGATAAATAATGCTAACAAACAATGCTACTATTCATTCTCCGAATGCTTTCATTCAATGAGATTCATTTGTCCTTCACGTTTCTTATTCGTTCATCAATTTATTTATTCATTTTTTATTTCATATCTTCGCTCGTTAATCCATCCGTTTGACTGTTTATTCACTGAATTATGAAATCATAACGGAATTGCATTGGCATGGTAATGTTTTTCGTTTTTTCGTTTTCCTTTATTCATTCATCAGCTCTCTCATTTTCTCAGTCAGTCAAGGTGTATTTCCGAACTGATGTGCTGGTGATGGCTTAAGTGAGAAAACTGGCAATGTAGATCAATAGCCATTGCGGACAAGACAAGCCCGCGTACTTCGTGTACTTGTCACTTACCTCACCCCCTTTTTCGAAACTGTAATCTTTGTCATTATCTGTCACCCACCCCACCCCCTTTTTTCGAACACCCAACATCTGTTATTGTTTGTCGGCAGTCTTAGTACAAGTTTTAGGTTTATCATTTCTTTCCTCATTCACTCGCTTGCGCAATCGCTCCGCCACAACAAGCAATTAAATCTTCGTTCGTTCATTCGTTCGTTCATTCTTTCATCCGTGCACTTGTTCAGTCACTCATTGCGAGTGACTAGACAGGCGCACGAATGAATGCATGAGCGCGAGAATATAGTAAAATATTGAAATAAGTCGTTCATTCTTTCAATCGCCAGATTACTTATGAAATCATAACAGAAATGTACCAGTATGGTAATGTTTTTCGTTTCGTCATTCATCAGCTCGCTGATAACTTATGAAATCATAACAGAATGTACCAGTATGGCAATGTTTTTCGTTTTGTCATTCATCAGTTCGCTCATTTTCTTAATCACTCAAGGTGTATTCTCGAACTGATATGATGGTGATAGCTTAAATGTGAAAACTGACAATGTAGTACAATAACCATTACTGGTAATAATATAAGCTCGCGTCCTTCGTGTACTTGCCACCACCCCACCCCCTTTCTCGAAACCGTAATACTTGAGTATTATCTCAGCCACCCCATCCCACCGCCTTTTTTGAAACCGCAATATTTGTCATTATCTGCCAACATTCCTTGATCAAGTTTGATGTTTATCATTTGTTCCTTCCTCAATTCGCCGTCGCATTCGCCCAGCCAACACAAGCAATTAATTCTTCGTGCGTGCGTTCCTTCGTTCATTCTTTCTTTCAAAAGTTTAACAAGTAAAACTCGCAAGCTTGCTTATTCGCTCGGGCACTCGCTCAGTCGCTCACGGTGAGTGACTGAGCGGGAGCACGGATGAATGCATGAGCGCGAGAATATAGTTAAATATTGAAATAAGTCGTTCATTCATTTAATCGTCAGATTACGTATGAAATCGTGACGAAATCGTATTAGTTTGGTAATGTTTTTCGTTTATTCATTCATCAGCTAGCTCATTTTCTCAGTCACTCAAGGTGTATTCCCGTACTGGTGCGCTGGTGATAGCTTAAGTGAGAAACCTGGCTGGCAATGCAGCAGCACAAGAGCCATTACGGGCAATATAAGCCCACGTCCTTCGTGTACTTGCACCCCCCCCCCCCCCCCTTTCAAAACCTGCAAACGCTTAACAAGTATCATTCGTTAGCTCACTCATTCGCTCGTGCACTCATTCAGTCGCTCATCGCGAGAGATTGGACGGTTGCACGAGTGAATGCACGAGCGCAAGAATACAGTAAAATATTGAAATAGATCGTTCATTTATTCAATCGTAAGATTACTTATGAAATCATAATGGAAATGCATCAGCATGGTAATGTTTTTCGTTTATTCGTTCATCAGCTCGCTCATTTTCTGTGTCAATCAAGGTGTATTCCCGAACTGATGTGCTGGTGATAGCTTAGGTGAAAAAACTACCAATGTAGCTCAATAGCTACTGTGGACAAAATAAGCCCGCGTCCTTCGTGTACTTGTCACCTACCTCACCCCCTTTTTCGAAACCGTAATTTTTGTTATTATCTGTTACCAACCCCTTTTTCGAAACCCCAACATTTGTAATTGTTTGTCAGCAGTCTTTGCCCAAGTTTTTAGACTAATAATTTCTTCTCTCATTTACTCGCCTGCGCAATTGCTCCGCCACAACAAGCAATTAAATCTTCGTTCATTCGTTCTTTCATTCTTTGATCTATGCACTTGTTCAGTCACACACTGCGAGTGACTGGATGGGTGCATGATTGAAATCATGAGCGTAAAAAAATGGCATACTTATTGAACTCAATTCCACTCAACCAGTCACTCACTCTTTCATCCCGACATATTCATTCATTCATTTAGTCCTTAACCATGAATATGCAGCAGTTTAGTAAACGTCATTCCTTCACCCACTCACTAATTCATTCATCAAATAAACTGCTCAATATTAAATGGGGATAAATAATGCTGACAAACAATGCTACTATTCATTCTCTGAATGCTTTCATTCATGAGATTCGTTTGTCCTTCACGTTTCTTATTCGTTCATCAATTGATTTATTCATTTGTTATTTCATATCTTCGCTCGTTAATCCATCCGTTTGACTGTTTATTCACTTGTTCGTGTGATCGATTATTTATTCATTCATTTCATATTTTCTAGCCTACATGTTTATGTCCGATATGCTGAAACTCATTCAACCACAATAAAGCAAATGCAGGATCGGTCTTCCTATTGTCCGCCCACGATCCAATTTATTTTATTAGTACTTAATAACGCAGACCATGAAGGACTGCTCCACTATCAATCAGGCTGTGTCAGAATGTCTCAACTTAACATACAAAAAATAGAAAACATATTAAAACGACTGTCTATTAAAATCACAACTCCAGTGTCATTAATGTTTCCTTCAGATGATGCCTTCAACTTCGGTGGCCGCGAGGCAACTCATGGCGGGTAACATAACACTGGATGAGATTCAGACTAACGATGAATTTGATCTTATAAGTATTTATAATGAAAAAAACTGTTCAACGTCAAACGACTATGAATCTCCATTCCAAGAATTCAGAGATAGCTGTAAGTACTACTCTCCGAACGAATTTCAGTCAAAATTCTCCAAGACAAATGGATCCCTAGGAATATTTCACACGAATTGTCAAAGTATTAGTGCCCATTGGGATTCTTTAAAATCTTTATTGTTTGATATGCAAGACAAGGATAACACTTTCGATATTATTGGACAAACTGAACTTTTTAAAGTCCCCGCAGATACAACCTTTTTCTTAGAAGGCTACCAACCACTATTAGTGAAATCTAGACCTCCAGATGATGATGGTCGCGGGGGGGGGGGGGAGTTTTCATTAAAGAGGGCATTACCTTCAGCCTCCGGGACGACCTATCAAACTTCGTCCCTCATGTATTTGAATCCCTATTCATTGAAATCAATGTACAAAATTCCCCAAGGATAACTGGGATTATATATAGACCAAATACACCACCAAGAGCCGACATAATGGAAATTACAAATACTGAAAACAAAAAGGCATATATCATGGGTGATCTAAATATTGATCTTCTCAAATCCGCAACTCAAAACAAGACGTGTACATTTATCGACACAATGTTAAATGAAGGTTTCCTACCAACCATCACAAAGCCAACAAGAGTAACTGAGCATTCGGCCACCCTCATAGATCATATATTTTCATCAAACATCACATCACCTTTCTCTTCCGGTATCATTGTTGCAGACGTATCTGACCACTTCGGAACATTTCATATTGAATTAAATCTAAAACCTATTAATGATCCACCAACTATAAAAACTAGAAAAATAAACGACGAAAGTATTGCAAACTTCGAATCCATTCTTGAACAGAGTGATTTCACCCAAATCACCAATTCAAACTGCCCAAACACAAGCTATGACATCTTCATTGACACATTCCAAACAGCTTATGAAGCTGCTTTCCCACTAAAGGAAGTACGCATAAAAAAAGTTTATTAAGCAGCATCCCTGGATGACTAAGGGACTCATCATTTCTTCGAATAATAAAACAAAATTCTACAACAAAAAACTAAAGCATCCAAACTCACAAAACATCCAAAATTATAAAAACTACTGCAGAATGTTCAACAGAGTGAAAAAGCAAAGTAAAGCATCATACTACAAAAATATATTAATAGAAAACAAACACAATATGCGTGAAACATGGACAATTCTAAACGAAGCCATCAAAAAAGTGAAAATAACCCACAATTCACCTTCGTGGTTTAGCCACCACGATAAAAGAATAACGAACCCGAAGGAAATAGCACAAGAATGTAATAAGTTTTTTGGCAATATTGGAAAAACGGTAAACGACCAAATACCTCCACAAAGTAAACATTTCACTGATTACTTAACCGACAATTTTGATCACAACTTTTTCTTGACCCCAACGACGCCAGGTGAAATTATTGATATAGTAAAGTCTTTTAAACCAAAAACAACAAGAGATCCTTATAATATTTATACAAATCTTCTAAAGCGTTCTATCAATATTATAGCGTCCCCCTTATCAGATATTATAAACAAATCATTTAATCAAAGCATTGCTCCAGACCGAATGAAGATTGCTAAAGTTGTCCCAATTTTCAAAACAGGAGATAAACACAATCTCTCAAATTACAGATCTATTAGCATCTTATCAATTTTCTCCAAAGTCCTAGAAAAAGCCATCTCCTACAGACTAATTAAATTCCTAGAAAAATGCGACATGTTTTATCCCCATCAATATGGATTTCGGAAAAAGCATTTAACCATTCATCCAGTACTACATTTATTGAAAGAGATAGCGGACCAAAATAACAAACCAAAACCAGAATCTACTCTTGCATTATTCCTGGATTTCTCGAAAGCCTTTGATACAATAAACCATGACATCTTGCTGAATAAATTGGAAAGGTGTGGTATTAGAGGTATATGTAACCATTGGTTTCGTAGTTATTTATCGGAAGGCACCCAATACGTTGTATTTGGGGATTACAACTCAGACATGCAAGAAGTGAAATGTGGAGTTCCGCAATGCTCAGTACTTGTCCGTTACTATTTCTGCTATATATAAATGATATCCACCTGGCCACTTCGTGTAATCTTCTCTCATTTGCAGACGACACTACTACCCATTCATCAGGTTCCGATATAGATTTGCAAATCGAAAATTTTAATCAAGAGCTTTCGAAAATATTTGTATGGTGCTCAGCAAACAAACTGGCAATCAATGCTAAAAAAACCAAAATATGTGATCTTTAATCCTTCTGCAAGGTCAGCCGCTCATAGCAACAATGACAAAATGATCAACAACGAAAACATAGAAAGAATTGGTAACAATGAGGCAACACAATGTGTTAAATTTCTGGGGATAACCATGGACGAAAATCTATCTTATAAAGCACATATTAGTCAAGTATGCTCCAAAGTGGTAAGGGTCAACTTTGCATTGAATAAAGTTAGACATTTTCTCCCACACAGTGCAATGAAAACACTATACTATTCACTTATTCACAGTCATCTCCTGTACGGTATACATATTTGGGGCAACTCGAGAGGAATTAACCAACTTCAAAAAATACAAAAGCGCTCAGTACGAATACTGAATAATAAAAGACGCTTCGCCCACACAGACCCTCTCCTTTTCCACGATGAAATACTCAAGGTAACCGATCTTTACACACTGAACGTCTCATTATTCATATTTGACTGGTACAATAATCTTCTACCAAATTCTTTTAATAATTTCTTTAGTTGTGTCAATAACCCGACCGGTACCACAACAAGACAAACAGGTCTCTTGACCCTAAACAAATCGCATACTAAGTCCTTAGACTACTTGCCTACATATTCGTTCCCCCAAATTTGGAATCGACTGGACCGGGAGATTCGTAATATACGAAATAGAAAAGTTTTTAAGAAGACCCTGACACTCAAACTTATAAGTACATATATGACTGAACGAAATATCGAGTGCAACAATCCACATTGTCTCGACTGCGGATCTATCTAAGTCCTAGTTTTTGTTTTTACGCCCGAATAACACAAATCAGAGTAAGTATATATATGCATAAAATATCCGATATACAGTAATTATGTCTGATTTTCTCATCCATTTTGGAGGGGCCCATTGCTTTGTTCGCGCGTCTAGAATCTGTAATGCACGGACGGAGCAATTGACTCATTTCAATAAAACAGTTGTCACGAAACATTTCACCAACAAACTTTTTCAAATTAACCCACTGTCCAGCGTAGGCTGTGAACAATTATAACTATACAAGTTAATTATTTGCTTTTGCGGCATAGCTTGTGAACCATCGTCGAAGTGATAGCCGATAGCCATAAGCTCGCTTCGACGGGGTGTCATTGACAGTGCTTTGAAGGAGTGAAATTAAAAAATAACACCATTTTAAAAGTAAGAGTTTTAATAGCGTTAGTAATTCCTTCTAGCACGCTGGGTGAGTGATGTACAAAAATTACCATTCTAACCCATAACAGTTACTAATATAATCACTTACTGAAACATCTGCCACAGTCTGTTTGATACCAGATAGAGCCGTACGATTTTCTTTTTTCCCTGAGGAAATGGCAGGTAGACAGCCAATCTGGCTATGCCATTTCCTAACAGTATACATTAAAACTGTAGTAATATTTTGTGTAACACCTTCACCATTGAATTGTATAATGTGTACTGTTGAATAAAATATCATATCATATCATATCATATAATACACTTGGCTGTATTAACCAGGAATATACGGAGTACACTTACTTTGTGTCTTAATTGAATAATAACGTTGATGTTAATGTGTGTTGTGAAGTTGTATGGCACATTGTTTACATACACCCACGCGACGTCAGAGTATATTATTTAATGTTCCGTTGGAGAGAACCATCAAGGGAAGTAAATGACTTTAAAAATGAACTTGACAAACTGAAAACGTGTTTGTGACAATCACGCGACTTAAATGTTGCGTAACAATAATCTACCATCGAAAAAAGAGTATTTTTTAGTTTTTCTCTAACTTTAATTTCTTATTGTATTGTGATGCTTGCATCATGAAGTACTACAGACTAGCGGCTGAGCACATTTTATTTATACATGTATCCGCCAATGCACGTTGTACAGCACCATGAGTGAAGACCGGTGACTTTGTTCAGCTGGGAATAGAGGCGATCTCGTACCGATTGCAGATGGTAAATTCCGTAATATCTCGGCTCTGCAAATCTCTAAATATTCTGATATACACTACACACGTTTTTAATGGGGAAACTTTATTGAAATGGCCAGATTTCAAAGAGATTTTAATAGTCAGTGTTACATGTAAATGTAGAATGACCGGAAACTGCCGGTTGTCATAATCGGCCGATGCCCCATAACCGGCCGATTTCGATTGCCGATTCCGATTATCGGTTCATCACTAGGCGAGATGATACGCGACGAAACAACACGGCAGTCAGAGTGAAGGTCAGTTGGGATAAAACAACCCGATATCGATAGATTACTTTTTCGGTCCAGTGGCATTGTGTGCTAAGGCGTACAGTGCGTCAATGGTGCTCTTGTCTCCAACCATTGCTAGCCCTGCTCGCGTGGAGTTGGTATGTTGGGAGCCTGGAAGTTGCTCCGTGGTTCTCTCCGGGTACTCCAACTTTCACAACCCACAAAACTGTCCGACACGAGGTGACCCTGACTGTCAAAAGTGCTGTTGAACCCCAATAAATAAATAAATAAATCAACGTCCCATGTGCCCTATAATATACTGTCATCCAAACTGCCCTCCAGCAATTTGACCCAAACCGTCTGCTACTTTAACCCAAATCATCCTATGGCAATTTGATCTAAACCAAACCACCCCCCAGAAAAGGGTCCTTCTAAACACCGAGGTATACCGAGAGATACCGAGGTGAAAAGAAAAAAAGTAAGTCAGGGTTGTTCAAAAAGGTTTAAATAACATTGTAGAAATTAATTGATTCCTTCGAAGCAACATACGTGATATCACTTCATTTATTTGAGTAAATGCAAGATATATACATGTTGACCGAGTTGTTACCGAAAACTACCCCTTGGCCTTGGTGTATGGAAGTTAGCTTTGTTATTAATGGGCTAGGTCTGTGCGTGGATGAAGCGCTTAAGTGGTAACTGGGTATCGTAAAACAGATCACTATAATATTTGATAAAAATAAAACTCCCATCAGATTTTATCCCGGCCTTGGGCCGGCCAAACTTTTCAGTTCCGGCGGCTCTGATTTGTTTTTTCAATTTTCATTGATTTTTTTTTTTGTTTTTTTTTGTTTTGTTTATTGTTTTGCCATTGTTTTTGGCTTTATGTTATTAGGATTTGATGGCGTACTGTGATAAGTATCGTTCGGCTGTACATCCGAAGCTACAGCTTGTATTTGGTATGTGTACAGTACATGGGGATAGGATTGCAACAAAATCACCTGAGGATTGGAGTTATCACCCAAAGTATCACTTTCAAATTCTGTACATATGGACAAAACATAAGCAATGTTTCAGCCAGTGGAGTCAATGGAGATCCAGGTTTAACCCAGAGGTCCATTGGCTGTCCAGTGCTTAACTTGTGCTTGTTATGCTTTACAACGTATTTGGAATTATTGTTTGGGTGAAATCTCCACTCTGTGGGTGATTTCCTGATAATACACCCAGCACCTACTGTATATATACAGCATACCTTTTAACCCTTTCGCAAGTGATAACGGCACTGCTTTATGGTGATTTGTTGACACCTTTTTGTTTTCAAGGTTTTCACATTGTTTACGTAACCAGTTTTTTAGCTCACGTGGCCTAAAAGGCCATCTGAGCTTTCCTCATCACTTGGCGTCCGTCGTCGTCATCCGACGTCCGTCGTCCGGCGTCAGTAAACTTTTCACATTTTCATCTTCTTCTCTGTAACCGCTGAGCCGGTGTGAACCAAACTTGGCAGGAATGGTCTATCTATCTGTCCACTACAAACAATCCTCATTTTGTTCCCGTGGGTTAAAAAACATGGCCGCCAGAGGCATTCTTGGATTCTGATAGGTGGATTTTCGAAACTCTTCTTCTTTGCAAACTACCAGGCCAAATGTTTTGATACTTCACATAAATGATGACTTGGACCCCCTCTACCAACGATCCCCATTTAATGTTGATCGGGTTGTAAACATAGCCACAATTGCGGCTTATAGTTACTACAGAAACCCTATAGAAAATCACATTTTCATCATCTTCTCTGGAACTACTGAGCTGACGTGAACCAAACCTGGCAGGGATAGTCTATGGAAGGTCTTCTACAAATGCTCCTCATTTGTTATCATGTATTGCAAAAATGGCTGCCAGAAGCATTTTTTTATTCCGATTGGTGGATTTTGAAAAATCTTCTCACAGGGCCAAATGTTTTGAAACTTTGCATGTTTGATGACTGAGACACCATCTACCAACAATCCTCATTTATTGTTGATCGGGTTGAAAACATGGCTGCAATTGTGGTTTATATTTACTATAGAATCCCTATGGGAAATCACATTTTCATCTTCTTCTCTGGAACTACTGAGCTGACATGAACCAAACCTTGCCGGTCCTCTACAACCGTTCCTCATTTTGTTACCATGCATCGAAAAACATGGCTGCCAAAAGCAATTTTTGATTCTGATTGGTGGATTTTGAAAACTCTTCTCCTCTGAAACCACAGGGCCAAATGTTTTGAAACTTTGCATGTTTGATGACTGGGACACACTCCACCAACGATCCTCATTCCATGTTGATCGTGCTGCAAACATGCCCGCAATTGCAACTTATAGTTACTATAGGAACCCAATGGGAAATCACATCTTCATCTTCTTCTCTTGAACTACTGAGCCGACGTGAACCAAACTTCTCAGGAATGGTCTATAGGAGGCCCTCTACAAACAATCCTCATTTTGTTCCCGTTGATTGGAAACTATGGTCACCAGGGACACTCTCTGATCCTGATTGATGGATTTTGCAAAAATCTTTCCCTTTGAAACAACAAACTCAAATGTTTTGAAACTTCACATGATTGAGGACAGGACACCTTTTAACAATGATCCTCGTGTAAGTTGATGTAATGTTCCTAACATAGCCACAATTGCAACTCATAGTTACCATGGAAAGCCTAGATGGGAAATCACATTTTTTATATGTAGTCCTAGGTGAGCGATTACAGGCTCTTTAGAGCCTCTAGTTTTACAATTGCCGCCATTTTATAGAATTGTGGAAAAATTAAATCAGTACCCTTTTAATCGTCGAGCCAGTTGGTCCGCCGTGAGTGCTGACCACGTCTCTTAGTCTTACGGCATTTTTTTTCATCGTTGTCGCCTGAAAAATTACCACTTTCAACAAATACTGTTTCCCATTTCATGATATTAATCCATAACAATTCTTCTGTCATAACAAAGAAGACAGTAACTGTTGACGACAGCCACAAAGAGAACTAATTAAGAAGTTACTATCTGATTAACAATTAACACTGTTGCTTATTGAGGTGCTATCGCTTTAAATACCATTACCAAGCTACCCACTAAATACCAAACGGAAAATTTTTCAGATTACTTTATTACTTTAGCACCCATAATTCTCAAATATGGCATTAAAACCATGCACACATTGCTTAAATCTATTTACATAATCAGAATACACCAAATTCGAAAGTTTTCCGAGCCGTGAAACGGTTCGACGTTGAGGCTATTGAGCACTCGTGTTAGCCTGATTTGTTGCCGTTAGGTCAGCCTGAGGGGGTGAGGTGGGGTGGGCTGTGGTTAAATAGGTGCAGGCTGCAAGCCGAGAGGTCCTCGGTTCAAATCCCACCTGCTGCAACAGATTTGTGTCCTTGGGCAAGACACTTCACTGCCATTGCCCATGTGGGGGCGCGGTGGTGCTGTGTACTAAGGCATATTGCATGTTGTTGGTGCACCTGTCTTCGAACAAGGCTAACCCTGCTTGTGTAGTATGTTGGGGAGCTGACAGTTGCCCGCCGTTGCTCGGTGGTTCTTTCCTGGTATTCTGGCTTCCTCCATCCGTAAAACTGTCGTGGTCATGATTAGCTGTTGTGCAGAAATATGTGACCTTTACCTTTAACACCAATAAATAAATAATAAAAAGAACACACCACCCCATACCCGTTTCACTCTTGCTTTCATTCACCTTGGTATCCCTCGGTTTGCCTCGGTGTTTAGTATGCCCGCCAGAAAAGGGGAGATTTTTTTTCTAAAATAGCAAAACAAGAAACAGTAATTTTAACAGGTAGTGACAAAATAATTTTCATGAACCGCAGTTTTTTATGACAGTTAATAGCGGTAAAAACGGAGGGTGATATTTGCAAATCTTATTTTATTACTGGTACCAGGTACTGGTAAGGAAAATTGTCGTTTGTCATCAATACTTGATCAAGTTTCTGACAAAGCACATTATACTACCCCAATGTTAGCTACTGGACATAGGCACACTATTTGATATTAGTTTACCATGATACAGGTGCTTAGCCAGGATATCAAAGTTAAGGGCAAGAGTAATATCGGATGGGAGTGGGGGCTGGGGCATAAAGAATATGATGCACAACATCACCTGAGCCACCACATAACAATGAGATGGGGGCGATGACAAGAGGGAGTGTGCCCCTCTCATCAGTGGAGGGGTCGGGTGTTTGAAATTCAAGACCCAAAAACACAATTTCCTTGACTCTGTGTCCATTTATGTCCATAACATATAAATTGCGAACAAGCATAAATATCTAGATATTAAAATGACTTGTCAGATGTACATTATATGGGTTAACAGGAGAGGGGGGATACATGACTAAAATTGGAGAGGGCATGTGCCGCCTGCACCCCCACCCCCATCCATGCCTACAGTACGGCCGTCGTGGACTGGTCACTTTCTGCATATCCGCGCTACTGCTGTGAGCAGGGACTAATTCTAAATGCGTGGGTGTGTTTACAAATATTAATATTTTTAACACCTGATAACAAAGTAATATACGTTTATGAACAACTACACAATTTACTTTTAATTACAATACTCCTGATTCTTAATAAACATACTTGAATGTTTATTAATTTTGTGGAATTTGTACACTATGTGAAGCTTAATTTTTTTTAGCTCACCTTGACAAAGTCAAGTTGGGCTTATCTAATCGCTCTCCATCCATTGTTCATCCGTCTGTCGTCCGTCAACACCATGTTTTGGTCTTCTTCCCCAAAACCACTGGGCCAATTCAAGTGAAAGTTTGTATGAGTGATGGTCCCAAAAGGGTATTGCATTTTTGTTTATCTCAACATGCCCAGCCCCATAGGGAGGGTGTTTGAGAAAATGCTCCAAAATATATTTAAAATCTTCTCATGAAGCAGTGGGTACAGTGACTTGATATTTGTTGTGGGGCTTCCTTTTGAGGTGTAGAATCAAGTTTCTTCAAACGTAGTTCGTGAAGCAATATTTGGCTTTTTAATGGGAGAGGTTAGATTTTTGGCACCGCTCAAAATTTCTATTTTCTGAACCGATGGTCCGATTTGAACGAAATTCAGTATGTGGTATTATTGGGTCATAAGGACTTGACTCATTCAAAAAAAATCCTGCATCCCATGGGAACCCCAGGAGCTAAAAATAGAATATTTTTAAACTCCCATGTTTCCCACACCACACGGAACAGAGAACTGTTATATGGCATGAAGCACTTGAAGACCAGTCGAATTGAATGGTAAAAAAAATTGCCCTCTGTAATGTTAGGATGTTCTGCAGAGGGCATGGAAATAATGCTGAGTCCGCTTATTTGCAAACATTTTAGAAAATCTTTTCTCCAGAACCAATGGTCAGAATCTTTTGATATTTGGTATACAGCATCCGTAGATGAGTAATATACAAGAGTAGTAGATGTTGTAAACGACCCTTATTGGTCGGACCTCGGCCTGGTCTCGGAAGTGACGTCATATCACGTGACCTGGTGGCGCCATGTTTGATTGTCATGGTAACCCGAGTGAGCGGCCCTCTTGCGACATCATCTCCATAGTGATGTGTGATGTTAGTGCGCATGCGCAGCGCGTGTTGTTAGGGTGATACGTGTTTCCGTCGTCCATTTTGTATCCTGGAGGCCGCCATCTTAGTTTCTATGATAGCACGTGGTTGCTATGTTACCCAAAGGCCTATAACAAGACAGGGGCATGTTTGGAGGGTGTGTTCGATTGAATCGGAGTAACCCGAATTACCACAAGCAACCCGACAATCCCTCCAAATCACCAAAAAATGAGGCCGCCATCTTGGTTTCGATGGTAGCACGTGGTTGCTATGTGACTAAAACATTCTTATAGGACAGGGGTATGTTTGTAGGGTATGTTCAATTGAATCGGAGTATGAGGAATTACCCACATAAACCCGACAATCCCTCCTAATCAACAAAACCTACTTTCTTTACTACGGATTTCCCATTTTATCGGCTTAGCACGTGATTGCTATGTTACCCAAAGGCCTATAACAAGACAGGGGCATGTTCGGAGGGTGTGTTCGATTGAATCGGAGTAACCCGAATTACCACAAGCAACCAGACAATCCTCCAAATCACCAAAAAATGAGGCCGCCATCTTGGTTTCGACGGTAGCACGTGGTTGCTATGTGACTAAAACATTCTTATAGGACACGGGTATGTTCGTAGGGTATGTTCGATTGAATCGAAGTATGAGGAATTACCCACATAAACCCGACAATCCCTCCTAATCACCAAAACCTACTTTCTTTACTACGGATTTCCCATTTTATCGGCTTAGCACGTGATTGCTATGTTACCCAAAGGCCTATAACAAGACAGGGGTATGTTCGTATGGTGTGTTCGATTGAATCTGAGTATCACGAATTACCACAAATAACGCGACAATCCCTTCAAATCACCGACATTGACTTTATTTACTACGGATTCACCATTTTATCGGCTTATCACATAGTACCGGGGGACACAGGGGTGAGTCCGATTGAATCGGAGTATACTCCAGTAGAGTAGAAGAGCATATCAACTGGAACAGCTTTGCTTATTATTACTATATTTTGCTTTTCTGGTCTGTTCTTGTTAGTTCTGATCCTATTCCGTGTACGCTTGTTGTTTCATTTATCCAGACTTCTCATTTCTTTTGAGGTCATGAGGGCCATGAAAAATTCCCGCAGTGAGGTATAATGTACTATCCCTCTTAGCATCATCTCGGTATTTAACAGCCGTATTCCATAAAACCCCATTTTTGGGAAACGCCTGTGGCTATGGAATTCCTTTTTTGTCGTATGAGGCCATGAGGGCCGCGAGAGAGCCCTCACTGAGGCCTCATTTACTATCCCTCTTCGCCTCATTTCTTTTGAGATCATGAGGGCCATGGAAAAATCCCTCAATGATGTATAATTTACTATCCCTCTTAGCCTTATCTCGGTATTTGACAGCCATATCCCATAAAACCCATTTTTGGGAAACGCCTGTGGCTATGGAATCCCTTTTTTGACGTATGAGGCTGTGAGGGCCCCGAGAGAGTCCTCAATGAGGCCTCATTTACTATCCCTCTTCGCCTCATTTCTTTTGAGGTCATGAAGGCTATGAAAAAATCCCCCAATGAGTTATAATTTACTATCTTTCTTAGCCTCATCTCGGTATTTAACAGCCACATTCCCAGGCACCCCAATTTCGGCGCCCCTTTTTGAAAAACATATGGCCTTCGGCATCCTTTTTTGTCGTATGAGGGAATGAGGGCTATGTGAAAAGCCCTCAATGAGATCTATTCTACTATCCCTCTTAGCCTCATTTCTTTTGAGGGCATGAGGGCCATGAAAAAATCTCTCAATGAGGACTAATTTACCAGCCCTCTTAGCCTCATTTCTGTATTTGTGGATACCTATGATCCAGCTCCTATACAGCTCCTATATAGGTAGTCTTACCAACGGCTTCCATATTATCTGCAAAGCTCCAAGGCCACTACTTGTCTATGGTCTATCTGTCCTACCATAAGCTTCTACAGCAGTTTTGTTCCATTGTGGCCTTGTATCAGTACTACTGACTAAACTAGCATCCATTAATATTGACTTGTATCACTACTTCCTAGCTATACCTTCGCTCAGGCCTTCAAAATGTTCAATCAGATTTCCCCTGCATACATATAAACGGGCTATATAAGGCATTCCGTAATTGACATTCCTAGCCGATTCCGTAAAATTGGTTTCTGTGATTTGACATCAACACTCGAGGGTATGGAAAGGGATTGATAACACCCAATTATTATTGCAAGGACCTGAACGGATAACGCATTATAACAACCACAACAAAACAACGAAAATACAAAAGTGAACGAAGATCCAACACAACCAAGTGAACAGAACATAACAAAGTGAACGAAGACCGAAATGATCTGATCAAACACAATCAAGATCAAAGTCAACAGAACAAAGTTTTGAACTATAACCCCTAAATATAACCCAATGTTAACCCTCTTGAACTGAACAAAAGTTTAAGTGATTGAACCCAACAAAGTTGTTTTGAACTATAACTCGACATATAACCCAATGTTCAGTAAAGTTTTCAACTATAACCCCTAAATATAACACAGTGTGAACCCCTTTGAACTGTTTGAATGAACTCTCTATGTTTTAACTATTAACCTAATGAAGGTATATATAATTAACACCTTTGAACTGAACAGTGTTTAACTGAATACATTTTCAAACTTCAGCAATAATGCAAATCTAACGAAGGTGATCTGATTGAAGTTTTGAACTACAACCCATTGAACTGAATTCTTCCAATAGGGAAAGGGAATATCCTCGAGTGTTAAAATGTTAAATCACGGAATCCAACTTTACGGAATCGGCTAGGACTCTCATTTACGGAATGCCTTATATAGCCCGTTTATATGTATACAGGGGCAATGAAGCAATCTGACGGAGGGTACAATCGAGACTGAGATAGGTATAGCTAGAAAGTAGTGATACAAGTCAATATTAATGGATGATAGTTTAGTCAATAGTACTGGTGCAACTCCGCAATGGCACAAGACTGTTGTAGAAGCTTATGGTAGGACAGATAGACCATAGACAAGTAGTGGCCTTGGAGCTTTGCAGATAATATGGACGCCGTTGGTAAGACTAATGGTAGGACAGATAGACCATAGACAAGAAGGGGTCTTGGAGCTTTGGAGATAAGATGGAAGCTGTTGGTAAGACTAACTGTATTCGAGCTGTATACGAGGGGTTTTTTCATGGCTCTCATGGTCTCAACAGAAATGAAGCTAAGAGGGATAGTAGAATAGACCTTATTGAGGGATTCTTCAAAAAAGCGAAATATTGTAATAACAAGCAAAGCTGTTCCAGCTGATAGGCTCTTCTACTCTACTGGAGTACACTCCAGGACAACGGAACATGGTTAGGTAGACGAAAACTACTGTATAAATAGATAGAAGCAGAACATTCTGAAAGAATTCGAAATAGTAAAACTTGTTGGGCTGTTTGTGATAATTCTACGAAATGGGAAATAGCTCCTGTTGAAATCGAACACACTCACCGAACATACCCCTGTCCGATTATAAGTTTTGGGGTCACATAGCAACCACGTGCTACCATAGAAACCAAGGTGGCGGCTTCCGGTATAGAAAATAGCCGACGGAAACACGTATCACCCTAACAAAACACGCTGCGCATGCGAACTCACACCACGTATCACTATGGGAATGACGTCACAAGATGGCCGCTCAAGCGGGCTACCATGACAACCAAACATGACGTCACTGGGTCACATGGCAACACGTCACTTCCTAGGTACCTCACAAGGTCCTCTCAACCAGGGCCGTTTATCACATCTCCTCCTACTTAGAAGTCTGTCAAAATTGAAGCCCATTGGAGCAATATGGGGAGCAATATGGGGAATATTCTTTAAAAATGTTTCATATTTGGTGTACAACATCTTTCGGAGGGTGAGATTCAAATTTGTTCAAATCGGGTCTGTAGGTTAAAATTTGGGCTCTCTATGATAGCCCAAATTTTAACTTAGTGCAATATGAGGAAATTTCTTTAAAAATTTTCCTCTTCATATCCACCAGTCAGAATGCTTTCGTATTTGGTATACAACATCTCTTAGGAGGTCAGATTCAACTTTGTTCAAATCGAGTGCCTGGGTTAATATTTGGGCTCCCTATGGGAGCTGGAATTGGCCATGTTACTGAAGAGTTGGAAATTTTTATTCATGGTGTTTGCGTCTTGTCCTCCAAAACCGCTGAACCGATTTAAGTTGGTGTGCAGCTTCCTTTTGAGGTGTAGACTCAGATTTGTTCAAGAGAAGTTTGTGGGGCCATATTTTCCTTCGTTATGGGAGGAGCAAGAATTTTCGCCCCATTGAAAATTTCTATTTTTAAAACCATGAGGCTGATTCGAACCAAATTTAATATGAGGCTTATTGGGTCATAGGTACTTAATTTATGCAACAAAAAAAAACTTTCCGTCGCCCCATGGGAACCGCAGGAGATAAAAATAGAACAAAATTTAAAACGTCCATATCTCCAAAACTACGTGGCACTGAGAATTCTTATTTGGTGTGAATCTTCCCTAGGACCCACAGAATGGAACGGTCAAAAAAATTGCTATTTGTTTCTATCATGGGGTACTATTTCGGGAGTTTGAAAAATGCTGAGTCAGCATTTTTCAAAACTGTGGGTAATGGCGAAATCATTTAAGACTCTTCATCTTCCAAATCACTGCACCAAAAGGTTTCAAATTTCACATATAACATCTTTGGAAGATTTGTTCACATGTTTATTGAAATCCCTGGGTCCATATTTGGGCTCTTTATGGGAGTCCAAATGTTGCAATTAGTGCAGTATGTTTGTGGAAATCAAATCCATGGGTCCATATTTGGGCTCTCTGTGATTAGATGAGTGTAATATGAGGAATATTCTTTAAACATCCTCTTCTTCCGATCCACCCATCAGAATCCTTTGATATTTGGTATGAGCATCCATAGAGGGGTGAGATTCAAGATTGTGCAAGCCAAGTCCATGGGTTCATATTTGGGCTCCATGTGGGAGCCCGAATTATAATAACTTAGTTCGATAAGAGGAATATTCTTTAAAATCAGGTAGTCAGAATCTTTTGATATTGGTATATAGCATCCTTAGGGATGTGAGATTCAAATTTGTTCAAGCCAAGTCCCTGGGTTCATATTTGGGCTCCCTATGGGAGCCCGAATTACAACTTAGTACAATTTGAGGAATACTCTTTAAATATCTTTTATTCAGATCCACTGGGGTCAGAATCTTTGAATATTTGGTAGGAGAGGCAGATGCAACTTATTCAAATACATTTCCTGGGTTGATATTTAGGCTACCATGTCAGGTGAGCGCCCTCAGGCCCCCTGGGGGCCTCTTGTTTTCTGTTTGACAACATTGCGCAGGCTCTTCTCTCTATATTTTCCATTGTAAGTCAGCCACTACTTCTATGTAGGTTTCCAAAACGTGTTACTGCATGTCTGTCTGTCCTTCAGCTGAAATGTTTCTTTGCTTTTCATTTGCCTCGCTCTACATTTTAAATAATTTGCAGCTATCTTTCACCCTCCAACCTCCCGCACACACATACACAAATCAGGCCTGGGGCGAGTATTGAGTACTTTGTCAAAATGTGTTACTACGAGGACGAGTACTGAGTACTTTGGACCCAGTCCTGTCACAAATATATTAAACTTCAAAGGGTATTACATGTATATACTTGAAACAAATACAGTACAGTGGCTGAGCACTGCTCACTTTCCACGGATGGGCAGTTTCTCCACGGATACAATAATATTTGATGCCAAACACTAACTATAGGATTAACCATCAAACAAATAAATAATGAAGCACCAGGTACAACCACGCGTGTATCACAACCAGTCCACGGCGACTGTACTGTAACTGATTTGTCCTCTTTGGAAATATATTTTCTACAATTTCACTCCTTTTGCCTGTGGGGATTAAAACCAAAGTCGTGAAAGTGCACTTGTGGATACTTGCAGCAGAAGAACAGCACTACAGAATCAATATTTGATGGCTTTAGGAATTTTAGCAGTGTCATGAGACAACACAGTGGCAGGTATTGGTCATTCTGTTGGAAAAATCACTATTTGACGACGCGAGGTGCTTTAACTGAGAAAACTGAGGCTTTTTCTTACAAAGATTGAAAAATATTCATCAAACACAATGTGAAATGTCTTCAGAGAATAGAAATCAACATCAATTAATTTATAAATTAATATAGTTTTTTTGGGGGGAAAAGGGCATACTGAGGGGTGTGGGGGCACATCCGGGGCTTTATAAAACCCCTTCACTTGGTAAAACAAAATTTGACATCATTTGTTGAGATAAAATGGCCCTTTCTATTGATATTGGTGAATTATACAGCCTCAGCCAGGGCTTCTCTATCGACGAGAATCTGAGAATCGATTCACGTTGAGATCCGTGTAACAAAACCAGTGAGAAACCATGTAGATTCACTCACATAGCACCGCTGCTAGGATTAACGTGAAAAGAACTGAGTCAGTTTAACCCTTTGCCTAACACAAAGGCAGCAAATTAACCGATACAACACTAACATGACCTGAAATATCGTGACACTGGCAATATTTGTACAAATATGGCTGTCATCAGAGCCGGCTCATCACCCGGTTCCTGTAATATCCATAATTATTAAGCTTAGTGAATATTGTTTATTTTTAGCTCACCTGACTGTAAGTCAGGGGGGGGGGGGGGGCTTAAGTGATCACATTCTGTCTGTCGACCATCCGGAGTGCACTTTACATTATGAACCTCTCCTCATAAACAGCTGGGCCGAATTAAACCAAATTTGATATTCATGTTTCTTATCATATATGAATTCCAGTTTGTTCAAGTAAAGTTGCCACGCCCACAGGGGCTCCCAAGAGAGGCATTTCTCTGGTGGTACCCATAAATTGTTTTCCAAAATTAAAATAAATCTTCTCCAGAACCATCTAGAAGAATCTTTTGATACTTGGTATACAACATCTCTAGGGGAGAGTGTGTGTGAGGGGGGGGGGGGGAGGTTAAGGTTGTTCAAATCGAGTCCCTGAGTTAATATTAGGGCTCTCTATGTGCACTCAAATTTCAACAGTGCAATATTAGGAAATTTCATTGAAAACCTCCTTCAGATCCACCAGTCAGAATGCTTTCATATTTAGAATACAACATCTCTATTGGGGAGGGGGAGGGGGTTGACTGAAGTTTGTTTGAATCTGGTCTCTGTGTTAATATTTGGTCTAACTATTGAAGCCCAAAGTTTAACTTAGTGTAGTATGATGAAATATCTTTAAGCATCTATTTCTTCAGATCCACCAATCAGAATCCTTACATATTTGAGATACAGCATCTCTAAGGGGGTCAGACTCAGGTTTGTTCAAAACAAGTCTCTGAGTTAATATTTCGGCTCGTTACGGGAGCTCAAATTAACTCAGTGCAACATGAGAAAATTTCTTTAATTTTTTTTTTCAGTCCCACCAGTCAGAATGCTTTCATATTTGGAAAACAACATCTCGAGGGGCGGGAGGGGGCAGAGGGTGGGTCCACACATTCAAGTTTGTTCAAGTCGAGTCCCTGGGTAATTATTTTAACTTGGCGCAATATGAGGAGGGGGGCGCGGTGGCTCAGTAGGATGAGGTGCAGGCTGCAAGCCGAGATGTCCTCGGTTCGAATCCCACCTGCGGCAACCACATTGTGTCCTTTGGCAAGACACTTCATCTCTATTGCCCACGTGGGGGCACGATGACGCCGTGTACTAAGGCGTACTGCACGTCGATGGAGCGCATGTCTTCAACCAATCTAACCCTGCCTGTGCTACAGTGCGGAGTTACGATGTTGGGGAGTTGGCAGCTGCTCGTCGTTGCTCGGTGGTTCTTTCCGGGTACTCCGGCTTCCTCCCCCCGTAAAAACTGTCACGGTCATGATTAGCCATTGTGCATAAATATGTGACCTTAAACATCAATAAATAATTAAATAAATATGAGGAGGGAATTTCTTTAAAAGTGTTCTTCTCCAGAACAATCAATTAGAATCTTTTGATATTTGGTATACAACATCTCTAGAGGGTTCAGATTCAAATTTGTTCAAATGGAGTACCTGGGTTAATATTTGTGCTACCTATGAGAGCCAGAATTTTAACTTAGTGCAATATGAGGACAGATCTTCCATTCACGATGCTTTCATACTTGGTATACAACATCTCAAGTGGGATCAAATTGAAGTTTCTTCAAATCGGGTCCCTGGGTTAATATTTGGGGTCTTTGTTGGAGCTGAAATATAACTTAATATAATAGGAGGAGATTTTTTTTTAAATCTTCGTCTTCAGATCTGCCAGTCAGAATCCTTTAATTTTTGGTATCGGGGAGGGGGGGTGGGGGGGGGGGGGTCAGATTTCAGTTTGTTCATTTCAAGTCCCTGGCTTAATATTTGGGCAGGGACGGGTTAGGTTCAAGGTTGTTCTTTAATGTACAAATCCATTGCTTAGAGTTTTTCCATAAAATTTGCTTTTCAAGCTGTAGTGACACAGCAACCCTTGGATGTTTGGCAATACTTATCTTCAGCTGACAGAAGTGGGAGCACTCAGGAAGATCTATGCTAATAATCATCTGACATGGAGACTAGAGTTATAAATAATTTCATAACATCATTCCTATGTAGTGCTGATGAACCATGACTAACTGAACGAGACCCAAAATACTTCTCTGGACCACTTTGTCAGGTGAGTGATTAAGGCAACTTGGGGGGGGGGGGGGGGGGGGCTCTTGTTTTCTTAACAAATCAATAGTTGGTGTTTCAAAAATTAAAAAGCTGTATTGGGTAAAGGGTTAACATGTGTTATCAGTATACAACAGGGGTTCAACCATACTGGCCTCATGGGATCCTGGGGCACTCATAACAGGTCTGAATTCTCGCATCGATTTTCGCAAGAATCTAAATGGATTCTCCCAACTGAAGAGGAATTATAAACCCTGCACAACCTCAATTTTGAAACAGAATTGTCATATTGTTTCATGGTGTCGGGCACTATTTGTCTTGCTGTTTGGTTAAATAAGACAGATGTTATCAAAAGGTATTGTGTGCTGATGCAGATTTTAGTTTTATTTTGGGATTATGGTAGTTTTCAAAGAAAGCTGTGAATTCCTATCATTCCCTGCTTACTCATTAGGTAACAGAGTAGGAATTCTGTCGGGGGCAATACCAGTTTTTAAGCCCATTTGACACAGACTGGACACTTCTCTTCAGAAGAACAAATTTCTCATTCTTTTGACTAGGCAGAAGCCAAAAGTTGAATTCTATTGCAGAAATGAGTCTTTCCTCACATGAGAGGTAAATGTATCTTTGGTAGGGTTGGGTTTGCTCATAGGTATAACTGTTGTAAATATTTTAATTAGATTTACCTACCTCGAAAAGTTGTACTCGGAAATTATGTAATCCCCACAATTAAGCAGTCTTGGGAAAAAGTATTGTTTCAATGAACATTTGAAGCATTATACTGACATCTTGCATTACTGTTGAATGTTCCAAATGAATAAAGAGTACGTTTTGGACCTAAAATTCATTTGACTATTGATGTGTTTTGGTTGAAAATTCCCTGAGAAATATGCACAGATGTTCAGCATTTCCCTTTCTGTTAGTTTTTCTTATTTGTTGCATGACTCACTGTTTAAGGATCGTAAAAGGGCTGTCTGAAGGGCTATAGTAGATAAAAGATATTTGAATGCCAATATTAAAATGATGCGACAATATGTTTTTCGCCTGAACGTTATAATGGTCGCCTATGGGAAAATATTTAGTACTGTGATACGAATATGTTTGGCTGAAATTAAACAATTGCAGGAATTCGATTGTATAAAATGTTTTTGGAGTAATGGCGGCGGAATGAAATATTTCAATATGTTGGATACTTTGGTGTTCCCTCTTACGCCTTGTGTATTGTCATACTATATTATTTCCAAATGAAACAAAATACTGCGTTTTGATTGGCTGAAGGGTACGGTGTACCTTGCAATCCACAGTTGTTTTTTTACACCGTGGTTAACCACGGTGTAAAAACAAAAATATACAATAGCAGGCTTTATGGCTAAACAAAACAATTTTTAATTATTAATTCATACCTTTTGTTCAGTTATGTTAGAACAAAGATAAAAATACAGGAAATTTAATATTTATGTGCAATAAAATATTACAGATATGGATGTCATTGGAACTGGCTCATTGGGCCAGCTCCAATGATATCCATATTTGTCTGGTTCTATTTATTAAGAAACTTACAAAGTACAAATTTTCTGTCAGTTTTTGCCCACAATGTTGGTTAAAGTATTAAGTACACCAACATTCTTGGAAATAAATCCGTTATTCTTGTGTTTTCCAGGGTGTATGGGAATTTACACCGGTTTGGGAACTCATACACCTTCCGGCTCTGCCTCAGGGTGTATGAGTTCCCAAACCTGTGTAAATCCCCATACACCCTGGGAAACACAAGGATAACTAATACTATACCATACTAAACTATATCCTACTATGCCGTACTATACTATGCCGCTACTACACTACTGTACAGTACACCACACTACTGTACTACAATATACTAACTACAATATACTAGACTAGACTATACTATACTGTCTCATACTATCTTATACCATACCATACTGTATCGTACCGTGCTATATTTGGAATAAATTACTAAAGCAGTGATGCGGTCAGCTACATATTTAAATAGCGTAGTGATACTTGGTCAAAACATGATCTTTGTTGGACGAGGCACGCATTTGCAACAAGAATGAGTGCAGATATGGTCTACATAAGCGTCCAAACTAAAATTAGTACAATAGCTTTGTTGCAATTGAATAGCACAGTCGGGGCAGTACGGGTTATCACACTCTGTCGTCTAGGAATAGGATGATATGAACATAAAAATTAATCTTTTTTTAAACGTACTTCTAATATGAAAATACGTGACACGTAATGGTGCACACCCAATATTCTTAATTTCGGTAAATATTGCAGGCCACAACCAAGATTTTTTAGGAAAGAGATAGTGTATATTGCAGAAATAGCAACGGTTATGTGATTTATAACAAATTGTCAAAACTTGTACAGCGACATGCAATAAACACAGAACCACACATGTATGTTCTTATGTAAATGTGGCGATAAATATAGCAATGAAGACATTTAGAAAGATTACAGAAGGATCAAACTTGAGACAAGCTATAGTAAAACAAACCTTCATTTTTTTACCTGACAAAATATCATATTGGATCAAACTTGAGACAAGCTATAGTAAAACAAACCTTCAGTTTTTAACCTGACAAAGTATCAGTTGGTTCATTAGGGTTTAACAACACTTTCAAACAAAGGCTATATTATCAGCAGAATTGTACGTCAGTTTCAATACCTAAGGTTTTTATATCACGTTGTTAGTTCCAAAGATGAAGGTCAAGCTGATCCAGTAGATGGCCAATAAAAACACCAACCCCTGGTGAGGACCTTGCAAGCTCACCCACACGGACATCGTAATATCCTGATGAAACAAATTCTTTAGAATTTTCTAAATCACTACACTGAGAAGTCTATATGAACAGTTAGGCCATTACCGCAATGTATTAATTAACAATCTGGCTACCAGAGATGTACCTATTATATCCAAGACACACTGCAGGAAAGCCGCCCGTGTATCAAAAGCTCTTGGCTATCAATGCTGGGTCTGTGATAACCCGATCAAGGGACAAAGACGGGCTAAATGGCACGTGAATATTCAACACAGGCCAACAGCTCCCGTAAATCATATCTTCAGCATGGGCTGGTTAAACATCAGGTGTTATAATACCGAGTTCCCACCTGAAGGCAGATCCACAAGACCCCATAAACTGCTACTCTGCAATATGCAGATTCTAGCGAGGAACTGACAAGCTCGCCCACATAAAGATGATTGTATTCAAAATTAGCAGAATATGACAAAAATAGAAGATTCTTCTATACGATGGTTCAGATCCCTACACGGGAACCCCACATCTGTCATAACGTTTAGTTTCACAAAACTGGCTCTTCAAGCAAAGTTAGGTTAGAGGACTCTCATGTTCGAATGAGGGGGTTTATTCTACTCCAGAAACACACACAGGGTAGCCAATTGACAAATACGGAGATCACAACACTTAGAAGTAGCAAGGAAGTGACAAGCTTTCTCACATATGGAATGGAGATGATAATATTTTCTTATCGTCAGACATGTCTATAGATTTGAATAATCAAAGTACATGGCATATATTATTTAAAAAAATCAATTTCTATTGACCTGCAAAATATCTTCCACACATGTGCGTTCTAGACTAAAACTACGCATAATGAGCTGGGGTAATAGTAAGTTTTACCAAGGTGGCTACTGGAATCATGTCATAGACTTATTATGCACCTGCGTCTGTCTCTATTAATGATCAAACGTGCACATGAAAAACCTTAATATTAGAGGTATAGCTAATTCTTGGTTTCAGAACTACCGCTCTGGGTGGTTCCAATATGTGCGATTCACGAGTGAATCCTCTGACCTACTAAATATTACTACAGGGTTCTGTACTTAGCCCGCTTTTATTTGTACTATTTATTAATAGTAAGTAATGGATGAGATATGGGACAGAATAACAGACGCCAAAAGTACTGGTACAAGGCCGCAATGGAACAAGACTGTTGTTGAAGCTAATGATAGGACAGATAGACCATAGACCTGTAGTGGACTTGGAGCTTTGGCGACAAGATGGAAACGGAATCCCATTTGTGGAATCCCTTTTTCGAAAACGCCTGTGGCTATGGAATCCCTTTTTCTGAAATGAGTCGTCGAGTCGTTCGAGGAGTCACTCGATCGAGCAATTGCTCGTTGGCTCATTTGCTCGATGGGATTCGAGTCATTCGAGCAATAGTTGCGAGTCACTCGACATAAGACGGAATCCCACTTTTGGAATCCCTTTTTGGAATCCCATTTGTGGAATCCCTTTTTGAAAACGCCTATGGCTATGGAATCCCTTTTTTCTGAAATGAGTCTAAGAGTCGTTCGAGGAGTCACTCGAACGAGCAATTACTCGATAGCTCATTTGCTCGATGAGCTTCGAGTCGTTCGAGCAATTGCTCATGGAGCAATTGCTCTCAGGCTCATTTGCTCGATGAGCTTCGAGTCGATCGAGCAATTGCTCATGGAGCAATTACTCTCTTGCTCTTTAGCTTATAAGGGATATTTGGGATAGGTATGCCTTGTGATATAGGTAATAGTATCATCAGATAAGTATCCTATAAAAGGTATCCTCGATAGGTATCCTCAAATAATACAATGCCGGGCCATAGGTATCCTCAAATACTGAAATGAGTCGAAGAGTCGTTCGAGGAGTCACTCGAACGAGCAATTACTCGATAGCTCATTTGCTCGACAGACTTCGAGTCATTCGAGCAATATGCCGATTCACTCGATGGAGCAATTGATCTAAGGCTCATTTGCTCGATGAGCTTCGAGTCGTTCGAGCAATGACTTATCAATAACTGCTCGATAGATTATTGGCTTTGGGAATGATATTGGGTTTGGGAATGATATTGGCTTTTGTTGTACAGAAGGGAGATAACTCTGCATACAGATTATGGGAAATCAAGCAATCTAATTGGTTAGTTATAATTTATATAAATGATCTAGATAAATGAAACAACAAGAGTACTCGGAATAGGGTCAGAACTAACAAGAATAGACCAGAAATTGCTAAATATAGTAATAATAAGGTAAACTGTTCCAACTAATAGGCTCTTCTACGTTACTGGAGTATACTCCAGGATAAAGGAACATGCCTAGGTAGAGGAAAAGTATTGCATATATAGATAGAAGCAGAGAATTCTGGGTAATGACCAAAGGAACGTGTCTTTTAATGGGAAAAACGTCGTGGGATAGGGATCCAAAAAGGAATTCTGGGAAAATTCTAAGCCAGAACATTACTCCTGTTCAATCGAACGCACCCCTTATACACCCTTAGTACTATAGCACTACGTGCTAAGTTAATAAAACCAATAACATGGGAAATCCGTATCAAATAAAGTCAATTTCGGTGATTTCGGGTGGATTTTGGTGATTTGGAGGGATTGTCGGGTTGTTTGTGGTAATCAGATTTACTCTTCTACAAAGGAACATACCCTCCGAACATACCCCTATCTTGTTAGAAGCCATTGGTAACATAGTAATCGCGTGCTACCATAGAAACCAAGATGGCGGCCTCCTGTATACAAAATGGACGACGGAAACACGTATCACCCTAACAACACGCGCTGCGCATGCGCACTAACACCACGTATCACTATGGGGATGACGTCACAAGATGGCCGCTCACGCGGGTTACCATGACAACACAACATGGCGCCACTACGTCACGTGACATGACGTCACTTCCGAGGTCATCCACCGAGGTCATCCAACCTCCACCTCATATGTACCTGACATACTACTTCTGTTCTCTGTACAAAGCTATCCAGGGAATTTATATTCTGAGAAGAGCCAAAAATTTTCTGCCGCTCGAGACATTACGTTCACTTTATTTCACCCTAATTCAAAGCCATTTAATTTATGGGATCCAAATATGGGGTAACACATCAGCAAGCAAACAAATTCTGAAGTTGCAGAAAAAGGCTGTTCGTATCATAGCGAACAAAAAGTACAACTCACATACGGACCCCCTTTGCAAACGTTTGAAAATGCTCAAATTTAACGATTTGTACAAGCTACACTCGCTTCTATTCATGCACGACTGGTCAGAACACAACCTCCCTGTCAGTTTTGAAACTATATTCCAAGTGTACTCAAGCCCCTCAGGCATGAATACAAGGCAATGTGGAAACCTGAACAAACATAAACCCCTCACCCAGTTCTCAGCCTCTCTTCCATATTTTTCTATTCCTAAAATGTGGAACGACCTTGATACAACGCTAAGAATCTCCAACCGCAGGTTATTCAAAAAAACATTAATCGATCAATTTCTAAACACATATAGCGCCGATATCAGCTGTTCCTACCCGAGATGTCCCGACTGCCTGCTGCCTAATAGTTAGTCTCCTGGGTTGTTATCCCCTTGTTTTTTCCTCGAGAGCTCAGGAACATATTACCTTGCCATTTACGGTTTTCCGATTATATCTCACCCATTACCTTACTGGTCAACTCAGCAAAAATATATTATTTCATTTATTTGGAAATACAGTCAATTAATTGATTGATTGATTATTTGATTACTTAATTGCCAACTGCCGCTTAATAAGTAGACTCTCGGTTCGTTATCGACTTATTTTTCTCCTCGCCAGCTCAGGAACATGTTTCCCTCCAATTTACGATTTACGGGTTTCCGATTATACATCACCCCATTACCTTACCTTACTGGTCTACTGGTCAAGTTGCAAAAATATATTATTATTATTTCATTTATTCAGTAACACGGTCAGTTTATTAATTGATTAACTGATTAATTAGTTGAGTTCCCAATTGTTCAATTGATTGGTCAACTGATTAACCAATTACTCGATTACTCATTCAATGGGCCAAATCAAAATAACGAATGATAGAACATTTTGGAGTTTGATCCATGATGAAGAAAATTTTAACCAGTTCCAATCAACTCGATTTCAAAATAAAAGTAACAACTACTTGCTGTCCAGATATAGCTTATTTAACCTTAACATTTGCCATTTGCCATTCTGTTCTTTTAATTCACATTATTAGATTGTCCAGGGGATGACAGGAAGACAGTGGTAAGACTATGTCATTCCCCACAGTATACATCTGTCTATGATTTTGTAACCTTGTTTTTTTCGTCTCATGTTTGTATTTGTATGCTGTGAAATAAATTGAATTGAAAATTAAAATTGAAAATTGAATTGATAAGCCACAGAATAGATCGTGATAGATAAAATACAGAGACTATGGTGCAAATCCGAAACAATAAAGTTACTCTTATACAAAGGAATGCATCTATTGTTGGGCAACAAGAAGAATTCTGTGGGACAATAGATAGGAACCGAGAATTTAGTAGGAACTCCGCTCCGCACTAGTAAAACAATTGTTGGATTTATTTGGGTAATTCTACAAAGTATTCTAACCAATAAAATTACCATACCATGAAACGCACCTTAAAATACTGCATTCTTTTCTTTTAAGCCCCAAATAGAGGAATCCGTGTCAGATAAAGTTGGTTTAGAAGGATTCTCTGGATGTTTGTGGTAATTCGATGTATTCTAGTTCACTTGAACTTATCCACCGGAGATCTCCCATCACAGAGCACTACGTGCTATTATTATAGGCCCTAGATGGTAGTTTGACAAGTCTATCTCAGTAGTTTTGGATTATATAGAGGGATTGGCGGGTTGTTTGTTATAATTAAATTTACTCTTATTCAATCGAACACAATCCTTTCCGATTAGAAGGTTTTGGGTCACATTGCAATCAGGCGCTACCATAGAAACCAAGATGGCGGCCTCCGATATACAAAATGGACGATGGAAACACTTATCACCTCAACATAACGCGCTGCGCATGCACATTAAGACCGCGTATCACTATGGGGATGACGTTAAAGGATGGCGCTCACGCGGGCTACCATGGCTACCAAAAATGAAATAACAGGGTCATGTGCCTATGACGTCACATGAGATCCAGTGAATGTGGGTCGATCGGGTACATGATCTACTAACATCAAACCGAGAAATCCATCGTTCGATCCCCACCAGGAGTAACTGCGTTGTGTCATTGGGCAAGGCATTTAAGCACGATTGCCCAAGTGGGGGCACGGTAACACCAGTGGCGTAGCCATGGGAAGGGATCTGGGGGGGGGGGGGGGGGGGCACATGCACATGCCTCCCCCCCCCCCCCCAAAAAAAAGTCATACCCCACCCTCTAAGTCAACCCATATATAAGAAATATTAATATCAAGATATTTATACTTGAAGGAAGTATAAGAGGGTTGGGGGTGCCTAATAGCAGATTTATATCTTAACCTAATGACACCAATGTGGTCAATCATTTGCCAGATGCGAGAAAAAAACGTCGCCGTGAAAACGCCGCCGGTGTTCCGTCGCCGGATTTAAGAAATAACGTCGCGTTATTTGGTAATTTATCCGTTTTGTTTGCTCCTGGGTCGCTATTTAAAGTTGATGAATCCGTTGGGGCGATAGGAAAATGAAGGAAACGTTAACAAAAGTAAGACGGTAATATTATTTGATAAGCAATTGCTGTCAGTTTTAAAAAGCATAAACCGGCAAAATTTAGTCGAATTTTCCCCAAAAAAAACTTGACTATTGGTATAGCGAGGGCAGGTCGCTGGCGGGCGACCCTTTGTGCTAAAAACTTAGTTGCTTCTTGGCGGTTTTTGATATCTGGTATGGGGCTTGATATGCATGTGCAACACCTGATGACGCAAAGTGGGGCGTGTCCACGCTTTTCGCAAGAGTGATGGCCCTTTGTTCAAATCTACTAATTTTGAGCTTGACAGGGCGACACTTCAACAAACGTCAACCGATTTGACAGATATTTGACACATGGCTTTCACGGAACAATGTCTTGGTCGAGTTCGAAAACGGGCTCGGTCCGATGTACGGCCGCAGAATTAGTCGGCTGACGAGAACATTTTTTTTTTTTTTTTTTTTTTTTTTGTTGCTAAAATCGACTAATTTTGAGCTTGAAAGCGCGATAACTTCAACATACGTCAACCGATTTACAATGCAAGTGGTATTTAGCACATGGGTTTTAAGGAACAATGTCTTGATCGAGTTCGAAAACGGACTTGTTTCGATGTACGGCTGAAGAATGATTGGGCTGACTTTGCCATTTTTTGCAAATTTTGTTCTTGATAAGGGCCATAACTTGAACAAATGTTAACCGATTTGATTCTGTTTTTATTGTATGGTTTTCCACGACAATTGTGTCTACCTAGTTCGAAAATGGGCTCTGTCGAATATACCTGTATGACAGTAGCATTATTGAGTTGACGTAGTCATTTTGTTCACATTAGTTATTTAGAAACGGTACTCTCATGCTTTTTTAGTTCAGAGTTACCCACCGGTTTGCTAGCCACGAAAACACGGCCCCGCATCAGCGATGCGGACCTTTTCTACAAATAGAGTTGCTGACGTTCGTTAGTGATTGATCATAATTCCATGATTTGCATAAATTGTTATTGTCCTCACTGAAGGTGAAGGTGAAATAAATTTGAAAAAAGAGCCTCAATGTGGCGGCCCTCCCCTCTCCACCCCACGAAACAAACGTGAACGTCAATTTTGTTTCTAAAATTGGAGTTGCAGCTATATTATTAACCAATATCAATAGACACTGCCATTTTATTCTAACAACTGATGTCAAATTTTCTTTCACATACTGATGTGGTAAGAAATAGCCCTCAATGAATGTGGTAAAAATAGCCCTCAATGAATGTGCGCCCCCCTCCCAACCCCCCGTATACCCATTTTCATAAAAAACTATGATATAATTTATAAATTAATTGATGTTGACACAAAAAATCTTGTGACAAAACTATCACAAATGGGAAATTTATATTGATGTGGTACGAATTTTAAAAATAACCCGCAATGAATGTGCCCCCCCCCCCCCCCCCCCCCACACACACACAGAGTATACTCCTTTTCATAAAAAAAACTATGATATAATTCATAAATAAATTAATGTGGACACAAAACAAACAACTTATGACATTAAATATCCCACTCGTGATAGTTTTTAAATCTCATTCAGGCTTCTGAAGACCTTTCACATGTGTTTGGTGAATCATTTGCAATTTTTGTAAATAAAAAGCCGGTTTCTCAGTTAAGGCACCTAGAGTTGTTGGAATGGTTCTGACAAAACACTGCTTTTAGCAACAATATGACCAGTACTGGTCCTGTGGTAAGTCTAAACGGAAATAAAAACTGACATACAATGGAAAATATTGTGAGAAGAGCCAGGACAAGATGGTCAAACAGGAAAAAAACCTCAATGGACCCTGAGTGCTGCAGTACCAAAGCAAATCATAGGAAACAGAGTGTATGAGATTGCCTTTAGTTCCCAAAAACATACTCTACGGTCTTTCCAATTGTTTCTCATCAACTGAGGCTTCAGTATGGGTGAGTGGGTGGTGACTTGATTCAGGGACAGAATATTACATAGTTGTTACTGTAGTTTTGTACTGTAACATGGGAACCGTGACAACAACGCTCGAGCTAAACAAAATGTGATCGCATCACTTTAATTTTGTCAAGTATAACCCTCCAGAGAACTTTTTCCGATTCAAAAACAGGGTCCGTGCATCAAATGAGAGAGAAAATTTAGCACCAGACAACTTTATTGCAACTCATTTGCTACTTTATTTGCAACTTTACTATGTTATCTTTTCCCCTGTACCCCACCCCCAAATTTGTGTTCCGAAATACTCTTTCAATGAAGAAATTATTTTCTAACATTTTTTAACCCTTTATCAAATATAACGACCAAAACGTTGTTGGCGCCATTCACAAATATTCCATACATGTTCATTATTTTCTTGTTTTTTGTGTCAAAAACATAGCTTATGACCCCTCATTGGAATGGGTAAAATGTCATGTTTTCGACACAAAAGAATTGGTAATTCAATCAGTTTGTGGGCAAGTGTCATCAGCTTTTTATGTTAAGTAAACGTTAATAGCATAACACGGACAAACATCTAAATACCAGTAAATAGAAGTGCAGTATGGGTTTCCCGGCTGTGGTTTTGAATGGTAATTTGAAAGGGATGGGGGTAGGAAGATTGGAACCCCCCTCTGTCCCTAGTAATATGATGGAGAACCATGGTTTAATTACATTTGTTAACACCTGTGTACATGTAGGGTAAAATAAGTTGTTATTTGGCATTTGCTGTAGGCTGTGATGTGCCCCTGGATGCTAAACTTGCTCAAGATGTGAATGTGCTTGCAATATATATCCCTTATTGCTGATTGCTGGCAATGAAAAAACATACTTTTCAAAACAATAAAAAAGTATTGTAAGGTGTGTAGTCACCCAATGAATTTTTAAATGTGAAATAATCTCTAAAAATAATAATTAAATCAGGTCCGGAAGCCAAATTATGTATTTCCTTAATCAACCCCAATCCTATCAAAGATACCTTTTACCTCTTTAATGGGGCAAAGGAGTCCCTTCTACATATGAATTCAACTTTTGGCTTCTACTGAGTCAAAAACATAGGAAATTTGTTCTTTTAAGGAAAAGCGCCCAAACTGTGTCAAATGGCTTAAAAACTAGTGTTGCCTCCAATATATATGTCTACCCTGTTACATAATGGATAAGCTGAGAGGTAAGAATTCAGGTACCTTTTTAGCTCACTTGAACAAAGCTCAAGGTGAGCTTTACTAATCGCTTTCTGTCCGTCGTCCGTCCGTCGTCGTCCGTCGTCCGTCGTCCGTCGTCGTCCGGCGTAAACTTTACAAAACCAACTTCTCCGAAGAAACCACTGGCCCAATATTTTTCAAATGTAGGGTAAATGTTTATTACTTAATGTCAATTCAGATTTGTTCAAATGAAGTTGCCCCTCCTCCTGGGTGGGGCCACGCCCCCAAGGGGCGCCAAAATCTTCTTCTCATGAACCAGCTGTAGCAGAGACTTTATATTTGGTATGCAGCTTCCTTTTGAGGTGTAGAATCAGGTTTGTTCAAGAGAAGTTTGTCGGACATTATTTGCCTTCGTTATGGGAGGGGAGAAAATTTTGGCCACGCCTAAAATTTCTATTTTCTGAACCGTGAGGTCGATTTGAACCAAGTATGATATGAGATGATAATGGGTCATAAGTAGTTGACTGATGCAAAAAAAAAATTTCTCCTTGCCCCGTGGGAACCTCGGAAGCTAAAAATAGGAAAAACCTTAGAACTGCCATATCTCCAAAACTACACAGCACAGGGAATTCCTATTTTGTACAAAGCTTACTTTTATCCAGTAGAATAGAATGGATAAAAAAAATCCTATCGATTTGATCACAAGGTACTTTTTTCAGGACTTTGAAAACGTGCTGAGTCAGCACTTTTTAACACTGTAGGCAATGGGAAAAACATTAAAAAATCTTCTTCTCCAGATCCAGCAGGCATAATCGTTTGATATTTGGTATGCAACATTGTAGGGTGGATATGATTCAAGTTTGTTCAAATCGGTCTCCTGGGTTCATATTTGGGCTCAGTATAGGGACCCGATTTCGAACTTAGTGCATTTCAGATAAATTTCTTTAAAATCTTCTCCAGATCCAGCAGGCAGAATCTTTTGATATTCGGTATGCAACATTGTGGGGTGGATCTGATTCAAGTTTGTTCAAATCGGCTCCCTAGATTCATATTTGGGCTCACTATAGAAGCTTGAATTTGAACTTAGTGCATTTCAGGCAAATTTCTTAAAAAATATTCTTCTCCAGATCCACCAGGCAAAATCTTTTGATATTTGGTATGCAACATTCTGGGGTAGATCTGATTCAAATTTGTTCAACTCGGCTCCCTAGATTCATATTTGGGTTCACTACAGAAGCTCGATTTCGAACTTAGTGCATTTCAGGCAAATTTCTTAAAAAATCTTCTTCTCCAGATCCAGCAGGCAGAATCCTTTGATATTTGGTATGCAACATTGCGGGGTGGATCTGATTCAAGTTTGTTCAAATCGGCCCCCTGGATTCATATTTGGGCTCACTATAGAAGCTCGAATTCAAACTTAGTGCATTTCAGGCAAATTTCTTAAAAAATCTTCTTCTCCAGATTCAGCAGGCAGAATCTTTCGATATTTGGTATGCAGCATTGTGGGGTGGATCTGATTCAAATTTGTTCAAATCGGCTCCCTACATTCATATTTGGGCTCACTAAAGAAGCTCGAATTCAAACTTAGTGCATTTCAGGCAAATTTCTTAAAAAACTTCTTCTCCAGATCGGCTCCCTAGATTCATATTTGGGTTCACTACAGAAGCTCGAATTCGAACTTAGTGCATTTCAGGCAAATTTCTTAAAAAATCTTCTTCTCCAGATCCAGCAGGCAGAATCTTTTGATATTTGGTATGCAACATTGCGGGGTGGATCTGATTCAAGTTTGTTCAAATCGGCCCCCTGGGTTTATATTTGGGCTCAGTATAGGAGCCCAAATTTGAACTTAGTGCATTTCAGGCAAATTTCTTTGAAAATCCTCTTCTCAAGATCCAGCAGGCAGAATCTTTTGATATTGGGTATGCGCCATGCTTAAGGGGGGTGAGATTCAAGTTTGTTCAAGCCAAGTCCCTGGGTTCATATTTGGGCTCAATGTGGTAGCCCGAATTATAACTTAGTTCAAAATGAGGAATTTTCTTTAAAAATCTTCTTCAGATCCAGCAGTCGGAATGTTTTGATATTTGGTATGCAGCATCCTTAGGGGGTGAGATTTAAGTTTCTTCAAGCCATGTCCCTAGGTCCATATTTGGACTCACTGTGGGAGCCCGAATGATAACTTAGTTCAAAATGAGGAATTTTCTTTAAAAATCTTCTTCAGATCCATCAGTCGGAATGTTTTGATATTTGGTATGCAGCATCCTTAAGGGGTGAGATTCAAGTTTGTTCAAGCCATGTCCCTAGGTCCATATTTGGACTCACTGTGGGAGCTCGAATTGTAACTTAGTTCAAAATGAGGAATTTTCTTTAAAAATCTTCTTCTTAAGATCCAGCAGTCGGAATGTTTTGATATTTGGTGTGCAGCATCCTTAGGGGAGGGGGGGGGGGGGGGTGGGGAGATTCAAGTTTGTTAAAGCCAAGTCCCTGGGTTCATATATGGGCTCCCTGTGGGAATCTTTGGATATTTGGTATAAGCTTTTCTTAGGAGGAGCAGATGCAACTTGTTGAAATCAATTCTCTGGTTTGATATTTAGGCTACCATGTCAGGGTGAGCGCCCTCAGGCCCCTTGGGGCCTCTTGTTTGAAAACTAACCTAATCCAAAAATCAACCTAAAATCTACATCAGCATGCAATACTTTTGGGAACAATCTGTCTCATTTAATCATACAACAAAACAAAGAGTGGTGTTCCAACCCCACAAAACAATATGAACCTCAAGTTTGATTCACCAATATCAATAGACAGTACAATTTTCTTCTACATTCCCCCCTCCCAGTATGGCAATTTTTATAACAAAAACTATGATAAAATTCATAAATTAATTGATGTTGACATAAAAAAACAAACCTCTTATGATATTAAATTTCCCATTTGTGATAGTTTTTAAATGTCATTCTGGCTTCTTAAGATATTTCACATCGTGTTTGATGAATATTTTGAAATTTTTGTAAAAAAAAAAGAAACAAAAATCCCTCTGAATTCTTAAGGCACCTTGAGTCATTGGAATGGCTATTAAAATGCCTAGAACCATCAAATATTGATTCTGTAGTGCGGCGCTTATGCTGCAAAGACCCATAAAGGCACTTTCACAACCTTGGATTTAATCCCTACAGACACTCATGACCCATTTTGATAAAAAGAGTAACATTATGGAAAATAAATGTTCATGTATGTTTTCCAGAGAGGATAAATCAGATATTTGCTTCAAAAAGATAGTGCTCCTTGATGTTTAATATATTTGTGCATGTATGTGTGTGTAAGGTGCAGGAGGTTACAGTGTGAAAAATCGTCAGAAGCCAGTTACTGAAAATGTACATGTACAACCGGGCAAATGAAAAGCAACTAAACGTTGTCTGTGATGGACGGTTTTTGGAAAACTTGTACCCTGGTCGATTCATACCTCAATTTTTTTTGGGGGGGAGGGGGGGGGGGGTACGAATTGTCCTGACAATAAGGTACAAATTTTCTAGACAAAAGATACGAATTGTCCCAGTAAAAGGTAACAATTGTCTCCTTTATTGGTACCTTTTCACTATTTAAAATGTTATTGACTCATGTTTTGGCTGAGTGAAATGAAAATTCGACTGAGTGATAATAATACAAACATAAACATTTGCATGAAACAACCAATCAAATAAAGTTTTATGCATAAAAATGAAACTTCAGTGGGTAGGCCATCGCTTAGCAGCATAAATGGAAATGCGATCTGTAGTATTATCAACTTCGGGTCCGAACGTGGTAAAAGAAACATTATTATTTTGATGAAGCCACAATAATTCTTCAAATTGATAGAGATCTAACAATAAATAATTTTATGACACCCCAAATAATAAGTTATAGAGTGTGCTGCCTTAATAAGTTTATTAATTTAATTCTGAGCTCCCTCAATAGAGCATTTTCCTTTTGCCGCTGTTTACGTTGAATCTTTTAAGTGTCTACTTGCTTTTTACTTTTTGTCATGGCAGTTAATATTCTGTGGCTTTTTAAAATAATAGAAATGACATCGACTTTGTTATTCTTTCTCCAAGTTTATAATCCTCTCCCAACCCCATCTCCATGTATATTTTTTTCAGAGGGGGGGGGTGGGGGGGGGGGGGTAATTAAGCAGGGTATGTATGGATTTGCAGAAGAGGATGCATATTGTCCAGAGGGGGTATGAACTATCGGATACTGTCCAGAGGAGGGGTACGAATCGTCCAGACAGAAGGTACAACTTGTCCTCGGAAAAGGTTCGAATTGTCCAGACATCGGGGTACGAATTGTCCAGCAAAAGGTACCAATTACCCGAGGTACGAATCGTCCAGGGTATGAGTTGTCAAACTTATGATGGACGGACAGATAGAAATGCAGTCACACATTTTGTAATGAATTCAATTTCAGTTTCCCTTTGAATGCTAAAACAGACAAGAATATTTAGAAATGAAATATTTTCTCTAGAATCAGTGTGCAAATGTTATTTAGAGGTCGGTTCTGGGGAGGTTGGTATTCAGGCTTTTTTGCCATTTTTGAGAAATATACCACATACAGTATAGTCGCCCTGGGTTGGTCGTAATGTACTCCACATGTTGGCAGTTATGTCCACGCATGTGTTTACCAATACCAGGAAGTAAAAATCATCATTAGCAAAATTTTTATTAATGAAGCACCGGGTTGTACCTGGTGCTTCAGTAATTAAATTTTTGATGAGTATTCCTGTAATTAGTGTTTGGAATCTAATATTATAGCGTCCGTGGAAATATTTCCCACGCGTGGAAAGTGACCAGACCACGGCGATTGTACTGGATCAGAATCCCCACCACTAGATGTTGGTCAGATGAGGGTGACATTGACTAGTGTGGAGATGAATTCAGTTCTCTTCTGGTTGCAAAGCCTAAAGCATCCAGGAAATAAAACAGTTTTTACCAAACGAAAACACAGAGGAAGTGTAATTTAAATCAATAAATGGGAGTTCTGTGTGGTTCTGGTATGTAGGAGAACACGTCGGATCACAAAATTGACTGGCCGCTGCACTGTAATATTGACAGTCATAAACTGACTTTGCATTGTATCGATGGTAATAATAGTTCATAGTCTGGAACCAGTAGACTTGTGAAGGAAAATTGTAGGAAATAAATAAATATCGCTGTTCGCGTGCATGTCTGTTGGTGTACAATTGTACTACAACACTGCAAGCCCGTGTTTTGAGAACAAAGATTTACCCGGATCGTACGTCAACATAACTTGAATTAATCCGGCTGTTGCTAAGGAAATCGTGCTAAGTTCCTCACAAATGAGAAAGGCCCACTAAAAGTGTCAATGAATCACTTGTTTTATTTTTTTTATTTGTTGTTAACAACTTGTAAAGTTTATGTTCTCAATTAAAATTGAAACTGGGTTTGAATCTGACGAAACCGGCAACGGACGACATTGGCACTTCGACGTTTCAAGCAATGCCTAACTAGCCAACAACTACCTAACTTCGAAAGATACTTCATTATTTAATTATTTCTCAAAGTTTCCAGCACTCTGCGACAATATATAGAAGTTTTGTTCTTGTTCTGCCTAGGTGAAGATGTCTGGATTGTCTAGTAAAATCTATTAGGTTGTTGATCTGCAGTTTCGATGAAAGCATTGAAAGAGATAGGTACGTTACCCCAACGTCATGCGTGTAAAATACGTAACACTTGCAATTTAAACAAGTCGTCCACATTCAGAATCTTTCCCTCATAGAATAATGGGTTTGTGTGTACATTAAATTCCTTATTGTTTATGATTCTCAGCGATCGTTTCTGCATCAATAGGAGCTTATTAATCGATTTCGAATTACCACATGCATGACTGCCATACACCAAATGGCGGTGGACCAAGGCATAATAGAGCGTCTTCATGGTATTGTTTCGTTTTGCATTGTTTTGTTACCCTATTAAATACTCTTCTGTAGTTTAAATATTGGGTTACTATTGCAACATTGCACCAGAAAATTCATTGCATATTCCCCCCCCCCCCCCCCCCCGATCATGGACCAACAGAAGGCTACTTGCAGAATCTTGCAGAGTGTTTATTGACAAATTGACAGTTCAATACCGTATCATAAATGTATGATTTATTAAACTTTTAACAAGGAACATGAAAAGTTGCTAATATTAGTTCATTCTTGCTTGTACCAGTACCAAGTTCATTTGCGAAACACAATTTCAACTTTACCAATTGAGCAATTATTGAACATTGAACATCTACGTGGTCCCTCCGAAGCTGTTCTGACTGTTAGTGATTCTACCTGCCTACTTTACGTCACACGCTCTAGAGGTTCTAAATCAAAATCAGAGAATAGCTCATCGAGTGCAGCAATATCAAGAAAGTCCCCACTTGGCGCCCCCGAGATTGACGTTTCACTTGTAACAACAGGCATGACCTCATGTGAATGTGAAAGTTCCGTGTGCGACACGGCAGGGCTTCTGTCAGTACATGTTGGTTGTTTTGAGTTACAGTTGACGTCTATAGTTTCATTTATTGTTGTGCCCATCGCGATTTTCTCTTTCGTTGATACTCTGTGATATACAGCCAAAGAATTTACAGACTTATGATCGGTTATTGCCATTATCGTTGACGGAGAGAAGTTGTTTCTTGCTAAAATGGTGGTGCCTGTTGCGGGCACTGAGTGATTCGTATAAATCTTGGACAAATTACAGAATTTGCACAAGCGAGTCATGAATGAACTCAGGGAATCTTTTCCAACGCATTGTTTGTTGTATCATATTTCATCGTCGTCTTTGAAAGAGTCAATTGGGCGTTGCCAGACTTTTTCATTCTGAGGATGCAGTTTGGATAAATATTTTTCAAAGGATGCCACAGGACAGAATGGTGAGTTTGGAACTTGAGTCATTACACCACCGTAATTTCCCTTGTCGCATTCACGTCTATTTTTAGACAGTTCATCCTTGGCCTTGCTTACAAAATTCAGTCCAATTGCGAAATCTTTTTCAATTTTAAATGTATCTTTTGTCTGGTCTTTGAAAGTTTCCATACCTCTTCGACAGAAATACAACCTAATGTCTAACTGAACTTTGTTTTGCAAACCAACAGGTGTATTTGCTGACAAACGAAAATTTCCGTACAATTGCCTAATATCGGCGTCTGTTATGACCGGGTAATGCACACACTCACACTTCCCGGCGGATTTGAGTTCACGCAACGCAGTTTCGAAACACTCGTTCGACGAATAAAATTCATTGTTTTTTATAATGTCAAATTCCTTTACATGTGGGGGTGCCTTCAAATACCTATTGAGTCCATATCTGAAATTTTTCGAGTGATGATGTTTTGTACATTTCTCCATCACTTTTCCTTGCATCCAGGTAAAACTGCTGTAAAGTCTCATTTAGTTTTACAGGTGTATACACCTCAAAGTTTTGATTTTCACCCTTTTCCAATAAATATGCTCGCAGCAGATTAGCACATTTTCTGTTAGCCTTCACTGTATTGTTAGGAATAACTTTTGTTCTTTTTTCCAGTATTTCTGAATCCGTGTGACTTGCAAAGCGCTTGTTATTTATTTCTGCCATTTTCTTTTTAAATTGGGCAGACAAACAAACCTTTTCGCTTTTACTTTCAAGAAAACAAAAACATAAAAAAATAATTCCAGAATTTTTTTATTTTTATTTTTGTTTTTATCTCATTTTCTACATAACTACCAATATCAAAACATTAAATATACCTTATTTTTTATTTGAAAAAAAAAATAAAACACCAATAAATATACTTTTTTACTGAAAAAAATCATTTGGCAAAATAGGAACTTTTTATGACATCTCCTTCCTAGATTGTGTTTTCTTGTTTTTATACCGGGTTTAAACACGGTGTAAAAAATATAAGCGTGCCTCTCAGCCAATCAAAGTAAGGCATTCTATTCCATTTGGAAATAATATTCTATACCACCTTCAGTGTTATTCCTTTCATTATACTGATTAATAAAGTCGAACTTTGCGTGAACGTGGACCTCGTCCAGAGTTATGCTACCCGCCATTGATTACAAAAGAGCCACAGGGATCGAGATTTTCATAAGACTGCGGTAAATTGATGAGCGATCACTCTTACATACGTATGAGCCTCTCGCTCTACTCGAGTGAGAAAAGAACTGAAGTATTGTTGTTCACTATCAGTACCGGTAATATAAGTCAAAATTATTTGACACATGCAATTGCCGCAGGTGGGATTGGAACCGAGGACCTCTCGGCTTGCAGTTTGCACCTCTACCTACTGAGCCACCGCGCCCCCAAGGCACATATAAAGGAAAGCGATAATGAATAATGATAATGTTAAACAGGCGAAAGTGAAAACAGTAGGTAATTAGATATCTGGTGGTGGCTTTTTGAGCTGAAGTCAATCCAACTGAGTTTTATTTCCAGTATCTCCTTTGATAGATGACTTACAGGTGCCAATTTCTTATTGGGTCATTTTCTTCGAGAAAACGTCCGAGACGAGTCAACTTTTAATGTACAGACTGACATAGTTTCAGTTGTCCGCAAATCCAACTTGGAAAGGCAGGGTAATTAAGATCGGACAAAACTCGGGGCTTCACTGCAGTGGATCGTGTGGCTGAAGCTTAAAGGAAAATAAGGGCGTGACAACTGCTACTCATTCCCCGCTCGTCATCTGTCACTCGCCATCAACCGATGAAATCGGTTGATAATGAATGTCGAATAAGAAACTGGGAATAAGCAACGGCTGTCAAGTCCGTCACGAAAATGTTCAAATTTGTAGCGAAAGTGTTGGTTGTGATTTAGTGATTAAAAAAAGCATGGGAATATTTTTTATCTTCATTCAGTTATGCAGGTTGATTTGTTGTTTGGAGTGTACAAAAATATAGAATTAGTGACAATTATTTCCGGGCAGCGCATTGGACACAATGCACAGACACCCTTCTCGTATTCAACAGAGGACAATGAGGAACCGGTCATCCAACATATGCAATACCCATATGTTGAGCTATTACATATATAGCAAGGCATTGTGATCGGACGAATTTAATACGTGTCACTTACTGCCCCCATCTTTATTATTTTCATGTACTGATAAGTTACTGCTAAACTGTGCATTTGGTGCTAGTTCCAGCTGGATTATCATCATTTATAATTGAGTCCCCGAGTTCTATTATAGTCTAGTTCGCGAAGCCAACAAATCAGGCTGACTTATTTATTTATAGGTGTTCGAGGTCACATATTTCTGCACAATGGCTAATGATAACCACGATAGTTTTACGAGAGGAGGAAGCCGGAGTACTCTGAGAGAACTGCCGAGCAACGCCGAGCAACTGTCAGCTCCACAACAAACTGACTCCACACATGTAGACAAGACAAGTGCAGCATCGACGTGCAGTACGCCTCAGTACACAATGCCACCGTGCTCCCACGTGGGCAGTGGGGGTGAAGTGTCTTACCCAAGGACACAACGCGGTTGGCGCGGGAGGGATTCGAATCGAGGACCTCTCGGCTTGCATCCTGCACCTACTGAGCCACAGCGCCCCCCCCCCCCCCCCCCCCCCTCGTCCACCCCCCCCCCCCCCACCCACTGGCTGACTTAAAGCCAACAAATCAGGCTAACATGATTGCTCAGAAGCCTCAAGGTCGATCCATTTCACGCTTCGGAAAACTTTAGAAGTTTGTCCAGTCTATTTTGGGCAGGAGCACACGCCTGGTGTGGTAATTCTTATTTTACAAATAGTGTAAACAACCCCCACTTTTAAACGTTTTGGACAATTGTTAACTTTTCTCATTAGTGAATTTTCAGATAAATATGTCGAATGTTTCTGTTACAGATGTTTGCGTCAACGAAGGATTCCAATGTTACGACCAGAAATGCATTCCACCTACTCGCGTATGTGACGGTTTTTCAGACTGTACCGGGAAATTTCACGAAGACGAAGGGAACGCATGCATAAGCAAAGCGCAGTTCTCTTGCGAAGCTTGGTTCAGACTTGGCAAACGGGATGACGGCATGTACCAAGTGAACTATGGGGGAAAAGGTTTGTACTGAGTTTCTCATTTGACATGTGTCTTACACTGTCGGTTTATACTTTGTTGGACATGTGTGTTGTAGTCCTTACACACTGGTATCGACTTTAGGCCGGGAGCTAGATGGGGATTTTTTTGTCAGACCTAGTTTTGCCGGTTAAAGTTTTTTTCTTTGCAGTTTCCATTAGTCCAGGGTTACCTCTTGAAGATTCAGGGGGGGGGGGGGGGGGGCGTTCGGATCCCTTGGACAGCTCGAGATATTGGCCGTTTACTTTGATTATAGTCCGGGTGCCGTGGAGTCAAACCTGGTTTTGCCGGTTAAAATTGTTTCCTCTCCTGATCTGAGTAGGTGGGTTGAAAAGTCAGGGGGTGACCGGCCGTATCCCTTGGGCAACTCGAGATATTGGCTCCTTTTTGAGGTCACCCCCTCCTAAAAGTGTAATATTGCATATTCACCACTAGCAAATGAATGAACGACACACATGCATTGATATAGACCTTATTCTCGTTGAATTTGGATGACAATCACATTCCCTTGCCTTTTTTATAATTTGTGGATTTTTCACCTCGAACCCAAGTGGAGAGGTTGCCACTTACCTGCCGGAGGCCAGAGGTTTCGACAGATATCATTGCCTGGAGTTCCATCCTCAAATAAAATGGCAGGATCGTGATATAGCTGGACCATTACTGAGAGAGACGCCAAACTCCAATCAATCAATCAATGTACAATTCTTGGACAAGATACCCTACACCAGCTGATTCTCGTGGTGTTTGCTGATATAAACAGCAGGTATGTGCTTTGGCAAAACTCAAGAAATAGTAAAACAAAATTTTCATCTATCTGGAAGAAAGATAATACAGAAATGACAAACCGAGTAACTATATTCCTGTACAATCATGTTTATCAGTCACTGGACTTTCATCGTCGCGAGCAACCAACAGGATAACAAGAACAGAACATATGGAAAAGTAGGCCATTGACCTGGCAACTGCACCCCAGAGATCCAACGAGAGATCATAACCTATGTTTTTGAGACAAAAATGAAAATATATTGAAAATTAATTGGCCTTTTTGAGAATAGCGCTGGCCGGGTTTGGCTGGCCGTTACGTTAGGTAAAGGGTCAATGTGTATTTTAGCAACAATACATCCCTCCCACGATAGTAACAGTGTGTGATATATTTTCTTTCAGGTTATTTTCCAGTGGAATGTCGGTTCCCGAAAAATTCATCTGGTAATGTCACTGTTATTGTTCATCACGACCTCGAAGAGGAACGTCCGTCACACTTAACTGCTCGCTACATCCCGAAATATGCAGCTACTTTTGATCAAATTGACACCTTGAAGAATTCCATTGACTGTCAACAAAACGTGTTACTGCACTGTTCGGGTTACGGAGAAGCTTGGCTTGAATTCGTTACTCATGGAGATAGAGCGATGTGTATAATTGGAAGATTTTGTCCATGGTTGGAAGATGAGTGAGTCTTTTTATATAGCCTCTTTGCAAACACGATTCGTTATATGCTGGCAATGTAAGGGTCAACAATAGCACAGGTGTGTCGCCAGACGTTCCGGTACACCCGTAAGTAAGCGGTTTCCCATATTATGTGTTCAATAGAGTAGTGCTGGCACCACATCTAAAGGCTTTAAATATTACGAATACACTTGTACTTCAGATTCAAAAAGAAGCAAGCGAGGTTTGTTCATTTGGATTATTTTATTATAATTTATTTGAGAGAGCCTACACACACTCTCCAATAAAGTGCAATACAACAAATATATTTGAACAAATTTTGACCACTGTGATTAATATAACAGTTAATGCAGTTAATTACATTTTCCATTCCTTTTGTGGCAGGGACGTTGATAAGTAGTAGGGGAGAAATGAAACAGGGCCGGTTAAATGGACCTAATGGTGTACCTAGGAAGTGACGCCATGGTGTTTCTTTCGTCCATTTTGTATACTTGATGCCGTTTCTATGGTAGCACCTGTTTGTCGTGTGACCCAAATGCCCACAATAGGACTATAATTGCCTAGAGTTTGACGGAGTCATGTTCTGGAGATGTGTTTGATTAAACTGGAGTAGTTTGCAGGTTCAGATTTTTCCCCAAATGCTCGTTTACTAAGTGAAATCACCCAAAGAGACCCGACAATATTTGGCACGGATTCCCCTGCAATCCAACTTTTTCCAATATTGGGTGTGTTCCATTATTTGATTCAATCCAATTACCCAGGTTACGTCCTTTTAACCAGGTTCGAATTCTTTTGGAGCCTTCCACTCAGCTTTTATCTATGTATCGACAGGCTATATTATGACGTCTGATTTTCCCAGATGTATCTGTGCGCTAGTACACGATGAGTACATGTGTATACAAATCATATTCAGCATATGAGCACACACTGTATTTGCATATGTGTTTGTGTGTTAATGCACAATGTGCCCGTAACACATGCAGCACAAATGCACATACGAGGAGAAAGGGATTTTAGGATTATGGTTGTATACTGGAAATGGATTCGGTGGAACGTGGGACAGGAAGTTGATGGAACGTGTCTGTGTGCAAGTACACAATTTGTACACAACATTTGCCCATGTTGGATGGGCAAATATTTGTTTGTGTGCTTATGCACAATGTGCGCACAATACACGCATTACATAGTCACATAGACGTGCGGGTATTGAAGAATACCTATGCTATGGTGATGTACTATTGGAGGTTACCTATTGAAGGATGCCTTTTGCAGGATACCTTTAGAGGATAGCTGTAGTAGAAACCTGTGATTCATACATCCGGGTACTTCGTATGGTTAGGTTCAAGAGAAAACAATATATAACATTCAATTCGTTTTTATTCTGTTGTTATAGAGCGGTTCAGATCGTGAAGTCTATTTTTAACCGACGTTAACTGCGAGACGATTCTTAGCTTGGGGAACTCGCTCACTGGACACATAATCATGGACTTATGGAATGCTGAAAAATAGAGAAATAAACTGTATAAATATTTTATTCTGCATAGCTGAATTGTGCCTTTTTCCATAATACAGTAGAATCCTCTTAATTGGATAACCATTTTGCCAGTGAAAATTATTCAGTTAACAGGAGTATGCAATTAACAGGGATTTGGTCAGGTTCCTGTGTTCTGGAGGTAAACTTAGCATTTATTCTATTATATCTTGTTTGACAGAGCTCATAGAGCTCTGTCAAACAAGATATAATAGACTAAATGTCATTATTGAATATAGTGAGGCCAATTGGGTTGATAAATAAGGGGAATTTGGAGCGTGTCACGGTAACTTTTTCGACATATTACAAAAATGTATATACAATTAACAGGAATTTACTCTACAACCCATATGCAATTAACAGGTCAAATTTGCACTGGAGGTATGGTAGATGGTTTTGTGTTTGAAAATGATATTCAATTAACAGGGATATACAATTAAGAAATATGCAATTAAGTGGGCTCCACTGTAATAATAAGATGCTTAGCTAACTAGCACACTATGGACACAAATATAATAAGCCCGTTGTAGTTATATTGAATAATAATCTACTCTATTTTCTCCTAAGTATAAATTCTATAATAATAAAATAAATAAATTATTCCCAAATTAGGTGCAGTGTTTATCTGCTAAACGAGAGGCAGTATGCCATTGAGCTTGTACCTCTCACACGTCCGTTGTCGTGTTCAACCGACTCACAACCCTAAGAACAACTTGTTAAGGTCACGCATAAAGGTTGACGTGAAGATATGAACCGTACACATAACATGCCCTCACACCCCTTTAGCCTGACCTAACCTATTAGACGCCGGGCTTGGCAATGAATTAACCGACTTGCTGATGATCGAGCCTACACGGCCATCATTTGTTTACGTTCCTTTACATGTTATTTTACTAACAAGCGAAAATCAACTTAACTAGCTGATTCCAACAATTCGTAAAATAACATGACACACAAAGCGTTCCTTACTTAAAACCTAACATATCAAGTGTCGGCAACACCTCCTTCGATCCTCACTGATGAGTTACCTAATATCTAAATATTTCTACATTCTACATCTAGAGCTCATTCCACCAAGCCACACAAAACAACGTACTACAATGGGATACCTGTCCTATCGTACACTTCGCGTTATTCAACATACGATAAAATGCACACAGAATGCATTCCACCAAAAGTCAAATAACCCGAAATATAGCAGAATATTATATCTCACGCGACCTTCTGGGCTCCTGATTGGACGAATGCTGCACCCCTATTTCGTGTAGTTTGCATCCACAGAACTGACCAGGCACTACACCCAGGCACTACACGTTTTCTATTTTTAGCACACTACTATATCAGTTTTCTTTTCATACTGGGCGAATAAAACTAATCAGGCTAAATTTTAATATCGATTCACAGAGGCACAACATCCACAAAACGACCCGGAAAGAAATCATTGTGGACAAATGTATCGCTTTTCCATTGTCGAAGTCACATTTTTCGAGGCGTTCATTTTATTCCTTGAGAAGATGATCCATCTCTTGTTTCGAAGAGAATGATGCATACCTGGGTACAACTTTCATGAGAACGGGTCCGGATGTGAAAAATCGTTTGTTTTCGCTGCTCATATTATTTCGCTATTTAAATGTATGTTTTGGGCAGTAAACGAATAAATAATGAAATTCAGTTGAATCTTCGGAGTTTGTATCCCGTACTGTCCCATTCGGTAATGTATATGTGTGACAAATGTGTGGAAATTATCAAATTGCGTTGTCAAATTTCGAAAATTTTAGTTTTCATTCGCGAGTTTCGCTATTCTAGAATACACAGTTCCGTTTGGGGGAAATGTTTTTTTTACCCTTGCCGACCGATTCAAAATCTGTCTTCTGCTCATATCAATAATCCAAGTTAGCCGTGTTTTGGAAGAAGAAAATGTTTTTTAAAAACTACATAGTATTTTTTCTATATAACGCTAGTTGGTAATAGATTAACAAGTCGGACAGATGTTTTTCTTGATGGGTGTTCGATATAATATGAGGATTAGTGCATGTCTTGTCGTTGACAACGCCCATATGGTGCCCAGTGAGGTGGTGTAGTTCCCGCCGCGATATGGGCGTCGTCAACTCCAAGCCATGCACTATTCCTTAAATAGGTCATGTTACTGTAATTTACTCAAACGCATACATGACACAGATAAGATATTATTTCTATTAATCTTAACACTTACGACTACCAAAGTATCAAGAACTCAGGGATATTAAAATATAAAATAATTAATAAACTGTACACTTACCTGAAGTATAGACACATAAACAGTATAAATATTTTATCCAACGAAACTGAAGTGTGTAGCTTCAGTCATGGAGGAAATATTAAAACTGTTAAGTTGCCTGTACAACAGAAAACAACGAAACTTAGAATGATGGAAACTGAGCAGCTTCAGTTAACAAGCATAGCTTATTCCTTTCAAAGCGACTTAATCAGCGAATAGTTGAGCATAACGGTGGGAACTTATATGTGAATTTTCTGTTCCACTTGATTATGCAAGGACGGTTTCTCTGTTAGCTTTGGGGTATTAATTACAAACAAAGGCGTCAGTATAATTCCCAGTTGCTTATCAAGTTACATTTATTACAAACAAAGGCGTCAGTATAATTTTCAGTTAAATGTCATATTCTGCCTATATCAATGTCACAATCACAGAAAACAGTTTATTAAGTTCACAGTCAATTGCTGTAGGCATCTTCGTATACATGTACCTTAGTCACTTCATAGTCAACTGCCCAATACATTGTCTCCATTCCTGAATGGAATTTATTACTTTCCAAAGTGTGATTTACTGGGATTTCCGAGTTTGATTATAAACGATAACTTCACAAGTGAATTATGCAATCAACAATTGTGTCATGTATTAGAGCGCGCAAACGAAGACGCTTTGCCGTGGATGTAATGGGGACTTCATTGTTTTTTGTTGTTTTAACCCTTTACCAAATATGAAAAGCAGATGACACTTGCAAAAACAAATTCTTGAAAAGCTATTATTTTCATGTGTTGTCTCCAAAACATAGGTTCTGACCCCTAAATTGGAACGAGCTCGACGAGCTCGTTCCAATGAGGGGTCATAACCTATGTTTTAGAGACAAAAAATGAAAAAATAATGAAAATTAATTGGCGATTTTTGAGAATAGCGCTGGACGTTACGTTAGATAATGGGTTAAATAATATAATTATCGTTGATAATGAAAAGTAATAAACAGAGTAATCGCTTGACTGGACTGGTTACGTGAAATAATTCATTCGAGGCAAGGGACTATATTGTAATTAGCGCACTCGTGTTTGTACAATGTCCCGTACCTCTCATGAATTATTTCACGTGACAAGTCCAGTCAAGCGATTACTCTCTATGTAATTCTTCCGTTCTCTTCTTTGTGGAGAGGATGACAACCATCCAATCTAAGACTTCATCCCTGACGGATCTTCTTCCTTTTGTTTCACCCTGGTTGGGTTCTTCGTGCTGTGTGTTCGCTTGTTGTGTATCAGCAGCTTGACTTTCTTAGATTTGATTCCTGCCGTGCTGTAGACAGGTAAGTCCATCAATGTGTGCTTTGGAGCCCCATTCTTGGGTTACTCCATCGTCATCTTGTGTTTACAGTACATTCTTATTGAATTGATCTGCAGGCTGGGAAGAAATTTCATTTTTCTGAGTGCCAACATCAATCTATTTCAGTTCGTTCGTGTTCTCAGTGGTAACTTCCATCTTTTGAACATCGTTCTTCACTGTCGTTTGAATGGAAATATTAATGTTCTTAACTTGATTCTTCTTCAGCACCGTGGGAGCTGCCTTTGGGTTCTCTTTCATTCTCTTGTTTGTAGATTGAGTGGTAACTTTGTTCTTCTTCTAGACACTTCATTTTTCACCTTCCCTTTTGGTTAACAATCGGCCCTCACCATAGCGTCCTGACATACTTCAGTTTCTTTCCCACAACCCAGTGAGCTGGTTGAGTTTTTTTTCTCCTGATCCCAGCTACCTTATGAATCACTTAGGCCGGTGTGACAGGAATGATAGTCCGCAGGAACGTTAGTCCCTCTGGACTATTATTCCGCGGAATTATAGTCCTAGGTCTAACATCCCTAGGAATAGTAGTCCGCCGGACTAACGTTCCTACGGACTATCATTCCTGTCACACCGGGACGAAAGGTTCAGTTCGGTATCATTCTTGAAAATCTGTATTTGAAATTCATTTTTTAAATTGAACACTGTCGTGGGAAAAGGCATCTCCACTATTCGACGGTCAGAATATGATTTTTTTCATACAGGGTTATTTTATACTTTTCTTCTCTAGCCGTGAATATTTTTTTCTCGTTGGCCCCTAATCTTCTTCGTCACCATCACTGCCTTCTACTTCAAATGACTAATTTGCAATAAAGTCGTTGAACAGACATTTCTCTTTTTCAAGGCGCGTTTCTGTGATTCTTCAGTGTCATACTATTCCTTCTTCACGCAGCCATTTATCAGTCTCTGGAATTTTCTTGTGAATTGAGTTCCTGCAGAAATTCGAAATGTACACCAGCGTATTCATGTTTTTCTCCCCGATGGCTTCTCTGACACATCTTTCAAGGGATGTGACTGCATCTATTTATCCATTCCATCGTCGATGTAAGTATCCATGAGGTTTTCAAATTCTTCCCGGTGATAATTATAGGCACATCTGGCGATATCTTTCATTGAATCGTCCACTGGTTCCGCTTCTTCATTTTCATCTCGAGGTATTTTCAACAACTCTTAACCCTTTACTTAACATGAAAAGCAGACGACACTTGCAAGCAAAAATTCTTGAATAACTAATTATTTTTCATTTTGTTCTCTCAAAAACATAGGTTATGACCCCTTCATTGGAACGAGCTCGACGAGCTCGTTCCAGAGAGGGGACATAACTTATGTTTTTGAGAAAAAAAATAATGAAAATTAATTGGCCAGTTTTGTGAATAGCGCTGGCCGGTTTTGGCCGTTACGTTAGGTAAAGGGTTAAAGTGATGTGACTGCTCCTTTAATTGCATCGTCTTTATTCATTACATCCTCGATATACCTATTCACGAGAAGTTTAAATTCTTCTTCGTAAACAATGTAGGTATATCTAACGTCTAACGATATTTCCTATTGAATGGTCTATTGGGTCCTCTTCTTCGCATTCTTCTTGAGATAGTTCGGACGACTCATCCGATTTCGAATCTTCCATTGGTGAATAGTTTCCTGGTGAACAATGACGACAGGATTGCTTTGCGTCAACTCTCTTCGAAGGTCAGATCACAAATGGCTGTTTTTTATGTGCACCCTTTTAAAGGCCAAGGGAATCTGACAATATATTGGCGTCGGGTCTTCGCGACTTCCTTCAAAATCCTCCTTTCTGTATGATCCTTCGGTTTTTTCGATAAAATAGTTCATCATTTTGTAAGGCAATTCTCTAAATCTATGCTTCTGTGGACTGAGCTGGTCGTGGAAACATTTAATATGTCCCTGGCGCAATTGCATTTGCATTCTTTCAAATCGGCATTAGCTGGCCTCAGCACGGTCTTGGCTTCATGTCTGTTAGCATGAGATAGAAATCACAATGTATCTGAATGTCTGGTAAGTCTTTCAGTGTTCTTTGGTTTTTGCCGATTGTTCCATGGGTCAGTATTCATCTTCGTGTCTTTTACGCCTAAGGCTTCTGGGAAAGTATTTTCCACAATATCGGCAGCAACGAACCATCATTTCTTACTCCTTGGTGGTCTGGGGAGAAGGGAGTATTTGGTGCAGTGAACACCCCTTTTATAACTATCTTAGGGCTAGAAATGGGTTGATGAGCGATGAGAAAAAATCACATTTCCGAAACAGACCTCTTTTAATATCGGTAGAAATTCCAACCTGTGTCTGCAACATCAATACACTCTCGTGTTCCCGCAGGTCACAGTGTTCCATTGCATTCAGTGGTACCCATTTGCATCAGTGGAGGATGTTAACTGCACATCTATATAAACACCTAATCAAATCTCTAACAGGCTGTTGGTAGGACAGCATCAGCCCCTTCTTCGCATCACACAACAACTTCAAGACTTCTGTATTTCTGTAACGGGAGCAGGCCTTTAGTATCTCTCTGTGAACCGTCTTCCGATCTTCGTGGACAATAATGATCTTCAGACCACTTTCTGTTATCTGTTTGGTAAACATGTCTTCACTCCACGAGAGACAGGAGACAAATGAGCTGAAAGCCAAGTTCAAGCCCTTTATATACCGTTCCCACAGAAGTACCCAGATATAGCGTCAAGTACCCGGATGTAGCGAGAAGTGTTCGGATTTAGGAACCACAGATTCCTACTACACCTGTCCTCAAAATGTATTCTGAAAAAGATATTCTTCAATAGTACACCACCATGACATAGATATTTTCCAAAACACGTATGTGCCTATATCAAGCGTGTTGTGTGCACATTGTGCATAAGCACATATGCACATATTAACACACCCAGCATGTGCCTATATGTTGCGTGCGAGTTATACAGACAGTGGCACATTATGTACTAGAACACAGACACGTTCCACCAGCTTTTTGTCCTACGTTCCATGGAATCCCCTTCTAGAATCAGACAGTACTTCTAAAATCCGCTTCGTATATGCCATGTGTTGCATGTGTTGTGCACATTGAGCATTAGCACACAATCACATATTAGCACGTCCAGCGTGTGCCCATGTGCCGAATGCGATGTTTACACACCGTTACTATACTGTGTATTGTCAGATATTGGTACGCCTGCTGCATAGCGCTATAGGACTGTTAAACAAGTGGTGTCTGTTCAGCAGAAGAGAGCCATGAACGTGGAGTGCAACTGGTCTCTCTCATCTAGTTTTTGGACTCTGTCTACTCTTACTACTATGATTTTACTTCTGTTTCCTGTTCCTCAGTACTACTGTGGAGGGGAAGGGTATTTAACTTGGGATAAATTTACGTCAGCGATTTTATCACTGTCATGAACACAAGCCAACACTAAGCCACTGCCATGATCACTCAGACGGCTGTTGAATATTGCTGTATTTTATCATGACTTCGTAGCCGAAAGTTCATGCAGTAGTCTTAATGAGACTGAAGAGCAGCAATAGTTATTGCTGTTTTGGGTAAATACACAAATCTGTGTCCTGTCTTGGTAATGACTCTAAGATTATCCTATTTACCTTATAGCCCCCATGGATAAGCTAAAGCGCAAACAGTGCTATCGTGCGTACCTGCAATATGTTTCCGCGGCTTCTAGATCACTGCTGCTAAAATGTTCATGGTCACTGTTATCTGTCTTGTAATAAGCGTTCGCTGTCCTCATCTAAAACTGCTTGCTCCAATTATTCTTGCTGGATTGTTGTACCACTATATGTTCTGGGAGCGTACTGTGGCAGCTCTTTTTGTCTTCCAAGTTCGTTACTGACGTGTATCGCTGCCACGGGCATGTTAACCTTCTTTTGGGTCTGCCTCAACCTCTCCCTCCGCCCAAGTCTTAGTATCAATTAGATCACTGAATTCAGCAAAACTCGTGTGAGTATATACAGCTAAAGCCACCTCGCGTCAGACAGATGTACCGTGGAGGAAGCCGGAGTACCAGAGAGAAACACCACGCAACAGCGAGCAACTGTCAGATTCCACAACGTACTAACTCCTCGGCCGCAGGATTTAGCATTGGCTGAAGAATTTGATGGATTTCAAAGTATATAGTTTGTCAGCCCAGTCCGCTCCTGTTTACATTACTGCAACATGATGGCAGTTTTATCAGCTAATACGATACATTTACCATTTTATCTTTAGCTGATTATAACACCAGGGACGTGGCTACAGGTTTCCGATTGGGGGGTTTAGGGCAGTGAACTTCCAACTAGAGGGGGGGGGGGCGGGAGGGGGAAGCCCCTCCGGTCCCTCCCCCTAGTTGGAAATTCACTTCCGAGAAAACTTTTGAAAATGAAACCATGAATGGGGGCATAAACGTAATTCTAGTAACTGAAATGCCAACACATTTATGATAGAATGAACGGGTTATTATTATTTGGTATTATTCTGGGAATTGAATATGTGCTAAACAAATGCTCAAGCTGAGAACTTTGAGCAGTTCACACTGTCCTAACAATAAATGAGATCTTATGTAGGAATGATCAATTTTCGAATGTTTCATCATTTTGTAACTATAAATCATGGAATTAACTCAGGATAACGATTCACCACATGGTCGTTCACGCGGACGACCATCACAACCCAACATGACGCCACGGAGTACGTGACTGTGATCTCACATGAGAACACCCTGGCCAACACCCTGATCAGGCATGAAAGCCACATTACATACTATTACCCCAACAATCCCATCTTGCTGAAGCCATTCAAATGGCTTTAAATGTTGTGTATGTACATTTTCGAACCATACTCCCTTTTGTGTGATATTCCTGTTTGAAGAGTGATTCGTTCGATGACAGATCCAAATTCTTACTAAGTGGGTGGGTGGGTGGGGTGTTATGCAGGGTTCGTGGCGCCGGGGGAGGGGGGGGGTAAATTTTCTATCGTTGGAAATTTGGAGGGCAAGTCATGAGAAGTTCCCTCTATCTGGATTTTAGAGCTTCTTTGGTGATACTGATGTCCCCTTTACTTCCCCAAATTCCAACTCGATTTCAAATCGGCAAAAATTCCAACTGTTACTATTTACAACTACAGGGTAAGCAATATCGAGCTTCGTAAGTATGCATGATGTCAATCGGTATTCGATTTTTATAGTACGTTTACTCGGTGTAAAAGAAAATCCTCGAAATGCACTTCAAGAAAATCACAGAGATGTCCACGCATGCGTTTACCAGGTAATAAAAATCATCAGCAGCAAATTGGGTTGTACCCGGTGCTTCATTATTTAAATATTTGATGACCATTCCGATAATTAGAGTTTTGAATCTGATATTAGTGTGTCCATGGAAATGTTGCCCACCCGTGGGAAGTGACCAGTCAACGGCAGTAGGTAATAAAGGCGGATTCTGGGACACGTTGTACATGTACCGTACACGTACACGTACATGGACGTTTACCATCGTAGGATTCAGTGTTAAATCGCATGCTTGTTCACAAAAATGTCGGGTGTCCCAGAATCCGCTGTTATTTTGAGACTCCTAGATCGCACTTTTAACGTTCAAATACTCGTTGGCGAACGTGCCGAATGTACACGTTTTTCAAAAAAAGTGAAAAATGTATGAAATTGTACATTTTTCACTTTTTTTTTTTTACTTAAAAATTTTTGTTGACGTTTCCATCGTGGATCAGACCATCGATCCATCGTTGGTGAACGCGAGCAAAAAACATTTTGCGGCTTCTAGGACAGCATCAAAAAGGTGGTTTGCGAATTCTGGGACAGTGTCTCTGAATCCGCTGTTGTTTTTGAGTGGATTTTTCCAAACTTAACAGACTACTATTGGGCGCTCCCATTTCTGACGTAAGTGGGGGGAATACCCATAGTGGATTTTTCCAAACTTAACAGACTACTATTGGGCGCTCCCATTTTTGACGTAAGTGGGGGGAATACCCATAGTGGGATTTTCCAAACTCAACAGAAAAAAAAAACCTAAGTTTTTTGGAAAATTCCCTACCGTATAAACCTTACTGAGAACGCCATTTGTCACGCTCGAAATGTATTACGGGTTTTTATTGAAATGAGCGTCAATTGTCAGTTAAATAGTTTAACTGAAAAAACTATTCTATAGATGAAAGCGGAAACAGTTCAAAAGATTAATTGATATGATTTAAACGCGTGTTTTGAAAGCGTTACATTACTGATGTGTTTACTTGTGATTTTGATTATCAGATGTAATTATTCTCAAACGCGTTAAATCAGAAACCGGTTTCTTATGTACTAAAACTTTCAAACTTTTCAAAGTTCTCCAGTTCACCATTGAGCGAATCATCTGTGATGCGATTTTAACGCGTTCTGAGGCAAAATGCATTTATAGAGGTTTATCATGTAAAATGTTTTTCCTCAACTGGTTTTTTAGTTATTATATTAAAGACAGAAGATTTTATTTACTTAAAACATAAAAAATAATTATACATTTAATTTTGAAAATAATAAATAACTCACATTAGCATACTCAAAGGAAATATTAATAATTTAAAAAACGAAAAAAAATGTTTTTACAGATGGATGCTAAACGCCGAGATCAGCTTTTAAATGAATATGAATGTGCCAAGAAGGGCATTCAATCGGCTCATAGAAGCAGACGTCTTGGAGAGATCGAACTCAAACGCGAGACCACAAAAATATTTAAACCCGTGACGGAGGTTCAAGAGCGAAGCAAGAAGGAGATAGTTGAAGAATTGAGACCTATAAAAGAGGGTTCTTTGAGAATGGGTTCGTTGCCCGGTAGTTTTACAAACCAGTATTCGTTTCAATCTACATCGGATTACGTTCCCATGAGAATCGAAACCGACGTGAGTGAGACCGATGATAGAGCTTCGACTATCACCACTGATAGCGTCGCATTGTCCGAGGATGGTGGTAAGAGAGATCTGTTGTATGGATTTTATAAGGATTCGGACGGTAGAACTTTTGTGGGCGACACAGAAGTGGAAATAGATGATGATGAATTAACCGTCGGTTCGAATAGGTACGAATTAACTTCCGGACTGCGCAAATTGCTCCTTTACGACAAGCCTAGTGATTACACGGAACAGGATTACAACAATTACGGCGACATTCTGGTTCAGACCAACGCCATGAAGAGAAATAACGGTGACAGAGAGACGAGACCTAAAGCCAGCAGAGGTTACAAGTGGACGAAAGTGGTGAAACCTATATGGAATTCGCATAAGAAGTTCGTCGAATCGGTGACTGGTAAAGGGGTGAAACCCACTTTTCTTCCGAGCGATTCTGACGCTCTGTTTCAGAGATTGAGATTGTTGATGACACAGGATTAGATAATGAAATAGTTACTATATCTGACGAATTGTTAAGACAGAATGTTTTGAATAAAAACAATTATAAAAGGCTGATGAACGAATTGAAGGATTGATGTATATAATAAGTAGAGAGAAACAAACAAACAAACAAAAATATATAAAATAAAAACAGTAAATTTTACACTAGAATAAAAAAAAGTATTTGAACAACAAACGATTTACCAGTGAAAACAAAATATATATTATAAAATAAAATATGTTGGTGATAAAGAACAGGGGATACTTTAGAACTTACGTTCAAGGCGGTTCTGGCATCGTCGATTCTATAATGCGAGCGTTCACGAGTGATGCAGGTAGAAAACTCGCATCGACCGCGTTTGAGGTCGGTAAGAAGACGGCTTTGGATGCTGGTAAGAAAGCCGCTTCTGAAGCCAGTGGTAGGATAGCTTCTGTGGCTGGCAAGAGGGCAGCCGACGCTTTGATCGACAAGTTGATCAGTCCACCAGCAAAGCGAGCTACGTTAGTGAACGCCGAAAAGTTGGAAAGATTTTAAGGATGCTGTGGTACCCATACAAGATTTAGCCAAAATGACGAGTGGATCTGGATTGAAGAGAACTCGCGACGGTGTAATATAAATAAATAATAATATTAAAAACTCAGTTTGAAAAAAACATAAAAAATTGTGTTTGAAAAAAATCTAAAATAACAAACAAACAAAAAATTAAAACAAAGATGAACATTAAAGATATGTCTTGGAACGACGCCTCGACCAAGAGGTCGAATAATGAGTTCTTTCCCAAAAGCATAAGAGGCTTGATAGTGGGAAAATCGAATTGTGGAAAGACCAATCTGTTGATGAATCTGTTTTCCCGACCCGACTGGTTGGTTTACGACAGATTGTTTGTGTTTGGCAAGAGCTTGTTTCAACCCGAATACAGATTGCTTCGAGAGTGCATGGATCGTAGATTGCCCAAGGACGTCATATCCAGAATCTTTGACAGTAGGGAGGAATTCAACAAAAGTGAAGCTTCTCTTTCGACCATTTTGGACGGTGCGGCGATGGAATTGATGAAGAGAAATGCATCTTCGAATGTCGAGTGTCGATTTTATGAGAACGCTAGCGACGTTCCGGATCCTAGAGAATTGAAATTGGAAGATAAGAATCTCATGATTTTCGACGATCTGCTTTTGGAGAGGCAGAACCGATGCGAATCGTATTATGTTAGGGGTCGTCACAGCAACGTGGACTGTTTCTACCTGTCGCCGAATTATTTTCGATTGCCCAGACAGACGATAAGGGAGAACGCTAATTTTCTATGTCTCTTTCGCCAAGATCTCAAGAATCTCAATCACATCTGCAGCGATCACGTTGCAAACGACATGAGCGCGGTGGAAATCAGGAGATTCTGTAAGAGGGTTTGGGATGGAGGACTTTACAATTTCGTCGTGATCGATTTGACTAGCGAATTTAATCGCGGAAAATATCGGTGTGGATTCGACAAGTTTTATGTTTCTGATGATAATAAGATAGAGCGTGAAAATAAAAAAAAATTAGAAAATAATAAATCTTCAAATAATTAGTTTTTGAAAAAATAAAAATAAAATTAAATATAATGTTCGAACAAGGAGAATTGTTAGAATGGATAGCCGAGAATACAGCTGCAAAACAATCCATTCAAATCGTGGTGAGTGGCGATTCGACTCGATTCGCGATGAAATTCGAACCTTCCATCGAATTGAACAGAGAGAAAAGATACGAGATGGCGTTGGTGAATCTGGAGACTTATTATTCCTTTCCCAATGTCACCGAAAAGAATAACTCGTTCAAGTATTCCGACGGAGTGGATTGGTTGGAAATTCGAATTCCCAAAGGAAGTTACGACATAGACGATTTGAACAATTACATTCAGACGCGAATGAAGATGGATGGAAAGGGAAGCAACAAGATCAGACTCGCTCCCAATCCTAATACCTTACAGACGATGTTGGATTTGGAAGATAATTTTCGAGTGGATTTCAATACGGCCGATTCTATAGGCAAGATGCTGGGATTCGATCAAAAGATGTATCGAGGCCGCGTGACATCTGAAAATACGGTCGACATTCTCGCAGTCAATAGCATTCTGATGAACGTGGATGTGATTGCTGGAAGCTACGTGAATGGTAGCGCTCAATCGACGATCTATTCCTTCTTTCCAAACGTGCCACCGGGTTATAAGATTGTGGAACGTCCTCGAAGTTTAGTTTATCTACCAGTGATTTTAGACACGTTGTATAGTCTCAAAACCATGTTGACGGATCAAAATGGTGAACTGTTAGATCTTCGCGGAGAGAGGGTGACGATACGATTTCACATAAGAGAAATATAAAAGCAAAAAAAAAAATATTGTGTATATATATAAATAACAAAAATAAAATAAACGCAATATTAATTTTACAAAAATTATTTAATATATATAATTAACATTAAAACAAAAAAAACAATTGAAGCAGATATATTTTAAAAAAAGAATTATGACACAATACGTGGTTAAAAACGTGAACATATCCACAGGACAGAGGAAGAAACTTAAGAGAGCGTTAATAACTCGAGGCGAGGCGGTGAGATTCAAATTCACTCACGAAGATCTGACGAGTGGCGGTCAGGATTCGATCGCCTGGACCAGAAGTCAAATCAAAAGGATGGAGAAAGCGATTCGTGATGGAAGAGGGTTGACGGTGAGATTGAGTCCCGCTCAATTGAGATACAATTTGAGAATGAAAGGCGGTTTCCTACCGCTATTGGCAGGAATCGCCGCAAAAGCATTACCCTTCGCCTCAAAGGCATTACCCTTTCTCGGAAAGACTCTCGGCGTGGGAGCTCTCACGGGACTCACGAGCCATTGAAATGCCTAAACCCAACACCATCATGAAGTTTGAAAATCGCAATAGAAGGTTAAAAGTACCATTCATCGTGTACGCCGATTTCGAATGTTTCACCGTGGAAATGAGTTCCTGCCAACCTAATGCTCTTCAAAGTTACGTTGAAAGATATCAAAAACACACGCCTTCGGGTTATGGCATTTACGTGAAATGTGCATTCGATTCACAACACGACATGGGTCCCTTCACCTACACAAAACAATGCGAAGACGACAGAAATAACAGAGCCACCGAATGTCACATATGCAGACAATCTTTCGACGAAAATTCGGAGGAAAATAAGAAGGTCAGAGACCACGATCATTACACGGGTCTGTATCGTGGCCCGGCTCACTGCAAGTGTAATTTAAAATAGTGAGACGCCGTTTTCTATCCAGTGATATTTCATAATCTCTCAGGTTACGACAGTCATCTGTTCGTGAAAAATCTCGGCACCTCCCACGAAGAATTAAATTGCATCGTGAACAGTGAAGAAAGATACATTTCATTCACAAAATGGAAGGTCATGGAGAAGAAAAGAGTAATCGATGGAGAGACATTGGAAGAAAAAACGAAATCCATTTGTAGAAGCACACGTTTCATCGACAGTTTTAAATTCATGTTGACCGCTCTGGAAAAATTAGTCGATAACATGAGCAAGGATAAATTTAAAATCACGAGTGAACATTTCGGAGAACGAGTAGACGTCATGTTGAGGAAAGGAGTCTATCCTTATGATTACGTGAACGATCTAAAAAGATTCGACGACACTGCACTACCTTCGAAAGATTTTTATTCAAAATTATACGAATCCAACATTTCCGATGAGAATTTCGATCACGCCAGAAACATGTGGAAATCATTCGATATGAAAACCATGAGAGATTATCAGGATCTCTATTTGAAGACTGATGTTCTGCTCTTGGCAGACGTGTTCAAAAATTTTCGAGACGTCTGTTGTCGAAATTACGATCTGGATCCCGCTTGGTATTTCACCACACCCGGTTTGGCGTGGGACACTCTGTTGAAGACCACCAGAGTCCAATTGGAATTATTATCTGACGTGAACATGTTGCTCATATTCGAAAGGGCTGCGAGAGGTGGCGTCTCGATGATCTCCCATAGATATTCTGAAGCTAACAATCACTACATGAAAGAACATTTCGATTCGAAACGGTCGAATAAATACATACAGTATTGGGATGCTAATAATCTGTACAGTTGGGCTATGAGTCATCCTTTCCGATTGGAAATTTCGAATGGGTAATGGAACAGGAAGAGATGCAAAAATGGAGAGACTATCCTTGCATTTTAGAAGTCGATTTGAACTATCCAGAAGAATTACATGATCTACACGATTATCCGCTGGCTCCCGAACAAACGGAACCGAATGAAGGAGACAAGGAAAAACTCCCTCCCAATTTATCTAACAAACATAACTACGTCGTCTACAGTGAGAATTTGAAACAATACGTCGATTATGGGATGAAATTAGTCGACATACATCATGTCATTCGATTCAACGACGAGCCTTGCATGAAAAAATACATCGATCTCAACAGGAATCTCAGAATTCGAGCTGAGAACGATTTCGAAAAAGATTTCAAACTCATGAACAACAACTGCGTGTACGGTAAATCGATGGAAAACATCGGGAAGAGAACCGACGTTCGACTCGTCACTTCTGAGAAAAGAGCTAAAAAATTAGTGGTGAAACCCAATTACAAACACCGAACCATATTCAACGAAAATCTAGTGGCCATTCACATGCAAAAGACGCACCTGAAGTTCGACAAACCGTATTATCTCGGACCGATCATCTTAGATATTAGCAAGCAATTGATGTACGAGTTTCACTACGATTACGTCAAAGAAAATTTGGTGATAAAGCCAAACTACTGTTCACCGACACGGACAGTTTAGCTTACGAGATAGAGACGAAAGATGTTTACCGAGATATATCTCCAGACGTAGCCGCGTGGTTCGACACGAGCAATTATCACGTCGATCACCCTTCCAACCTTCAATCGAACGACAACAAGAAGGTGTTAGGTAAATTTAAGGACGAGAGCGGCGGTAGACAAATCGTCGAATTCGTGGGCTTGAGAACCAAACTGTATGCTTATCATCTAGAAGATGAAGACATCAAGAAGTGCAAAGGGGTTAAAGCATACGTGGTGAAGAAAAACATCTCTTTCCAAGAGTATAAAGATTGTCTGTTAGGAAGTGGTCTGGTGTATAAGACTATGAAATCAATTCGAAGCGAAAATCACGACTTGTATACCGAAATAGTCAACAAGATTTCGCTGACGGCCGACGACGATAAGAAATTCGTGTTAAATGATAAAATAAGCGCTTTGGCATGCGAGCATTGGACTTTGGATCTAATTTTAGATGATAGGATTTCAGATATGATTGTGGATGATAGGATTCCAGAAAATCAAGAGGAATTAGACGGATTCAAGATTATGACAGTCGAGGAATTAGACTGATTCAAGATTATGGAAGTCGATAGAGTTAGTTTAAAAAGAAAAATTAAAAAAATTAAAAAAAATAACGGCATTTTAGTGAATTATAATAAAATAAATAAATAAAAAAAAAATATACGCATTTATGAATAAGAAAATAGAGATATCCGTAGAAGGTGTCGTCTTACCTAACGAACCCCTATCCAACATCGATCTGTCAAATGCAGTGAAGGATTTGAAAATCAAAGATTTTCTAGGCGTGTTTTCCAGAGATGCCTTGCCGAAGAGAAGACCTCGACAATCGGAATGCGGAATTTTAAATCTAGATGATTTATCGGGTGAAGGCACTCACTGGGTGGCGTGGTTCAAGAATGGGAAGAAGAATTATTATTTCGACAGCTACGGAATCTCACCGCCAAAAGAAATAAAGAACTATTTCAACAAATCCATGGTTCGTTACAACACAGAACAAGTGCAATCACCAGATCAAGTGTTTTGTGGTCACTTATGTCTCTACATTCTCAAGAGATGCTCTGAAGGAGATCGGTTTCAAGACATTCTCCATGATTTACATTAGAGAGAGATTTTTTTTATAGTATATAAAGATAAACAAATTATTTAAAAAAACTTAATCAAAAAAAACGAAAAATAAAAAAGTGAAATAAATCATATTTTTAATAAACTGTGTTTGAAATATATTTTTAAAAACAAAAATCTCAAAACAACATGCCAGTCGATAAATTTGGTAGAAGTGACGATGAAAGTCGACCCAAAAAGAAGAGAAGGACGCTCAAAGTCGGTGATGGTTACGACGTTGCCAACTTGGACGAACGTTACGTTCGGAGATATGAACCTCGAGAGGAAACTTTGAACATGAACGATAAGAAGCTCTACAATCTTCCCGAGCCGATAGATCTCGCAGATGCTGCGACTAAAAAATACGTCGACAGAGGGAACGCGGATTTCAAATGAATTTGCTAGACAATTACGTGGATAAAGCCATGACCGACGATCTCGATCTGAAATCTAAACGTTTTGTGAACGTTGCAAATCTCCGAGATCCCACCGATGCTGCGACCAAGAAATACACTGACGACTCTCATGCGCGATTCAGCGAACACCTGAGAAATAGATACGTTCAGAAAACGATGCACTCGGAATTGAACGCCAATTCTAACAAGATAACGAACGTGGCCACTCCCACGAATCCCAAGGAAGTGGCGACCAAACACTACGTAGATCTGGAACAGAAAAAGTCTGAAGGACGAGAAATGAAATCGGATCTGAATGCGGGATTCAACAAGACATTGAATCTGTCGAAGGTCGATGACATGGATGCAGACTCAACCACGGTCAACAAGGGTTATGTAGATTCTGCCGTGACACAATCACAAGAATACGTAGAATCTCAAGTGGACGATCTCTACCTGAACAAACAATCTGGCGGAACCATGGAGGGTGGTATCAACATGAATGGTGAGAATTTATTCGGACTCAATCATGATCCCGAATTCGATTCCAGCGTGGTCAGCAGGAAGTACGTGGGCGACAACTCGGTCTGGAGAAAGGGCGACATCATGGAAGGTAAACTAGACATGGGCGGACACGCGCTCACGAATCTACTGGATCCCGTGAACATGACGGACGCCTGCACCCTGATTTCGGTGGTGGAAAGACTCAAATATGCTTTTAATAAAATTAAATATAATGTTCGAACAAGGAGAATTGTTAGAATGGATAGCCGAGAATACAGCTGCAAAACAATCCATTCAAATCGTGGTGAGTGGCGATTCGACTCGATTCGCGATGAAATTCGAACCTTCCATCGAATTGAACAGAGAGAAAAGATACGAGATGGCGTTGGTGAATCTGGAGACTTATTATTCCTTTCCCAATGTCACCGAAAAGAATAACTCGTTCAAGTATTCGGACGGAGTGGATTGGTTGAAGATTCGAATTCCCAAAGGAAGTTACGACATAGACGATTTGAACAATTACATTCAGACGCGAATGAAGATGGATGGAAAGGGAAGCAACAAGATCAGACTCGCTCCCAATCCTAATACCTTACAGACGATGTTGGATTTGGAAGATAATTTTCGAGTGGATTTCAATACGGACGATTCTATAGGCAAGATGCTGGGATTCGATCAAAAGATGTATCGAGGCCACGTGACATCTGAAAATACGGTCGACATTCTCGCAGTCAATAGCATTCTGGTGAACGTGGATGTGATTGCTGGAAGCTACGTGAATGGTAGCGCTCAATCGACGATCTATTCCTTCTTTCCAAACGTGCCACCGGGTTATAAGATCGTGGAACGACCTCGAAGTTTAGTTTATCTACCAGTGATTTTAGACACGTTGTATAGTCTCAAAACCATGTTGACGGATCAAAATGGTGAACTGTTAGATCTTCGCGGAGAGAGGGTGACGATACGATTTCACATAAGAGAAATATAAAAGCAAAAAAAAAAATATTGTGTATATATATAAATAACAAAAATAAAATAAACGCAATATTAATTTTACAAAAATTATTTAATATATATAATTATCATTAAAACAAAAAAAACAATTGAAGAAGATATATTTTAAAAAAAGAATTATGACACAATACGAGGTTAAAAACGTGAACATATCCGCAGGACAGAGGAAGAAACTTAAGAGAGCGTTAATAACTCGAGGCGAGGTGGTGAGATTCAAATTCACTCACGAAGATCTGACGAGTGGCGGTCAGGATTCGATCGCCTGGACCAGAAGTCAAATCAAAAGGATGGAGAAAGCTATTTGTGATGGAAGAGGGTTGACGGTGAGATTGAGTCCCGCTCAATTGAGATACAATTTGAGAATGAAAGGTGGTTTCCTACCGCTATTGGCAGGAATCGCCGCAAAAGCATTACCCTTCGCCTCAAAGGCATTACCCTTTCTCGGAAAGACTCTCGGCGTGGGAGCTCTCACGGGACTCACGAGTTCGGCAGTTGAGAAATTAATGGGTGGCAGTGGACTGTTTTTGAAGAAGGGAGGAGCTGTGTGTCGCGTCCATGTAGACGACAGCGGTAAAGGATTGTATCTAGAACCCGATAGAGGTGACAACTCTTTGAGTGGAAACGGTCTCTATCTGAAGAGTGGATGGAACGTTGAGCGACTTGGCAAGGGCTTGTTGTTTGGTGAGAATTCGTCATTTAAGAATATATTGATTTTGAATATGTTATTATAATGTAAAAAAATTATATAATTATATAAATATAAAATATAAATCATAGAAAGTATAAAATAATATTAAATGGATAAAAAGGTGGAAAAACAATTAGACGATAATGATGAATATCGCGAGATAGAGTGTGAAAAAGATGTGGAAAAATGATTAGATGCTAATGATGGATATCTTAGGAAAGAACTGATAAAAGAGTTAAATAAAGATCGGGATATGCGGTTGAAATTTAAAAGAATGAAACATTTTCCACCGTTACCACTATCTTCTGAAGAGAATAGTAATGATGCGAGTGTTACCGAGAGATGCACAACATTTGTTCATAATTATGATTCAGATAAACAAATGTGTTCTTATAAAAAAGTAGCATATCACAAAAAAAAGAAAAGAAGAATTGATGCTGACATTTGAGAAAAAAGGAAACGTTATTATAATATATGGGCAATAGTGAAGAAGGAAAACACAAAAAAAAACAAAAAAAAAGTAATGAGATCTAAAGATGATCTCATTACTTTTTTTTCCTTCTTCTTCGCTAAAAATCAATCTCTCTATTGTTTATATTTCCAAGTCCGTTATTAGCATTTTGACAAAAAATTAAGATGATACTCCATTGCGTGATGAATAAAATCAATGTGAAGTCTGGCGAGAGCATCGTAAAAAATGCATATTTCAGATCTAATGTCGAACCCGTACTTCGAGGTTTAGATTTATTGGATGTTTTCGAAAAGATGAAAGACAAGATGTTGACGTCTCTCGCGAATTATCAACAAGAAGGTAGTAATTGGACGTTCGATGAGGTGTTGAAACTCGAAATTCATATAACTAAAAACGATTTGTTGAAAGGATCTTCCTACGTGGAATTACTGTATTTCTTAGCAAAAAAACACTCCGTGGTCAATGTGAGAAATAAAGATGATCAGTGTTTTAAATGGGCAGTCACTTCTGCTTTATACCCTGTCAAAATCCATCCTGAGAGAGTTTTTCATTACGAGGAGACTTCTAAAACCTCGATTGGACCGGAGTGACTTTTCCAACACAGTTAAAACACATCAAACGTTTCGAGGCTCAAAATCCCACCAAAGCGGTGAACGTCTTGGGATACGATGATGAAAAACGAACGATCTATCCTCTCAGACAGATTTCGTATCTCGAAAGAGAAAAGACGATTATTTTATTATTGATTTCGAATGGTGACAATCGTCATTATTATTGGGTTAAACATCCGAGTCGATTACTGTCGAGACAAAATAATAAACATAAAGGAAAGATTTGTTTATGTTGCAACTGCATGAAAGCATTTTGCAGCGAAAAATCGTTAGCGAAACATCAGGAATATTGCAAGGAAAATCAAGGTGTCGCCATTGAAATGCCCAAACCCAAGACCATCATGAAGTTTGAAAATCGCAATAGAAGGTTAAAAGTACCATTTATCGTGTACGCTGATTTCGAATGTTTCACCATGGAAATGAGTTCCTGCCAACCTAATGCTCTTCAAAGTTACGTCGAAAGATATCAAAAACACATGCCTTCGGGTTATTGCATTTACATGAAATGTGCTTTCGATTCACAACACGACATGGGTCCCTTCACCTACACGAAACAATGCGAAGACGACGACGTGGCTCAAAGGTTCGTGGAAGAGTTAGAATCGAAAATTCAAATGTTATACGACAAATTCAAAACTCCAGCGAAAATGATCATCACGCGAGAGCAGCAGGACGAAAATAACAGAGCCACCGAATGACACATATGCAGACAATCTTTCGACGAAAATTCGGAGGAAAATAAGAAGGTCAGAGACCACGATCATTACACGGGTCTGTATCACGGCCCAGCTCACTGCAAGTGTAATTTAAAATAGCGAGACGCCGTTTTCTATCCAGTGATATTTCATAATCTCTCAGGTTACGACAGTCATCTGTTCGTGAAAAATCTCGGCACCTCCCACGAAGAATTAAATTGCATCGTGAACAGTGAAGAAAGATACATTTCATTCACCAAATGGAAGGTCATGGAGAAGAAAAGAGTAATCGACGGAGAGACATTGGAAGAAAAAACGAAATTCATTTGTAGAAGCACACGTTTCATCGACAGTTTTAAATTCATGTCGACCGCTGTGGAAAAATTAGTCGATAACATGAGCAAGGATAAATTTAAAATCACAAGCGAACATTTCGGAGAACGAGTAGACGTCATGTTGAGGAAAGGAGTCTATCCTTACGATTACATGAACGATCTAAAAAGATGCGATGACACTGCACTACCTTCGAAAGAAGATTTTTATTCAAAATTATACGAATCCGACATTTCCGATGAGAATTTCGATCACGCCAGAAACATGTGGAAATCATTCGATATGAAAACCATGAGAGATTATCAGGATCTCTATTTGAAGACTGATGTTCTACTCTTGGCAGACGTGTTCAAAAATTTTCGAGACGTCTGTTGTCGAAATTACGATCTGGATCCCGCTTGGTATTTCACCGCACCCGGTTTGGCGTGGGAGGCTCTGTTGAAGACCACCAGAGTCCAATTGGAATTATTATCTGACGTGAACATGTTGCTCATATTCGAAAGGGCTGCGAGAGGTGGCATCTCGATGATCTCCCATAGATATTCTGAAGCTAACAATCACTACATGAAAGAACGTTTCGATTCGAAACGGTCGAATAAATACATACAGTATTGGGACGCTAATAGTCTGTACAGTTGGGCTATGAGTCATCCTTTACCGATTGGAAATTTCGAATGGGTAATGGAACAGGAAGAGATGCAAAAATGGAGAGACTATCCTTGCATTTTAGAAGTCGATTTGAACTATCCTGAAGAATTACATGATCTACACGATTATCCTCTGGCTCCCAAACAAATGGAACCGAATGAAGGAGACAAGGAAAAACTCACTCCCAATTTATCTAACAAACATAACTACGTCATCTACAGTGAGAATTTGAAACAATACGTCGATTATGGGATGAAATTAGTCGACATACATCATGTCATTCGATTCAATGACGAGCCTTGGATGAAAAAAAACATCGATCTCAACAGGAATCTCAGAATTCGAGCTGAGAACTATTTCGAAAAAGATTTCAAACTCATGAACAACTGCGTGTACGGTAAATCGATGGAAAACATCGGGAAGAGAACCGACGTTCGACTCGTCAATTCTGAGAAAAGAGCTAAAAAATTAGTGGCGAAACCCAATTACAAACACCGAACCATATTCAACGAAAATCTAGTGGCCGTTCACATGCAAAAGACGCACCTGAAGTTCGACAAACCGTATTATCTCGGACCGATGATCTTAGATATTAGCAAGCGATTGATGCACGAGTTTCACTACGATTACGTCAAACGAAAATTTGGTGATAAAGCCAAACTACTGTTCACCGACACGGACAGTTTAGTTTACGAGATAGAGGCGAAAGATGTTTACCGAGATATATCTCCAGACGTAGCCGCGTGGTTCGACACGAGCAATTATCACGTCGATCACCCTTCCAACATTCAATCGAACGACAACAAGAAGGTGTTCGGTAAATTTAAGGACGAGAGCGGCGGTAGACAAATCGTCGAATTCGTGGGCTTGAGAACCAAACTGTATGCTTATCATCTAGAAGATGAAGACATCAAGAAGTGCAAAGGGGTTAAAGCATGCGTGGTGAAGAAAAACATCTCTTTCCAAGAGTATAAAGATTGTCTGTTAGGAAGTGGTCTGGTGTATAAGACTATGAAATCAATTCGAAGCGAAAATCATGACTTGTATACCGAAATAGTCAACAAGATTTCGCTGATGGCCGACGACGATAAGAGATTCGTGTTAGATGATAAAATAAGCGCTTTGGCATGCGGACATTGGACTTTGGATCTAATTTTAGAAGATAGGATTTCAGATAGGATTGTGGATGCTAGGATTCCAGAAAATCAAGAGGATTTAGACGGATTCAAGATTATGAAAGTCGAGGAATTAGACTGATTCAAGATTATGGAAGTCGATAGAGTTAGTTTAAAAAGAAAAAGAAAAAAATTGACAAAAATAACGGCATTTTAGTGAATTATAATAAAATAAATAAATGAAAAAAAAATATACGCATTTATGAATAAGAAAATAGAGATATCCGTAGAAGGTGTCGTCTTACCTAACGAACCCCTATCCAACATCGATCTGTCAAATGCAGCGAAGGATTTGAAAATCAAAGATTTTCTAGGCGTGTTTTCCAGAGATGCCTTGCCGAAGAGAAGACCTTGACTATCGGAATGCGGAATTTTAAATCTACATAATATATCAGGTGAAGGCACTCACTGGGTGGCGTGGTTCAAGAACGGGAAGAAGAATTATTATTTCGACAGCTACGGAATCTCACCGCCAAAAGAAATAAAGAACTATTTCAACAAATCCATGGTTTGTTACAACACAGAACAAGTGCAATCACCAGATCAAGTGTTTTGTGGTCACTTATGTCTCTACATTCTCAAGAGATGCTCTGAAGGAGATCGGTTTCAAGACATTCTCCATGATTTACATTAGAGAGAGATTTTTTTTATAGTATATAAAGATAAACAAATTATTTAAAAAAACTTAATCAGAAAAAAAACGAAAAATAAAAAAGTGAAATAAATCATATTTTTAATAAACTGTGTTTGAAATATATTTTTAAAAACAAAAATCTCAAAACAACATGCCAGTCGATAAATTTGGTAGAAGTGACGATGAAAGTCGACCCAAAAAGAAGAGAAGGACGCTCAAAGTCGGTGATGGTTACGACGTTGCCAACTTGGACGAACGTTACGTTCGGAGATATGAACCTCGAGAGGAAACTTTGAACATGAACGATAAGAAGCTCTACAATCTTCACGAGCCGATAGATCTCGCAGATGCTGCGACTAAAAAATACGTCGGCAGAGGGAACGCGGATTTCAAATGAATTTGCTAGACAATTACGTGGATAAAGCCATGACCGACGATCTCGATCTGAAATCTAAACGTTTTGTGAACGTTGCAAATCTCCGAGATCCCACCGATGCTGCGACCAAGAAATACACTGACGACTCTCATGCGCGATTCAGCGAACACCTGAGAAATAGATACGTTCAGAAAACGATGCACTCGGAATTGAACGCCAATTCTAACAAGATAACGAAAGTGGCCACTCCCACGAATCCCAAGGAAGTGGCGACCAAACACTACGTAGATCTGGAACAGAAAAAGTCTGAAGGACGAGAAATGAAATCGGATCTGAATGCGGGATTCAACAAGACATTGAATCTGTCGAAGGTCGATGACATGGATGCAGACTCAACCACGGTCAACAAGGGTTATGTAGATTCTGCCGTGACACAATCACAAGAATACGTAGAATCTCAAGTGGACGATCTCTACCTGAACAAACAATCTGGCGGAACCATGGAGGGTGGTATCAACATGAATGGTGAGAATTTATTCGGACTCAATCATGATCCCGAATTCGATTCCAGCGTGGTCAGCAGGAAGTACGTGGGCGACAACTCGGTCTGGAGAAAGGGCGACATCATGGAAGGTAAACTAGACATGGGCGGACACGCGCTCACGAATCTACTGGATCCCGTGAACATGACGGACGCCTGCACCCTGATTTCGGTGGTGGAAAGACTCAAATATGCTTTTAATAAAATTAAATATAATGTTCGAACAAGGAGAATTGTTAGAATGGATAGCCGAGAATACAGCTGCAAAACAATCCATTCAAATCGTGGTGAGTGGCGATTCGACTCGATTCGCGATGAAATTCGAACCTTCCATCGAATTGAACAGAGAGAAAAGATACGAGATGGCGTTGGTGAATCTGGAGACTTATTATTCCTTTCCCAATGTCACCGAAAAGAATAACTCGTTCAAGTATTCCGACGGAGTGGATTGGTTGGAGATTCGAATTCCCAAAGGAAGTTACGACATAGACGATTTGAACAATTACATTCAGACGCGAATGAAGATGGATGGAAAGGGAAGCAACAAGATCAGACTCGCTCCCAATCCTAATACCTTACAGACGATGTTGGATGTGGAAGATAATTTTCGAGTGGATTTCAATACGGCCGATTCTATAGGCAAGATGCTGGGATTCGATCAAAAGATGTATCGAGGCCACGTGACATCTGAAAATACGGTTGACATTCTCGCAGTCAATAGCATTCTGGTGAACGTGGATGTGATTGCTGGAAGCTACATGAATGGTAGCGCTCAATCGACGATCTATTCCTTCTTTCCAAACGTGCCACCGGGTTATAAGATCGTGGAACGACCTCGAAGTTTAGTTTATCTACCAGTGATTTTAGACACGTTGTATAGTCTCAAAACCATGTTGACGGATCAAAATGGTGAACTGTTAGATCTTCGCGGAGAGAGGGTGACGATACGATTTCACATAAGAGAAATATAAAAGCAAAAAAAAAATATTGTGTATATATATAAATAACAAAAATAAAATAAACGCAATATTAATTTTACAAAAGTTATTTAATATATATAATTATCATTAAAACAAAAAAAACAATTGAAGAAGATATATTTTAAGAAAAGAATTATGACACAATACGTGGTTAAAAACGTGAACATATCCGCAGGACAGAGGAAGAAACTTAAGAGAGCATTAATAACTCGAGGCGAGGTGGTGAGATTCAAATTCACTCACGAAGATCTGACGAGTGGCGGTCAGGATTCGATCGCCTGGACCAGAAGTCAAATCAAAAGGATGGAGAAAGCGATTCGTGATGGAAGAGGGTTGACGGTGAGATTGAGTCCCGCTCAATTGAGATACAATTTGAGAATGAAAGGTGGTTTCCTACAGCTATTGGCAGGAATCGCCGCAAAAGCATTACCCTTCGCCTCAAAGGCATTACCCTTTCTCGGAAAGACTCTCGGCGTGGGAGCTCTCACGGGACTCACGAGTTCGGCAGTTGAGAAATTAATGGGTGGCAGTGGACTGTTTTTGAAGAAGGGAGGAGCTGTGTGTCGCGTCCATGTAGACGACAGCGGTAAAGGATTGTATCTAGAACCCGATAGAGGTGACAACTCTTTGAGTGGAAACGGTCTCTATCTGAAGAGTGGATGGAACGTTGAGCGACTTGGCAAGGGCTTGTTGTTTGGTGAGAATTCGTCATTTAAGAATATATTGATTTTGAATATGTTATTATAATGTAAAAAAATTATATAATTATATAAATATAAAATATAAATCATAGAAAGTATAAAATAATATTAAATGGATAAAAAGGTGGAAAAACAATTAGACGATAATGATGAATATCGCGAGATAGAGTGTGAAAAAGATGTGGAAAAATGATTAGACGCTAATGATGGATATCTTAGGAAAGAACTGATAAAAGAGTTAAATAAAGATCGGGATATGCGGTTGAAATTTAAAAGAATGAGACATTTTCCACCGTTACCACTATCTTCTGAAGAGAATAGTAATGATGCGAGTGTTACCGAGAGATGCACAACATTTGTTCATAATTATGATTCAGATAAACAAATGTGTTCTTATAAAAAAGTAGCATATCACAAAAAAAAGAAAAGAAGAATTGATGCTGACATTTGAGAAAAAAGGAAACGTTATTATAATATATGGGCAATAGTGAAGAAGGAAAACAAAAAAAAAAACAAAAAAAAAGTAATGAGATCTAAAGATGATCTCATTACTTTTTTTTCCTTCTTCTTCGCTAAAAATCAATCTCTCTATTGTTTATATTTCCAAGTCCGTTATTAGCATTTTGACAAAAAATTAAGATGATACTCCATTGCGTGATGAATAAAATCAATGTGAAGTCTGGCGAGAGCATCGTAAAAAATGCATATTTCAGATCTAATGTCGAACCCGTACTTCGAGGTTTAGATTTATTGGATGTTTTCGAAAAGATGAAAGACAAGATGTTGACGTCTCTCGCGAATTATCAACAAGAAGGTAGTAATTGGACGTTCGATGAGGTGTTGAAACTCGAAATTCATATAACTAAAAACGATTTGTTGAAAGGATCTTCCTACGTGGAATTACTGTATTTCTTAGCAAAAAAACACTCCGTGGTCAATGTGAGAAATAAAGATGATCAGTGTTTTAAATGGGCAGTCACTTCTGCTTTATACCCTGTCAAAATCCATCCTGAGAGAGTTTTTCATTACGAGGAGACTTCTAAAACCTCGATTGGACCGGAGTGACTTTTCCAACACAGTTAAAACACATCAAACGTTTCGAGGCTCAAAATCCCACCAAATCGGTGAACGTCTTGGGATACGATGATGAAAAACGAACGATCTATCCTCTCAGACAGCTTTCGTATCTCGAAAGAGAAAAGACGATTATTTTATTATTGATTTCGAATGGTGACAATCGTCATTATTATTGGGTTAAACATCCGAGTCGATTACTGTCGAGACAAAATAATAAACATAAAGGAAAGATTTGTTTATGTTGCAACTGCATGAAAGCATTTTGCAGCGAAAAATCGTTAGCGAAACATCAGGAATATTGCAAGGAAAATCAAGGTGTCGCCATTGAAATGCCCAAACCCAAGACCATCATGAAGTTTGAAAATCGCAATAGAAGGTTAAAAGTACCATTCATCGTGTACGCTGATTTCGAATGTTTCACCATGGAAATGAGTTCCTGCCAACCTAATGCTCTTCAAAGTTACGTCGAAAGATATCAAAAACACACGCCTTCGGGTTATTGCATTTACATGAAATGTGCTTTCGATTCACAACACGACATGGGTCCCTTCACCTACACGAAACAATGCGAAGACGATGACGTGGCTCAAAGGTTCGTGGAAGAGTTAGAATCGAAAATTCAAATGTTATACGACAAATTCAAAACTCAAGCGAAAATGATCATCACGCGAGAGCAGCAGGACGAAAATAACAGAGCCACCGAATGACACATATGCAGACAATCTTTCGACGAAAATTCGGAGGAAAATAAGAAGGTCAGAGACCACGATCATTACACGGGTCTGTATCGCGGCCCAGCTCACTGCAAGTGTAATTTAAAATAGCGTGTATATCCAGTGATATTTCATAATCTCTCAGGTTACGACAGTCATCTGTTCGTGAAAAATCTCGGCACCTCCCACGAAGAATTAAATTGCATCGTGAACAGTGAAGAAAGATACATTTCATTCACAAAATGGAAGGTCATGGAGAAGAAAAGAGTAATCGACGGAGAGACATTGGAAGAAAAAACGAAATTCATTTGTAGAAGCACACGTTTCATCGACAGTTTTAAATTCATGTCGACCGCTCTGGAAAAATTAGTCGATAACATGAGCAAGGATAAATTTAAAATCACGAGCGAACATTTCGGAGAACGAGTAGACGTCATGTTGAGGAAAGGAGTCTATCCTTACGATTACATGAACGATCTAAAAAGATTCGACGACACTGCACTACCTTCGAAAGAAGATTTTTATTCAAAATTATACGAATCCAACATTTCCGATGAGAATTTCGATCACGCCAGAAACATGTGGAAATCATTCGATATGAAAACCATGAGAGATTATCAGGATCTCTATTTGAAGACTGATGTTCTGCTCTTGGCAGACGTGTTCAAAAATTTTCGAGACGTCTGTTGTCGAAATTACGATCTGGATCCCGCTTGGTATTTCACCGCACCCGGTTTGGCATGGGAGGCTCTGTTGAAGACCACCAGAGTCCAATTGGAATTATTATCTGACGTGAACATGTTGCTCATATTCGAAAGGGCTGCGAGAGGTGGCGTCTCGATGATCTCCCATAGATATTCTGAAGCTAACAATCACTACATGAAAGAACGTTTCGATTCGAAACGGTCGAATAAATACATACAGTATTGGGACGCTAATAATCTGTACAGTTGGGCTATGAGTCATCCTTTACCGATTGGAAATTTCGAATGGGTAATGGAACAGGAAGAGATGCAAAAATGGAGAGACTATCCTTGCATTTTAGAAGTCGATTTGAACTATCCTGAAGAATTACACGATCTACACGATTATCCTCTGGCTCCCGAACAAATGGAAATGAATGAAGGAGACAAGGAAAAACTCACTCCCAATTTATCTAACAAACATAACTACGTTGTCTACAGTGAGAATTTGAAACAATACGTCGATTATGGGATGAAATTAGTCGACATACATCATGTCATTCGATTCAATGACGAGCCTTGGATGAAAAAAAACATCGATCTCAACAGGAATCTCAGAATTCGAGCTGAGAACTATTTCGAAAAAGATTTCAAACTCATGAACAACTGCGTGTACGGTAAATCGATGGAAAACATCGGGAAGAGAACCGACGTTCGACTCGTCAATTCTGAGAAAAGAGCTAAAAAATTAGTGGCGAAACCCAATTACAAACACCGAACCATATTCAACGAAAATCTAGTGGCCGTTCACATGCAAAAGACGCACCTGAAGTTCGACAAACCGTATTATCTCGGACCGATGATCTTAGATATTAGCAAGCGATTGATGTACGAGTTTCACTACGATTACGTCAAACGAAAATTTGGTGATAAAGCCAAACTACTGTTCACCGACACGGACAGTTTAGTTTATGAGATAGAGACAAAAGATGTTTACCGAGATATATCTCCAGACGTAGCCGCGTGGTTCGACACGAGCAATTATCACGTCGATCACCCTTCCAACATTCAATCGAACGACAACAAGAAGGTGTTAGGTAAATTTAAGGACGAGAGCGGCGGTAGACAAATCGTCGAATTCGTGGGCTTGAGAACCAAACTGTATGCTTATCATCTAGAAGATGAAGACTTCAAGAAGTGCAAAGGGGTTAAAGCATGCGTGGTGAAGAAAAACATCTCTTTCCAAGAGTATAGAGATTGTCTGTTAGGAAGTGGTCTGGTGTATAAGACTATGAAATCAATTCGAAGCGAAAATCACGACTTGTATACCGAAATAGTCAACAAGATTTCGCTGATGGCCGACGACGATAAGAGATTCGTGTTAGATGATAAAATAAGCGCTTTGGCATGCGGTCATTGGACTTTGGATCTAATTTTAGATGATAGGATTTCAGATAGGATTGTGGATGATAAGATTCCAGAAAATCAAGAGGATTTAGACGGATTCAAGATTATGAAAGTCGAGGAATTAGACTGATTCAAGATTATGGAAGTCGATAGAGTTAGTTTAAAAAGAAAAAGAAAAAAAATTGAAAAAAATAACGGCATTTTAGTGAATTATAATAAAATAAATAAATAAAAAAAAAATATACGCATTTATGAATAAGAAAATAAAGATATCCGTAGAAGGTGTCGTCTTACCTAACGAACCCCTATCCAACATCGATCTGTCAAATGCAGTGAAGGATTTGAAAATCAAAGATTTTCTAGACGTGTTTTCCAGAGATGCCTTGCCGAAGAGAAGACCTCGACTATAGGAATGCGGAATTTTAAATCTACATAATTTATCAGGTGAAGGCACTCACTGGGTGGCGTGGTTCAAGAATGGGAAGAAGAATTATTATTTCGACAGCTACGGAATCTCACCGCCAAAAGAAATAAAGAACTATTTCAACAAATCGATGGTTTGTTACAACACAGAACAAGTGCAATCACCAGATCAAGTGTTTTGTGGTCACTTATGTCTCTACATTCTCAAGAGATGCTCTGAAGGAGATCGGTTTCAAGACATTCTCCATGATTTACATTAGAGAGAGATTTTTTTATAGTATATAAAGATAAACAAATTATTTAAAAAAATTTAATAAAAAAAAAACGAAAAATAAAAAAGTGAAATAAATCATATTTTTAATAAACTGTGTTTGAAATATATTTTTAAAAACAAAAATCTCAAAACAACATGCCAGTCGATAAATTTGGTAGAAGTGACGACGAAAGTCGACCCAAAAAGAAGAGAAGGACGCTCAAAGTCGGTGATGGTTACGACGTTGCCAACTTGGACGAACGTTACGTTCGGAGATATGAACCTCGAGAGGAACCTTTGAACATGAACGATAAGAAGCTCTACAATCTTCCTGAGCCGATAGATCTCACAGATGCTGCGACTATAAAATACGTCGACAGAGGGAACGCGGATTTCGAACGAATTTGCTAGACAATTACGTGGATAAAGCCATGACCGACGATCTCGATCTGAAATCTAAACGTTTGGTGAACGTTGCAAATCCCCTAGATCCCACCGATGCTGCGACCAAGAAATACACTGACGACTCGCATGCGTGATTCAGCGAACACCTGAGAAATAGATACGTTCAGAAAACGATGCACTCGGAATTGAACGCCAATTCTAACGAGATAACGAACGTGGTCACTCCCACGAATCCCAAGGAAGTGGCAACCAAACACTACGTAGATCTGGAACAGAGAAAGTCTGACGGACGAGAAATGAAATCGGATCTGAATGCGGGATTCAACATGACATTGAATCTGTCGAAGGTCGACGACATGGATGCAGACTCAACCACGGTCAACAAGGGTTATGTAGATTCTGCCGTGACACAATCACAAGAATACGTAGAATCGCAAGTGGACGATTTCTACCTGAACAAACAATCTGGCGGAACCATGGAGGATGGTATCAACATGAATGGTGAGAATTTATTCGGACTCAATCATGATCCCGAATTCGTTTCCAGCGTTGTCAGCAGGAAGTACAGTACGTGGAGAGTGGATTGTAACTAAATCACCTGCGGAGTGGAGTTATCACCCAAACTATAACTTTCAGATTTTGCATATATCGACTACAACACAAGCAATGTTTCAGCCAAGTTTGGCTGAAACTTTGCTTGTACTTGTTATGCTTTGCAACAAATTTGCAATTATTGCTTGGGTGGAATATCCACTCTGCGGGTGATTTAGTGGTAATACACTCTCCACGTACTGTACGTGGGCGACAACTCGGTCTGGAGAAAGGGCGACATCATGGAAGGTAAACTAGACATGGGCGGACATGCGCTCACGAATCTACAGGATCCCGTGAACATGACGGACGCCTGCACCCTGATTTCGGTGGTGAAAAGACTCAAATATGCTAGAAAATTGACCACCGTGTGGGTCGAGGAGGCCGGCACGTTAGAGGATGGAAAAACCGAGTGGTCTTTCGGAAACGGAGGTAGCGGATTGAAACATGGTCAGGTGGGATATCCCATGCCATTGGGAGGTGAAATCATTCGAATGGCTCTGCCGTCCTCGGATTTGAATAACAGAGCGGTCGTCAATCTCGTGGTGAATGGAGTAGAGAGCAATAAGAAATACAGCGTCGAAAAGACTGAGAATCAACACGCAAATGTTAGCACGTTCGGCACGCCTCTCAAAGTGAACACCAGAGACAGGATTAATTTCGTTACTAAAACCAATAATCCCGAAGCCGCCAGTTCCATGGTGAGTCTACTGATCGAACTAGATCCTTTGAACAAACAGTGAATGCATGGAAATAATTAATTAAAAAAAAAATAATGAGTGATTATTAAAAACAAAAAAAAAAAAGTAATGAGATTTAGAAAGATGTTCAATCTCTCTAGATCTCATTACTTTTATTTTTTGGTTTATTTTTCATAATGTTTCATCTCGTGAAATTGGATCACCTATCTCTAAACACGCGTCGACATCTATTTTAGCATTTTGAAGAGCTTTTATAAATTCTCGAAAAGCAGACGGTCCTCTATACGTCAACGTGTCTAAAAGTTTTCTGCTCTTATCTTCTATCAAGATTTTACTTTCGATTTCACGTCTCATATAATCGGTCAATATCAAAGGTTCTGTTTCGACTAAAGTGTCTAGAATTATTGCTAACGAATCTTGCGAAATATTTTTAATCAAAACACGTCTGTTTCTTCTTAAGTATTCTCTTTCTTTATCATTCATTTTTATAATAATTTTTTTAAATTTTTTTTATTTATATTTTTTTTTAAACACACGTCTCTCATCGAATAATCGACATCTTATTTCCATCCGATTCGAATTGTAATTCTCTGTCCGACAGGACCAGGGCGAAGGCTTCGGTTTTTCTCGGCATGTTCCTATCAAATTGCATCTTGATCTGAATGTCTAAGATGCTAACCTTGAGTCGTTCACTCTGTTTACTGACGTCAAATACGAACATGGGACACATCGACTTGTATTCGCCGGGAGATATGTTAGGGTTGCTCATCAATTCATCTAGACCATGATACTTCTTTCTAAAATCAGCGGCATTGCCGTACAGTCTGCAGAAATCGTTCTTGTCGAACGATGCATTGTAATCGATTGCTGGATATCTCGTGGCATTCAGAAACACTTGCATGTTTCTCAAATGGCAGTGATCGAACAGTGACGCATTCTTTTCCTGGGATCCATCCTTATCAGTCTGAAACGCAACCACGATGAAATGCGGTCTCTCAGAAGTGGATTTCACCATCAATGTCCAATCGAAGTGATTCGTGGAGGGTGGAATGCTAGCCATGCGTAGAAATAATGTCTCATTCTAAATCCCACAGGTAATTTACTCTTGAATTCTATGATCTTGTAGAGACGCGTTTTCTCCACGACCGAAGGCTCCACATGCGGAAAGAACCACGATATCTTCTGTAGAGTTAACCTACCCGCATTGGTCGCAGGGAGTCTCACTATTGCATCGTCGTTTCCTTTTCGAATCAACGTCAGATTGTGTTTGAATCCGTACATGATCTTGTTGTAATCATCCGCGAATCCGAAGATGTGTTTCAAAGGTATCCTGAACAAAAACGTTCCTTTAGGTCTGGACGTCTTGACGACGTAGTCGAATATCACGGCGGCGGCGCCGGCGCTAGCAGGGCCGATGGTGTCTTTCATCCACAACTGATTAAGTCCTCTGGATTTCGAAAAATCATCAGGATACGTTAAGAGTCCGAACATCGTGGTGGCCTGACCGGGATGAAGCACAGATTCTATCTCTTGTCCAGATAGCATGTATTTTATATTACTGAATAGATGCATGATTCCATTATTGGCTAGAGTAACCGTGTCGTCGGCGGCGTAGTCGCTCCCATCTTCCTGGGTGAGACGTCCCTGCACCACTATGTAACTCTCGCTAGGATGGACGAATAGATCTTGAGTTTCGATGTTGATTCTTATCTCTCTCACATTGTTCAAACTCGTTCCGGTTACCGGTTAGTATTCGTGAACCTCATATTCTTGAATACTTTCATCTTTCACTATGCTTTGTGCTATATCTAGTATATTTGCCATTTTTTAAAGGGTTTTTGGTTTTTTTTTCTGTTTATTAATTAGCTTGCTTTTTTTTTTTATCAAAAAATAGTTTTAATTATTTTTTATTATTATTTTTCTCTCCTATATATATATGTGTGTAAACAATAAAATGTTAAAGAGAGTAAATAAAAGAAATTTGTTTTTCTTTATCAAAACTTTGCCTTCTGTAATTGTTGTTCGTAAAACTTTCCGATGATCTCTTCTCCGTCCAAAGCTTCGATTTCATAAGTCACCGGATCGGTGTGAAATATTTTGATTATCACGAAGATTTCCGAGGTCCATCGAGGAGTATAACCCTTTTCGAAGTGCTTCTTATAAGCATAGATTCTCACTCGATCGCCGACCGCAAATTTCGGCGTTCTAGACATCTTCCTGATCTTAGATCTCTCAGGATATAGATTTGCGAAGACCCGTTTTTCGGTTCGAGGATCGCTAGCTTCCGCGGGAGTCATCTTGATCGATCTGTGTCACGTGTTGTTGTAATCTTTGACCAGACTGTTCAGAGTGTATATGTATTTCTTGGTCGAATTCGCCATGAAGTATCTATGCATCTTTTCCTTCATCGTTTGATTCCAACGTTCCACCACGCTGGCTTTCTCTTCATTTTCGATCGAGTAGAGGTCGACCAATCGATGAACGTGCTTGTTGTAGAATTCCTTTCCCTTATCCACCCACAATTTATTCGGTTTTCGAGAAGACGAGTCGAACACGCTCTTCAGAGCCTCGGCGATGCAAGGTCCCGATTTATTCTTCAAAGCTCTGATCCAACCGTATTTGGAAAACACGTCGATGACCGTCAACAGATATTTGACACCCTCGTTCCACCTCGAAAACGATCTCATGTCGACCAAGTCGGCAGACCAAATATCATCCAAACCTTTCACGAACACCCTTCTCTTTCGAAATTTATGCACGATGGGTTTGTGTAACTCCTCGGCCAATTCGCTCATCAATAATCGTTTCTTCTTTTCAGATGCGCTTTTTGTTTGAACGCCCCATCCGAGTCGACGTTTCACACCGATCAGATTGCCGACCAGCGAACGTTCTATCTTCTCTCTCCTGGTCGGATTCGATATGCCTCTCAATTTCCCCAACATGTTTTTATCGCAGACATCATTGCGAGTCTTGGTGTTGGGATGTCCGACGTAGCACAGATCGTGATCATACGCCGCGTCCACCCTATTCACAGGTTTGCTCCAAGATTTAGAAGTCAGATCAGCGTTGAGTCTCTTGTTCAATTTCGTTCCAGGTCCCGTGAAACTGTGACCAGGTAGATGCATTTCGAAAGGTAGATTATTGATTATTTTATTCACGATGCCTTTACCTTTGCTCGCGTTCTTTATTTTGACGAATCGAGTCTTGATAGAACCACACACGTCGCAAATTCCACGAAGCATCTGTCTGTCGTTTTTAGTTCATACTTCTCGAGAATTACTCGTCTCGGTAACTCTCTTACACTTTACGCAATACATTTTATTTTAGAGTTATTTAAATTAATTTCTTTTTATTTTATATATAAATTTAATATTTTTTTTTTAAAATTCTGTTCTTATTATATATATTTTTTTTTTCAATCGCTGCCCTTGAGTTCTATCATCCTACTGAATTCCTCCCTGGCCTCATTCCTCCCTTTTTCCATGAGAGAATCCTTCATCTCTTCCTTGCTGATCTGACGAGTCTTGATTCTCACGGCTTCTTTCATGTCTTCGTATTTCATTTTCTCGCTCAATATCGTGAAGTATTCTCCGTCCGATATCCTACCGTCTTTCAACGCCATCGAGATCATTTCAGATATCGTGTCGATCTTGGAGTCGGCCAAGACACGAATCTTGTCATGTTTCCTCGCCTTCAGATATAATTTCCTACTCAAAAAGTTTCTGAGCGTGCTAAACAATCCGGCGGCGAGAGCCACTCCTTCTACGATCAACACGATCGGAATGCCGACCGCGGTCGACAACAATCCGATGCCGGCCGCGTGTAAACTCATGGAAATCGTGATGAGTGTCGTGTCAACCGCGTTGAAGAATTTCAAGAAACGCGAATACTTCTTCTTGAGAGAACGACGAGAATCTCTCTCTCGAGTTAGATACGCTTGAATTCTACTGATTCGATCAATGCGATACCTCTCTCCTCTTTCTTTCTCTTCTAGCGACGGTGCCGTCGGCAAAACGCCGTTCGGCTTCTCGTCCTCGTCGTTATCTAACGGCGGATACAATTTATTTCTGGTTCTCATTTTTGTGGGTTTTTTTCTTTCTAATATTAGATAAAAAATTTATGTGTGTATTTATTTTTATTTTCTATTCTCCCTTATTTTATATCAACGAGAAAACTTAGACGTATGCTTCATTGAACAATAATTTCATGATGCATCCCTTGTCTTCTAAAGTCAGACTTCTACGCGCCAATTTCAGTTCTTCTGAAATTGTGGGCTTGTCTCGATCCTTACAGAAGAGTAATCTCTTCCAAAACGCGATCACTTCGTCGATTTGAACGCGTCCGAACGCCGGTTCGAAATACTTGACGACCATATCTTCCCTTTCCATCGTCAGACACGAATGATTCTCGTGATCGAAGTCTAGGTGATCCCGACATCCGACGCATCGTTCTAACAAGAGGCGACCTAGTTGTTCGTTCACGCAGAATGCGCAGGCTCTCATCAGCATTTTTAAAAGAAACCTTGCTCTAATAGTCTGGGAAGCGCTCATGATTTACGTATTTTTTTTTTATTATCTATTCGATTTGATATATTTATTTTTAAATAACTATTTATTTATATTTTTTTTTCTCTCCTATACATATCAATCACTTTTTTTTTATTTCCTCACCTCAAAACCGATTCCAGTTGAGAAAAAAAAACATTTACAAAATAAACCTCTCTAAATGAGTTTTGCTCTCGAAAGTGTTAAATCGCAACCGCGCTTATTCTCACCATAAGGAAAACTTGAATAATCAAAAATCACGAGTAAACACATCAGTAATGTAACGCTTTCAAAAAACGCGTTTAAATCATACCAATTAATCTTTTGAACTGTTTACGCTTTCATCCATAGAACAGTTTTTTTTCAGTTAAACTATTTAACTGACAATTGAAGCTCATTTGAATAAATACCTGTAATACATTTCGAGCGTGACAAATGGCGTTCTCAGCAAGGTTTATACAGTGGGGGATTTTCAAAAAAACTTAGGGTTTTTTTCTGTTGAGTTTGGAAAATCCCACTATGGGTATTCCCCCACTTACGTCAAAAATGGGAGCGCCCAATAGTAGTCTGTTAAGTTTGGAAAAATCCACTCAAAAACAATAGCGGATTCTGAGACACTGTCCCAGAATTCGCAAACCACCTTTTTGATGCTGTCCTAGAAGCCGCAAAACGTTTTTTGCTCGCGTTCACCAACGATGGATCGATGGTCTGATCCACGATGGGAACGTCGACAAAAATTTTTAAGTAAAAAAAAAAAGTGAAAAATGTACAATTTCATACATTTTTCACTTTTTTGAAAAACGTATACATTCGACACGTTCGCCAACGGGTATTTGAACGTTAAAAGTGCGATCTAGGAGTCTCAAAATAACAGCGGATTCTGGGACACCCGACATTTTTGTGAACAAGCATCCGATTTAACACTGAATCTTACGATGGTAAACGTCCATGTACGTGTACGTGTACGGTACATGTACAACGTGTCCCAGAATCCGCCTTTATTACCTACTAACGGCGACCATACAGTACTGCAGGTCTCCCCTCAGATGTTGTGCCCAGTGGCAATTCGCTTGTTTGGTCGAGCCATTAAAAACGCAGAATATTCCACCGGAAGCAAAAGTAGAATCGGATGTGGAATATCACTGGACTGTTTTCTCTATCATGAGGTCTCCTTGTCAGAGGAAAGAAAAAAGAGTTAAAGGAGAGATATGTTTAAGAAAATCTCGCTAATTCGAAAATTTCCAAATCATCCGAATTCGAGACGAATCCGAATAGAATCATCGAGGCGATTTCGAATCGATTCAAATTTCAAAGCTTCGCAGTGATCTAATTTAGCAACATACACCTTTTGAGACAGGGTGTTCGGGTGAATGTTTAATGCTACGATGGTAAATGTTAACTAACTATTACCCTCATCAGATTTGCATATATGTCGACCCAAAGGTTAGACAGAATTTTTTATAATTTAAAAAAACTATACACACCTTTGAAACATCAAATGTGCCTGTTTATACTGTATCCTATAACTAAATATTTCGGTAGCATTTCAGACCAGACTAGCCTTTGTTACTGAACTCATCTATACTGATGAAAAAAAAGAAACGCAAGTTCAGTTTTGGTAATATAATTTTTTTTATCCCTGGACCAAATGTAGTGAAATTTGACACATAGCTACCCCAGGGTACTGTCTAAAGAATCCTTGGTTCAAATTTAGTCCACCATGACCACGTGTAACGCTGCCTGCTTTTTCGACAAAGCGTACGTCCGGGGCACTTACGCATGTTATGGCATTCAAAACCATACCAAATCTAAGGATCGGTTGCGGGTGTTTAATTTAAGGCCACGACGTCCCTACTTTGGTCCGCAACTTACACCAAGGCGACGTCAACGTCTATTGCAGTGGTTGTGGGCACATGCACCAGATCGGGTCCACTTGGCCTACTGGAGACGTGTGTTATTCACTGACGAATCTCGGTTCACGATGTACAGGTCCGATGGACGACAACGTTGCTACCTCGACGTCGAGGTGAGCGATATACTGACGCATCCTTTAGGGAGAACGACAGATTCGGGAGAGTGTGTGTTATGGTTTGGGGGGGGGGGGAATTTCTCATGGCATGTAAACACCTTTCGTGGTCATCCAGGGCAACCTTACGGCCTTACAGATTTTGATCAGGAAATGGTGTAGGGTACTCATGTTTGAACGTTATCCATGCAAACGCTGTCTGCTTCAAGTCAACAAAACTTTAAAGTCTAATCAGTAATGAAAAAATGACATCAAAATCAAATAAAAATGAAATAATCTTACATAACACATTTGAAATATTTACCACAGAAAAAAACTTGCGTTTCTTTTTTCCGCTGGTATACAAAGCTCTAATCTTATGGGGGTTTTTCAAACCCCCAACAATTCAATATTTGTTGTCGTTTACAGATCAAAATGTGACGGTCGTCCAGAGACAGTTGTGGCTCGCCTATCTCAGGGTGAGCAAAGATGGTTTACAGACACTGTTTCTATTCCATTGGAGTACATGCCGATAAAGAGAATAAATGACGCGAGTGTGGGTATGCGGCGTGCAGTAACTTTCGGTCCCATCATTTGCAAGGAAGGTAATAATGATTTAGTATATATTAGTGGAATGATACTCGCTACAAATGGTTTTTCAATCGGTGACATTTCAGAGATGATTTTTTTTTTAAATCTAATCGCACGAGTAATGTGACAATTCAAATTCCAGATACTCCATGTCGATTTAGTTATACCGGAAAGAAGTGCGTACATATGCCTAGGTTCAAGTCGATCGGGTTCGCAGAGATAGGGTAAGTCACTCTCGAGAAATTTACGACAAAGACGACAAACCGAATAACTCAAATTATAATATACTGAGTTAAAAAAGAAAGTATAATAGAAACAAATGTGAAACAATAGCATAACGGATGAAATATAATAGTTCTAATGTCGCATGTTTGTGGACAAAAAGTCGTGCAAAGTGTTTAATAATATGTTGTTGCTGTCCACCCAGCCGTATACAATTAATGCATTCATTAACAGGAAACCTGGGTGCTTGTCACTGGAACTCATGTGAAAACAGAGGTGGGTGTCGTGTGTGGACAATGGAAAAAATGCATGCATTTGTTTCCAAACTGTGTGTACTTTGAAAGCAGTACATGGGTTTTCAAAATTTATGCAACAAGTTTCCACATGCAAACTCATGTAATACACAGAGATTGCAGAAAAATGAAAATATCCCTGGATATTCCCTTCGTATGATGTTGTGAGGATACATTTTTTACTTTAATACGTACCCTAACTGTCCAGAGCTAACTTGAGAGTTGTGGCAGCAACCCGAGTTCAAGACTGTGAATCCCACCACAGTGTCCAGCATAGGAAATCTTTGATAAAGACAGTGATATGCCCTCAGTCTTTTATAATCATAAGGAAATAAATAAACCTTTGACTGTTTATTGATTGACAGTGAAATAAAAGGTAACAATAAAATCAGCTGCAGTATGTCGTCGCATCAAATTGCTGTTGATGAAATATCACTCAGTCTGATTCAACATCATAGTACAAGTATCATTATCCATATATTCTGAGTCAAAAAAGAAAGTATTATAGAAACAAACGGGGAAAATAGCTTAAAGGATGAAATATAATAGTTCTAATGTTGCGTGTTTGTAGACAAGAAGTCGTGCAAAGAGTTTAATGACAGGTTGTTGTCCATACAATTTTGCTACGGATTTCAAAATAGCACGTGCTACCCGAGAATGTCAAATTGAATGGATAATCGACGATTTTCTTTGTGTTATGTTGTGCTAGAGAGCCTGGGTTATTGAGAAAACACACACGTTTTTGTCTTCCGACATTTTAAAAAATGCCAAGGTTAACCGAAGATCAGAGGTTGCGTGCCATTGGTATGCATGAGGCTGAGATACCTCCAGATGAACTCGCTGCTGAGTTCGGAGTCACTGTGGCCACTATTTACCGTCTCATTGGAAGGTATACAACCACTGGATCTACTGCCGATCGATCGCGTTCTGGTCAACTAAGAGTTACGACCCCTGCACAAGACCGACACATCAGGGCGTCTCATTTGCGGGATCGCTTCCTTCCAGCGACGGGGACAGCTGCAATTACTTTTTGTAGAACTAACAATAGAATTATTGCACAAACTGTCCGCAACAGACTCGCTAAACACGGCATCGGACGTAGGCAACCATACCAGGGACCAATCCTTACCCAACGTCGTCGTACGTCAGAATGGAATGTGTACGTCAGCGTGTTCACTGGTCTCAGCAGCGTTGGAGCAGTTCTTTTTAGAGATGAATCACGATTTTGTCTACGTCGCGCGATGACGGTAGGGCAAGAGTGTATCGCCGACAAGGTGAACGGTTTTCTGATGCTTGCGTGCGTGAATGCGACCCTTTCGCCGGGAGTAGTCTAATGGTCTGGGCAGGAAGTTGGTCTTCATCGATGGAAATCTGAACGGACAGCAATATAGGGACGAAATTCTTAACGCTGTTGTTGTCCCATTGTTCTACGCTAACGTCGGATTGCAGTTATTGCAGAAAGACAATGCATTATCACGTGGCGCGTATCTGTCGTGATTTTCTTGAGGAGCAGAGCATCGAACTTCTTCCCTGGCCCCCACTTGAGCATCTTTGGGATCAATTGGACCGTCGGGTACGTCTTCATGATCTTCACATGTTAGGCGGTGTACGTAATGTTCTAACGCATATGTGGAACGTAATACCACACAGTGACATCCAGAGACTTATTAGGTCCATGCGCTGTCGATGTCTTGCCATCCAAGAGGCAATCGGTGGCCATACACGCTATTGGCTGCATGTGTAAACTTTTCATTTCACCCTATGCCTGAATTTCGACGTACTGACGTACTGACGTGACGCAGGCAACAGTAAGAACATGAAATTATGCAAATTCATACAGCTAGACTCGAAATATGAATTTACAATAATTTGTTTGGGATTAAAGTCGATTATACTAAACAAAATGCTCCTCAAAGTTTGTTATGCTTTCTTTTTTGACTCAGTATATATATTTTTTCACTCAAATACGACTCTCAACGACATACACCGCGGACTGAAGATTTATACCATCTAGTCATGGCTGTTGTGAAGATGACAAATTCGTGCCAATGTAACTCGAGAAATCATTGGTCCAAAAGTCTGTTCAGTTTGTAGGGGAAAATATAGAATAAATAGGTTTGTTTTATTTATACCATGCGCTTAATAAATAATCGACTTTGTCACTAAAAATGGAGAAACAACTATACTTTCTATCGCAAACACATGGGTTTGTTTTGTTTACATATGCGCCGGTGGGCAGTACTCCAGGCTGCACGTGAATGCTTGATTGACAGCTGAATACATCATCACAGTTAATAGAATTTACCTTGCTTTTTCAGTCAAATTATTATTTAAAATTCATAAATTTCGTTTTAAATATTTAATTGTAGGTGTTTTAAACTTAATAAGTCATTGCACGTAGTAGATAGTATCGCAAAACGTCGTATGTTTGAATGAAACGTCGCGAAGTGCGAATGTATCGAAGTTGTCAAATTGCGTCATGCCAAAGGTCAAGTTGGATGAACTTCCTACTATAGGCGTAATTTTATTTAACCGCAGTACAAGCGTTACACCGGTAGTGAGGTTAAAAGTTAAACTTTAACATATAGGTTTCCACGGGTAGTGTCACAGACGAGCATGATATAATATCTTATGAAATGTGCACAAATTACTAGCAAGCGATTCTGTGAAGGGGGCAGGAATACCTATTAGCAACTGGTAAGCAGTAAAACATTCTTTGATTAGTTTTATTTCCTGTATATTTCATAACGAAATGCCAACATTGATTTCGTATGTATGTTCTCATATTGTGTGGCATTTATGCAAATTAGTGACGCCAAATTTTGCAAGTCACAATTTCTGCAATAGAGACTATGAACTACCAATGACCTTTTCCCCCCACCCCGAGGGATTTTTCAAATCTTATTTTTATGGTATGGAAATGGCTACCAGAATGGTGTTCTCTGCCATCTGGCCGTTGGGGCGCTTAGTCGTGATTCCGTTACGGCTATTTTAGTACGTTACCGTTTTACACAAAGACAAATAACTAGATATATACTAGATGGTTTTGAAAATCGCAAACCCAATTTATTTATTTATTTATTTATTTATTGATGTTTAAGGTCACATATTTATGCACAATGGCTAATCATGACCGTGACAGTTTTACGGGTGGAGGAAGCTGGAGTACCCTGAGAGAACCACTGAGCATCGACGAGCAGCTGCCAGCTCCCCAACTCCACACTACAGCACAGGCAGGGTTAGATTGGTTGAAGACATGCGTACCATCGACGTGCAGTACGCCTTAGTACACGGCGCCATCGTTCCCCCACATGGGCAATGGGGTGAAGTGTCTTGCCCAATGACACAACGCGGTTGCCGCAGGTGGGATTCGAACCGAGGACCTCTCGGCTTGCAGCCTGCACCTCTACCTGCTGAGCCATCGCGCCCCCCTCAAAGCCAATTTCCAAGAGTCAACCAACGCCGAAGTGCCCAATAACGACGGGAAGGATTCTGTTGCACTTTTAATTACTAAGCCGCTAAACAAAGCATACCTCGTCGCTCGCTTGTATAAATATATATCAGAAGAGGCTAAACTTTGACACCTCAAAAATTAAGCCGAACGGATAAAACATCAGAGTTCTGTACAGTCCTCCATAGACACGTTCTGAACAAGCACAGAGGCCAGCCAAGGAAGTATCCTCAATTCTTACCAATAAACACCTTCTTGTTTGACCTGATGTAAACAAGTTTTGTTTTTTAGCTTTCTGAAATTTCTGTGTGTTCCTAGCGTTAAAAGCTGAATAAGGAGAAGGATCATGCCTGGAGATACGACACAATCAGGAATGGGGCAGACAGTGATTTGTGCTTTAAAATTATGATTTAATTGATCAAATCTTGTGTCACCCAACTTCGGGTCAATCCCTGAACCTACACGACCAGCATTCATCAACAAAAATATTGTGTTTTATTAATGTTTGCTTAATGTATCCTTCCATTCTCCTGCTGCACGGTCCTTTTGACGTATTAAGGTTTTTTCAGAATATTTTTTAAACAAATTATGCCCATTTGTTTGCGTTAGAAACAGCTATCCAATGACACTACTCTTTGTATACCCCTCAAATTGGGCCCTATTATCGTGTGTATAGGCTTTTGCCTCTTCAGTAATATTTACAGCTTATTCCGGTTATCTTCGCTAGAGCAGATATCATACAGTTGTGATGCGCTTCCAAGTATTACTTTTATTTGGATTTCGTGTTGTGGTAATTATTGCCCATATTCTTGTATATCTTACCTCCTACAGGTATCTGGGAATTTCATTGGTTCAAAGACGTCACATGCAGACTGCATATAAAACCATATACTGTCTGTCAACATCAATATACGATGACAGCTGTTGGTAATCTCCCCTTTGTTCATTGATTATTCAAAATGGCGGCAGCCGATAAACGTTTCAAGTTGAAAGATTGAGTGTTGGAAGCCCATATTGGGTCTGAAGTGCAGGTCAGGCAACTTAAAAGGCTTCATATTCTGTGGATGTGTGTCATGTTACTTTCGAAATGAAACTGTTTGGTATGTACACTGTATGAATTTGCCTTGTTATAATTTATGGAGAGTGCCTGTAGGCACTCTCCCATAAATTGTAACAAGGCAAAGACACGTGAACACATTGCAAGAATTCTTTCATTTAATTTTGATCGCTGTTGTTATTAGTTTTGTGCATCGATACAGAAGTCGGTAAGATATAGTCGTTACACAGTTTGTTGGTGGCCTAACATGGTATATATGGTGTCTGTTAATTCCATATTGGAATCTAGGTCGCTCTCGTCCAATATGGAATTAACTGACACCATATATACCATATAAGGCCACCAACAAACTATGTAACTAATACTATAGCGCTTACATGTCTTAGATATTATCAACTCAGAATGGGTTTATAATATTTATATTCAGCACTTACAGTCCTACTATCTGCATAACTGATAAGTTTTGTTATTATGCTATTGTGTATTATTGGTCCGTGCTGCATTGTGCATTTAGGAGATACATTACTCATAATGCATTTACTACCGGTCTATCTTGCTTCATTGTCCATTACTTGTATAATAATTGTGTATCAGGAGCAAACACTATCAACCTACTACAGTTGTATTTTCTAGAATTGTATTTCTTATCAACCTACCTTACAATTGTTTACTACAAGCTTGCACAGCAGTGGAAGACCCCAACTCGGAAAATATACTCTCTATTTTGATCATTCCCAAGAGATTTCTCCCATTGACACCTAACTCCAATAATAATAAAATTTATCAACCGAAAAATTTTATGTACGAACCGCACGGTACGCGAAAGTCGCGCGCGACACGTAAAATATTTAAAATACAATGACAATGTAGTTGAAAATAATAACGAGAGTATATAAAACACAGTTATGTTATTATACGATCCTCAGATCTATAATTCCAGTCACAGGAAACCATTATCGACGAGCTGAATTATCACTGTTTCGTAATACAAATGGCCGCACGTCAACCTTGGACAGCGGACAAAAAAAGAAAAAAGAATGATTCATTGGTGACTGCCTTGCGCGCTGGTTTCCGGAAGTCGTGGAATTGTACTAAGAGAAGAGCGTCCCCTACTGGGTGTGTTCCGATGGCGCTCGACCCAGTTTTGGCTTATTTTTAGCTCACCAACTTTAGTTGTGTGAGCTTATGGCATGGCTCGATCGGTCGGCGTCGGCGTCAGCGTCGGCGTCGGCGTCAGCGTACGTGTCCAATAATGTTAAAACTTCTGTTTAGGTCACTTACTCACCCTATTTCCATATCATGGCCTTTATGATGCTGCTATATGATGATTATTATCATTATACCATGATTTAACCCCTCATACCCTGCATTTTAAACATTTTTCTTGACATTTTTAGTTGCGTTTAGTTTTCTGTTTAGCTCGGAATTTCATGTTTAACTTAGTGTTTAGGTCAGCTGCTGTGCTCATTCTCTTCCCATGGCAATTATTTTCATCATACATGTTCCTCAGTATCATTGTTCCATGATTAACCCCTCATACATTGCATTTTAAACATTTTTCTTGAAAATTTTAGTTGCGTTTAGTTTTCTGTTTAGCTCGGAATTTCATGTTTAACTAAGTGTTTATGTCAGCTGCTGTGCTCCTTTTCTTCCCACGGCACTTATATTCATCATACATGTTCCTCAGTATCATTGTTCCATGATTAACCCCTCATACCCTGCATTTTAAACATTTTTCTTGACATTTTTAGTTGCGTTTAGTTTTCTGTTTAGCTCGGAATTTCATGTTTAACTTAGTGTTTAGGTCAGCTGCTTTGCTTCTTCTCTTCCCATGGCACTTATATTCATCATACATGTTCCTCAGTATCATTATTTCATGATTAACCCCTCATATCCTGCATTTTAAACATTTTTTTGACATTTTTAGTTGCGTTTAGTTTTCTGTTTAGCTCGGAATTTCATGTTTAACTTGTGTTTAGGTCAGCTGCTGTGCTCCTTCTCTTCCCATGACACTTATATTCATCATACATGTTCCTCAGTATCATTGTTCCATGATTAACCCCTCATACCCTGCATTTTAAACATTTTTCTTGAAATGTTTAGTTGCGTTTAGTTTTCTGTTTAGCTCGGAATTTCATGTTTAACTTGATGTTTAGGTCAGCTGCTGTGCTCCTTCTCTTCACATGTCACTTATATTCATCATACATGTTCCTCGGTATCATTGTTCCGTGGTTAACCCCTCATACACTGCATTTTAAACATTTTTCTTGACATTTTTAGTTGCGTTTAGTTTTCTGTTTAGCTCAGAATTTCATGTTTAACTAAGTGTTTAGGTCAGCTGCTGTGCTCCTTTTCTTCCCATGGCACTTATATTCCTCATACATGTTCCTCAGTATCATTGTTCCATGATTAACCTCTCATACCCTGCATTTTAAACATTTTTCTTGACATTTTTATTTGCGTTTAGTTTTCTGTTTAGCTCGGAATTTCATGTTTAACTTGGTGTTTAGGTCAGCTGCTGTGCTCCTTCTCTTCCCATGACACTTATATTCATCATGCATGTTCCTCAGTATCATTGTTCCATGATTAACCCCTCATACCCTGCATTTTAAACATTTTTCTTGACATTTTTAGTTGCGTTTAGTTTTCTGTTTAGCTCAGAATTTCATGCTTAACTTAGTGTTTATGTCAGTTTCTGTGTTTTACTTTTAAGAGGTTGTGTTTAGGTAAGCTTTGTCACATGTTATGAGCCTGTTTGATACAGTTCTTGTGTTTGCCAAAGTTACTATCAAAGAGGAATGTTGGTGAGCTATAGGGCGTTGGCGTCCTTCTTGTTTCGTGGTGCTTTTGCACCACTTTTCTTTCCCCAATCTCTTGGGAAAGATCAAAACGGGGAGCATATTTTCCTAGTTAGGGTCTTCCACTGTAGTGCAAGCCTGTAGTAAACAGTTGCGGTAGATATAATAAGAAAGGAAATTTAGTATAAAATTTAAATTTTCTACCTATTAATACAACTGACTAAAATGCATCATTAGTATTTTAAAAGATATGGCAATTTGCCAACTGGCATATTGCCACATCTTTGAAAATGCTAATGATTCATTTCAACGCATTTAAAGTCATAACTAGAAAACAAATTCTAGAAAATAATATTCTAAAAGTTTTATAGTATTGGTCCCTGTATGTCAGGTATTTTTTCAGTTTATGATATGTTCCCCGACGTTGTTTTAAATACAACCTGGTTTTAGACGTTTCGCACCACATCTATAGCTGCTTATTGTTTCTTTGGCATCATTCTTTGATATATATTATATAGTTTACACCTTGTCTGAGTATATTATGCATTTCGTAAGGTTTTGTCCACTTTCTGTACCTTAGGCATTACCCAGATGTCCTGGAGTTTATAGTGCTCAGACACCTTTGCTGGTCCCGAAATATTTTTTGTGCATTTTCTGAACTAATTGATATTCATGTATTAAGTTTTGATTAAAAGAAAATTATTTCAACTCTCAATTTTAGATGTGTATTTAGCATTTTGTTTTTCTTGTTCCCAAAATTTCTGCATCCGAATTTTGAGAACAATGAAAACCTTTTGTGTTTTACCAAGACATCAAGCAGTGATGATCATTCATCGTGCTTGACTTGCATTGATTGTTAACCACAAAATACTTGTGATATTTGTGTTAAATGGGAGAAGAAACGTTGGATCACAAAGTTCAACCGTTGGTTTTAGGCTTAGGTCCAAACATGCCTAACCTTTTTCCCCAAGAATGTTTTTCCTTTTACTACTTCTTCCATTCCAGGAGGTTTGTCGCCTGAATCAACGGTGCAAAATTCGGCATCATCGGATGTGCATACGTGGGATGACAGACTTGGGTTTCTCGAAGGCTGTATCAGTTGAGGGAGAGGTAGCATCGAAGGTGCCCAGAAATAATACGCCATCGACATCAGCCTTGGGGTCAAGAACTGCTATTTCTTTGATTGATGCCATTTCTCTGGGGCAGGGTGTCCTGCATATGTATTGCTGCGACAACCCTGAATACGTTCACGCAAGCGAAAGATAGGACGTATTCTTCCGACGATTCACACGCATTGCCGTTAAGTGGATCGTCCGGAATTACAAGAAGCATTTTTACCACTACGCCTTCTAGAACACTCCATCCAAAGGAAACTCAAGCCATGGTTCTTTACTCGACTGCTAATCAAAAATAGTCGTCATAGATATTCTCCGGGTAAAATGTCCGACCGTCGAAGTCACCGTTCGCCACAGAGGCATCGTCAACATTCGGATCGCCGTTCTTCACATGGTAGGACGAGAGATTCATCACACATCGATACCTATTCTTCTTTACATCATCGTTCACGCAAACGCCGAGTTCCAACATTTTTACGAAGATCTCCATCCAGACATCATGAACGTCCATTTCGTATCGACTTCAAGTTGTGGCAAACTTTCAAAAAGGCTTTAGAATTGCTCTCGCATGTGTTCTGTACGCAAAATGCACCTTGAAGGCAATATTACTCTTCGGAGACGGCTTCAAATTACTCGAATTCCCGATCGGAACGTTCGGATGACAGCGATCAAATGTCATGACGCTCTGTTCTTGTAGAGCCGTGAGAGGACGATAGCTATCCATCTGTTTCAACGCAACACACGAAAGCGATGGTTTTCATAATAATAATAATAATAATAATAATAATAATAATAATATACACATTTATATAGCGCCAAAAGTATAGTCCAGAAGATATTGAACCATATTCTAAGGCGCTGTACATGTTACATGCAAATATACAAACGGAATATTTACAGTATCTTACAGTCCAGAACATCACTTATAGGCTTTTTGAAACAGGTGTGTTTTGAGATCTTTCTCGAAAAGGTTGACATTTGACAGTCTTTTTAGGTTTTCTGGTACATTATTCCACAAGTGAGGGTCAGTAAATGAGAATGACCTATCTCCAAATGTCTCACGCCTATGTTTTGGAACGTGTAGCAGCAGTTTACCATCGGACTTCAGGTTGTATTAACACACATTCTTGGTATTAAGGAGTTCTTCTAAGTAGGCTGGTGACATGTTGTTTTGTGTCTTAAAAACTAATAATAAAGTTTTGAAAATTATTCTGTACTTGACTGGCAGCCAGTGCATATCCCTCAGAACAGGAGTGATGTATTGAGATCGTGATACCCTATATACCACTCGGGCTGATGCATTTAGTACCATCTGCAGGCGAGAGTACTGATATTGTGGAAGGATGAACATTAAGGCATTACAATAATCCAAATGTGAAGTTACAAAAGCATGAACTAGGGCGGTGTCGAAGAAGGCACCAAGCTTACGTACACTGTTACTTGCACTGATGTTGGAATCTCCTACCTTCACTGAATTGATGTCAACTTTAGTGAGTTGTTGTCGTGAACCAATTATTAGGAATTCAGTCTTATCATCATTTATCATTAATTTGTTTGAAACCATCCATGTGCGAATGTCCGAAATGCAGGATTCAATAGTTACTAGAGCTTTAGTTTGATCCTTGATTGATGGTCGAAAAGAGAAATAGACCTGTGTGTCATCAGCATAACCATGGACGTCAGGCAGGTGAAATTCAATGATGGTGAACATTTTTGAAATATAGAATAGAAACAGACCAGAACCAAGGCAACTGCCCTGTGGGACCCCACATTCAAGATGGAAGTCTTTTGACAGATTACTGTTTATTGATACACGCTGCTGCCTATTCTTGAGGTATGATGATAGCCAGCTAGCAGCAACACCACTAAGTCCAACATCAGAATTCATTGTCTCTAGAAGAGTTTTATGACAAACGGTGTCAACAGCAGCACTAAGGTCTAAACGAACAATCAATGTTACCCTCCCAGACTCCATATTAAGGAGGATGTCATTCTGAACCTTGAGGAATGCCGTTTTCAATCGAGCGAAATTTTCTGAATCCAGACGTGTTGGCCAGTAATGGAGCATGCATATCACTATGTAACATTAGTTGGTCAATTGCGGCTTTTTCACACAGCTCAGAGACGAACGGTAAGTTACTCACTGGTCGGAAGTTTTTAAACACAAGTTCCGCACCTTGTTTCTTCAGAAGATGATTAACAGTTGCTATTTTCCACGCATCAGGCACATATCCTTCTAGCAGAGACATGTTGATCATTTTTGTGATTACAGGAGCTAAAGAGTCTACACATGATTTGACAATAGGTGTTGGCATTGGATCGAGTTGACGTGAGGCATTTGAGGATTCCTTTATTAATTTGGTTACCTCGTGGATTTCTAAAGGTCGAAAAGTTGAAAGCTCTTTTTCTGATGGTCTCTGTTTGATGTAAATTTTGTCTATATTTATGTTCTTAATTTTTTCCTGAATTAATTTTTTTTTTGGTGAAGAATTAGCCAAATTGATCAGCTAGCTTTGATGGATCTTCGAGTGGTGGAAATGACACACTTTGTATTTCTGTACACTTATTTTTAACAACTTTAAACAGTTTTTGGCTATCACCATTACAAGCTTCAACACATGTTGTGTAGTACGATTTTCTGGCATCTTTTAGTTTCTTGGAGAACTGATTACGAATAATCAGTTCTCCAACAGTTCAACATTTCTTTCCGGATCTTGTATCTAATGAGCTACAAATCGCTTCCCCTCTTCAGTTTTTGGCTATCACCATTACAAGCTTCAACACATGTTGTGTAGTAAGGTTTTCTGGAATATTTTAGCTTCTTGGAGAAATGATTACGAATAATCAGTTCTCCAACAGTTCAACAGTTCTTTCCGGATCTTGTACCTAATCAGCTACAAATCGCTTCCCCTCTTCAAAACCGTCATTCTCTTTGGACATGGTTCATTATCGCAAAAATGAGGAATCTCAGCCGTTTCAGATGGATGGAAAGTTTCACGATCAGAACATCCAGGTGCCATCTCAATGTTCCATTCGTACGCCCCCTTCTGGATCAAATCATTGAATTCTCTAAGGTTGATGTTCTATCCTTTGCCAATCATATAACTTGACAGAAGACTGGATAAAGATGAATTTGAAGACATACTTTCTCCATTGAGAGTGCTATCTCGCTCTAGCATGGCTTCTATCTATACAGCTATTCGGACCGTTCGTAACCTTGAGCTAGTTAGACACGACAATGCCTTACTGTCAGCGTCTAACCTGGGAAAAGCTCTTAAAACTTCCCTTAAAGCAGCTACACGGACGGGGTCTTCACTCGTCAATGATCGAGTCACTTTTGTACACGATGAAGTTACCAAACAGACCACAAGTAGTCTTATTCATCGAAAGATTGCTCCAAATGTCTCTACTTCCAAGTAAACCAAGATATTCTGGTTCTAAGAATATCGTGGCCGTTGTATTTAAAATCTTCAGCTCCTCGTAACGAGTCTACGGTTCGCTCTAGTCAGTCAAACAGAGGACGTCCGCAGTCTCGCAGGGATGCAAGTCTGCTGTGGGAAAACAAAATTTCTCCTATCGCAAGCCCCGAAGAGGTTTCAACCCCTATTGTCTTCCCGTCAGCGGAAGACTTTCCCACTTTGTGGAAAAGTGGAAGAAAATTACAAAAGATCCATGGGTTATTCAAGAGGGATTAATTCTTTTCTTTCAGAAGAAAATATCCTTTGTCAAGACTTCCCTTACATGCTTGATGATATCCAAGAAGGCAATAGTGGTTGTAGAGAACATTTCGTCTCTCGGTTTTTATTCAAGAATCTCATTGGTGCCGAAGCCAGACGATTCCTTCCGAGCGGTCATAGTCTAAGCTGGATCAACAGCCTAATTCTCGCGCCGAAGTTTTATGTGGAAACCATCCGGTCGATGAGGAAGAGCATCCGACCGAACGACTTCGCGGCAAGCATCGACCTCATCAATGCGTACTTTCATGTAATGATTCATTCTTCGTTCAGGAAGTGTTTGGAATTTGCCGTAAACGGACTGGTTTATCTGTTTCGAGCGATGTGCTTCGCATTAAACCTTGATCCATGGGTGTTCAATCGGATTATGAAGGCTGGCATGTCTCACTTTCGAGCTCATTCTACGTTCTGACGTCGGATTATCTGGACGATATCCTCGATATCCTCCAAAGACACTTCCTCATGGAAACGTCCAATTCTCTAGCATTCACTGGGGTTACTCGTCAACATACAGAAGTTGGATCTAACCCCTTCATCCGCCTTTCGGCGTCTGGAATGGAATTTCAGACTCACCTGAATCTTCTTCATCTTCCCCCTGCCAGAACTCTTCTGATAGGAACATTCTCCCTCTATTTTATTCCAACGTGGACAGTGACTGCGAGGGAGGTCCTAAGACTTCTGGGTCGTGCGGTGCAGCAAAAGACTTGATTCCGCTCGGGCGTCTCTTCACCCGGACTCTCCTTTTTTACTTTCAGGAAAACTGGAAAGCTGCGTTAACCTTTTACCTAACGAATCGCCCGCGACCACCCGCGTTATATGCAAACTGAGCAGTTGAAAAAATTAAATTTTTCAAGATAGTTTAACAAAACCGCATCATGTGACCCCTTATTGGAACGAGCTCATTGAGCTCGTTCCAATGAGGGGTCACGTGATATGGTTTTGTTGAATTTTGTTGAAAAATTCAAAAACATTATATTTAAAATAATAAAGTTTGATATCGCCTGCGTTGGGTAAAGGGTTAAACAGTCTGGATCACGTAATTAGCCTTTCTCCAGCTAACAAGGAGGAATATAAAATATAGATAGAACAAAAACGTGGAGTGGATGACACAGGGGATATCGTTGGTTACCCGCCCCCCTCCCTACCAAGTCATTCACTCTAATGACAGACGCACGAGATCAGGGATGAGGTGCTAATTTGAATCCGGAGAATCTAAATTGCCATGGTCAGTGAAATCGTCAATAGTCCGTTCTCTACGTCAATCAGAAGGAGATGTTGGCTTTTCTCCCAAGTCGTTTTCACTGGAAAAATCACTTTGCAAACTCTCAGGTTTATATTCTTTCAGATAACTCAACAATTGTAGCTTATCAGCGGAATCAAGGTGGGACCCACTCGTTTTCCAATGTCCAATCTAACGGAAAAGATTCTTTTGTTCACTCAGGATCAAAGCATCTCTCTTTCAATCCGCCACATTCCAGGTTGGCTCAATGTGATCGCGAATCTCTGTCCAGTCACGGGACGTATTTTTTGCAACAGAATGGACTCTCAACAGAAAATATTTTTTAGGTACCAGCAACCTGTGGGAACGTCCCATGATAGACCTTTTTGCGACAAGATGGAACACACAGCTCCAGGCGTTCGCCTCTCCGTGTCGAGGTTCATTAGCCTTTGCAGTAGACGCTCTTTCAATCTCATAAAACGGAGTCGTCGGCTATTCCTTTCCTCCGACTTAAGGTCTTCAGTAAACCAAACAAGCAACTTTTAAAATCATTCTGGTAGCACCTCTGTTTTCTCAGGTATCAAGGGTCAACTTAGTAGTGAGGTCTCTTCCACTCGACATTCCGTGTCGTTTGCCTCTGTGGAAGGACATTCTGTTTCAAGGCAGAACTTACAAACTTCACAACAACCCGTCAGTTCTCAACTTTTACGTACATCTGTGGCCAGGTCCTTCCTCCGATGTAAACATGAACTGCATTTCTGCTTCAAGGAGGACCTCCTCGTCTCTAAACTATGCAGTGAAGTGGCAAGTTTTGTTTGCTTGGTGCCAAGACAAAGTGTAAATTATCTGTATCTTTCAATTACTAACACTGCAGATTTTTTGGTGTTTCTTTTTTGATGTAAAGAAACTTCTACCTGTTTCAATCAAAGGATGCCGTTCTATGTTGTCGCACACTTATGCTCAAGAAGGTTGAACTAATATAGATTCTGATCAATCCTTCGCAAAGTAACTAAATACTTTATCCATTAAAATGCCAAAACTTTTAAGGCTAATTTCTAAGTGGAATCTAGGGTGGGTCTTGTTAAAACTCCAAGTAGCTCCATATGAATCTTTAGATTCTGTGAGTCAAGTTTTTGACATTTAAAACAGTATTCTTGCTTCCTCTTGCTTCAGATGGAAGAGTCAGTGAACTTCATGCTTTGTCTATTGAGGATTCACATTATCGTAGTATGGGTAATTATATTACCCTTACGACTGAAGTAGGCTTTTTAGCTAAGAATCGGTCACCAGATAAACTACTTGCTCCTATAATTATTCGTGCTTTACTTCCTGGTAATAATCCTAGACCCTCGCTATGTTCAGTGAGGGTTCTCAAAATTTGTGTGAACTGGTTTAGTTTCATAAGGAAAGGAAGAAATAGACTCTTTCTATCTCTCATCCCAGGCAGAAAGGATATTTCAGTTCATTCCGTTTCTGGGTGGATTCAGTCTATTATCCGTATCGCTTATAGTAATTTATGAGATTGGGATAGTAGAGTGAATAGATTATGTGTCTGTGAGGTTAGAGCTTCATCCTCCTCCTGGGCATATGCTAATTCTATTGCTCTATCAGATATTATGAAAGCGGCTTACTGCACGCAACCTTCTTGATTCACTTCTTTCTACCTGAGGAATGTAGAACGAATCTGTGGTAGAGGTCTAAGATGGCTAGGTCCTCTGTATGCTGCTCCGAATGTTATATAATTTAGATTTCAAGTTTTTGCATTGCGGCGCTTGACATTTGTTGTGGCCTGCCTCTTTGTTTCCGACAGGAGGTGACCCCGGCTGTCGAAAGTGTCGTTAAACCCTAATAAATAAATATATAAAAATACCTCTTTGTTTGGCTATATAGGGAAACGCCTGAGCGCCTCTCTCGTGGCTTTGGTGTACAACAATTGATGCCAGTGTTTGGTATATTGTATATTTGTATATAGTTTAAGAAGTCATGAGCTCATTCCATACCATAATTCATTATTCGTAATCTTGATTTAAATCGCCTTGTGTTCCCTCTGGACGCATTTATATTTTGGTTCCGTTAACCAAAATTATAACATTTTGGATATGCTATGGTCTTAGAAGAGGAAACCAGTCTTACTCCAGTGTAGATTCTTGTATCCTTAAAAGTATTGCATCCAACAATAATATTTATCAATCACTCTTGGTTGTAAATATGTCCTATTTTATCCTCAATGAGCTGTTTAAGGATTCCTACTGTTTGGAGTAAACAATAGACTACTTGTTGTTGTTTTTTCCTTATAGACCTGTTTCGCCCTCCTCCAACCTATTATCTATTCGCTGGCCATTGCTTGGTGGTTCTCTGCGAATACTCCGGCTTCCTCCACCCGTAAAACTGTCCGACACGGGGTGACCCTGGCTGTCGAACGTGTCGTTAAACCCCAATAAAAATAAACAAATAAATTATCTATTCAGCATTTCTGGGCCAGTGGTAATGGTGTATAAATAATGAAAATGTCAAGTAATTCCTGTATTTATCATACCTGCCACTGGCCCAGACAGGAAGTGTCTTCTCCTGAGTGAGTCATTCACTCACACCTTCCCACATGAGAACTATTACACTCAGTAAGCGTCACAAAAGAACGGTTATTGGTGGGAAATGATGACACTTCCTTGCCTCTGCGCATGTACATAATCCTCATGTGGGGGTCTGTACAGAACTCTATTTTTTATTTATTTGGCTTAATTTTCGGGAAGTAGAGGGAGGGGGGCTCAAAATTAAGTGTTTGGCCTGAATTCTGACTAATAGAGTGGCCAGTGGTAGGTATGATAAAAACAGAAATTACTTGAAATTTACATTTTTCATTTTCCCTTCTAGCAATACAGAACATAACAGAAAATAAATTCCTGTGTAAAAACGATATAGCCATAGACAAAACACATATTTGCGTACTGAGCTTGGATGACAACGGCGAGGTAGAAGGATGCCGGGATATGACGCATCTCGAAAATTGTGGTAAGTAATTTCGATCGAAGATGTAAGCATAGTATTCCACAGACAGACCAACATGTTCTCGGTAATTTATAGTTAAGCACAAAATGAATACAGATTATTATAACGGTTATCTTATCTGGGTTGTCATATTCCGTCAATGTGGTGAGACCAGATCAGCCAGGTCAAAAATGATGACGTCAATGTCCTATTTGATCTGACTGTTCTTGTGCAGTGAACGAGATGGAATATGTTCACCCAGAGCAATTGACGGTTGCAATATAGATAGAATGGCATTCGCGTTCGAACTGTCATTTTTTTACCGCACGAGAACGATTTGTGCGGAGGGATAATATTGAACGAGAAGCCGAAGGCAATAAAAGGCCGAAGGCTTTGAGTTCAATATTATCCCTCTGCCCAAATTGAACGAGAAGCCGAAGGCAATAAAAAGCCGAAGGCTTTGAGTTCAATATTATCCCTCCGCCCAAATTGAACGAGAAGCCGAAGGCAATAAAAGGCCGAAGGCTTTGAGTTCAATATTATCCCTCCGACCAAATCGATCGAATGCGGTAAAAATGACAGTTCGAACGCGTATGCTGTTCTGTATTTATCGCACGCCTATAGTTTACTAAAACATTATTTATCGATTTTGTGAACCCACACCGAGAGAGTTTACTTCGGCACCAACCGCCCACCGAAACTATACTTAACCACATACACCTTTCGGCCACCGACAGACCCTTAACGCAATTTCTAGTTAACCAGGGATATACGAGGCCAGTACCGAACACACGAATACGCAATTTTTCATCACTAAATTCTACACACTGTACCTTTATGTAAATCGGCGAGAATGTTTCTTTTTCAAATTGTCCATGAGTCATAGAATCAAGAAAGGACGTTGGCTTTGTTTACGAACCCACGCCGAGAGAGTTTTATTCGGCACCAACCGCCTAGCAGAACTACACTGTATATCGTATATACTGAACTACGCACATCACACGACCACCGTCAGACAAAGGGGAAATACAAACGTTTGGAGAACATCGTGAAAGGAGTAGTCATCATAACGTCAATTCCGATTGGTGGCTTAGCGCGTTGTCCAAATATGGTTCAACAAGCCGTCATATATATCATTTTGTTTTGCAATTCTGTGGCATTGAGAATGCAAAAAGTTGCCTTATTTCGGGATTTCCATAAAAAACGAATAATAATGGAAGAAAAGGATAAAATCATATCGTCTGTCGCTCGAGTAACTTGCAAATTGAGCAGTTGAAAAAAATAAATGTTTCCAAATATTTCAACAAAACCATACCATGTGACCCCTCATTGGAACGAGCTCATCGAGCTCGTTCCAATGAGGGGGTCACATGATATGGTTTTGTTAATTTTTTTTCTAGAAAATTTAAAAAAAAAAAGTAATTAAAATAATAAATTTGGATATCGTCTCCTTGGGTAAAGGGTTAAACTGAGAATAACGTTGTGGTATGCTACCATTTTGTGTGGTAGCTTCGATCTCTGTACGGATAAAGATGTATCCGTACTCAATACGGAACTATAGCTGCAGAAGTGTCAATAATGTTTGTGCCAGTTTGATGAAGTGAAATCTGTTACTCTGTGACTCCAGTTACAGCGCAACGGTTTTCAAATCATCAAACGTCATCGATTGGGGAGGTATAGGGTTTATTGACTTGACGCTAAGTTAGATGGGGCAGAATGATTTGCGACGTTTTACGTTGACATCCCAGTGCACCAGTTGTATCGAGGCCAGTGGCTGTGACAAAAGAAAATCATATCAGAGTTGGCCTTGATTTTTGGATAATCTTGTGCAAATATATACACAGAACAATACGCGTGCGTGAATAGGTTAATTGATATGGCATGAGTGTCAGCGCGGAAGCATAGATAGCTGCATACTTCCACGATGGCACAATTGCCATATCGATTAACCCATTCACACACGCGTGTCGTTCTGTGTTTATTACACACCTTCACGTCTATATAAAAACAACTTATTGGAAGGACACTCAGCAATTTATTTAACAACTATCAACAAAACGAACACATTTTATTGCCAACCAAATTTGCAAGGGGAACCTGTTTTACTATTTCGTCCCCTGAGTTCTGATGTGTTCTATGTGCCTACTGGTATATAAAACACACTGGAACTCAGGGGACGATTTTCAGCCATCGCTCGAGATTCCAATCGTAATTGCAGTGGACGATTTGATTCCATTGAATGTGTTTTTGTTCATCAGGTAGGTAAGTGTCTCTTCAATGAATGTCGTTCCGTGTACGTGGGCTATAAATGACATTTTATACTAACTTTTGAAGCGATAAAATTATTTTTTAGCTATCCTATTTGCCCTTGTCTGATCTGATTTCTGTCTATCTCCGCGCGTGTGTTCTCCGAACTGATTGTAGGATTGGCCAGAATGTTAATGGTCAGTATTTTAATTATATACGTTTGTTAGCTGAAGTATAGGTTGAAAACTGTTGTGGAATATTAAATTGTTGATTATCAGAAAACTTCGTAATATGACTTATTAAGCCACAGGCTGTTCAGATAATTTCGTTCAGTGCATCTTGGATAACTATGTGCTTTTGTGTTAAATCAAAATTAAATGATCCCTGGTGTTTTCAGACACCTAACTCCGCATGTTTCCTTTCGTTTGAAAGCTTTTTAATTCTGTCCACAAGACACCCAATTGCAATTGATCTGTATACGGATCGGCTTCACAAGTGAATTACTGTTCCAAAATTATGGAAATTAGACACTCTCTTATTGTGCGACGAATCATTACAAAAATGCACCCAGCTTCTATTCAATTTCGATGAGCTGGAGGATCAGGTCTGTCGGGATATTCTTGTAATGTTTTATTGAGCTGAACAAATCAGATAAGCAAGTTGATGTGTGGTGCGATATTTGCTGAAGCACACTGTGGGGGGCACATCTTTTTTAAACTGTTAAACACTAAACGTTTTGTCCGCTAAATTACTTGGGACAAGATGGTTGAGTATACGGAGACGGGAGGCGCGTTGTAGATTATAAATATTTTTAACCATTACTTACCGTTCTTGTTCCTGGCAAAAGGAGCCTATCTGTTACACGCCCCTACTTTGAGGTTTCGTCTGGGTACCCTGGGTTTGTCCACCTTTGCGGCACCCTCAACCCATTCTCTGGATGTTAAAGGTGTCGATAACCCTTTACCTAACAAGAAAAGCCGATGAATAACTGTTTTTTTTTCATTTTTTTGCGTAAAAACCTAACTTATTACCCCTCACGAGAACGAGCTCATTCCAATAAGGGATCATAAGCTATATTTTTGTGACCAAAAATGAAAAAATAATGAAAATTGAATGGTGATTTTTTGGAATGGTGCTGATCGGTTTTGGCCTTTACGTGGGGTAAAGGGTAAAATGAGTGGCTAACAAAACTTTGGAGTTTACAAACCTGCTATGTTTAGGTAGTTATTAACCACAAAACATTACATTACTTCGACCCTCAGTAAACACTGTATCTAACATTAACGTTGTTCCCAACCCATCCAACATACTTAAATTTGAAGAATGCAATCATTTTCATTTCGGGCGTGAATATTTGGTGATGTAGCTTGGAGTTTTCGATATGATGGTTTATGGTCACTTGAAATATTGACTGTGTGGTTTTATAAAAATCTGTTGTAATATCCACACAGGTAACAGCATTATATTTTGACACCGTGACCTTGACTATTTACCTGTTGATCTGTGAATTCACAAATGCTCGAGATATTGTGCGGCCAGAGGAACATACAAAACACGATAAGACAGTCAGAACATTCCATTCGCCGCATTAACCAAATTCCGATTGCCTGAGAAAATCTATGTTGTTCTTCAGTCCACGTGAAAATAAATAAAATAAATAAATAACATTGATCTGTAAGTGAAAAATGAATCACGAAGGGCAGATACAAATTAATAAATAAATAATAAATAAATAAATAAATAAATATCTCATAGAGAACTCGTTCTCTTTTAAAATACACCAGATACCTCTACTTAGCTTTCTCAGATACACCTCTTCACAGTTTAGATGCATTTTGATGAACAGCTCATCGCTTGAATACGGTTTGTTGTAGCTTTTCTTCCATCTTGACAGTTTTGGCACCATACTTCTGTTTCACATACTTTTGCTAAGAGGTTTTTGAAATAGAACATTACCCTTTCTTTTTCAGAGAATTTCGTGTGTCCAGAAAGATATGTCAAGTGTCCTGGTAGCTTTTGTATTCCACGACACATGTATTGTGATGGAGTTGAGCAATGTCCAGATGGAACTGATGAAATAGAATGCGGTGAGTAGGAATTCGTCAAAAATGGTCGTTTCGTTCGCATATTGTTCGGCCTAATAAAAATAAGACGACATATTTGCAATTCTCCTTCGCTGCTGGACCTTCGACATGTGCTAAATACAGGTTATTACTACCCTGTGTGTTTTCAAGATGGCGCATTAAAGTCGAGGCCTCGTATCGGGGATATACATCGTCGATTCTGTTAGAACGACTCAATGTTAGACCCAGAGGCAAGGTCGAGACGTCAGTACACAATCCATCTCGGAAACCCACATGGTGGTAATAACCAATTTGTCTTACAGTACACTTCCCACCCTTTCTCGACTTGTTCGCATAATGAAGGGATTGGGTGCAGATTTTAACAGCGTCTGATTTCACGATCATTCAGCGTCCAGGAATTGACATCTTATAAATGAAGAGCATGATGTCATGTTAATGCCTTCTTGCGCTTTGCATGACGTAATCCCCATTCCGTGATCTACTTCTACTATAGCCAGTGATGATTATAGTACTGTTTCAGCTGTGTTTGTTTTATGTTTCACGTTTAACGTATGGTAATTCTATATAAAACTCTCATCTGGTTTAACTTATTTCGTGCAGCTGGTGATTTATATATCATTTAATTACTGTTATAAAAACATTGTCGTCGACAGGTGTGCGAATTTAGTGCACATAAAAACGTTCGCAGTCTGGCACGATAGCACGTGTGGTTGCTACCCTCAATACAGATTTGTATATTTACTAATAGACTTGTATTGTGGGAAATACGTTTTTGTTGAAAGACAAAAAACTTTTATTCGAATTACTAGTTCTCCTACAACTATGACCTAATTTATAATGATAGTAAAACTTAGTGTTCTTTACACGCCTAGAAATATGCAATCTCTCATTTGCAGAATGAGGTCCCCGGGTGGTGAATTTGCTGTGCTATCTCATACGGGAGGGGGGGGGGGGGGTATACCTCTTCTTTCTGTTTAGGCTTCAGACCTTGATGAAGAATGAGGTTCACAGAGGGTACAACAGAGGGTACCCTGTTAGGGTAGCATCACCAAATTCACCCTATGGGGTGTAGACCTTATTCTGCATTTGATAGTCTGCTTATTTCCAGGCTTGGTTCTTTGACTATAGAGATCAAGTGGTGTGCGTGAAGCACTGCGGGAAGGGCTCTCCACACCCTCTCCAGCGACATTTACCACAGCACATCGTTTGCTCAATGAAACAAGTTTATTTTCCTTAGTTTTTTAGCTACTTTCAATAGCCAGAGTCATATCTAGTCTTTGTAAGACTGTGACTCAGGACCCTCCTGGCCCTCACAGTCTTTGAGCAACCCGTACAAATTTCATCTCACTAATCTGTGCGCATGCGTAGTACAATTGTTTATCTTTGAAATCGATGTTTTTAACGTGGTGAAGGCGGATATTTTTCAACATTTCTTGAATTTGGTGCTGTGTTTGCGTTAAATAATGATGCAGACACGTAAATAAATGATATTTGGGCTGAGTACGACAAGTAGTATGTTGATTAAGTGATTTATGTCTTCGATATGAAGCGTGAACTGAGTCGACCCCAATGCGGCCAGTTTCTTTCAGTTTTAGTCAGATGAAATTTGTACGGGTTGCTCAAAGACTGTGAGGGCCAGGAGGGCTCTGGTTCACAGTCTTACAAAGACTTGGGTCATATCGTGTCGGAACAATATTATGAAAACATACCGGACTATTCAACAATTTTATGAAAACACATCGGCCATTCAATACCACGTTATATTTTTCATTTATGTGGTAAACTGGAAATCGCTTCACCTTTCTTTTGGTGAAACACAATGCGTGTAATTATCTTTTTCAAATGATGTCCTGAGTAAAGGCTTTTATTATTATTGAACTGTCACTGATAGGCATGCATAAAGTAGGTGATTGCTGTTTTGTTCGGCTTCTGTTGGTGTAGGAAATAGGAATACCGACCACCATAAATTCATTGGACAATATTGCAATGGATTAAACGAATATTACATTCTAGAACAAGTATTAATAAAAAAGAGAAATAAAAACATTAGGAGATGACAAAACCTGGAAGAATTATTAGATAAAAATGCGGACAACACATCACCACAATGCTCTTTAATCTCGAAACATACTATTCGTTTCGTAACATCACGAGGGAAATAATCTGTTGATGTAATCTTCCGACAATGGAATGAATTGGTTCGAAATCGCATTCCCAAAGTGAATTGAGAGAATTACATCTCAACGTCGCCGTCGAGAGAAGGATAAGGATAAACGATCACAGCGACATTATGAGAATGACTGAAACACGAACGCCTGAGAACGGGGTTTGAAATGGAAGTCGCTTATAGAGTTGACGTCAAACCCGACTACACCTTCTGGAACTTATTGGGTTTCGATCGATCCGTATATGAGGTAAACGTCGTATCCGGACATGTGGACGATATAGTCACGATCAAAAGCTCTTTGGTGAATGTCAGCACTGGAAGTTCAGTTAGTAGCGCTCAACCCAGGATATTCCTTTTTCGCCGGGTTACATGATAGTCAAGCAACCTCAAAATTTAATCCATTTACCCTAACATTAGACAAGAAACAGAGCATCGAAACCGTCTTGGGGGATCAAAAGTGCACACAATCAGATGTTCAAGGAGAAATGCCATGATATCATTTAACAATAGGACAATTTAATAAATAGACAAAACTACATGTATGTTTCAATGAGTCGTTTTGTATTCAATTCGTCAGATGTGCGTAGGAAGAAAACGTCGAGACCGAAGATCGAGACGTTTTCTTTCTACGCACATCTGACGAATTGAATACAAAACGACTCATTGAAACATACATGTGGTTTTGTATTTATTACATGACCCAAGCACCTACTGACCTAATTTTCTTTTCTATCAACGGTGGTAAACACCATGCACTTTATGCAGTCGCATTGCATAAAAAAGTCCCGGTTGGAACAGGTTGGTCTGCAAGACGGAATTCCGTATTGCACAGCCGTATTGCACGCCGTATTGCATATGAGAGACTGCATGGGCATGTAATAATATTAAAAAACAAACATTTTGCTTTTTTAACTATTTGAACTTTCTTTTTTTTTGGTATTTTTTATGTTTACCAAAACATATATATGTGAAGACAAAAAATTCAAAAAAGAAACATGTTGAACAAAGAGTGAAGAATATGACTGGATACGAGAATCAAAAAGTAACCATATCGGATGACAGAGAGACAATTTTTGCGGCGCGTAAGAAAATCGAGGCAACGCGGTGAAATGGAAGTTAAGACACGGCGATCTCGAGGGACGAGACGTGATCGCGCTGATAAGAAAGAACGTTTGTGATGGTCACGGTATTCTAATTCTGATAGAATTCACCATTTAAAAACATACCCATTCTTGGCGTGTAATTACAGACATAAATTGAGAAATAGTGGGAACACATTTTTTTATTTTAAAGAAAAGAGACAGACAGAGAGACAGATGGGCATAGAGAGAAAAGAAAAGAATGATATAACCCTTTACCCAACGTAACGGCCAGAACCGGCCAGCGCTATTCTCAAAAATCGCCAATTAATTTTCATTATTTTTTCATTTTCTTTCTCGAAAACATAGGTTTCGACCCCTCGTTGGGACGAGCTCGTCGAGCGCGTTCCAACGAGAGGTCATAACCTATGTTTTTGAGACACAAAATGAAAAAAGATAGTTATTCAATATTTTTTTTTCAATTGTCGTCTGCTTTTCGTCTTAGGTAAAGGGATAAACAAGAAAAAATTGATATCCTGAATATTCAATAGCTCCTCGCCAAGAACTCTGGCCTATATTGCCAATACCATTTCCTTCGCAAGACCGAACTCGCACATATCGATCGTATATCGCATCGAGCAAATATATTACGTGACGATTGAAAACGATAGATGTTTATCGCTCAAAAAGAAAAACGTACGAGTTTCAAAGTTCGTGAACGAAGGGAATTGGACCCTCACCACCGTATCTTTGGGTTTGACTTGAGTGTTGCCGATGCCGCTCTCTTATCGGGCGGGAAAAAAATCCGTGAGTAAGAATTGTGGTTGATAGGTAAAAAACAGGCGAAGATTTAAAAAGTGTTAGCTGATGCGAAACTCAATTCCATATGGGTTGATATCGAAGGCTCTGAAAGACGGAAGAACATCCGGTGAGCGTCTTGACATTCTCACCGAAAGGGATTAATTCGAGATGAACGAAAGAACCATGATGCAGAAGATTCTCGAAAACGTAATTTAAAATAATCTGATCGAAAAACGTGGGGAAGAAGCCCAGGACATTTTTCATAAACTCCCCGGAACCAATGAAAAAAAAATCCGGGAAGTCACACATAATAAAATAAAATAAACATAATAAAGACAAAAAAAACTGAAATTGCTTTAAATGTATGAAGATTAAGGAAACGTTAAACCTACCTAAAGTCACGACGAAACATAGCATACCTATGCTTCGCGTCGAGTGCAATGGAATTTCACATGGGGGATTGGATCGGAATGTTTCTCATTTCCTTTATTTGCTGCAAACAGTTTAAAAAAACTTTGCAAACAGTTTAAAAAAATGTTATTTTTTCCTACAGATCGCCTGTCCCCAAAAGCCTGTAATTCGAAACTTTTGCGACGTTATTCCTTGTTGAATGGTATTAGCATTTTACGAATCGTTTTAACTGGCAAACCAATGCATCAAAATGATGAAGTGAGCCAAGAAATACTCGAGAGAAAGAATATTTTAACATTACATTCAACATTCGGCAAGAATATATTTGAGCTGAGAAATACTCGAGAAATACTCGAGAGAAAGAATATTTTAACCCTTTACCTAACGTAACGGCCAATACCGACCAGCGCTATTCTCAAAAATCGCCAATTAATTTTCATTATTTTTTTCATTTTTTGTCTCAAAAACATAGGTTATGACCCCTCGTTGGAACGAGCTCGTCGAGCTCGTTCCAACGAGGGGTCATAACCTGTGTTTTTGAGACAAAAAATGAAAACAAAGTCGAGCTCGTTCCAAGGAGGGGTCATAACCTATGTTTTTGAGACAAAAAAAATGAAAACAAATAGTTATTCAAGAATTATTTTTGCAAGTGTCGTCTGCTTTTCAGGTTAGGTAAAAGGTTAATCTTACATTCAACATTCGGCAAAAATATATTACTTCGATTTATATAGTTTTGGCTTACTTTGTTTTATCTTACGTCCTGTCCCATTCCGCGGTGTGTAGTAAATGTATTTTTTTTCGTTCATCGAGAGTTATGATAGTTTTACATTGCACGGACATTGCACTGACGTAAACGTCATACACGTTCTATTATGTTACCTACGAAGTTGTGCAGCTGTTATATATTATTTGTCAAGAGTACAATTTCGCCAAAAATAATACGTTCGGAGATTCGGTTTGGTCTGTGTCGTACAGTATATTCACTCATCTATCCGTTTTAGCCAATTGCATGACTCGATGCACACATGTAATAGCAGCACATGGAGAGTACCGTATCATTTATGTATTTGAAGCCAGGTTTGTCAGCCAAAATATTCGTATTTTCATATTTTTGTACACAACCCTATCCGTCATGTCGCTGTGCAGGATGTGAATAGTCAACGCTTGTTCGTCTCAAGTTTTGATTCCTGATTTTTTTATTTATGTGTAAATTTTGTTAACCCTTAAGTCCTCAGATTAATTTTAAAGTATGTATGGCCTTTTTCTGTTTACATAGTTATTGATGACTTGGCAGTGGTTCTACATCACTGCTGGCTGCCTATACAGGCAGCCAGCAGTGATGTAGAACCACTGCCAGGGAAAATTCAGTCTACACACAAGAGTAATAAAAAGATTACACAAGGGAGCACCTGCTTCAATGCAATATAAAAGTGGCGGTTTGGGGCTATATGGGGGCTTAAGGGTTAAACTGCTGCCATATAGGACATTCGTCGATATTGTGTTTGTCATAATAGGCAGCTGTGATGCGGGTAACGATAAGACCAACATGTGGATGTATGTCAAATACGCACGTCCATGTTATTTCTACAGAACCACTTAGTGGGAATTTCATTGCATTAAAATTCACAAGTGCATACTTTGAACGGGTTGGTATTGCGTATCATGTGATGCATATTCAGCCAAAGGATTAACTATCTTCGACAGATGATTCAGTATCCTTAATTTTGAACTTTTCGGGCTCGGATGTCATATTTTTCTACCGATAGCTTATCTGAAAAAAACCTATACTTCAAAAGTTGGGCGATGTTATTCGTTGTCGAATGACATAAGCATTTGACAAAATGTCTTAATTGCCACACCAATATAACAAAACGATGACGAGATCCAAGAAATATTAGAGAAAAGAATATTTGAATCTCAAATCGAACATTCGGTTGAATAGATGATTTCGATTTGCAGAGTCCTCTTCGTATATCTAAAGCGCAAAACGTTCTGTGGGAAGTTGAATTAAAAAATGTTTGGAGGGAATATCATAAAGGTATACACAGACGTGTGGTTTCACAGAATAATCGGATTCATAATGATTTGAAAATATTAGGAATCGGATACAAGTATTCTTCAGTTTGACAAACAGTTTGAAGAAAGTCTTGCAGAAGTGGTATTAGATGCAAATATTTCTGGCTCTCTTTCTAAAAGTGAATGAACCTAATCTTTTACAGGAATTGTTTTAGGTCACCTGACTTCACTCAGGATGAGCACTTATAATGCCGTCAGTCGTTTATCACCATGCGTGTAGGGGGTGTTTGTGGCTTTTGGTAAAACAAAACATTAAACCGATTTCAGTTTTAGGAAATTCTTAGTCTTGGGTGGCATTGAGATTTTATTTAAATCAAGTCGAGGGGGAGGAGTGGAGGAAGATAGCTCCATTTCCCCCAAAATATTTTCTTTTGATCCGAATGAGTTGTTATTTGGTGTTTGGCTTCTTTTTTAGATACATGTATACACTCGGGTTTGAGGGGCAACATATACAGCGATTCTGGGAGAGGCGATATTTTTGTCTCCGCTCGAATTTTCTATTTTCAGCACACATAGGCTGAATTTTAGCAAATTTGATATGTGGTAACATTGGGTCATAAATATTTGAGTTGCACAAAAAACCCAAACATTTTCCTTACCCATGTGAGAACCACATGCGCTGAAATTAGAAACAATTCAAACGCCCATATCTCATTCACCGCATGTAACAAGGAATTGTTATTTGGTATGTAGCAACCTTAAAACAAGTACAATTGAGCAGAAAAAATAGCATTTGAATGCGTTATAGGGTACGGAATTGGAAATTGAAAAAGTGCCGAGCCATCATTTTTCTGAAAATATAAAATCTTCCCCATAACAACCCAGAACAATTGTTCAATATTTGGTACCTAACATCCTTAGGGGTGTCAGATTAACGTCTGTTCAAATCAAGACTTTGGGTTCATTTTGGGCCCTATACAGGAGACACCCATTTTAATACTTTTGGTAGTGGGATTCGCAGAGTCAGCATGCTTTGAGAATATCTTCTTCGACCACTGGTCAGAATCATTTTTCGGCTCAGTACGGCACACCAACTTTTAACTTCGTTCACTTCGAGGATTTGTCTGCAGAACCACCTTTCACAGTCGTTTAGTATTTGGTATTCAACACCCTTAAAGAGGTCATATTTATTGGTGGTTTTTGTTTCAAACCAAGTTCAATATTCAGGCTCTCTGTGGGAGCCCGACATTTAACTTAGTGCGATGTAAAAATAATCTTTAATAATCTAACCCCCCCCCCCCCCCCCCAGGACCACCAATCAAGATCGTTTCTTAATTTTTATGCAGCATCCGTAGAGCATCAGATTAAAGTCTGTTCAAATCAAGTCCCTGAGTATATAATTTGGCTCTCAATTAGAGTCCTAATTTTAACGAAGTGCAGTATGAAGATTATACTTTAAAGATCTTCCTGTACAGAACCGCCGAACAGAATATTCTCAGCTTCATATCAGGCTCTGAATGAGAGCCTGACTTTCAACTTCGCAACTTTGTAATGTGAGGAGTGATCTTTAACCCTTTACCCAATGCAGACGATATCAAACTTTATTATCTTAAATATCATTTTTTCAAATTTTTCAAAAAAAAATTTCAACAAAACCATATCATGTGACCCCTCGTTGGAACGAGCTTGACGAGCTCGTTCCAACGAGGGGGGCACATGATATGATTTTGTTAAAAAAATTTGAAACATAATATTTTTTCAACTCTGAATTTGCATATTACGCGAGCGGATGCAGCCGATTTGTTGGGTAAAGGGTTAAAAGAGTCTTCTTCTTCAGATCCATGTGTTTGAATATTCTGAATATGTTGATAGTGCACGGCATCTTTAGGGCCACGGGCAGATAAGATTGTAGTTCCTATATTTATATTCGGGTTTCCTTCTGATATTTGATACGAAACGTTCTTCTGGTGGAGATATAAGTTAATATAAACAAAATTCTTAGCTTTATATTTAGTGCCCCTATGCGTTCCCGAATTTTATCTTAATGCAAAACGAGGAATAATCTTGAGAAATCTTCTTCTGATCCATCATTCGAAATCTTTAGCTGTTTGGTATACTGCATCTTAATTGGGTGGGGCGATATGGGGAGAAAGATTCAAGTTTGTTCAAATCACGTCCCTCGATTCGTATCTGGTCTCCATCTGGCAGCCCAAATTTTCTGCTATACGATAAATGTTCTTTGAAAATCATCTTCTCCAGAAGCACTAGTCAGAAAAATTTCGATGTTCGGAATGCGACAAACCTGGGACCATCTGATTTTAGTGTGTTCCAAACAAGTCCATAGATTAATATTTGTGTTTCCTATGGGAGCTGGAATTTTAACGTAGTGCCATATGACGAAACATCTTCAAACACAAATAATAATAATTTTGGTGTTTGGTATACAGCATCGATAAGGTATCAGATTAAGTTTTAAATCACGACCCTGAGTTCGTATTTGAGTTCCCTTTGGGTACCTGCATTTTAACCAAGTGTAAAATGAGGAATATTCTTTTAAAAAACCCTTCTCCAGAACCAGTCAGGATTTTGTTTTTGAATTTGATATGCAACTTCACTAGGAAGGTCAGATTGTAGTTTGTTTTAACTTCTTTGAACATATGGAATAATCTTTAAACATCTTTCGATCCACCTCTCAGAATCTTTTAATATTTGGTATACAACAGTATTTGGGTGTGGTAAGGGTCAGAATCAAGTTTGTTCAAGGTACTTACTTACTTTTAACTTTGCCCAAATTATTCAAAAACCCGAAGAAATCTTCTTCCTAGAGGTATGCTTGTGTTAGCACTTCTGGAAATACCGGATTTCCAGGCACTCTTTCAATGATGACATCTGAATCTTGAAAAATCAATGATACACAAGTTGCCCAAATTTACATTCCGGAGGTCCTGTTTATGGGAGCTACAGGTGATTGAAATTCTGTCTCTGAAGAGTCGTTGGTGCGTTGTTGGGTGAGTGTTCCAGTCCCGCTCGTGCCTCCTGTTTTCCGATTCCAAGACATGAACTGGGAATATTTTTCACTCACTAATTTAACGTGGAATGACACCTTTCTCTTTTTCAGCTACGTCAAGTTGTCGTGGTCACTTCAGATGTAGGAACTCAACAGTATGTCTTCCGCTCTCGGAAATATGTGACGGAGTAAAGCGGTGTCCTTACAGTGATGACGAGTTGTTATGTAATATAAGTCAGCATGAGTCGTGTTTGTATGAAGGCTTACTAGCGTCCTGCAACAATTCGCCGAATTTAACATCATTGACCAGTCGACTACGGAAACTTAACATCACTAATGCGAGTATCTACCAAACACAGATGTATTTTGATAACTTTTTGTATATCGGGCAACTGATTTTGTCTCAGGCTAAAATAGAAAATATTTCCGCAAACATATTTGATTCATTATCCAATTTATTTTACTTGGACTTGTCTGGAAATGCAGTCACTGAGATTTTAAATAACACATTCACCGGGCTGAAAAATTTACTTTCATTGAACATATCAGTAAATAGAATATATGTTGTTGAAGATGGTACGTTTTCTAACCTCGGAAAATTGCAAGTTTTGGACATGCGCAAAAACCGTATTGCAAACTTCAATAAAACAATGTTTCATGGACTTTCAAGTCTCAAGTTCTTGTACACGGACGAGTACAAATTTTGTTGTATTAAACCAGAGGGTGTGACCAAAGAAAATTGTTATCCTTCAGAAGACGAGTTTTCATCATGTACCGATTTGATGCGAAATGACATTATGCGTATCTGTCTTTGGACTATTGGCTCTTTCGCATTGGTAGGAAATGCCCTATGTATATTATTTCGTTTCATATTCGATCGCGAATCGTTGAAAAAGGGTCATGGACTGTTCGTGTTAAACCTTTGTATTTCTGATTTCCTGATGGGAGTTTACCTCATCATTATAGCCTCAGCTGATGAAATTTACAGAGGAAACTATATATGGAAAGAGTATGAATGGCGGAAAAGTATATGGTGTAAAACTGCAGGGTTTCTCGTTACTTTGTCCAGTGAAGTATCTACTACCATGCTGTGCATAATTACACTAGACAGACTTATAGCGATCAAGTATCCCTTCAGTCAGCTTAAGTTCAATCGAAAACGTGCAGTAATATCTTTGATTGGTATTTGGACTGTTAATATCATTATTTCATTCTTTCCTTTACTGCCTTTCGACTACTTTAAAGATAGTTTCTACTCACGAAGTGGAGTTTGCTTGGCTTTGCCACTGACTCGAGATCGACCTGCTGGCTGGCAATATTCTGTGTCTGTGTTTCTTGGGTATAATTTCATAGCCTTTCTGGTGATAATGTTTGGACAGATCGCTATATATTGGGAAATCCGGAGTGTTAGTCAAACGAACATGCGGCGATCAGGTGGTCAAGAACAGAACATTGCTCGGAATCTTTTCATCGTCGTGTTTACAGATTTCCTGTGTTGGTTTCCTGTGGGGATAATGGGTAAGTTAAAAATGATTTTTAATTATTCATTTTGGGTTTTTTGTCCTTTCTTTTTAGACCCATTTAATGTCTTTGGAAGTTCCTGACACTAGAACCGAACTCATTTACGTTTAAATATTTTATCGTCGATAAAATCTCTTTCGATTAGGCGTTAGTTTCGATTGTTTGGACGGCGTTATCAACTTGTGAACTGAATTGGCAGCTCTCTTTTGCCTGGCTTCTGCAACCATGTTGTTGCCGCCTTCAGTGGCAGCTTTTCTTACCAACGTCCTTCGCAGGCGATCTGTTTTGCAGCATTATCAGCTGAACAGAAAAGTTAAAAATTGTACTATCCAATCCACCACGCCCCATCCACCGTTGCCGTAAGAGCTAGTAAATCGTCTGTTTTTCATCACACGTTTTACTTCAGTTAAATAAATCATTCCTTTTTTCTGTTTTATTGTTTTTTGGTAATTTTGAAGCATTTGTGAAAGATATTCACCACTTTTTATTTAAAGCCGTTTGCCTTAACACTTCATCACATATGCTCCCTGTTTCATGTCTCACTAGCGTATTAACGGCATATCTACTAACCACCGGGAGATCCATTCTCTCTGGCAGTGCGTTAGAATCGCACGGAGTGATCGTGATTGTATACCATATATGGTTCGATCACGTGATCAGTGACATCATGCGTCACGTGACTAGTGACGTAATTTATGACGTCACTGAATAAGTGGAAGAATCTGTGACTTGTGTAATTGTCACAAGCACTTTGTATACTCTTTTCTTCAGTTTATGCAATGACGCCATAAATAAGGTCATTGGTCACGTGGGCCATGTCGTCACTATCAATCCATAGCAATGGCCTTGCTCTATAACAATGGTATGATTTCATGTACTACAGTGACAACTTAATATTGTAAAGATGCTTTGTGATGTGACATCACACATGGTGTCGCATCCGATATTATTTTGTATATTTATTGGAGATTAAGTTCACATAATTCTCCACAGCGGCTTAATGGTTAATAGAATATGGCACAATCACAGGATAGATAGCTGAAGTCGTGGTAGAAGCCAATGATGGGACTACTGGGAGCTGAATGGGAGCTTGGAGTTGTATAGGAGACATGTCGTATGTATCATCAAATACCGAGATGAGGATAAGACTTGTATGTGGAGTGACTCGTTAGAGCAGTTGCTGGATAGCTCATTTGCTCTATAGGATTTGAGACGTCCGAGCTAAACCTATTCCTGTCAGTACTCGATAGCTCATTGGGGGAACTTGGAATAGGTATGTAAAAGTCGTTAGAGTTAGCAGAATGTATTCAATTGTGAGTAGTACTAAAAACCATGTATGCAAGTGGTATGATCTGGGACTCTTAGCGGTAGGAGTGTAATGATAGATACTGAAACCCACGCTGTCACAAATCAATACTACTGGAACAAAGTTACAAGAACATCATAGTAGTGGGAATACAATCAAGACCAATCGTGAGATAGATAAGTGAAGGCATTGTTGAAGTCAATGGCGGGACTACTGTAGAGGAACTACTTGGAATCCCACTTGTAGAATCCCACTCATGGAATCTCTTTTGCGGAATTTTAAGTGAATCCGTTTGGGGGGGACGTTTTGAATCCATGTTTTCTGAGATGAGGATACGAGTTGTTTGTGGAGTCACTCGTTCGAGCAAGTCCTCGATGGTTCATTTGCTTGCTGAGATTTGTGTCGTCCGAGCGATGCTTGTTCCAGTTACTGTTCATCTGACGCTTGGACTTTTTCTTGGGAACCATTGTATCAGATAATTAGGTGATAGTGAGGGTTTAGATGAATGTGGGGAATGTGACTGGTTGAAGCCAAAGGTCGAGATCAGTGATAGCTAGAACTAGGGCAAAATGGTGGCATGAGAGTTGGCAGCAGAATTGAGCTTGAGCTAGACAGAAAACCTAGGCTTCTGGGAAATTCCGAGTCAAATAGATTCCGGGTTACTCATTTCTCACCGTTTTTGATACTTTTTGTTCGCTGTCGAGTTGTTTGTATCAATTAGATTTAACCCGTCCAATTGAACACAACCGCCGAACTCACTCCGCCTATTAGAACCGTTAGTAGTATGTCGGGGGCTTTTCACCCCTCGTTTGGATGAGCTCATGGATGATTTCATGTGACGTCAAAGTCACGTGACCCAGTGGCGCCATGTTGTGTTGTTATGGTAACCTGCGTGAGTGGTCATCATCACAAGACGTCATATCTATAGTGATACGTGGTGTTAGTACGCATGCGCAGCACGTGTTGTTAGGGTGATATGTGTTTCCGTCGTCCATTTTGTGTACTGGAGGCCGCCATCTTGGTTTCCATGGTAGCACGTGGTAGCTATGTTACCTAAAGTCTTATAATAGCACAGGGGTATGTTCGGAGGGTATGTTTGATTGTACAGGAGTATTTTCCAGATTAGTAAAATTACCACAAACAACCCAACAACTTTTTCTGTTTCGAATTCTTTCAGAATTTTCTGCTTCTATCTATATATGCATTTCGTGGCCCTCATGGCCTCAAAAGAAATGAGGCTATGAGGGATAGTAAATGAGACCTCATTGAGGGTTTTTCACATAGCTCCCTCATGGTCTCTTATGACTAAAAAGGGGTGCCGAAGACCAGACGTTTTCAAAAAAAGGGTGCCGAAATGGGGTGCCTGGGGATATGGCGTTAAATACCGAGATGAGGCTAAGAGGGATAGTAAATTAGACCACATCGAGAGATTTTTTTCATGGTTCTCACGGCCTCAAAAGAAATGAGGCTATGAGGGATAGTAAATGAGGCCTCATTGAGGGCTTTTCACATAGCCCTCATGGCCTCATACGACTAAAAGGGATTCTTCAAAAGGTATCAACAAATAATACAATACCAGGCCATAGGTATCCTCAAATACTGAAATAAGGCTAAGAGGGATAGTAAATGAGGCTTCATTGAGGGATTTTTTCAAGGCCCTCGTGGCCTCAAAAGAAAATGAGGCTATGGGGGATAGTTAATGAGGCCTGACTGAGGGCTTTTACATAGCCCTCATGGCCTCATATGACTAAAAAAGAGATTCCATAACCAGAGACGTTTCACAAAAAGAGATTCCATGGGACGTGGTCATAGGATATAGAGGTGATGAGACTTGGATAGGACTTCATTGTAATAAGGGGAGATAACTCTCCATACAGATTATGGTAAATCAAGCAATCTGATTGGACGACGGAAACACGTATCACCCTAGCAACACGCGCTGCGCATGCGTACTAACACCACGTATCACTATGGAGATGACGTCACAAGATGGGCGCTTACGTGGGTTACCATGACAACACAACATGGCGCCACTGGATCACGTGACTATGATGTCACATGAGATCATCCATGAGATCACCCAAATGAGGGGGGAAAGCCCCTGACATACTACTACCGTTTATTCCTATAAAACCACGTGCCATCAAAAGTGTAGGTCTGCATGGACAAGAACTAGGATTCCGGAAATTTAGGAAAATTGTCTAGTCCATTTAGGTAATTACTTTCACCCCCCCCCCCCCCCCCTTGAATGGAATACAACTTTCGAGGCTTATACAAGCACGTGCTTCCATGGAAATTAAGATTGTGGCCTCCAGTGTACAGAATGGACGTCTGAAGCACTAAGACCCTGACAACACGTGCTGTGCATGCGCACATATATCACATATCAATATGGTAATAACGTCGTAACATGGTAGCTCGTGCTGGCTGCTGTGACAACTGAAAGTGATGTAACTGGGTCTCGTTGCATGACGTTATTTATGGTGTCCTGTAAACCAGACTGGGTCTCGTTGCATGACGCTATTTATGGTGTCCTGTAAACCTGGCCTCATTCACCCATCTCTTACTACTTCCTTTCTGTGAAGAAATTTTACAACCCTCCCCTCTTTGCCGGCTCTATTGATCTCTCTGTACATCCCATGGGCTCCGATTTGATAAGAAATTCGAATCACCTGGAGAAAGACGTGTTATCTACTACATAAAGTCATTTTCTTTCAGAAGAAAAATAGGTTTATTTAGTATTAATTTTATTACTCGGTGTCAATAACCGCCCCTTAAGAAGACACTCGGGATTTTACTCTTAATAACACGTTCAACAAAGTTTAGATTTGTACCACATTTGGTGAGTGCAGCTCTTGGAAATCTGGTCGTAGTAAGTTAAAGGGGAAAAAAATAGGCTAACGGTCACTATCACTTATCAACTTCCTTGAATGACTTAATAATATTTTGCTGGTGAGCATATTTATTATCTTTCAACCTGAAGTCATGTGATATAATATTATGGTATTATTCAAATGAAGTTTAGAATTTCAATATTTCCCACGCCAAAGAAATGAAAAAAGAAGAAAACGAATTCTGAGGAACACAGTAAAAACTAGAAGTCACGATTTATGCGCTTATTTCGATATACTTTCACACACGAGTTGCGCGACATTTTCCTATCGGATGGTATCCAAAACACGCCAGATTCTTCTGTTTATCAACCGAAAGCACAAGCAATGTTTCAGCCAGTGAACCTCCGGGTTACTCCCGTAGATCCAATGGCTGAAACGTTGCTTGTGCATAGGGTATCAGAACAGAATTTGATTGCCTCACCGTCGTTAACACGCAGATAAGCAGGCAGAGTGACGTGATATTCTCAGACAATTCATGACAGGACTTTAATTATAGTTCAGATATTTACATTATTAAATCCATGGCCTGGGACGAGTTGAGTTGCTTTTGTTTTCATTCATTGCATCTACTTTAAGGGATGTTTGCGTTGAATGGACATTCGATACCTGGAGAGATTTATGCCTGGACTGCGGTGTTTATTGTTCCCATCAACTCAGCGTTGAATCCTTTATTGTACACTGTCACAGCTCTGTTACGAAAACATGTAAGTTTGAGTTATCTTCGTTTCTTGTTAACCCCTTTAACACAGATATATACAAATTGCAAGCAGCAAAATTTTCATATAAGCTACTTAAAGTTTGCTAAGCACCAAGTACATCCAACTTCCTGTTTTACGTATAAGTTGAAATTTTGTGAAGAACAGTGTATACATTTTTTATTTAATTATATCTTTAATGATTTAAGTGGAGAAAGATTTTATTTGTGTTTGACCTTTTTTGTAGCTTTTGATTACGATAACCATGGGAAATGGATATTATTGGTAAAAGGGGAATTTTTTCAATTTGCCAAAAAGTTGACGGAGCGAACTGGTATGGGTTCAGTATCGAGCATGAGACCCATTACTGTTAATTACAGCTTGACAACGCCTTCTCCTGCTCCCAATTAGGTTCCTGGTGGTCCTTTGTGGGATGTTTTTCCATTCTTGGACTAGCATGGCACCAAGCCCCTGGACACTTCTTGGCTTAACTGGACGGGCTGAAATCGCAAGCTGCAACTCATTCCAGACATGTTCGATTGGACTGAGGTCAGGGGATCTTGCTGGCCAGACCATACGCTCACCCCCTCCCCCCTCCCTCTGTCGATACCCCCGACAGCATCGGCAACATGAGGACTGGCAATATCGTCCATCAGAATGAATCTATCACCCGTTGCACCTGCATACAATCTGACATGGACATCTAGGATCTCCTCAATATACCGCTGTGTAGTCAATGTACAACGTTCAAGGACACAGAGCTCTGTACGTCCATCTCTGCTGATGCCACCCCAGACCATGAATGACCCTCCACCACAGCGGTCATGCTCAACAATGTTGGCTGCATGGAATCGCTCTCCTGGTCTTCTTCATACCCTAGAACGTCTATCTGTGTGGTCTAGGCAATACCTGACTCATTTGTAAAAAGGGCAGGTCGCCAATCTTGTCTGGTCCACCCAACGTGGTCCATGGCCCATTCATATCGTGCCTGGTGTTGGTTTTGGGACAGCGGAATGTGACTACATGGTCTTCTCGATCGGCGACCACCTTCGTGCAACCTTGCCCGGACAGTCTGCGTCGAAACATTTACCGCGGAAGCATTCTGAGGTCAGTGCGAAGCTGGGTTGCTCTGGCAAAGCGGTTCCTATGGGCCTGAATGATCAAAAACCGCTCTGCAGCTGTAGATGTTGCCCTGTCTCTGCCACCATCATGACGCCTTACTGGTGTGTCATGCTGCTGAAATCTTGCCGAAGCTCTGGTGACCTCCGAATGCTGCATACCAAGGACTTCACCAATCTGATGATGGGTAGCCCCTTGCTTCACCATCCCTACAGCCCGTCACATTTCTGCTCCAGACAAATGTCTTATTACATTTGCATTTGCCATATTCAATCATTAAATCACAAGGGTTTGTGCTGAAATGAAGGTTGAATACCCTACACGTGTCATGTACATGTAGACAGTACACGAAAACATCATGAAAATCAAGGGGTACATGCTTTCCATGACTGTCACGAAAAGTTTGCCTGTCAAGAGAGCTAATGTAAACACTGGGGACCATCTCAATACATTCCTCAATCCTATATCCACCAAAAATGTCGCAAATATGTCACAAATAAATTTCAGAATGATGTGTCAAATATTTGGTGCTTAGCAAACTTTATTGGTATATAATGGGACAAGGAATTTAACCAATATAAGATTGTTTGATAGCGCTCATTTAGCTCTGTCAGATAAGATTAAATTGGTTAACTTCCCAGCTGTATGATGAGAAGATGATGAGAAAAGAATTGCCGTGGGAAATTATGAGATTTCGACATCAGTGTGCATATGCCGGGGGTGGTGGGGTGGGGTAATAATGCTCAACGCAACTCTGGTGAATTGGATCGCGGTGGCTTAGGGGTTACATCATTGGACTTCAGACCTAAACGTCCATGATTCGATCCCCGCCAGAGGCAACTGCGTTGTGTTTTTTGGCAAGACACATAATCACGATTGCTCACGTGAGGGCACGGTGCACTGTGTACTAAGGCGTACTGCACGTCGATGGTGCATTTGTCTTCAACCAATGCTAACCGTTCTTGTGCGGAGTTAGGACGTCGCTCCCAGACAGAGTTGTTATTAAACGCATACCAACGGACTGCGAACCACCATATGTACAAGTAAATAGAAAATCCAATTTAATGGAATTGGGTATTGCCTTTTGAAAAACATATTTAAAATATCTGCTCATCAAATTTCTTGTGAATTTCCAACATAATATTTTTTTTTAACTAAAGTAGAATGTCTCTACAAACAGCAAGCCATTCGGAAGTATACATTCTAAAATCAGTTCGGTTAAAGTTCAACCCAAATCAAATGAGATGAGTGAATATGAACCCAATTGGGTTCATATTCACTCATCTCATTTGATTAGGGTTGATTTTTAACCTTCCCGAGTTTAGAGTGAAAGCAATAACCTAATGATGTGTATAGTTCAACTTCCCCAGTTGACGAGCGCCTAACCCAATAATGGGATTTGTCAAGTCTCTTCCCAATTGCTTGAGGAACATCGGTGATGTCTACAAAAGACCGGATGGTACCGCATTCCTCCCCGTTTTGTAACACGAAATCGTAGATCTTGAGGAAATAAATGTTAAGAAGTTTTTTCCAGTGTTGGCAACTTCAAGCACTCATGTTAATAAGTACAAAGTGTTTTCTTCTATTGCCTTTATATCCAAATATCAACATGTTCAAGAAACACGTACTTAATGTTCTGTACTTGTTTCAATAAAACGTGTTTAAACAATACAACGTGTCCAACGGCAGCCAGAATACTAGTTTAAAGATGATCAAAATCGATCAGTTGACAGTGTAGTCAATAGTACTTGAACGCACGTGACCTCGAGCCAGCACTGATATAAATTTAGAAACACTCTAATTTTGAAATTGCCAATTGCGTGTGCAGTACCGCCTCCGTGGACAGGTCGTGATCAACGCGTGGGCAGTGGTGTCCACGCGCATGTATACTAGGTAATAAAAATCATCAGCAGCAAACTTTTAATTAATGAAGCACTGGGTTGTACATGGTGCTTCATTAATTAAATTTTTAATGATTATTTCTATAATTAGTGTTTTAAATGTAATATTATTGCGTCACGGGGAAATATTCGCCCACATGTGGAAAGTGCCCAATCCACGACAGCTGTACTGTACGTGCTAGTGTTCTCATTATACTAATGCAGCTAACTAATGTCGAGCTGCATAGGCAAAGCATGTGGGCTGTATTAATATTTGTGTAGCTTATACACTTTTACATGTACAAGTATCGAAACATGTCAGTGAAAAGTACAGCTCTGGAAGATGCACCATGTCTCTTGGATATTTATGAGCAGATATTTCCTGAGCACATTCTAACTGACCTAAAACAGGAAAACGAATCATCTTGGAGTAAGAATATCTGTCCAGGAAAAACATTTCGAACAAATTGGTAACTGATGCAAACCCGAGAACCAAATAACCCCCGAGTTCTAGCAACTATCCAGAAAAAGCATGCACTCCTAAACCTTGTATTTCTATTTACTTGCTCGTTTATTATGGTTTATCATGTTTTTGGGGTTAGTATTCACATAACCCAGTTGATTTGGGTTGATTTTTAACCCCGCTGATTTTAGAGTGTATGTCCAAAGGTAATAATTGAGTTGTGCTTCATTACGATTTAAATTATTCTTCCGATTGAATTGGAAAAAATACGTACATGTATAATTATGCATTTTGTATCTAGCCGATTCCTTGACAAACACTTTCAGTGAAGGGGATGTTAGAACGATGTCAATGTAAGGGCTGGACAGATCTGAATGGCAAAAACTTGTTAGCTGTAACGTTATTATTCTAATCCGGGTGTATCAAGAGATGTCACTTCAGTTAAGATCTTTTGTGAAAAATAGACAAATTTCTGCAGAAACATATCCACTGTTATGGAGAAAATAACTGCATCTATTGAAGTTTCAAGTTGTAAACCTGGCATAGAATTACACCAAGTATGGTTCCATGGGATTTAATGGTTCAGTACATGTAAAGGGTGATGCCTGTAAGGTTGGTCAGAATAAATCGGCGTATGTAGAGGGATGAAATGAGTCAGATTCCGCAAAATATTACAAGATGTGATTTCTTGCGATCTGTGGCAGTGAATAATTTATTTATTTATTTAGGGTTTAACGACACTTTAACACCCGGGGTCATATCATGTCGACGACAGTTTTACGGGTGGAAGACGCCGGAGTACCCGGAGAGAACCACCGAGCATCGACGAGCAGCTGTCAGCTCTCCAACATCGTAACTCTGAACTCTTTACCGCGGCACTGGCAGGGTTAGATTGGTTGGAGACATGCGCACCATCGATGTGCAGTACGCCTTAGTACACAGCGTCATCGTGCCCCCATATCGGCAATCGGGGTTAAGTGCTTTACCCAAGGACAAAACGCGGTAGCGCGAATCAGTCGCTGAAATGGTCACCCGTCCAACTACTAACCGCGCTCGACATTGCTTAACTTCGGTGATGTGTCGACAACCGGTTACCGCGACTTTTTTTTACCGCGGATATTATAAGTTATCTCCGTCAACATGTATGGTATATGGAGATTTAGTACCTGGAAGTCGGTTTTTAAACACCGAGCCGAAGGCATCCAGATATTAAATCTCCATATACCATACATCTTGGCGGAGGTAATGTTTTTGTCCCGTTTGAAACACAATACAAACATAGTGGAAATAAATTTGTGGATGCATTTCTCACGCTCAGTAATCACTGGGACCAAAATCGGAAATATTTTTTGTTTTTGTTTTTGTGAACGCAGAAGACAACAGGTAGAGTTACATCCCTTGGGCCGTTAAAGGAAACGAGTAAACAGTATTTGTTGACATATCGTCAACTGACGGGACTATATTTGCTCTTATTTTATTTTTCTCAAGTTCATTCATTTAATCATTCGACTCTAATTTATAACGACAAAATATGATCGAATTGTCGGAAATCCGATGATATTTGTGACTATTTTCAGTTTTTTTCGTTCGATTTTTATACCGAGGCGAGTGAATGCGAAAAGCTTTCATTTAAACCAAATACCTCCGATTGTTCGCGTGCGCTTATACCCTGGATGTCGCACGCTCGCATGTACCTTGAATGTTGGGTGCATCCTTTGCCATGGCTATTTGTCCAAGGCATTCTGACCAATTAAAAGACAGAATTTATCGGGATATAGGGACAATAGCTTTTAACCTCTGAAAGTTGTTGTACAAAACATACACATGTGTGTATTGTGGCAGGAACGCGAGCTCGGTGGCTCAAAGGTTAGAGCACAGAACCTTGAACCGAAAGTTCCACGATCCAATCATGAATAAAAGTGATTGCGTTGTATCCATGGGCAAGACACTTAATCCCGATTACCAGCGTGAGGGCACGGTGGCGCAATGGTCAACGTCATACTGCACGCTGAAGGTGCACTTGCCTTCAACCATGACAAACCCTTTTTGTGCAGTGTTAGTACGTTTCGTTGTTTGACACTTGTCTGGCCACTACTCACTGGTTCTTTCCGGGTAGTCTGGCTTACTCCACCTGTCAAACTGCCAGACACGATGCGACACTGGCTGCTAAAGTGTCGCTAAACCCAATCAAATAAACAAATATGACAGAAACATTTGTGGGACACCATAATAGACGCCAAGGTCAAAGTGAGCCGTGAAGCATCAAGCGTATGTCGTGTTCATCATGGAGCAGATGCCCCTGAAAGATTTGACCCTGAAGGAAGCTTCACAAAATGAAACGCCCATTTTCTTGTTCATATTTTTCTACTCCAAGTACAGTGTTAGTCCAACTAAGTGTTGAGGATGTCAAATGGAAACTTCTAAGAATCAGTATAATATGTTGCTAAATCTTACTTTTTAAAACAAACATTTTTCACCCTTTCATGGTTCATTTATATCACATTATCTTAGTAGAATTCTCAATATAAAGTTAATCAACTTTTAACTTCATCTGCTTCTCAATATTCTCACATGTGGTTTCGTGTAATTTTGACTTTAATATATGATTGTGGTTAGACATTCACCGCCTTTTGTGCACAGATGAACCTCACGTTTCACTTTTTGATTTCTGCTACTTTTTTCTCTTTACAGAAGCGGGAACAGGAGGCATCAGCACGCAGGAAGTACTCCGCAGATAAACCACAATCGAAGATTTCAACTATTTCAGCCGATCGCAGCACATCATGAAGGGATATCACGCTGCCAGTTTCCAAACGTCTTGTTGATCATTTGACGAAAACGATAGTGCACTTGTCTTCAACAAAAGCTAACCCTGCTTGTGTGGATTTAGCGCATTTCGAGAGTCTGACAGTCGCTCGCCCCTGCTTTGTAGTTCTCTCCGTCTTCATCCACCCGTAAAACTGTCCACGAGGCTGCCCTGGCTGTAAAAAGCTCACTAAAAAAGTATTGTCTGTCATAAAACGATGTGCTTCAGAAAGTGGCGTAGAAATATAGAATATACCCATAGTAGCTTGATGTACCAAATGTTCACCACGAGTGGGGAACATTTGGTACAACAAGCTACTTTGTATATATTTTATTATACCATGCTCGTCAGATTTTTAAGAGTCGCTATCAATTTTTCTCGCGATTTTACTGAACAGTAGACGTACATAGGTGCGAATCTGTTTTTGTTTACATAAGCACCGATCGGCGGTACTTCCGCTGTCAATTTTATCGCAGAAATGAAATGGAAAAAGAAACGCACAAATCACGGTGCTCTTTTTCATTTTAATAACATAATAACATACTATTCGGGTTAAGGATGCTTTGTTAACATGAGACAACGCATGATTGTTAATTTTTGGTATCTTATGAGATAAACTCATTTAAGAACGTAATAAATAATTGCCGTTTTCATTTCGCTCTTCGCCAGGCGACGAGCAGTAAATTGAGACAGGTTTGCATTCAGGTCGAGGTCACCAAAGGTCAACTTGGATGCAGTTCCACTGTAGATGAAAATTGTAACAAGTGAAATCCCATTGCTGGTGTGTTCACCACGGTTGGTGTGTAAAGCTCAAATTTATGCCACATGCTTTTTATACATAGTGGAATAGGTAATCATGGTATAAATTCATACATTACCCACACAGGAAAGTAACCGGTGTGATAACCGTTTTGGGGGCTTTATGTTTATTTTTGTCAGACATTTAATGCACTCCTTTTTCGAATGGATGTATTTTTTCCGTATTTAAAGTCACATACTTATGCACAATGGCAAATCGTGACCGTGAGAGTTTTATGACTGGAGGAAGCCGGAGTACCCGTAGAGCACCACCGAACATCGACGAGCAACCGTCAACTCCTCAACATTCTGACTCTGTTCAAGCTCCGCTCAAGCAGGGTTACAGCGGTTGAAGACATGTGCACAATCGACGTGCATTACGTCCTAGTGCACGCCATCATCGTGTCCCCATGTAGGCAACCGGGATAAAGTGCCTTGTCCAAGGACACAACACGGGTCGTCCCGGTCGGGGATCGAACTCGGTACCTCTAGCATAGAAGTCCAACAGTCTACCACTGATCCACCACGCTCCATACCCCTTTTCGAAAAGGGTGTCAGTAAGCGCCTGTGTTACAAAATAAAACAGATAGTTTATAAGAAGACCATGTCTCAATGTGGGTCAAGCAAAACATGTTCTAATCCAGAATGTTAGAAAATCGACTTTGTCAAAGGCAAATCAAAACAGGAATGGTTGCATCGAAGTAGCTCACCTACTTGAACACAGAAATGGAACTCTGTAAAAGACAGTAACTGGCCTTACAATGTTGCTCATCTATCCTTTCATGTTTTGGGTTGTTTCCCTCCTATTCGCAATACGTTTCCCCATCAGTGTACAAATGTATATAATTTGTTTGTAATTTGATGTAGTAAACATGAATTATGTGTAGATATTGTCCGCCGGATCAGATCACTTTCACGGCCTAATGAAATTAACATAGTGTTAAGCATTTCAGTCAATGATAATAAGAATGTGGCGATACACGAATTCAGCTATTGCTTTTGGTGTATATGAAATACTGTAGCGGTAAGTGTACTTGTTAATGGGATTGTGAGTGACCAACAAATGGGATGAGGTATTAAAACACAACATGGCATAAAAACATTGAAAATAGCGTCAAAACACGTACCTTTTTTGAGCTCAACAGCAAGCTGAAATTTCGTAAAAATCGGACGTAATTTAATAACGTCACCCGAAAAATCGGCCATAACCGTTGTGAATTTCTCAGGTCGATACCATATTTGTAGATATAGTTTTTTGTGGATATTTTCAAATTTGAAACAGAGAGGCTGGATACAGGAACGCTATTCAGAAAAATCGCCTATTAATTTTCATTATTTTTTTCATTTTTTGTCTCAGAAACATAGGTTATGACCCCTCTTTGGAACGAGCTCGTCGAGCGCGTTCCAATGAGGGATCATAACCTATGTTTTTGAGACAAGAAATGGAAAAAATATTTATTCAAGATTTTTTTTTGCAAGTGTCGTCTGCTTTTCATGTTAGGTAAACGATTAAAGTTATAGAATCAGAAACTGCGAAAGCGGCCATCAGAACTAGAAACGGAGGACATTAATGACTAAGTGCTACTTTTATGAGAATCGGTGAGGGAGAAGAAACGTAGGTTATGACGGACGAGCTTGATGAGCTCGTTCCAATGAGGGGTCATAACCTATGTTTTTGAGACAAAAAATTAGTTATTCAAGAATTTTTTTTGCAAGTGTCGTCTACTTTTCATGTTAGGTAAATGTTTAATGAAGCACCGGGTTGAACCGGTGCTTCATTAATTAAAATTTTGATGATTTTTTCTATAATTGGTGTTTGGAATCTAATATTATTGCATTCGTAGAAATATTGTCCACCCGTGGAAAATGACCAGTCCACGGTGGCTGTAGTGTAGGTCATAAAATGGCTAACAGTCACTATAGGTCATTTCGTTGAATGGCACAAAGGGACAATAAGCAGCTACTTCGAAAAATATCGTCTCTCACATTTTGCTCGTATGTGAAGAGCGTGTAAAAAGACATTGTATATAAAATGTAAGACATCAGAAGCACACGAAGTTGCATAAATTTGTAATTAATGAGCTTTTTTAATCAGACAACATTTTCAGAAAATATACCCTTGCGAAGATATAAACGTAGTTACCCGAAAGTTATCGGAAATAAACAAATTCCCGTTACATCATTTCTGGATACATGCGGTTTCAAATTTTAGCTTTCTGCTATTCGACTTAACGACCGCCAAGACAACTTAATGACAACTGTGCATTATTTTAGCAATAACTTTGTAATTATTACATAAAAAAAAACTTTATAACGTTAAAATAAATTGGAGTAATGTATCCAATAGAACACTCAACACGTGTATCGACAATGACAATCTGAAATATATTCTATTGATTCGTACTCCATAAAAAGGCCCGCGGGAACACAAACGTCACCTTTGTCATTCTTAGAAAACTAATTTCGGCGAATATGGAAAATGTCATTGTGTGAAATTTTCAGTGAGTATGGGTTAACTAGTTCTTGTTGAAAGACTGCAGGGTGTCGATTTTCAAGGTCCGATAAATTCTCTCCTCCAAGTTAATTTTATTTAATCAAATCGGACGCTTCCGGATATATAAAACATAAGGGTGCTTATGCATAACGGACATTGTTGGCGAAGAGTTATTTCAGAATCAACAATAAAATTGTGTGCAAGCAAAATCGCACGAAAAAAGGCAGGCAGACAGACAAACAGGCAGAGAGACAGACAGACAGGTTCTGCTTTTTCTTGCCATTCAGTGTGTGTGACAATTTATTAACTTTTCTTCACAGAAAGGTTGGTGCATTGTCAAACTAAGACAGTGGAAGAGTCATTGACAGACGGACGGACGGGCACAGGATTCTGAGTTTAGAGGCGGAACATTTCAATTGTGGGTCATAATGCCAACACAAGCATGGTGTACGGTATTATCGGCGATAAAACACGGACATTCACAACGGTCTCTTGGTATTGGTGCTTGTAAAAAATGAAATACAAATAACAGGATGGGCGCGCGCCGGCTGCACCCCCTTCTACATCCGCCAATGAACAGAGAATGGTAGCCAGATAGTTGCACAGACTGTTATGTAACACATTGACATCGAGAGTGACACCACTTGATAGATTACTGCAGAAAACTGTGCAGAAATGCAATCAGTACATGTAAAAATGACTGGAGGAAGTCTGAGTCCGAAAGACAGACACATTTACATTCACGCAGACAATAAAAAAAACAAATAAATGTCATCTGAATTATACTAATAAACTGTGGGATGTAGTAATAATGTCAGAAAGTAGTATCGTGAAGTTGTGTCTTCAAACTGCACGTAAGACAAGAAACAGTGCAACACACTGCTTTTGCCGTCTGTGGACTGTTGGTTGGATGTTTTGTTTGTGTGTGACGATTCATGGAGAGGGCATATCAAGGGGAACAACTTTGCAGTGTTTCCAAGTGACCAGCTTATCGTCAAAAGAAAGGAATAACAAAACCACAGGGTAAAAGCGGACAGTCGCCTGAAACGGAAATTGTGAGCAGTCCGCCGAGTCTCACCTAACTGAAATGTCGGAAATTGAAAAATTACACGCAGGTTACTGGTCATTTTTGTGAGATTATGTTCATATAGAGGATGTATCCAGAAAATCCAGCCTACCTACACACGGTAAGTAGAAAAGTTCACTGTTATTTCTAGAACAAACTAAGGTTAGATTCTGTGTGGAGTTGTCTTTAAACGTAGAATTTGTTGACCTGACTCACGACAATATTTGTATTTTTGCTAACGTGAATGTGATAAATGATCTCGATACACAAGACCAGTGGCGTTTTAAATACATTTTGCTCTCCAAATGCTTAAAAGAGTCACTTTCCACTTCAATGCGCCCTTCACACCGACAGTCTGTAACTGGACCATTGTCGCCTCCCTGACTGTACGACTAATTACCAAAAAACGGACTTTCTAACTTTTCGACGAACTGATATGTACTGTCAGACAAACTGGAAACTTATAACAGAATTGAAAAGATGTCTTGGAATAATATACATGAACGCCTTATCATCCCTCGTAAAGAGTCGTGTTACTTACGAGAAAAGTCGTACCAGACTAGTCGAACCCACAATTGGACAACTCCTACCCATGTGTTGAATTGGACAACTCGTACACACTTCTGCATAACTCGCACTCACGTTTTGACAAACTCAAACCCATTCAAAGAGAAATGGATATCAGTCGTCCAACCGTGGATACAAGTTGTCCAGCATTTGGCCTCTAGTTATCCAGACAAAAACGGGTTTGATTTTTTCAACTGAATGGAAGTAGAAAGGTTTCCTTTACTGCCAATTGCCACACGACTCTCTACGCTTTCCTCCACCCCACTCCATTGACTCTACAAACTCACATATTGACCCAGCTCATGTTCCACCATATCTCACAGAATAAACTCAACCCAGTGCCCCTTTTTGTTGTTGTTGTGATCGCCGTTCATGTCCCCAGGACACAAGCCTATGAAAACGTCAATACAACCACCCTCCTTTACTCAACTCGTGGCCTAAGGCTAATTCAGAATATGTTCCACACACACTCTGTCCATACTGAACACAACCTTACCCCAGGTAACTGTCAAGTAGAGCTGAAACGGTTGAGGGGTTTTCTTCATCGATTAATCACGTGGATTACCCTTGGTTAACCAATTAGTCACTTGTCAAAATGGATATCTGAATAATTGCCATACCGTTGATGATTTACAGCATGAACCCTTTACCAAACATAACAAACAAAACCGACTGGCCTATATACAAAAATGTCCATTCAAATTTATTATGTTTTCAATTTTTGTCCCCAAAACATAGCTTGTGAACACTCGTTGAGCTCGTTCCAAAGAGAGATCATAAGCTATGTTTTTGAGACAAACATTGAAAATTTTTAGTAATTCATGAGTTTATTTTGCAAGTATCGTCTGCTACCCGCAATGGGTAAAGGGTTAAGAATGACCATTTCCATCCAATGATACAGTATGATGATCATGCAAGTAAACAAATATGTCAGCAAGTAACTTGTATGCTTTACTCTATCTCATATAATTGATGTGAGTCAGTGTGACAATATTTGGCTGTTTTGGAGCAAGTTTGTTCCTTTCTTAACCCACATAATACAGTAGTTCAAAAGTAACGTTTAATCGATCAATTACTTTTGTGATCGATCAAGATGTTGATCATTGATTAATCGATTAATCGGTTAACAGTTTCAGCTCTACTGTCAAGGTAATTGTTCCCAGAATATCGGCCCATAAAAAACGTGACACTACCGACTCAAGCTACACCCCCTACCCCACCCCCACCCCCCCCCCCCACCACCATCTCGGGCCACTCCCTATAATGACTACAGAGTTTCGAACTCATTTGTAATATCACTCCGTGAGACTTCCCTCCTCCAACAATTCCAATACAGTTTGAACATGACGTTACAAATACAATTACTTCAGTTTTGCATACTTCAGCAGAACAAGCTCACAGACGAGTGTGGGTACATTACGAAAGTTCTTTGTTGTCCATATTTGTTTTTTCACTGTTTCCGTTACAGTCAACTTTTTAACCCTTAAGCCCCCATATAGCCCCAAACCGCCACTTTTATATTGCATTGAAGCAGGTGCTCCCTAGTGTAATCTTTTTTATTACTCTTGTACGAAGACTGAATTTTCCCTGGCAGTGGTTCTACATCACTGCTGGCTGCCTGTATAGGCAGCCAGCAGTGATGTAGAACCACTGACAAGTCATCAATAACTATGTAAGCAGAAAAAGGCCATAAATACTTTAAAATTAATCTGAGGACTTAAGGGTTAATTTTATTTTCTTTGTCGGAATGGTGTATTACGACATGATCAATTACAGTTAAAACTAGCAGTCCTGTCATGAAATGCGCACAAATATCACGTCGATCTACACGTTAATCTACGCGTTATGGCCATACAAAGGCTATCAAATTCCGTACATATGGCCTGTGCACAAGCAATGTTTCAGCCCATGGCCCTCCGAGTAACCCGGAGGTCCATTAGCAGAAACATTGCCTGTGTCTGCTATGAGTAACCGCGAGAACCTGCCGTGCTTTGGGTGCCATTCGATATGGCATTTGTGTGCAATTAAGCCCAGATAAGCGCACAGTTCGTGACAGGACTTCTAGTTTCAACTGCACTTCCTCAAACACAGCACAGGCGAAGTCATACTCTGAAGCGGAGTGATTTGGTTGAAATTTGGTAATACACAATCTTTGCTGTGATTAAAATATTTAAAGCTTAAATTAAGATCGATTCACAGAATGGAAATTATTATATTTTTTTACAAAACACATTCTCTATGTCTCACACTTGCTAATTCACAAAAACACAGTATTTGATAAACAAGTCTCAGGTTCACCCTTACAAAACTTTGAACAATATATAACCCGCAAGTTCTGAAAAAAAATGATCCTCGCATCGCCCCAGCCCATCCCGCATATAAAACTCAATAGGATCAATAGGGCAAGAGTGTGCTTGCGACAACATTTCGTCGCCTGAGTGCTAGAATGTCCTATCTCCCATAGGGGACATAGGACATTCTAGCACTCGGGCGACGATTTGTCTAAGACCTTGAAAAATAAATTTAAAGCAAAATTAAAATCACACCATGACCCATTCACCACCCCTTCCCGACCCGGCGTAGGGATGAGGTGATGCGACTCCGTGGGCTTATTTTAACAAGTGTCATTTTCATCCACATACACTTCTGACTATTCTTGATTACAACCCACCCCCACCTCTCTCTCTCTCTCTCTCTCTCTCTCTCTCTCTCTCTCTCTCTCTCTCTCTCTCTCCCTCTCTCTCCCTCCCTCCCTCCCTCCCTCCCTCCCTCCCTCCCTCCCTCCCTCCCCGCCACCTCTATATCTCCGCTTCTCTTTACTTCCAATATCTCCAGTACATTCACCTTTCGTTCTCAATGAACCATTGGGTTACCACTACAGACCAACAATTTTAAAGTGAAGAATCCAAATAATTAGTGATCAAATACAAATCAGCTTTTATTAACACCGTGTTTGGAAACCAATCTTTATATTTCGTTGTCCCTGTATTCCAATAAATTCTGTCTTCTGATTGGTCAGAATGCCTAGGACAAATAGCCATGGCAAGGGGCATACCCAACATCCAAGGTATATGAGGGCGTGCAACATCCAGCGTTTCAGGACACGTGAAACATAGAGGAGTATATGGTTTATATGAAAGCTTTTCGTTTTTGCTCGCCTCGATATAAAAATTGAAGCAAACCACCTGAAAATAGTCACAAATATCATCAGATTTCTGACAATTCGATCATATTTTGCTGTTATAAACGAAATAGTTGAATAATTAAATCAAACAACTTGAGAAAAATAAAATAAGAGCAAATCTGCCAATAAAATGGACCTCCCCCCTCCCCCTCCCCCCCCCCCCCCCCCCCCATCTGCATTATCTATTTTTCAAGAGTTATTTGTGGATTAATTTATAGTCGATCCAGTATTCACGAGTTTGTTCCAACTTATAGCGGAGCGTGAGAAACGTGTCACAAATTTGTTTCCACTGTGTTTCTATTGTGTTTCAAACGGGACAAAAACGTTATCTTCGCCAACATGAAAGGAGAGTTAATACCTGGAGGTCTCATCTAAACACCTCGCCTGCGGCACGGTGTTTAAAAACCAACATCCGGGTATTAATTCTCCATATACTATACCAGTTGGTGGAGATAACTTATATTCACCTTATTGAGAATTCTGCTACAAAATACGTATTAAAAAAGATTTTCGCTGAAATACAGTACGTGGAGAGTGGATTGTAACTAAATCACCCGCGGGGGGGGGGGGGTGTTATCACCCAAACTATAACTGTCAAATTTTGTATATATCGACTAAAAACACAAGCAATGTTTCAGCCAATGGACCTCCGGGTTTAACCCGGAGGTCCATTGGTTGAAACTTTGCTTGTGTTTGTTATGCTTTGCAATTATTGCTCAGGTGGAATTTCCACTCTGCGGGTGATTTAGTGATAATACACTCTCCACGTACTGTATATGTCCTGTGTTTCCTGGGAATGTTGATGTGTTGAGTGAATATCAAATTGTATGCGTGTATGTTTCAGTATGGAAGAACTAGTTCAGATTAGCAAATAGGCACTCTCGAATTTACCTAGATTCCAGCGGAACTGTTGTTGAAATACGAATATTAGCATTTAAGAGGTTAATAACTTAATTTTCCACCAGGGCGGCATGACTAACCTGCAAAGCAGAGAAGCCGGGAAGCACTGCAATATGTACCGGGATTCCTACAGTTATATTGGTACAATAAGGCGGGCAAAACATTTTGTGTACATTTCAGTTAGTCGGACAGGTACTTCGTAATTAGTCGCACAGCCTGGGAGACTGCAGTGGCCTCATGTGTTACAGCTTTTCCATATGAAGGGCCCAATGAAGAGGAAAGTAACTCTATTAAGCATTTTGAGAGATAAATGTATTTAAAACGCCACTGGTCTTGTATTTCGGTATCATTTATCACCTCTTCGTTAGCACAAAATACAAATATTGTCGTGAGTCAAATCAACAAATTCTACGTTAAAAGACAAATCCACACAGAATCGGACCTCAGTTTGTTCTAGAAATAACCGTAAACCATTCTACTTACTCTGTGTTAGCTGGATTTTCAAGGTACATCCATTAAATGAACACAATCAGAATCTCACAACAAATGACCGCGTGTAATTTTTTCAATTTCCAACGTTTTAGTTAGGTGAGTCTCGCCGGACAGCTCACAATTTCTGTTTCAGCCGACTGTCCACTTATACCATTTGAAAGCGAGCCTCCGTAACCACACCATGTTCGTGCTTTGCTTCTCCTACACTAGAGCAATTTGATCAAACTTACTCACTGTGGTAACTGACTCAGCTAACCATATATAAAGCTCTGCCGTGACGAGAAATAGCAGGATGGATTTAACTTTATTTTAATCTGTTGAAGTTTGAGATTGAGGACAGGGTATGTAATATAACCTTGCCTGAACAAGGTCAGATTCAAGTATAATTAATAGTGGAAAGATAGTCTTATCGCGATAGGAAGTGGTTATAGGTTTGACTCCAAGGTGCAACTAACAAGATAACCATAGGTAATCTATGCCAGTGTTATAGTGATTAGCTTGAAGACGTTTTAATTCAAACAAGTGCCTGCCTTTATATTGCTGTACAAGGCCAGTTGCAGGTTGTCTGGGTTTTAACGGAATACGCGAATTGCACTGGTGATACCTGTTAATCATATACAGTACGTGGAGGGTGGCTTGTAACTAAATCACCCAGGGAGTGGAGTTATCACACATAGTATCACTTTCAAATTCTGTACAAGTGGACAAAAATCACAAGCAATGTTTCAGCCAATGTACCTCCCTGTATAACCCGGAGGTCCATTGGTTGGGACTTTGCTGGTGCTTGTTATGCTTTGCAACAAATTCGCAGTTATTGCGTGGGCAGAAACTCCACTCTGCGGGTGATTTAGTGATAATACTCTCTCCACGTACTGTGGGCGGTAACCTTTCTTGGCCTGTACCAGATTATCTGGGATCTGAGGGTACCCGTGAAACCGCAAAAGCGTCATTTATTGCTCAAATATGTGACAACGTACACTGGCGCGTATATAGCCAGTGGCAGGTTGACTAAAGGTTTAAAGGTACTCGCCAGTTGCGTTATTACAACGTGAAAGTGCAAAATGTCATGTTCAGAGGCCGTTGGAACCTTAGTAGGTTTGATCAGACAAGTATTTCTGACAACCAGATTATCAAGTAGGTTATGTTTTGGATATTGTCGGTAAGATGGCCCAAAGGATATAAGTCAGTTCGTTTCGGTAGTTGGCTAATCTGATTAGTTCATTGCTATTTTTACATTCCACAGTTGGACAAGTTTTTAAATGCATACCACTATACCACAAAATGGCATTTAGACCGATAGTAACTGAGCAGCCAACTGGATTCGAACCGTGCTAAGAGATAAATACGAGCTGCGGTACTTTGCAGGAGCGCCATCGTTACGGTTTCTTCGGTAACTCGTTATCGCATGACTTTCACATATTTTACAAACTATTCAGGGGGGGGGGGGCGGAAAAACACTGCTGACACAAGTGTCTCATTTTTTTTTATATTGCCATTTTTCGGACCCATCCACTCTTACCTGTATTTTTTTCCGACAACCCACCCAGCCTCCCACACCAAAAGCTAACGTTTTGCAGGTAAAGGGAATCCGAATGGTTTTGCAAGTCAAAATGTGATGTAATGTGAAGCACGTGATCAATCCCATTAATGCATTTGCAGTATCTGTCACCAGATATAACTCAAACAATTAACTGGTAGAGTGCTGGAAGCCAAGACTCATTGCTCTATCACATTTGATTGGATAGTGCCCAGAGTCACTATCCAATGAAATGTGGCGGAGTAATATATTTTGAAAACACTCTCTGATTTTGTGTGGTCAGGAAATTGTTTAGCACTCTACCAGTTAAAGGTGACACCAGATCTTATAATTTCAATAGCAGTTAGAAATATATGAATAATTATGATGTTGGATCAGATTGAGTGACATTTTATCAACACCAAGTTGATGCGACGACATACCGCAGATGATTTTGTTGTTTCCTTTTCTTTCATTTTCATGCCAATCAATAAACAATCAAAGTTTTATTTATTTCCTTACGATTATAAAACAAAGAAGGCACATGACTGTCTTTATCAAAGATTTCCTATGCTGGACACTGTAGTGGAATTCACAATGGTGAACTTGGGTTGCTGCCACAACTCTCAAGTTAGCTCTAAACAGTTAGGATACGCATGAGAGTACAATTGTAACCTGACAACAGCATACAAAGGGAATATCCAGGGATATCTTCATTTTTCTGCAATCTATGTGTATTACATGAGTTTGCATGTGGAAACTTGTTGCATAAATTATGATGAAAACCCATGTACTGCTTTCAAAGTACACACAGTTTGGAAACAAATGCATGCATTTTTTCCATTGTCCACACGACTCCCACCCCTGTCTCCACATGAGTTTCAGTGACAATTACCCAAGTTTCCTGTCATTGATAAGAATGCCTTATGGTTGGTATGCAAATAGATGCAATGCATTGTAACGCTGATTTGGGACAAAGGTACAATATAAAATGGATAAGGAAACAATTTGCATGAGCTGGAGAGGAAAACGCGTTGTTGACACTGGGTACCCCCCCCCCCTACCCCCACACACACACATTGTGTCACACATTTTTTTCCGCCCCAGACACACACACACACACACACACACACACAACACACCTGGACTATTTCAGTGTTATAGTTTTCCTGATACAGCCTTCAGAAGCATTTACTTCCTAATGACTGGAATTAAAAGTCAAAAATTGTTATTTATTTTTGTCAAATCAATGTAATACATATTTTTAACATATCTACAACTTTTTATCTGTCTTCATAAAAAACATTATGTGCCTTAATTAACACGTAGCTCATTTTGGATTTATAAATTAAATGATGAGTCACGAAGGAATTACGTTGTACAAAATATTCCTTTTCTGGAAATGTTTGTTCTATGTACAGATATTCACGGAATCTTCTAGATACTGTAAAATAACTATATGTTAGTATTATTTTGTGTCTTGTCTTGTAAATAACTTTATTGTTTCATAAAATGAAAATATAACTGCACTTGCAACATTTTGAAATATTGTAGATATTTTTTATGCATACAATTCTGACAGGATTTGATAAGGCAGAACACCATGCCAAATTCTCGTATAACTACAGGGGCGGGTGGGACGATTTTTCAAGGAGTGGGGGGGGGGGGGGGGGGAGGGGGGGTCTGGATCGGGCGATCGATGATCGTCGGTATGACGGATCGACTATGGTTCGGTCGGTCTGTACGAGAAAATTTTACATTCCAGGGTTCCAAAACCCCACTCCCACTCCTTCCATGCATCTGAGCGGATACTTTGAGATTTTTCAGGAGATGTATTTGAAAGATTTCACACTTTGAGAGCCGTTAAAAAACGCCGGTAATAAAGGCATACAGCTGAGGTCTATTGTAACGACAAAAGCTGATAAATAGATCCCACCTGTATGCTTTACCAGACGTTAACAGCAATTATACTGTCTGTGGATTATCTTGTCTGGGGGTGGATTTGGTACTTGTATGTCTGCAAGATTACGATCTATTTCTGTTAACCGATTTTTTAACAGACTGTATACATTTTAGCGTTTGCTGCCGCTTACTGCAAAAAATGATACGAAATACATCGAAACTGAACCAGTACGGAAATATGGGGGAGGCTCTGGATCCGCCCCTTGTTTCACCAGTCATTGGTTGTGTTAAAATATATGCATACAAAAAACATGGCCCGACAAAAAGTGTGGGGGGCGAACCCCCCGTTCCACCGCCCCTGAACTAACAGTATTACAGTCAAGGTATTATCACCGGGCCGGTACAACAGCGACATCATTGGGGACGGGATAGTATTTCCAGAATCCGCGGATGGAGGGTAGGACTGGCCATGGACTAAGAACACAAGTTGCCGCCCATTGAATTAGAATAAATGTCGTCAGTGATTAACGGGTGAAATTTTACTCGCGGGAACCTCGGGAAGTGAAGCAGTGCCTGTTCACTGCGGTAAACAGGCTCTGTTAGTAGTATAGATGCGAGAATCATGTCTAATTGCCCGAACCCCCCCCCCCCCCCACCTGACACTTACCCCGATGTCGCTGACGCTGAATCCCAAAACGGTTAGGCCCCCTCCCTCTTCCCGCCCTGTATGTACCCTATTTTAGGCTATCCCTCCCAAAGCCGCTCCAAAGGGGCCCAGGCTATGAATAGCCCATTTAGGCTTTCCCCATATTGTTTTGGCTTTCTCTGTATGTGGGCTCCCCCCTTCCAAAAGTCCAGTCCCTCCCCACCAAAGCCCTTGTATGGGCTGTTCATTCCCCATCAAAGCCCTGTCTAGGCTAGCCCAAACCTGGGGGACATCCAATCTGAGGCGTCCAATGAGTAGTAACAAATATTCCCCCCTCCCCTTCCCCACGTAACTTTCGAGCTCTGTTGGCGTATCTAATGTAAATGTTGTCAAGGAGATGTACATGTAAATACATACAAACAAAAAGATTAATTTGAAGACTACCTGGAGTGACTAAACAGTTATGTAAGAAGATTACTATAAAGTCCATACTGGAACATCGATGTTATGTTCATACAAAATGCTTTAGATATAAAGACTCCCTGGTTTGTTTAGACATGTCATACAGGAATTAACACCTGATCTTTGTATGTGTATTGCATAGATGAGCGTGATTAAGATAGAGAGAATCTTTGTTTATACGAAACTTTATATACTACTCAAAGTTTGCTTAGCTTTGGCACATCATTGTGAAATTTGCTGGTGGCATATTTGCGATATTTTTGGTGGATATGACTGAGGAATGTATTGAGATGGTCCCCCAGTGTTTACATTAGCTCTCTTGACAGGCAGACTTTTCGTGACAGTTATGGAAAGCATGTACCCCTTGATTTTCATGATGTTTTCGTGTACTGTCGACGTGTACATGAGATGTGTAGCGTATTCAATCTTCATTTCAACACAAACTCTTGTGATTTAATGCTTGAATATGGCGAATGCAAATGTAAGAAGACATTTGTCTGAAGCAGAAATGTGGCGCGCTGTGGGGATGGGGGAACAAGGGTCTACCCCTCGTCAGGTTGGTGAAGCCCTTGGTGTGCACCATACGGTGATCACTAGAGCCTGAGCAAGATTTCAGCAGTATGGCACACCAGTACGATGGCATGGTGGTGGCAGAGACAGGGCAACATCTGCAGCTGAAGACCGTTTTTGATCATTCAGGCCCGTAGGAACCGCTTTGCCACAGCAACCCAGCTTCACAGTGACCTTCAGAATGTATCCGGGGTAAATGTTTCGACGCAGACTATCCTGGCAAGGTTGCACGAAGATGGTCTCCGATCGAGAAGACCATGTATTCGCATTCAGATGTCCCCGAACAGTTAGGATACGCATGAGAGTAACAATTGTAACCTGACAACAGCATACAAAGGGAATATCCAGGGATATCTTCATTTTTCTGCAATCTCTGTGTATTACATGAGTTTGCATGTGGAAACTTGTTGCATAAATTATGATGAAAACCCATGTACTGCTTTCAAAGTACACACAGTTTGGAAACAAATGCATGCATTTTTTCCATTGTCCACACGACTCCCACCCCTGTCTCCACATGAGTTTCAGTGACAATTACCCAAGTTTCCTGTCATTGAAAGCATATATACTAAGAATGCCTTATGGTTGGTATGCAAATAGATGCAATGCATTGTAACGCTGATTTGGGACAAAGGTACAATATAAAAATGGATAAGGAAACAATTTGCATGAGCTGGAGAAAACGCGTTTTTGACACCTGGGTACCCCCCCCCCCCCCCTACCCACACACACACACATAGTGTCACACATTTTTTTTCCGCCCCAGACACACACACACACACAGACACACACACACCTGGACTATTTCAGTGTTATAGTTTTCCTGATACAGCCCTTCAGAAGCATTCACTTCCTAATGACTGGAATTAAAAGTCAAAAATTGTTATTTATTTTTGTCAAATCAATGTAATACATATTTTTAACATATCTACAACTTTTTATCTGTCTTCATAAAAAACATTATGTGCCTTAACTAACACGTAGCTCATTTTGGATTTATAAATTAAATGATGAGTCACGAAGGAATTACGTTGTACAAAATATTCCTTTCTGGAAATGTTTGTTCATATGTACAGATATTCACGGAATCTTCTAGATTACTGTAAAATAACTATATGTTAGTATTATTTTGTGTCTTGTCTTGTAAATAACTTTATTGTTTCATAAATTGAAAAAATAACTGCACTTGCAACATTTTGAAATATTGTAGATATTTTTTATGCATACAATTCTGACAGGATTTGATAAGGCAGAACACCATGCCAAATTCTCGTATAACTACAGGGGCGGTGGGACTATTTTCAAAGCGTGGGGGGGGGGGGGGGGGGGGGTCTGGATCGGGTGATCGATGATCGTCGGTATGACGGATCGACTATGGTTCGGTCGGTCGTACGAGAAAATTTTACATTCCAGGGTTCCAAAACCCCCACTCCATTTCCATGCATCTGAGCGGATACTTTGAGATTTTTCAGGAGATGTATTTGAAAGATTTCACACTTTGAGAGCCGTTAAAAAACGCCGGTAAAGCATACAGCTGAGGTCTATTGTAACGACAAAAGCTGATAAATAGATCCCACCTGTATGCTTTACCAGACGTTAACAGCAATTATACTGTCTGTGGATTATCTTGTCTGGGGGTGGATTTGGTACTTGTATGTCTGCAAGATTACGATCTATTTCTGTTAACCGATTTTTTAACAGTCTGTATACATTTTAGCGTTTGCTGCCGCTTACTGCAAAAAATGATACGAAATACATCGAAACTGAACCAGTACGGAAATATGGGGGAGGCTCTGGATCCGCCCCTTGTTTCACCAGTCATTGGTTGTGTTAAAATATATGCATACAAGAAACATGGCCCGACAAAAAGTGTGGGGGGCGAACCCCCCGTTCCACCGCCCCTGAACGAACAGTATTACAGTCAAGGTATTATCACCGGGCCGGTACAACAGCGACATCATTGGGGACGGGATAGTATTTCCAGAATCCGCGGATGGAGGGTAGGACTGGCCATGGACTAAGAACACAAGTTGCCGCCCATTGAATTAGAATAAATGTCGTCAGTGATTAACGGGTGAAATTTTACTCGCGGGAACCTCGGGAAGTGAAGCAGTGCCTGTTCACTGTGGTAAACAGGCTCTGTTAGTAGTATAGATGCGAGAATCATGCCTAATTGCCCGGAACCCTCCCCCCCCCGACACTTACCCCGATGTCGCTGACGCTGGATCCCAAAACGGTTAGGCCCCCTCCCTCTTCCCGCCCTGTATGTACCCTATTTTAGGCTATCCCTCCCAAAGCCGCTCCAAAGGGGCCCAGGCTATGAATAGCCCATTTAGGCTTTCCCCATATTGTTTTGGCTTTCTCTGTATGTGGGCTCCCCCCTTTCAAAAGTCCAGTCCCTCCCCACCAAAGCCCTTGTATGGGCTGTTCATTCCCCATCAAAGCCCTGTCTAGGCTAGCCCAAACCTGGGGGACATCCAATCTGAGGCGTCCAATGAGTAGTAACAAATATTCCCCCCCTCCCCTTCCCCACGTAACTTTCGAGCTCTGTTGGCGTATCTAATGTAAATGTTGTCAAGGAGATGTACATGTAAATACATACAAACAAAAAGATTAATTTGAAGACTACCTGGAGTGACTAAACAGTTATGTAAGAAGATTACTATAAAGTCCATACTGGAACATCGATGTTATGTTCATACAAAATGCTTTAGATATAAAGACTCCCTGGTTTGTTTAGACATGTCATACAGGAATTAACACCTGATCTTTGTCTGTGTATTGCATAGATGAGCGTGATTAAGATAGAGAGAATCTTTCTTTATACGAAACTTTATATACTACTCAAAGTTTGCTTAGCACCAAATATTTGGCACATCATTGTGAAATTTGCTGGTGGCATATTTGCGATATTTTTGGTGGATATGACTGAGGAATGTATTGAGATGGTCCCCAGTGTTTACATTAGCTCTCTTGACAGGCAGACTTTTCGTGACAGTTATGGAATGCATGTACCCCTTGATTTTCATGATGTTTTCGTGTACTGTCGACGTGTACATGAGATGTGTAGCGTATTCAATCTTCATTTCAACACAAACTCTTGTGATTTAATGCTTGAATATGGCGAATGCAAATGTAAGAAGACATTTGTCTGAAGCAGAAATGTGGCGCGCTGTGGGGATGGGGGAACAAGGGTCTACCCCTCGTCAGGTTGGTGAAGCCCTTGGTGTGCACCATACGGTGATCACTAGAGCCTGAGCAAGATTTCAGCAGTATGGCACACCAGTACGATGGCAGGGTGGTGGCAGAGACAGGGCAACATCTGCAGCTGAAGACCGTTTTTGATCATTCCGGACCGTAGGAACCGCTTTGCCACAGCAACCCAGCTTCACAGTGACCTTCAGAATGTATCCGGGGTAAATGTTTCGACGCAGACTATCCTGGCAAGGTTGCACGAAGATGGTCTCCGATCGAGAAGACCATGTATTCGCATTCAGATGTCCCCGAACGATCGACAGGCAGGATATGAATGGGCCATGGACCATGTTGGATGGAGAAGAGAAGATTGGCGAGCTATCCTTTTTACAGATGAGTCAAGGTATTGCCCAGACCACACAGATAGGCGTTTTAGGGGATGGAGAAGACCAGGGGAGCGATTCCATGTACCCAACATTACTGAGCATGACCGCTATGGTGGAGGGTCAAACATGGTCTGGGCAGCATCAGCTGGTATGGACATACAGAGTTCTGTGTCCTTGAACGTGGTACATTGACTGCACAACGGTATATTGATGAGATCCTGGATGCCCACGTCAGATTGTATGCAGGTGCAGTGGGTGATAGATTCATTCTGATAGACGATAATTCCCGTCCTCATGTTGCCAATGCTGTCGGGGAGGTGATTGAGCGTTTGGACTGACCAGCAAGATCCCCTTACCTCAATCCAATCGAACATGTCTGGAATGAGTTGCAGCTTACAATTTCTGCCGTCCAGTCTAGCCAAGAAGTGTCCAGGACCTTGGTGCCATGGTGGTTCAAGAATGGAACAACATCCCACAAAGGACCACCAGGAACCTGATTAGGAGCATGGGAGGGCGTTGTCAAGGTGTAATTAACAGTAATGGGTCTCACATTCGATAATGAACCCATACCACTTCGCTCCGTCAATTTTTGGCAAATTGAAAAATTTCCTCTTTTACCAATAATATCCCTCTTCCATGGCTATTGTATTCAAAAGCTAAAAGATAATGTCAAACACAAATAAAATCTTAATTTCTGTACTTAAATCATTAAAAATATAATTAAATAAAAAATATATGCACAATTCATTACAATATTTCAACTAAAACGTAAAACAGGTAGTTGGATATACTTGGTGCTTAGCAAATTTTGAGTAGTATATGATAAAGGCCATGTACACTGTTTGATTTTGTCATAGATAAGATGGTGCCACGTCGCATGTGTTTGATAACCCAGAAAGATCGCGGCGGTGTCTGATTGGTCAAACTGTTGTCCAATGAGATCATTCCACCCGGCGGTATGTTCCATGGAACAAATAGATAAGCGTGTTGTAAAATTATCCCACGCAGGCGTCCTCTGATTGGTCAAACAGTTATCTAATCAGATCATACCACACGGCGGCATTTTCCATGTGACCAATAGATAAGAGTGTTGTAGAAAACTACTATAGCATGCTCATCTCATTGGTAAGCTGAAACGGAATGAACAACAAATTTTTCTCTCTATTAAATTTTTATTTTCACATAAAATCAGTTAATAATTGGTTTTACAATAGTCAAAATGGATTTGCAGTCAGATTTACAATTCTACAAGTAATTTTTACAAAGCAGAAAATGGTTTTACAATCAGTAAAAATGGATTTTCTATCAGTTTTAAAGTAATGTTACAATTTCACAGTAAGTAATTTTTACAACAATAAGTAGTTTTACAATAATTTTACAATCATACAATAAATATATTTGAATATTCAGTAACTGTCTTTTGGCACAGGGAACATTGACTTTGTCGTCGACCGGATGTAGTTTGAACTTCCATATCGATTCCTGGCCCTGAAAAGGGTCGGGGTTTTATTTAGTTGTTCTGGGATATTCTCTGGTCGTCATTTGAATCGGACAGCACATCCAGAAACGAGAATTTTTTTTATTAATGGCTCCAAAGGTATTTTCGTTTCTCAATTGCAAATTGTTCGGCTTCTTTCGGCCCATAACCTTCCTCGTCCCGAAGTCGCTTAGCAGTTTCCTTGATTCTTCTAAAGACCGCATGTAGTCAAACTTCCGTGCGCGAGTCCAGGCGTGGAAAAATCCAAAGAAGGAAACTCTCGCGGAGTCATGAAGAGAGTCCCTGACCGCTCCAAGGATGTCGTCTACGGGTAATCCCGCGCTGTCATGAAGAGAGTCCCTGACCGCTCCAAGAATGTCGTCTACGTGTAATCCACTTTCCATATGTGTTACTTGCAACTTCTGAAGTTCTCCCTGAAATTTAGGCAAATTATCCCTATATGCATTTGGGATTATAGAGTTTATTTCGTCAGATTCCTCTTCTGAATATTCGCTTTCAGGGGTTGTATCGCTATCGTCTGACTCTGAATATTCACTCTCCTGAGAAATAGACAAGATGTCATCATCTCCTTTTAACCGAATATGTTCACCTTGCATCCCAAGCCTCTCGAGACAAAAAACATCTCCGTGTCTTTCAGCATTGTTCATCCATTGGTTACTACGCAACGCCAATATATTTAGGTTTACATTATTATCTGCTGTCGTTCTCGATCGGTCATCTGGGGAATATTCTAGATTCCATTTGCTAACTTTATTGAAGGTTGTATTTAATGAGGATTTTCTTTTCTGACCATTATGGTGGTTTCTCTCATGATTGTTATGGTTGTCTTTTCGACTAAATGTCTTTGAGCAGTAAACACAACATAAACTAGTTATTTGATGAACTATGTCGAAGTAATTTTCTTTCCTAACCGAAAAACTTCCTGCACATATCGCAGGCATTACCTTGTTCCATGGTTATTCAGATACAAATAAAAAAAACAAGGAGAGTTGTCACACATTTATACCAATAATTCATTTTCTCTAACCCGATTACACCCCAATGTTTATACCGCCGCCACAATGTAACCTAATTACATCCAATTTAGTATTCCTACACCTTCATGGTAGCTCCTTCATTTTAGCGCCTTTAGCTCTTTTAGCTCCTTCACATTGCTGGAATAACTGCAGTCCGACGTTAGCCTTGAACAACGAGACAACAACTGCGTTAAGAATTTCGTCCCTATATCGCTGTCCATTCAGATTACCATCGATGAAGATCAACTGCGTTCAATGGTGCAAGGAAATTCCTGCACAAACCATTATACTACATCCGCCGAACAGGTCGCATTCCCGCACGCAAGCATCAGAAAAAACGTTCTCCTCGTGGGCGATACACCCTTGCCCTACCATCCGCGCGCCGTAGAAAAAATCGCGATTCATCATAAAAAGAACTGTGCGCCAACGCTGCTGAGTCCAGCGAACACGCTGAAGTACCCATTTCATTCTGACGGTATGATGACATTGGGTAAGGATTGGTCCGTGGTATGGACGCTTACTTCGGGTGCCGTGTTCAGCGAGTCTGTTGTGGACAGTTTGACCACTGATTCTATTGTTAGTTCTACCAGGAGTAATTGCTGCTGTCCTCGTCGCCGGAAGGAAGCGATCCCGCAAGTGAGACGTCATGATGTGTCGGTCTTGTGCTGGTGTCGTCACTCTTGGTCGACCTGAACGCGGTCGGTTGGCAGTAGATCCAGTGGTTCTATACCTCCCAGTGAGATGGTAAATGGTGGCCACAGTGACTTCGAACTCAGCAGCGAGTCATCTGGAGGAATACCAGCCTCATGCATACCAATGCCACGCAACCTCTGATTTTCGGTTAACGTTGGCATGTTTTGAAATGTCAGAAGACAAAATCTAGCGTGTTGTCTCGATAACCCAGGCTCTCTAGCACAACATAACACAAAGCAAATCGTCGGTCATCCATTCAATTTGACATTCTCGGGTAGCACGTGCTATTTTGAAGTCCGTAGCAAAATTGTATGGACAACAACATGTCATTAAACTCTTTGCACGACTTCTTGTCCACAAACACGCAACATTAGAACTATTATATTTCATCCTTTAAGCTATTTTCCCCGTTTGTTTCTATAATACTTTCTTTTTTTGACTCAGAATATATGGATAATGATACTTCTATTATGATGTTGAATCAGACTGAGTGATATTTTATCAACAGCAAGTTGCTGCGATGACATACCGCAGCTGATTTTATTGTTACCTTTTATTTCACTGTCATGCCAATCAATAAACAATCAAAGTTTTATTTATTTCCTTATGATCATAAAAGATTGAGGGCATATCACTGTCTTTATCAAAGATTTCCTATGCTGGACACTGTGGTGGGATTCACAATCTTGAACTCGGGTTGCTGCCACGACTCTCAAGTTAGCTCTGGACAGTTAGGGTACGCATAAAAGTAAAAATTGTATCCTCACAACAGCATACGAAGTGAATATCGGGGGATATCTTCATTTTTCTGCAATCCCTGTGTATTACATGAGTTTGCCTGTGGAAACTTGTTGCATAAATTATGAAAACCCACGTACTGCTTTCAAAGTAGACGTAGTTTGGAAACAAATGCACGCATTTTTTCCATTGTCCACACACGACACCCACCTCTGTTTTCACACGACTTCCAGTGACAAGCACCCAAGTTTCCTGTTACTGAATGCATATATACTGCTCAGAATGCCTTATGGTTGGCATGCAAATAGATGCAATGCATTGTGAAGCTGTTTGGGACAAACATACACTATAAAAATGGACAAGGAAATAATTTGGTTGATCTGGAGAGAACGCGTTTTTGACACCTGGGTATCCCCCTCCCCCCCCCCCCGCCTCCCCCTCCACACACACACACGCTGTGTCAAACACTTTTCATCCTCCCCCACCTAGACTATTTCAGTTTCCTATGAAAAGCCTTCCTGGTACAACCCTTCAGAAGCATTTACTTCCTTATGACTGGAATTAAAAGTAACAAAATGTTATTTATTTTTGTCAAATCAATGTAATACATATTTTTAACATATCGACATGTTTTTATCTGTCTTCATAAAAAACGTTATGTGCCATAACTAACAGGTAGCTTATTGTGGATTTGGAAATTAAATGATGATTCCGAAGGCATTACGTTGCACAAAATATTCCTTTCTGGAAATGTTCGTTCATATGTACAAATATTCTCGAATTTTTTTGTTATCACTGTACAATGACTATTTGTTAGAATTATTTTGCGTCTTGTCTTGTAAATAACTTTATTGTTTCATAAATTAAAAAATAAATGCACTTGCAACATTTTGAAATATTATTGAAATATTTTATGCATACAATTCTGAGAGGATGCATTAGGCAGAACACCATGCCAAATTCCCGTATAACTACAGGGGAGGTGGAGCGATTTTCAAAGTGGAGGGAGGGGGGGGGGGGGGGTTCTGGATCGGGTGATGGATGGTCGTCGGTATTTAAATTCCAGGGTCCCAAAATCCCAATTTCCTTCCATCTGAGCGGATATTTTGAGATTTTTCAGGAGACGTATTTGAAAGATTTCGCACTTTGAGAGCCTTAAAAAACGTCGGTAAAGCATACAAGTGAGTCCTATTTATCAGCTTTGGTCGTAACGTCCAAAGCTGATAACTAGACTTCACCTGTATCTTTTACCAGACGTTAACAACAATTATACTGTCTGTGGATAATCTTGTCTGGGTGGATTGGGTACTTGTATGTCTGCAAGATTACGATCTATTTGCGTTAACCGATTTTTTAACAGACTGTATACATTTCACCGTTTGCTGCCACTTACTGCAAAAATGACCCGAAATCCATCGAAACTGAACCAGTGCGAGAGAAACATAGCTGGCGAAAATATGGGGGAGGCTCTAGATCCGCCCCATGTTTACCAGCCATTGGTTGTGTTAAAATATATGCATACAAAAGAACATGGCCCGGCAAAAAAATGGGTCGGACCCCCCTTCCCGAGTTCCGCCTCCCCTGAACTAATAGTTTTACAGTCAAGGTATTATCACCAGGCCTGAACGACAGTGACGTCGTTGCGGACTGGGTAGTATCTCAGGAATCCGTGGATGGAGGGTTGGACTGGCCATGGACTAAGAACACAAGCTGCCGCCCATTGAATTAGAATAAATGTCGTCAGTGATTAACGGGTGAAATTTCCCCGTGGAACCCCGGGAAGTGAAGCAGTTCACTGCGGTGAACAGGCTCTGTTTTACTGGTAAAATAGGACCCAGTCACTAATGCTTGGTAGGTGCAAACCCTCTCCGAAATGGGCAACGTGACTTATTAACGATCAACCCTGGTCTTGTGTTGATACTCATTTTGTGGTCAAGACTAGCAGCCATTGTGCAGAAATATGTGACCTTAAACACCAGTAAATAAATAATAATAACGGGTGAAATTTGAGTGTTCGATGGAAGCGCCCCATCTGTTATCGATATAATTTCATTCATTTAGCGTATTCGACCAAGAATTTGAAGACATGTTGACTTTTGCAGTCGACAACACGTGGTCGCTTTACCGAGTTTTCTTATGACCGAATGTAGTCTGACGCAAAATGTTTAAGGTGCCGTATAAGTAACGCCAAATGAATTTACCATGAAAATCACAAATCTGAAATTTCTCAAAATGTAAATAAATATATACAACTTATACACCAAAATGAAGGTCTGGTGTACAGAACATGAGCATTATGTGCTTTTAACTCACAGGGTTGTTGGCAGGCATGCACGGTTCCTTGAGTTCTCCTACCGTATTCGTACCAGAACTAACGATAAAATGAAAACATAAGTTTGAGGGACGTTACGGTTTATAAACAGTCTGAGAGAAATGAATAACAAACCCAAGGGTTTATTACCGCCCAGAGACAAAGTCGAGGGCCTCTCATGAGCCAGAGGGTTGTTGTTCATTTCTTGAGGATGTTAATAAATCGGGACACCCGACAAAATTATGTTAATCCTATTATTACCATGACCGAAAGCAGGTGGCGGGCTGTTCATGAATTCTGTTTTCATTAACGATAGTAATAATTCCAATAGAGGTTGCAGATATTTTTGGGTACATGTGCTGGTCACATGAACTTTCCTGACAAATCAGTACGTACTGTGTTAGATAGGGAGTTATGTCACCCTGATCGATCAGTATCACAAACGCAATCTGACAATGCATGTGAATAGTACCATACAGCCTGATGATTAAATGCGAAAGCAAATTGTTGGGACTCCAAGATGGGGGCGCGGTGGCTCAATAGGCAGAGGTGCAGGCTGCAAGCCGAGTGGTCCTCGGTTCGAATCCCACCTGCGCCAACCGCGTTGTGTCCTGGGGCAAGACATTTCACCCCCATTGCCCACGTGGGAGCACTGTGACGCTGTGTACTAAGGCGTACTGCACGTCGATGGTGCACCTGTCCTCAACCAGTGCTAACCCTGCTTGTGTGGAGTTAGTATGTTGGGGAGCTGACAGTTGCTCGGTGGTTCTCTCCGGGTACTCCGCTTCCTCCACCCGTAAAACTGTCGTGGTCATGATTAGCCATTGTGCAGAAATATGTGACCTTAAACACCAATAAATAAATAAACAAATAAATAAATAGATGTTGCAGATATTTTTGGGTGCTGGTCACATGAACTTCCCTGACCAATCAGTACGTACTGTGTTAGATATGGAGTTATGTCACTCTGACCGATCAGTATCACAAACACAATCTGACAGTGCATATGAATAGTACCATACAGCCTGATGATTAAATGCGGAAGCAAATTGTTGGGACTCCAAGAAACTCCTAGAATTTGACTGTTTAGCAACTGTGTCATTACTTTACAAATATATTGAAATCTGTTTTCCGAACTATTAGCAAATTCAGTTTTATTCCAAATTTACTATAGATGCCTGACCCCAAACCATTGATTTGATGGCTTGTCAGAATGTTTATCTAAAGAATCAACCACATCCGCAATTTACATTAACCAGTTGAAAAAACAAATGTCAATACAAAACCATATCATGTGACCCCTCATTGGAACGAGCTCGTCGAGCTCGTTCCAATGAGGGGCCACATGATATGATCTTGTTGAATTTTTTGGCAAAAATTGAAAAATGAAAAATTAAAATAATATTTTTGGGATATCCTCTGCGTTGGGTAAATGTTTAATAGCCTGTTTGTGGCCTGGTTGTATCTTACCATGATGCAGTATAACATTTTGTAACCCTGTTCATCAGTCTCTTTTAATTTTAGAAGCATTGGCTGGAAGTGGTTCACATCTGAGTGATTGCTGTAGTGGTATGATTTCTGATACTGCAATGGTTCAAAGAACATAACCGCTGCCCACCCTAGTCCTATTCCCCGCAAATTTCACGATGACAAATGATGGGAGAATCTGTGGAAAGGATTTGACTGACCGTTGTATCTGTCTAAAAGGATCGACCCCTGAACAGACGGAGAATAAACTGATTCTGTAGGGAATTGTCATTATGAATCTGTACTAGTGATAGTATACTCCAGTGTAAATCTGAGTTTTCACGATACTCTCACATGGATAGCTGATAGTATAAATGAGATCGATTTCACGCACCTTCTGGTGAGAGCTTTGGATATATTTTTTTTATTTTGTTATCATTCATAGATTCATCTAGTTACAAAAATGTTGATTTACATTCAATTACTTGCCTGCGTTTTAGTCCACGTTCATTTATGGGCCAACACAAAGTAGAAGATTCGAGAATCTCTTATCCCATCTCATCATCCGCTGTTCCATTTAATAGTTAGAGGTGAAACACGCTTAGGTCAACCCAAAACAGCGAAAACATCACACCAACAATTCTTACCAAACTGGGTTGCGGTAACCGGTTCTCGTCAGATCACCGAAGTTAAGCAACGTCGCGCCCGGTTAGTCCTCGGATGGATCACTGTCTGAGCGATCGATTCGGACTCCAGCGTTGTGTCCTTGGGCAAGGCACTTAACCCCGATTGTCCACATGGGGGCACGATGACGCCGTGTACTAATGCGTACTGCACGTCGATGGTGCGCATGTCTTAAACCAATCTAACCCTGCATGTGCTGCAGTGCGGTGTTACGATGTTGGGGGGCTGGCAGATGCTCGTCGTTGCTCGGTGCTTCTCTCCGGGTACTCCGGCTTCCCCCACCCGTAAAACTGCCACGGTCATGATTAGCCATTGCGCATAAGCATGTGAACTTAAACACCAATAAATAAATAAATACCAAACTGGGCTCATTATTTTCAAAGAAGTTTAATAAAGAAAATAATTTACAAGCGCAGGAAAAAATGTGTTTTTCGGATTCATGGCTCATTCATCCATCCACCTCCGCCATGTGTTTGGAAAAAAATGCACTCGCTCCACCACACCCCACGCCGTCCCACCCACCCCCTGCTCAAATTCAAGATTATTGACAACAAGCGTTATGAATCGTTTCCTCCACCATTTAAATATGTCTTTCGTGTGCTTTAATGCATTTTTGTCGATTTGGGGTCAAATTCAGCGGAAGGGCAATGTTTATAGATATGGCCATTGGAAATCCAGGTTCCTATCTTTCAAATTAGAAAAATTGATTTTTTCTAGAAGCTCAGCTCGGATTCAAAGGGAATTTTGCTATGTCGTCCAAGACACAACCCGAACTAATCATGAAAAACCTTGGGTTTAATTGCGGGAACGAGAATTTTCCGGTTCTCGTTTTTGAAAGTCAGTCACGATACCGGGATTTTTTCTGAATATCAGTCCCCAAATCCTAGAAATGCATAGGACAGAACCTGGAATCAAAGGTTGCGTTACGCATCCTTTGATTCCCGATTCTGGTCTATGAATTCCCTCGCAATTTGAACTGATTTTCAGAACCGATAACCGTGAAATTTCCATTCGCTAGATCAAACAATGGCGCCAACGGAGATGCTGGTCGCTGGAGAAGTTGGTATTCGTCGGAATCTCTTAAGCTGTAATACTCAATCATTGATGCCATGATCTATGAATTTCCTGGGTATCGCGATTGACTTTCAAAACGGAGAGCCTCGGAGCTATGAAATTCCCGGTTCCAATATTAAACCTTACGAAAAATTCAGCTTCCGTATATTCATTTCCTCCAGTCCACCGTAATGTTCCTGGACTTTTATAAGTAGCTGGTCAGCAATTTGTCTGGAATGTAACGGTATAGGTAGTAGACTTGCACTGTTAACACCATAACACGTAGATATAAATGCGGGAATGTGGGGACGAGTGGTGTACACCTCACCATAAGTTTTTCTTTATTTCTTTCACTTTCAATTGCCAAATGTAAACTTTATTTCTGTGGAAAAGGAGATACGCCTCTTAACCCTTTCCCCAACGTTACTGCCAAAACTGGCCAGCACTATTCTCAAAAATCGCCAATTAATTTTCATTATTTTTTCATTTTTTGGTCTCAAAAACATAGGTTATGACCCCTCGTTGGAACGAGCTCGTCGAGCTCGTTCCAACGAGGGGTCATAACCTATGTTGTTGAGACAAGAATGAAGAAAAATTAGTTATTCAAGAAGTGTCGTCTGCTTTTCACGCGCGGTAAAGGGTTAATATGGGTCCAGATTATGCAATTTCCGACACAAAGCATCCCCGCGTGCTACTTGGAGCACGTGTCGATGTTTTGCATCTGTAATTCCTGAAGGATATTTAGGTACTCTTTTCCGAACTAGAAAAATCAAAGGCACTTGTGACGTCTCTTAAATTATTAATTACCAAACATGATCGGAGAGAACCCTTCCAAAAAAAGTAATCAAAAATTGTTCATATTAGGCCTCAAAAACATTGTTTATGGCCAATCATAAAAACGAGCTTAACAAGCTCGTTTTACTAAGTTGTCATAAGCTATGTTTTTGAAGCAAAACTTGAAAAAAAATCAACGGCAATATTGTGAATAGCACTGCCCGGAATGGTCATTAAGTCCGTTTAATGCCAAATGTTTGGGAGATATTTGTTTGACATGACGGATACCGTGCCTGTAGGAATTTAACCCGTGTTTTCATATATGGTTCTGCGGATGATTTACACCAATTGAGATCCATCTGCCCTAATATTCTGATCATGTTGTCAGATATGGAGAAAAAAAAATATTCTCACACGTTTTTTCTCTGTATATATGATACCCATCTGACGTTATTTCTTGGAAAGCAGTAAGGAGCAACTCAAAACCTCCGAGGTGGGCATTAATAATAAAGAAAGAAAAGATGGTGTAAAGCGTGGTGTTAATTCTCGTTTGAGAGATATCAACTTGTTGATGAAATTGCAATGAAGGGTAACTCCCCTTCGATTGTTACCAATAACAAATATATGCACATTATAGAGGCTGTTTCCATAAAAGCACGATTATAATAAATTAATATCGCGACCGATATCGTGTGTCGCAATCGCCCGCGTAATATACAATTTGAGCGGTTGAAAAAACATTGGAATTTTTTTTTGTTGGGGGAGAGGGGGGGAGGAAATTTATTGAAAAAAATAATATTTAAAATACTGTTACCCCAGATGGTATCTTCCATATCAGTTCAATTGTTTCAGTTCGATTAGCCCACATTCTTTATTCGAGGGTGAACCAATTAATATGTTCAATGTGCAACCTAAGGACTGCCCTCACAAACCCACCCTCACAAATTCATGGAGCCGTCATTTACTTTATGAAACTGTACATTTAACTTTGTGAAGCGATCTAATGGTTTTAAAGTCTTTCACGTCTGATGTGGAAGCCATCTTCCCAGAACAGACCGCCTTTCCTTTCTTAAAACAAACACTCTTCGGTCAGTTGATCTAACAGTCTCAAGATTCTTACTTGTGGGAAACCAAACTTTACAATCAGCGCATGCACATTCTCTTCGGTTGGCTGCAATTGCATCACCTGCCTGCAACTGCATCACCTTTGTCACCCTAACACCGCCTAACCGCTTCCAACCATTCGCTGTTCTTCGCATCCGAACAACATTTTTTTATTTCGTGGCCCACCAGAAACGAACTGTTGGGAAATATTAGTTTGCTTCGTTGCTCACCGTGTCCGCGTTGGAGAAAAGATAGTCATGTCCGATGAATGGTTTTTATCTCCGAGTCTGTAAGAAGGTTTCTATGCAAAACCTCTTCCTTGCAAAACGAGTTTTTTTTTGTTTTTTTTTTGTTTGCCTGTGTACTTACATTGTCCTATTAAGGCTACTGTACACCGTTATTAATTTGATATGGTTTTAATTCCATTAATTGCCCATTATCAAGCTCAAATGATATGACTTTAAACTCGCCTGATATATATACAGAACATCACATACGTTTGAATGGGTTACGAATTTTCGCATGAGATTACTATGGCCCAGGATATCACGAGAACTCTCGTGATATCCTGGACCAAAGCAATCTCAAGCGATAATTTTTAACCCACTCAAACGTATGTGCGGTTCTGTATTTATCACACACCTCCCATGTAACAATCAGTCCATACGAAAATTGAACTAAAAACACTCTTCAGTTGGATAATTACTGCGTTTTCTTCATAGCCAGCGAGCCATTACTGTTAGTTGGCCGGGTACCAACCCTAATTTGCTTTTTCATTTTTACGGCAATCAATTGGTGGAAACCAATAGATACCGATAGGTGTCACGGTCACGAGGATCGAACTTCAAATATAACTAAACTGCGGAGAAAACACAACAAAAAGTTTTTAAATAGCTATTAAGTTTAGCACACTCCATGATCATATGACCAGTTGTGGAAAGTATTTGTTAAGGAACAAGCAGTCAGAATGTTATTTTTATTTTGTAAATTTTTGACTCAAATCTGTTTAAATATCCCGGATAATCAAATCTAAATGAGGAATTAGGAATTTCCAAGCGATCTCGACTCCGGTGCATTCGACCAATGATGACGTGATTTATTTTGACGGGTTCCTTCTCTGTGTACGTTGGAAACGAAATCGAACGTGTTTTGTATTACCACATGTGCGCTACAACTTTTTTTTTATCGTGCAGGCAGAACATTGGAAATCTTGTGGTTTACATTAATAGGTGTGTGATAAGATGCCGATATGAACCAAGCTACAGTTGTCCTAAATGATGCGTTGCTAGGCGTAATTAATTTGTTTACGTGGAAATCGCTCACCGTTTTTGTTTTTTTTTGGCCGAATTCAGTCAGGAAAATTGGCTTTACTAGGCATAATGGGGTTGTATGCAGCTCGGTTTTTGTATGGTGAGGAATTAATGGTGGCACTAGGTAAGGATTGCTGTTAAAACTAGAAGTCCTGTCACGAACTGTGTGCTTATCTTGGCTTAATTGCGCGTAGGAATTGCGCGCAATTGCCATATCGAATGGCATCCAAGGCGCGGCAAGTTCTCCTGGATACTCATAGCAAACACAGGCAATGTTTCTGCCAATGGACCTCCGGGTTACCCGGAGGTCCATTGGTTGAAACCTTGCTTGTGCACAGGCCATATGTACAGAACTTGATAGCCTCACTAGGGTCAAAACGCGTAGATTAACGCACAGATCAACGTGATATTTGTGCGCATTTCATGACAGGACTTCTAGCTTTAACTGTAGGTGAATGAAGAGAAGAGAGTTGTTGAGAAAATTCTCCGCAAACTAAGATTCAGAGTAGTGAACGAAGATTCGTCGAAGTCGGAGAAGAGATTCAACTATCCGAACGTATCGGTTTCCCCGGAGGCGATGCTGAGACATCCACATAAACTAAACTGGAAGAGGAAACTTCGGACTTTGTGAAACGATTGAGAAACAATAACACTGTCAGAACACAGTAACAGATCTGAGAACATTTTGTATTTTTTTGTTTGTTTTTCCTTAATAACGAAGTTATTACCTGAGTAGTTTCATATCGGCCGAGATATCAGCCCTAGGTAACATCATATCAGCCTGAGACTGAAGGTCCAAGGATGATGTGAAGTTACATCGGGCTGATATGAAACTAATCCAGCAATAATCTTTAATTATTCATGAGATATTTTGGGGAAAATACGAAACGAATACACTCCGGCCTCAGGCTAATATGAAGTTACCTTGATCTGATATCTTGACCGATATGAATTAACCATGGAATAACCCCTAATTATTGTTGACTACGGATCGAGTGGATTTCATCCCTCGTCTCCGGACCATTGTTATGTAATATATTACTACTACCCATTGTATGTTTCTTCAGACAAGGGGCGCGGTGGCGTTGCGGTAACCGGTTCTCGTCAGATCACCGAAGTTAAGCAACGTCGAGCCCAGTTTGTCTTCGGAGGGGTGACTGTCTGAGTGATCGATTTGGACTCCCGCGTTGTGTCCCCTTGGGCAAGGCACTTAACCCCGATTGTCCACAGGGGGCACGGTGACGCCGTGTACTAATGCGTACTGCACGTCGATGGTGCGCATGTCTTCAACCAATCTAACCCTGCCTGTGCTGCAGTGCGGAGTTGCGATGTTGGGGAGCTGGCAGCTGCTCGTCGTTGCTCGGTGGTTCTCTCCGGGTACTCCAGCTTCCCCCACCCGTAAAACTGCCGCGGTCTTGATTAGCCATTGTGCATAAGTATATGACCTTAAATACCAATAAATAAATATAAATATTCTTCAGACAAGCTTTCAGGTTGAAATTCCAAGACGGATTGAAGACATTTTATTGACTCGCACCACGGTTTTGTAAGCTGTCAGGCTCTGTCCTGAACCAGAAGGACTCTCAACGCACCAGTAAAATAAAATAGTGCCTCATAGTCTCGTGGATGTGAATAGTTTGCAAACTTATGTATTCGTTTGTTGAGGCTTACGTTGAAAATTCGTGACAACACAAGTGGTTTAGGAATTTAATTTAATTTGTATAGACAAAATCATTACTAATGTTTAGAGAAATCGGGGAGAACCACAAAACTCACGATGTTTGAGAAATCTGCATCTTTTTTCAAATTATTTTTATTCTCATCTGGTCTATAGGCTCTCACCTATAACATGATATGGAAATGAATTCCCCTGTTTGCAACTTATGTGAGTCTTTGAGGTTTAGTCTAAAACAGATGACCTGAGGAAACAAAATGTGCTACGGATTACGAATTACAGCTATTTATTTCTATTGTAAATCAGTGTTGACACTGTATGCCGGGTTGTTGTTGATTTTGAATGGAATCTGGGGCGATCAGTACTTATGGAACATATATTTAATTTTATTATTTGTCTTTCTGCCTGGGTGGGGTAGCAATATTGTATTCACTGGAATAGAGACAGACTGTCGCTGACTCAGGCAAAACCTGAATTTAAGATACTGCACCTTTCCTTTTAATGTATTTTCAAGCCATCGGACTTAACACTGATGAATGTTCTGCAGGCCGGAAGGCCACTTCAGGGGATCCTCAAGGTCTGAACTAGGGTGATCTCTGATGCCCCCAACGTTGTGAACACGAAAGGGTGGACTTGTCTGTGATACTCCTTGGTCAATGGCTCTTGTATGTCTCAAGGGTAGGTGTAGGTGTGTGAAGGAGAAGTCTTTTACAGGGTTTCCAATGAACACATTTATTGCTTGAAACTTACAAAGTGCGCCGTTACATGCGAGTAGTACGAACTGAAGATAGGCATTGTTTATATGCCAATGCATCCTACACTCGTCAACTGTTTAAACGCAACATGCCGTTGGAATATCGTTTTCGCATTGGACCTTGCGGTGGAGGTGACGACAGCAGTTAATTGTACACGGAGAGCCACAGACTATTAGGGCGGAAGAAGCGTAAGATGTTAGCTAAGTTAATGTTGTGATAAGGTTGTAACTAACCACTGTTTCCACATTCTAGTTTCAGTCAGAACGTGAGGTCAGAAATATGTATTTAGGTGCAAAGTTTATGGGGGAGGTGGGCGGGTTATAGGGTGAAAGAGAGGGTGGGACGCTATACGTTTTTGAAGATCTATTTCGTCTGACAATTGAATTGTAAAGTAACACCAAGCCCGTTCCCGAATCGTTGGGTATGTAAATGCAAATTAGTTAGGTGGCATATCTAGCTGAGCAGGTGGATAGATGCCAGGTGCCCATATTTGGTCTGCATTGAATGATACTGATGTCGCGATGTAGGGGCTTTAAATTCCGTATGATCCCTCATAAACTGGCACTGTCAAACTGTGTTCACATAATTTGTCATGTATATTGTGGTCGAGAGTGCCGGCTTATGAGTGGTTATTCGCAATTTAAAGCCTCTACATCGCAGCAACGGTAACCTTCAATACAGACCAAATATGGGCACCTGACACCTATCCAATTAACGTGTCTACACTTTTGTTCAACTAGATATGCCACCCAACTGATTTACAATTGCGCATGATCCCTCATAACCTGGCTCTCTCGACTAAAATATGACAAATTATTTGAACAAATTTTGACAACCAAAATTAACCCTCTGTGTATACATGTCAAAATATCAACATTTCAAGCTGCAAACTTTCCAATTATATACTGAGTCAAAAAAGAAAGTATAATAAACTTTGAGGAGCAATTGTTTTAGTATTATCGACTTTAATCCCAAACAAATTATTGTAAATTCATATTTCGAGTCTAGCTGTATGAATTTGCATAATTTCATGTTCTTACTGTTGCCAGCGTCACGCCAGGACGTCGCAATTCAGACATGGGGTGAAATGAAAAGTTCACACATGCAGTCAATAGCGTGTTTGTCCACCGTTTGCTTCTTGGATGGCAGGACATCGACGGCGCATAGACCTGATAAGTCTCTGGATGTCACCCTGTGGTATTTCGTTCCACTCCTGCCTTAGAACATTACGTAAATCGCCTAACATCTGAAAATCCTGAAGTCGTACACAACGGTCCAATTGATCCCAAAGATGCTCGATTGGCGACAAATCGGGAGAAAGTGGGGGCCAGGGAAGAAGTTCGATGCTCAGTTCCTCAAGAAAGTCTCGACAGATACGCGCCACGTGGCATCGGGCATTGTATTGCTGGAATAACTGCAATCCGACGTTAGCGTTGAACAACGGGACAACGACAGCGTTAAGAATTCCGTCCCTACATCGCTGTAAATTCAGGTTACCATCGATGAAGATCAACTGCGTTCGATAGTGCAAGGAAATTCCTGCCCAAACCATTACACTACCCCCGCCGAAACGGTCGTATTCCCGCACGCAAGCATCAGAAAACGTTCTCCTCTTCGACGATACACTCTTGCCCTACCATCAGCGCGCCGTAGACAAAATCGTGATTCATCACTAAAAAGAGCTGTGCTCCAACGCTGCTGAGTCCAGCGAACACGCTGACGTACCCATTCCATTCTGACGGTACGATGACGTTGGGTAAGAACTGGTCCGTGGTATGGACGCCTACTTCGGATACCGTGTTTAGCGAGTCTGTTGCGGAAAGTTTGTGCACTGATTCTATTGTTAGTTCTACCAGGAATAATTGCTGCTGTCCTCGTCGCCGGAAGGAAGCGATCCCGCAAGAGAGCCGTCCTGATGTGTCGGTCTTGTGCAGGGGTCATAACTCTTGGTCGATCTGAACGCGGTCGGGCGGCAGTAGATCCAGTTGTTCTGTACCTTCCAATGAGACGGTAAATAGTGGCCACAGTGATTCCGAACTCAGCAGCCAGCTCATTCGGAGGTATCCTAGCCCCATGCATACCAATGGCACGCAACCTCTGATTTTCGGTTAACCTTGGCATGTTTTAAAATGTCGGAAGACAAAAGTAGCGTGTTTTCGCAATAACCCAGGCTCTCTAGCACAACATAACACAAAGAAAATCGTCGGTCACTCATTCAGTTTGACATTCTCGGGTAGCACATGCTATTTTGAAATCCGTAGCAAAATTTTATACGGTTGGGTGGACAACAACACCATGCCATTAAACTCTTTGCACGACTACTTGTCCACAAACATGAAACATTAGAACTATTATATTTTTTCCTTTATGCTATTTTTCACATTTGTTTCTATTATACTTTATTTTTTGACTCAGTATATAGCTAGGAAGTTAACCCTTTACCCAACGTAACAGACAAAATTGGCCAGCGCTTTTCACAAAAATCGCCATTCAATTTTCATCATATTTTTCATTTTTTTCTAAAAAAAACGTAGCTTATGACCCCTCCAATGAGGGGGACGTATGTTATGTTTTTGACTCCACAAATGAAAAAAAATAGTTATTCAAGAATTTTATTTGCAGGCGTCTTCTGCTTTTCGTGTTTGGTAAAGGGTTGATCAATTCAATCCTATTTGCATACATTGTTGCATTGTAGAAAAATTGCTTATAACATTTTGGAATTTTATCATCAGTCTGCAGAGGGTAAATCTTGCACGCCATCAGCTAACAGAAATACTTTCATATAACATTCGGGTGTCTATTCACATGGGATACAAAGAGTCAAATCTCACAACGCTTGACATAAAATTCAGGCCCTGCTCTAGCATTGCAATAAATTTGTAATCAGTAATACTACTGTTTCTCTTTGGACATAGGACTCCGTACTATTAATGTAACTATTATCTTTGTGATACAGCAGGGCAGAATTGGAGTCATTATGCCGTGTCTAAAATACAGTCTGAAACGCGAAAAGTACCTGATTAGAAATTCAATACAACGCATGCAGTGTCCTCCGGACTTTCAGGATAGAAACTTTTACAGTACATATTGTATCCGGAAATCTTCGTATTTATGTGTGTAAAACTGGTGTACACGTGTGTCCAAAGGTATGCGTTTATTCCAATCAGTTTGTCCAATCAGGCTCTATTGTAAAAATAGTGGTTTATTCTATACTTTTCTCTTTCCTGAGCCATCTGGGTGCGACTAAAAAGACATCCCGAATAATAAATGTCAGCACATTGGTTAAATATGAACAATTGAAGATGATTTTGAAGGGCAGTGTGATTTGTTAACGACCCAACATAAATGATTAACATCCCAACAGTTTATAAGTAGCCCGAGATGCAAACGAGAACAGTTAATAAGGCGGAGGGTTGTTAACCCTTTACCTAACATGAAAAGCAGACGACACTTGTAAAAAAATTCTTGAACAACAAATTGTTTTCATTTTTTGTCTCAAAAACATAGGTTATGACCCCTCATTGGAACGAGCTCGATGAGCTCGTTCCAATGAGTGGTCATAACCTATGTTCTTGAGACAAAAAATGAAAAAATAATGAGAATTAATTGGCGATTTTTGAGAATAGTGGCCGTTTTTGGCCGTTACGTTGGGTAAAGGGTTAATCATTTCTGGTGGGTCGTTACTATATCGCACTGTCCGACAATGTCCTGTTATTACTATTATTGCCACTGCTACCAGTAAAGACAATGACTATCTGAAAGGGCCTGAAATAGAATTGTACAATGGAAATCAGTTGACACAGAATTATTTTTAATAACCATAACTAAATATGAATACTGATCATTAAGACATGTGTCTGAATGTAGCAGTTACCCCTTCCGACACGTGGACTGCAACTATCGTCTGTTTTGTTGTCAAACAGATAGCTAACGATCACGTGGCTATCACCTGACCGGTCTACGGCGAATTGTGGAAACTTACAAGTGGTCAGACAGTAGTTGGAACACGAAGTTTAGGGGGTCATATGTCTATCATAATCTACGTGTATAATCCCGCCATTATATGACGAAAACACTCCGAAATAGAGAATCGAATTTGGAGCGAAGAGAAATGCTGGGATCCATCGATCGCTCGAATCCCAATCACGCGACGTTTTGGGCTGTTATTGAGATGTTAACTCATGGGTACAATACACAAGATGATTTGCATTGGCGGCGGTGTTAACATTTTCCTGTCTCCTAAGCTTATCAACCTCATTTGGGAGGAAACAATACTATATAAAGCTAGTACGTCAATCTCATTAAAACCATGAACAGGAAAAATATATATGTTGCGGTGTGGGGTTTTTTAGGGGGTGGAGGGGGGGGGTTGTATTCAAATTTGGCGATCCCTCAACTACCGTCCAGTTTCGCACTCAATTGAAAAGGCCTATTTTACTCCCTTCCTTATTTTTCAACTCTCACAATTTTGAAAGGACAGGCAGAGTAAATATTTTTAAAGTCTTTTCCAAAATAAACACTGTGGCATTTTAATGAGGGTTCCAAAATCAATAAAAAATGCCCCAATCAGCTGATCTCCTTCATTTTCTGCTCTATTAAATGTTAAGTAAAGATAAAAACCGCTAGACGGCGTTTTAGCTGAGATATAGGCTTTTGGAACCTAATTCATTAATGGCCCAACACGTCACGTGATCTGTCAAGCAGTATAAATGTTTAAGTGAAAATCAGTTAATGTAACTAGAACGCACTTCAGAGTGGTAATAATAGATACTTTCTTCAAGTACAATATAAGTTATTGTGATGAATTGATGGTAATATGGTCTGAGGTTTGTGGCTCGGAACTTATGTTCAACAGAAACGCGAAGCCGCAAACCTCAGGCCATGTTACCGTCAATTCGTCACAATAACGTATATGTTCTGATAGCCCAAAACCTACATCGTGGAACACGAGAGGCTTATTTACTAAACTTGTGATCGTTAAAAGTTGCCTTGTTCAAGGCAACTTTTAACGATCACAGGTTTAGTAAATAAACCTCTCGTGTACCCCACGACTGCACTGGATAAGTATTCAGTAAACCACATAAACTTATTCTATCTCAGTTCAAATCGTAAATTGATTTGTAATTTAAACAACTCTTCACCGGGAACACCGTTTCATTCACGTGTGAAAAATCCAGAAAAAAAATGAAGCGGCTTGTCAGTCTCTCCGTTGATAAAGCAAATACGAAACAGGCGACGTCATTTCAAATATTTCGCTTTGTGAAGTCAGACGGTAACATTTGCTACTGAAGCCGTAAACATGAAAGAAACTATGCCAGCTCTCATCCAATCAAAGGGCGAGGATATTACTTTTATTGGAACATAACGTCTACTGGATAAATTGTTGTTTTGACAAAAATTGACTTCACAGTTTTAATGAGTTTTGGACCATTCAAGTAAAAAGTAAGGTTTTATCCCAGGAACGTTAATTAATTCCAAAAGCCGATCCCGATATCCGGGAAATCGATAGCACGGAACCGGTAATCAAGCTTGGCACTGTTTGTGTGTTGAACTGAAGTTTTCTGAATGGAAAAAAAACTGCACCTACGTAACTTTAGATGATTTCGCCAGCCTTTCGGCTCCTGAAATTGTGACATTCCTGATTCCTGACGAACCTTTTCCACCAAATCACTGTAGCTCTCAACCAGTTCTGGGGGACCTTTCAAGTGTTTCTTGTGCTGTTATGAACAATTGTAAATAATTTTCGAGTGAAGAATATATTGCGTTGCGATGAAGTAGTAATCCACTCTCTTAATTATGTATATGGGGTCGATTTTTAATATCTATTTACGTCATAACATGTACATGTATCCCAGTAGAGGTTAGGGATGATGTTAATGATCTCTATTTACCAGTGAAGACTACTGTACAAAGCAGGACACGCTGTTTTCTACTGGAATTGCGTTAATTGTGCAGTTTGACAGGGACAAAAGTGCACTTACTGCACAATGCAGTCACAGGACTTCTAGTTTCAAATGTAGAAAAAAAACCAGGTCGAAAGACAGGAGCTCATAATTTTCCGACGTTGTGGGTCGACAGTTAGAATTTTCCTACAGTGTTCTCAGATCATTGACCGTCGGTACAAACTTGAAACCTCGCTCAATATACTTCTTTAACCCTTTCAATGCCACGCCCACTTTATCCACATAATGCGGACCTCTATGTACGCCTTTATACGAGGAAGTTTAATCAAAATTATGCCATACTTGAAAATCTATCATCTGATTAATTGTTGGAAAGGGCTCTCTGAGCCCTTTCCAACAATTAATCAGATGGTAGGTTTGATCGACGCATACCAGAAAGTACAGATAACCATCATATAATAGGTGACGATGGTCGCTTTCGGCAGCGTAATTGTTAACCCTTTATCCAACGAATCCTCTGTGTAATTTACAAATTAAGCAGCTGAAAAAAACATTCAACAAAACCATATCATGTTACCCCCTCATTGGGACGAGTTGTCTAGCTCGTTCCAATAAGGGATCAAATTTTTTTTTAATTGAACCAATTAAAAAAATAATTAAAATAACAAATTTGATATAGTGTGCGTTGGATAAAGGGTTGAAATGGTCAACTCATGTTTCAAATATTCGACACGAGGTGACCTTGGCTGTTGAAAGTGTTGTTAATTATACATTAACGTGACCGTGTGCAAGTCCTGTAATTTGTTTCATATTCTCGGTCGCGTGTTTTCAACGAGTCCGTAAGTGCGAATTGCGATCCGATTGTGAACACGACCGAAAATCTGATACAAATTACGAGACATGAATTTGGCCATGACAATACATTTATCTAACATTCACATTACATGCAGCCCGTTTCCACCGTTTTTCAGTTTAAATTGGGTTGGAATTGGTCAAAACTTTGAATTTCCTATTTTAATCCGTAATAACAATGCATATATGTGATAATGCCGTGTTTACCGGAAGTTGAATCTGTCTGATACGGAATCGGAACATGGGGGATGATTTTTTTTCCGTGTTTTGGGGTACAAAGAGCTGAAAATTTGTTTTCAATTCGCGGCTTTCAGTGAAAATATTGGTATTCGAGCGACCCGCATTTTTTCGACGGACATTTTTTCCCACAGACATGGTCATCGGGGGAGGGAAGAACCCCCCCCCCCCCCACCCTTCGGCACCCCAACTAATTTAGGACTTGAGAAAAGTTCATGAGGAGACATTTGGCGTTTGAGGACACCTCAACGCATCGAAAATGTATGAATAATCGCGACTCGAATCATCGAGATGATTTCGAGTCGAATCGAATTTCAAAGCTTTCCAGCGCCCCTTATAGATACTTTTTCAGTCAGTAGACACAAGGTTTTATTTCCTTAATGGGTACGCCTTCTGGATTCATAGATTGCCATCGAGATGATTTCGAGTCGAATCGAATTTCAAAGTTTTCCAGGAGGACGCGGTGGCGTTGCAGTAACCGGTTCTCGTCAGCTCACCGAAGTTGAGCAACGTCGAGCCCGGTTAGTCCTCGGATGGGTGACCGTCTGAGCGATCGATTCGGTATTCCCGCGTTGTGCCCTTGGGCAAGGCACTTAACCCCGATTGTCCACATGGGGGCACGATGACGCCGTGTACTAAGGCGTATTGCACGTCGGTGGTACGCACGTCTTCAACCAATCTAACCCTGCCTGTGCTGCAGTGCGGAGTTACGATGTTGGGGAGCTGGCAGCTGGTCGTCGTTGCTCGGTAGTTATCTCCGGGTACTCCGGCTTCCTCCACCCGTAAAAACTGTCACGGTCATGATTAGCCATTGTGCATAAGTATGTGACCTTAGACACCAATAAATAAATAAATAAAGCTTTCCAGCGCCCCTTATAGATACTTTTGCAATCAGTGGACGCAAGGTTTTCAATAGATACGCCTTCTGGGCAAACATTCAATTAAAAAAACAACATAGATTGTCAAAATTTGATGTAAACACTGTTTCATAACGTGTCAACCATGTTTACGTTATAAAATTATCAGGATCTTTTCTTTAAATGACAGGGGGAACTTTTACGAACAAACGGGTGACTTCCTGCAATCATTTCAAAGAAAACATGTTGATTTGTCACAATGTCTGGCCCTCAGAATGTAATTTTTTAGAATCTTATTTAATAGTTCTAAATCTAAAAGTTTTCACATCTCAGTTCCTCTAATTCTGCAGTCCTGAAAATGAGGATTTCATGGAGGAATAAGCGTTTCTCCACAAAAAGAAAGACAATTTGTGGCAGTGTGGGTATATGATTTGCTGCTCCGGGGAGGGGGGGGGGGGGGGGTAATTGGCATTGGCGGTTCCAGAGGGGGGTAGATGTGGCCATCCTCATCCCTCTTACAGTTAAAACTAGAAGTCCTGTCACGAACAGTGCGCTTATCTAGGCTTAATTGCGCGTATGAAAAGCACAGCAGGTTCTCCTGGTTACTCATATCAAACAAAGGCTATGTTTCTGCCACTTGACCTCGGGGTTACCCGTAGGTCCATTGGCTGAAACATTGCTTGTGCACAGGCCATATGTACAGATTTGATAGCCTTAGTATGGTCATAACGCGTAGCTTAACGCGCAGATCGACGTGCTATTCGTGCGCATTTCATGACAGGACTTCTAGTTTTAACTGTACACAAGTGACAAAAGACTTTTGATTAACAAGTGATTTCACCCTCTACTAATTGGCTTATAACTGGTTAACACTATCCACAAATATTGCTATTTCAATTTTTAATTATTGTTTTCGATTTTTGCTTCAAAAACCTATCTTAACAAACCTCATCGGAACTAGTTTGTTACTTTAGAGGCAAAAAAAATGAAAGTTTTAGTTGTTCAAGAATTTTGTTGTCTTGGTGAGTAATAGGATATTACAAACTAACACAAATATGCTACAGTTAAAACTAGAAGTCCTGTCACGAACTGTGCGCTCATCTAGGCTTAATTGCGCGTAGGAATTGCGCGCCATTGCCATATCTAATGGCATCCAAAGCATGGCAGGTTCTCCTGGTTACTCATAGCTAACACGGGCAATGTTTCTGCCAATGGACCGCCAGGTTACCCGCAGGTCCATTGGCTGAAACATTGCTTGTGCACAGTCCATATGTACAGAATTTGATAGCCTCACTATGGTCATAACATGTAGATTAACGCGCAGATCGACGTGCTATTTGCGCGCATTTTATGGCAGGACTTCTAGTTTTAACTGTATGTTGTTTATTTGTATATTGGTATTTCTTTGTGCAGGCGCGTAGCCAATGGAGGTGCGAGTCCTCCCCACAAAACTGGAGTTCCCCTTGAGGGACGATCTGTCATTTGTGATTTTAAAGATTTGATAAAGTGTGGCAGTTCTTAACAATCAATATTCTGTCTTCAAATAGCGCGAATGGACTATTATTTAAGGAAAACACATCCTGCTGAACCTACAGTTTTCCTAAAAAGCTTCTGGTGTGTCTGGGGAGGGGGGGGGGCGTGCCCCACCCCGTATCTACGCCCCCAGATAGCAGTTAATGTTATTGTAAGAACATGTGTATTTGATGCTTTGATACACGACAAATTGAAATCACGGGAGCGCGGTTGCTCAATGACTACGGCATTGGAAAGTTCAATGGTTCGATCCCCATCAGGGATAACTGCGTTGTGTCCCCGGGCAAGGCATTTAATCCCGATTGCCCGCGTTGGTGCAAGGTGGCTCTGTGTACTAACTGCACATCGATAGTGCCCTTGTCCTCAACTAATGTTAACACTACTTGACACACTAGAACGTTTAGGGAGTCTAATAACAAATGGGTGCATGACAAATTGGCGTATGACTAATGGGAGGATACCAGACCCAGCACGCAAGCGTGCAGCTCAGACTACTCAGTGGTACATGAGTTGTTCTTTTGTTACTTTGGTCCTCATGCTTCTCCTGGTCTAGAAAGTGAAGGAGTGTTGGGCTTTACCTCCTCTAAGTGGGGGTGCAATTGATAACAACAAGGCATGCTTATAAAGATGAGAGAAATTGTTAAATTGTTCTGAGTATTGCATCTCGACTTCTTTCACGGATAACATGTGCGTGCATTTTTTTCTGCTATTTGAGTGCAAACGAACTCGGTTAAGTAGAATCGTAGACAAATCGACAGTCTTTATCCTAAATTTGACCTTTCAGCAACGCAATCGTTAAGGATTAAAAAAAACAAATAAACAATCAGAAAAGGTTTTGTCAGTAATGTCTTTGGCGGAAATTTCTAATTCATTTTGGAATACGATATGAAACCAGCTATAATTTATTGCTATCAAAATTATTGACAAACGAACGCCACTTGAATTAAAATGACAAAATTAGAAAGGTCCTTAAAACATAAAGTGCTTTTAATGGCATTTCAACTGCGTATAAATCTGCAAATTACACCAACATGCGTGTCAAACCCTTTACCTGACGCAACGGTCAGAACAGGACTGTCCTTTTCGTGAAGATCGCCATTCACGTTTCATTATATTATAATTTTTTCCTCAGAAACATAGCTTATGTCCCCACATTGGAACGAGCTCGTTGAGTTGTTCCAGTGGTCATAAGCTATATTATTTCAAGCGAAATTAGAAATGTTTTGTTAATAAAGAAAGTTGTTGACTAGTGGATCGTGTTTAGTGTAGGGAAATTGCCACTTGTATGTGCAGAGACGAAAGAAATATGCCCCCCCCCCCCCCCCGCCTCCCGTCGCCCTGAACAAATCTATCAATTTCAACGACTTTATGAAAGAACGAAATTCGCGGTGTCATGTTTTTGTATGTAGATTTGAACCACTATAGAAATATTGCATCGAGTGCACTAAACAACCAATCAAAGTCTGTTTCACACTGGACGCGACGTTAGCGATGCGACAAAATATCACATGTGACATCACGATTTTTCTTCCAAGATTGGATTATCGACAAGATGAGATGCCTCTAATTTCAGCCATGATGTCGAACAAAAACAATAAAGCTTAAACTGAATCCAGCGTCAAAAGTGCGACATGCAACCGTTGAGAATAATTTTGCTTCATTTCGCACATTGGTTTTAGTATAGTCAATATTTGTCGTTGTTTTCCTGCAAGGCTAAGATATGAGGTATCACATTGTGTCGAAACTGTAAATTGACAAATAAGAAATGACATGTGTCACCTTATTGTCTCGAGTGAAATGCTCGCATCGCGTTTGAAGGTTTAATTTTATCTACCCTGTCCTTCCTCCCATACAGACATACACGCACACACACCCACTCATCACCCACGCTGACACACACACCTCACCCACCCATCCACATAGAAGATGCACTGTATATCGATGGTATGCGTGCCTTCAATCGACGCTAATCCTGCTGCTGTCGTTTTAATATGTTGGAAAATGCGAGAATTCCCCGTAGATGCCAGTTGTTTCTTCGAGTATTGCGTCTTCCTCCACCTTAAAAAAACTGTTCGACAATATATAACCCTGGCTGGGGAAAGTGTCCATAAACCCAAATAAATAAATTAATTAATTAAACACTGTATGGAAGTGTAAAAAAATATTCCAGCTTTTGGTGGGTTATTATTTAATTCGAGCGCACCCTTTTGATAATATGAGTTAGTCTGCACTTTTGCATCTTTTCAGAACATTTCAGCAATTCAGAGTACCAAGACGTCCCGAATGGCTGATTTTCAAGTCCATCTTTGGATTTTCAATGTGTTTTGGTAGGAAAAATTCATCTTACAATAATTACATTGTTAATGCAGTTATACGTTTTGGGTCCAAATACTCAATTCCCATTGGTCAGCTGGATGAAAACGTCATGACCAAATGTAATTCATTTTCCAATGAACACATTTGGATGAACTTTAGCCCGCATTTACGGTAGAGCGCAGCTGACAGAATGTAATTCGGGTGGTATTTGGGCGGGTTTTTAACTTTTAGCGCCCCTCGCAATGATCAACTCCGCTGCTGTTTCTTTGGTGACATTTCCCAACTGTGGCATAAAGCCCGTTACTAAAATACTCGTTTCCATTTCTAAAGTTGTGAAAATTAAAAATCAGAGTTGTGCGCTCTGTGTGTGTGAGGGTGGTTTTTCGCCTCGTTCGTACGTACATGTTTTATTTCGTCTTTCTGCTTTGTTGTTTGGTAAAAAGTAGTTTAAACAGTTACGGAATGTAATTATAAGAATTGGATGCAATTTTTATAATCTTTTTTGGAGTATGAACGTGTGGAAATGGGTACAAATTTTATGAATCCCTTCGGGATTCATACATAATTTGTACCCATTCCCACACGTTCATACTCCAATAAAGATTATTAAAATTGCATTCAATTCTTAATAAAATAAAATTGACATATCCATGAATGGGCGAATTTTGGACTCCTTTTTTTAATTTTCAGCGAATCGCAATTTTCAGTCACAATATATTGGTCAACACGAATAGTTGGACGATTTCAGACAGGAACAGATCAGCAAGTCATAGTCCCCTACTGGCGATAGGAGATATAACTCTAATCAAATTGTTTATCTTGTACAAAGCACGTGCCAACAGATTCGAGAGAAAATATATTTTTGGCAAGTACAGCATCTTCTCCATGTTTCAGTTGATTTTTAAGCTCATGAACCGTCTTATTTACATATAGCTATATTTAGAAATATTTCCTTCACGTTTCGAGCAACTGCCTGTCTTCAAAGTTTGTCATCGGCATATGACGTGTCAGTTAATCTGCTGGCTGGAGAATGGTCCCTTATGCCTTTGATATGATGTCTGAAAATAAATAAAAACAGAAGTAATGTGATCATGTATTATTACAATTATCAGTACGATTCCCAGGGCAGGGGTTAATACTATAAAACTTTTACAATTGTATTTTCTATAATTGTATTTTCTAGTTATCACTTTAAATGGGTTGAATGAACCACTGACATTTTCAAAGATCTGGCAAATTGCCATATCTTTTAAAATACTAACGATCCATTTTAGTTAGTTATATTAACAGGTAGACAATACAATTCTAAAAAATGCAATTGTAAAGGTTTTATGGTATTGGATCCAGGTCAGTCCATTAAAGGCGAACGGCAACCATTGCTCTCCTATTATTAAAGATGAGCGTGACGTCACACGCCAGTATCAAGGATTTGTATACCGCTGTGCAAAATATTGTTACGTTGTCACAGACTATCTGTTGCTCGAAGTCATCAAGAATTTCATCTTCAAAATGATTCCCGTATCCTGAATAAATAAGGAGTAAAAAAATGAACAGACACTTCCAGGTAACTTGCATTCAGACGACTTCACTTTTCGGCCACGCAACACACGAGTAAGCGGTAGCTTGAATGGAAAATAGCCATAAATGTTTTTTGAATTCCGCACTCATTGGTGGAATTTGCGGGGTCTCTTTTAATACCGCAGGGCGCCGCATATCAGAATATATATATTTGTTTCTTCTTTATCACCGCCTTTCTCTTGTGGGGGCTTTAGACAGAGTTTTCAAAAGCGGATACAGAACCCTGACGGCTAATAGCTTTCAATGGATGGTATTAAAGCCATGGGTACAGGGTTACCCAGCATAGTGAATTGGCTGGACCTTTTGCTCAATAGGGCGTTAGTCGCCCTCTCGTGAGTTCCAAAACAACACACCTGCCAAAGGGTCAGGAATACCATTCAATATGATAGATGTCCTGACCTTGGCCTGGGTGGGGACAGTGGATAACCTCTTTGAAATAGGAGAATAGTATCTACATGTACGATTTACCCCCAAAACGAAATCGCAAACAACAATTTCAGTAGCGATAAAATTTCGGCGATCAAATATCTTGTATTGTTATTACAATTACAATACAAGTCACATGATGTCGCGAGAATAGAACGCATGGACCATTTAAGAGATTCTGGTGATCACAAGTCATTCACTTCAAAAGCTTGTTATGATGAAACGAACGATGCTCCCTGAACGTGCATTCCATATTACAGGGAATTACACGATCCATTACATAACTAATCCGACCTGCGAATCACCGAATCTAAACAGAATGAAGACGAATCGCAATGAATGAAAGTGACAGCGAGAAAGTTTTGAAACGTAATGTGATTCTAATTGTGGTTTGCACAATTCTAAAACATATGAATGAAGTGACGTCATGTATTTAAAGAGATCCTTGCACACTACAAAAATATAATTCCCTACTTGTTATCACAAAGCAGCCACCTAAATCATGGGCGCTTTTATGAATTCAGTTGAATTTGATTCGAAATAGCATTGTGCAACTGATAAAAGCATACTTGGGCTATGTTTGAATATTTTTATCACCATGTACAATTTCATTCATGTTGAAGGAATTTCCGCGCGTGTCGTTGGGTTCAGAAAATTGAAGACGGAGTCCTATTGGTTTCATCAGGTGAGTGTGGCTTTTGTCAACGACTATTTTCGAGAAGTCACGGTTATGGGTTTTGTTGACCAGATGGATAATACGTCCCCTGAGTTCCAATGTGTTCTATGTGCCAGTAGGCACATAGAAAACATTGGAACTCGGGGGACGAATAGTATTTTGTGCTCATTGTACTTGTATATCGCGACTCGAAGCTGTACCTCTCCAAAAACGAGTCGAGTCTCGACAAAAGATTCTTTACAACCAAGTAGTATAGCAGGATTTTGTCGTCCCTCATTATCCGGACTTTTGCTGGTGCATATCCCCCTGCACCTCCCCTATTAGCCCTTGATACTACTAATCAACCTTATCCTTTATCTATCCTGTGGCTGGCATAGGTAGTATAGAATTCTAGGTTAAGCGGTATAGAGGGCTGGTGGTGGAGCTAATGCATGATTCTCTAATGCAGTAGTAAAGGTTATACGGTCTGTACACCTGTTGTTCTACTGTTAGTATTTGGTACTACTAACCCACTGAAAGTATTTTACCATCGGGGATGGTATAGGTACTAACTAATGACTGACTCTGTGGCATTGTGGGATGGTGCAATGGGTGGTTATCTAGTATAATAGAATAGGATGTGCGGTCTTTACCCATATTAGTCTACTGTTAGCCCTTAGTGCTATCAATCCGCCTGAGGCGTTACATTGTCTACAGTTGGTATGGGTAGTATGTAATGCTAGATCATGCAGTGTTACGCTTGGCTGTCTGACACAGTAGTATTGGATGAATTGTTTCATACTCTGCAGGTCTACTTTTAGCCCTTAGTACCACTATCCATCTAAGACGTTGTTGTCCCACGGTTGGTACAGGTAGTGTGTAAAGTTAGGTGAAGGGGTATTGTGGGGATAGGAGTGGGGAAGGAAGTAATGCTTGGTTTCTAGTATCGTAGCAGATAATGGGTGGGTTTATGGACATTCTAAGACTTGATTGGGTGTAGAGGTTATGGTCTGAGACAGCTAGCAAACTCGAAGTACTGCTGCAAGTCAGTAGTAATGGTTCAAGGCTGCAGTGTGGTAGAAAACTATTGTATTGGGTTACTACAGTGGGAGCTCACCATTGGACAAATAAGTATCCTCCAATATTCAGATGAGGATAAGAGTCATAAGAGGAGTCACTCGTTCGAGCAATTTTCCAATCAAACTAGCAATTCGAGATAGCTTACAAGCCCAAAGTAGTGCTACAAGTCAGTAGTAATGGTACAAGGCTATAGGCCTGGTAGCCAATAGTATTGGGTGACGAAAGTAGAAGCTAATCATAGGAGAGATTCGATGACTATGGGTAAGTTAACAGTAATTGTATTAAGTCTATGGGGGGGAGCATAGGGTGGTCTAGATGCAAGGAACTGAACAGACACTAGGTGACCATAATTTCCTCCAAAAGGTAACCTCCAAATGTATCCTCCAAAAGGTATCCTCCAACATTACATGACCATGTCATAGGCATCCGCCAATACCCAGATGGGCATAAGAGTCGTATGTGAAGTCACTCGATCGAGTAATTACTCGATGGCTTATTTGCTCGATAAGATTAGATTTGTTCGAGCAATACTTGTCCCTGCTCGATTGACTTTTGGCCTTAGATATCATATAGGAATTCGTTATTAACCCTTTACCCAACGTAACGGCCAAAACCGGCCAGCGCTATTCTCAAAAATCGCCAATTAATTTTCAAAATATTTTCATTTTTTGTCTCAAAAACATAGGTTATGACCCCTCGTTGGAACGAGCTCGTCGAGCTCGTTCCAACGAGGGGTCATAACCTATGTTTTTGAGACAAAAAATGAAAAAAATTAGTTATTCAAGAATTTTTTTTGCAAGTGTCGTCTGCTTTTCATGTTAGGTAAAGGGTTAACAAGAGAGATAACCATGTACAAGCTGGTACAGCTTGCTTGATTTTTCCATAAGCTGTACCATCTAATATAGAGTTAGCACCCTTGTTTATAAAACCGCACATCCTATACAATCATACAACACAACCATTCATTGCGCACATACCACAATACCACATAGCGTAGCATTAATTAGTACCTATACCACCCCCACCGCGATGGTAAAATACTTTCAGTGGGTTAGGAGTACCAACTGTACAGCCGTTACTACCACATTAGACAACCATGCATTACCCCCACCCACACTCCCCAATACCGTTGTCGTCCCTCTAGCATTCCATACTACCAATACCAGTCATAGGATAGTGTAACGCATTAGGTGGATTAGTAGTACAAAGGGCTAGCAGGGGCCCTGTAGGGGTATATAACGCCCATACTATACTACCATACCAGGCTAGTACGAGAAAAACGACACACCCTGATCCGAACAACGTAATGTCGGATTGTTAAGTGGACAACAACAACGGTTAACGTATTTATGATGTCGCGTGCGCATCATGATTTCACGACCTCAAAAGCAATGTTTACCGTTTCGCAGGAAAACCTTTCAATAAAACTCACCTTCCCCATCAATTTTCCATCACATACCCGTACTATATACCCATATCCATGTACATGCATAACAATGTATGCCATACCCATGCATTTTTACCATAGCATACTATACATGCAGTATGTATACCAGTTGTCGGATGCAGTTCTGGATGGAGCAGAAATTTTTCACCAAAAGAGGTTGCACTGGCAAAGGCCCGGTTCCTATGGGTCATTTATCACAAGCTGCACCGGCAAACGTCCGGGTAATGAGGGACCTCTTGATATACTACTCAAGCACAATGTGCACATATCACATATTTATCTCCCAATTAGGTTATGATCAAAGAAACAAACGCGATTAGAGAGACCAATGCCAAAACAAACCTATCGCACAAAGACTTGTTGAATATATTAACCGTTGTATAGGGTTTAATCCCGGGAAGCGGAATTTACCGGTTCTCGTTTTTGAAAGTCAGTCACGATTCCGTACTTTTCCCGCAAAATGAGAACCTCTTCACGATTGTGTCATTCAGCTGAGTGTATTTAAATAATGAAATAACATTTTCATATTGTGTGTTGTTTTGAACAGGAAAGGCTTCATTAACACCTTTTAGAAAATGTGTTCGTGACGCGCATTTGTGATTAGGGGAGGTAATTTGAATGTGAAATATCCTTGGCAGTGTTGTGAAATGTCTGAAAGACTGGCATCTCCAGCAGAATAACTGTAACGAGACTTAAAGTGTTGTATTCAATGTCGAATCACCTGTTTGCCCAAGTCAATCAAAAAAGTGGAACCAAAGTAGTTTGTGGAGCGGAACCTACCCGAACTCTTCTTTCGTCAAGATCGCCCCCCCTCCCCCCCCACCCCCTCCCCCACCCCGCCCACCCCCACCCCGTACAGGAGACCTGGAACCAATACTATAGAACTTTTACAATTGTATTTTCTACCATTGTATTTTGTACCTATTAATAAAGCTGACTAAAATGAATCATTAACATTTTAAAAGATATGGCAATTTGCCAGTTGGCAAATTGCCAGATCATTAAAAATGCAAATGGTTCACTTTGACCCAGTTAAAGTCATAACTAGAAAATGTAATTCTAGAAAATATAATTGTAAAAGTTTTATAGCATATTCCCCAGCTGATGATAGGCGAATAGTTCAAGAGGAGACACTCTGTAGAATTTTGAGAACATATCAATCCGAGTATTTTCGAATCGGTGCGATTCTAATCGAATCAAATCACCGGGAATCAAATTTCTAAGCTTTGCAGGGATTCATAGGCTGCCGTTGAGAATATGACTATGCATAATAAAATGTTTCCGACGTTCTGAGATTTTAGGATGTTGGATATTTTGCAAGAGCACAACGACATTCTCAGATAACAATGAGAAGTGTTGGTCACATTGCCTTTTTATGTTGTTTGAATTTATTAACCACGGCATTTGAATGGTATTTCGTCACAGCATCTGAGTGGTATTTCGAAATTCCCCATAAGTCAAAATGGGGGAGATTATTGGAAGGTAAACAAACGAAAAGTCTAGACAATATTTTTGCATACAGATGGGAACTAATCGCATTGCCATGTCTTGATTGGTAAATAAACATCGAACTGTAACGAACGTGACAGGGAGGTGATGCGTGTGACAACTACGTGAGAAACGCAGTGTGGTTAACCTAAATACCGACAAGGTGTTGATTAATAACAAACGAAAAAACAGAAAAAATAACCAAAACAAAACTAAACAAACAAAAAATAACCAACCACTCACCAAAAAAAAACCAACAAAGACGAAAACGATGCCGACGAATGCAAAGAAAAACACATAACATTCGGGGTTTTTTCATGCAAAGGGTAGATAAAACACGTACGTGGACCGACTTGGAGCACAAACGGTTAATGTTTTTAAAATAACACGCCTTTTGTTCTCTTCCGGGTGAAGACACGATATACGCTATACGTCAAACGTCCGTTCTATTTGAAAATAAGAGAAAGGTTTGAACAAAAGATTTGTGCTCCAAACAATGTTCAAGGTCCAAATTTCTACAGCAGATAGAGCTATTTTCAGGTTATCAAACGTCAAACACACCTCACTCGCCGTCTCGCATACATTGGAATACACCTACATAGATACATCGCCTCTCAAACATATCACCCCAACACACGCAAACTTCCTTACACAATTTTCTGTTCAGATCTGAGTACTTAGGCCAAACAAAATTAAATAATTGATTATCATGCATTTTTTTAAAACGAATGAGGGAGGGTGGTTTTTATTTTTATTGTTTTTTCCTGATACCTAAAATCCAATTGTGAAAGCCTAAAATTAAATACTGGAGCTTCCATGTTGATTCCGCTGATAGAATTTTTTTTTTTTTGTAACAGCGATTACACAATACAAAATCAATATAGAACAACTAAAATGGAGATAAAAAATGAGGAGTTTTTGAACTGCTTGAGTGCTAGAAGCCACAATCAGGCCTTTCAAAAACATGAGGGTACCAGAGCAAAAGTAACATTTTCCTTACCCATGATTCGTATTCTGTTAAAGGTAAATAATAGTTTGTTTACACAAATTTGTTCATTTACAATTTATTGGAGAGTGCAAGTTGGCACTCTCCAATAATTTGTAATAGAACAATTTTTGACGAACAAATTCAGACCAACAAAAATAATCTAGTCCTCAACCAGTTAAATAAATATTTATTTTGTACACATATGAGAATCGTGTTGCGTTTCGCGAAAAGAATAACAATACTTTATCAATGTATACGACGTAATGCATCGAAATTCGCGATGTGATACCGCTAAAATCAAATGGTAGTTTTGTTTATCATATGACTATGACATTTTTCCCCTAAATATCACTACTGTTTGACGATGTCTTCCAAACTGTTGTATCACACCGGGTGAGATTTTTCCGGATCAAAAGTCCATATCACACTCTTACGGAAATTAAAAATCCATATCACACTCCCACGGAAATATCCGAGAGTTTCCGTGAATAGTTTTCGTAACTAGGGAAGTCGTTGTTGTTTCGTCTGCTATTTTGTAACCGGCTTTTCACCGCATAATAATTAAAATAGCAAATTTGGGTGAATTTGACATCGAAACAATGTCATATAATAAATATATCATCATAACAGTGTGTTCATCCGTGTCGTCGCGCAACGTCTCGTTGAGGTGGCCAGATTTTCGGATCACACTCGCTGCCTGCGGCAGCTCGTGTGATCCGAAAATCTGGCCACCTCAACTCGACGTGATACTACGACACGGATCAACACACTGTTATGACAATATCTATATATTTTTAATTTTGCCTCCGAAATAAAAATCACGAATGCAGGCAAAAAAAACCGAATGCGTCGGTGCCTGCGAATCAAAAGATTATTTTTCTTTAGCCTTATATATCGACGAACTCATAAAATCAGAGATCAATTATTTCGAGTCATCTTACGGCGAATTTGGTTCTTTTCAGACAAATTTCAAGTAATTATCTACAATATTAACTTCCCCAACAAGATCAAGAGATATTGCCGAAGTTTTATAACTGAGTACCAGTCAGACAGATTATGGCAACAATCAATATCTCTGTACCAAGAGTTTAATTTGCGAAATTTTGCCTTTCAAACTTCCTCTGTTAAAGACCCCAAACGACAAATTTACATACATTAGTAATATATTTGATTGGTTGCCCAGACACCGTCGATGTTTATTGGAGCAAACCAAACAAACTAAACTATCGCATCGTTTCCAGCAAGACTGTGTTGTTTGTTGAACAGTAAAAGTGGCCACTAAGGAAAAATTAGATAATATTTCACTGGTCGGGTCTGAGTACTCCTCAAATGGGGCGCGCGGCGCGCGGCGAATTATAAAATCGTACTTGAATCCGAGCAGTAAACTTTTGTATTTATTTTATGTTCTCCTTATTTGTTTTCCCAAAACAGCCCTTCGTAAATGATTTAACAATAAAGAGCAGCTCGTCATCGCTGAGAGTGGAATACTATGCGGCGACTTGAATACCATTTTAGGCGAGTGTGTGTGGGGGGGGGAGGGGGGATACGATTTGTTTGGGCGGAAGAAAAACGAATTAAAATAAAGTAATACGGACAATTACAACAATCATTTGATATGGTTGTCATATTCCGTCCTTTCACGAGACTAAAACAGGCAGTCCAAAAACGACGCCTGGGGTGCGGTATTTGATTTGGTCTCATCAACGAGGTAGAATATTAATTAGAAAGATATATATTAATTAGATTAATAGACTTTTATATAAACCCTTTGATACATTTGTACGTCTTATGACGTACGAAAGCAAACAGCGCGTTGATACTTTGTGGTCATTTGTTTTGTTATTTTTCGATTTTTTAAAGTTTTAGCCTCAATTCCTATTTTCTCCCGAATAGTGCTCAGAAACAATCGTTGAGCCAAATGTTATCGCCGCTTAAAATACTGATATAATCCTGCTGGCAAGACTTCTTAGCTGGTTGAGTGCTAGAAGCCACTATCAGGGCTTTCAAAAAATGAGGATACCAGAACAAAAGCCAACATTTTCCTTGCTTATATTTCATATTCAGTCGAACACAAATAATATTTTGTTTATATAAATTTTGTTTTAATACAAATTATTGGAGAGTGCCTGTTGGCACTCTCCAATAATTTGTAATAAAACAAGTTTTGAATAACAAATTCAGACCACAAAAAATAATCTAGCCCTCAATCAGATAATCACTAAGGTGAAAAACATCTTATTTGTACTTTCCGACGTCGCCTTTTGAAAAACGTCGAAGAAACTGAATTTCCAGGGACGTTTGAACGTCAGGATAATTAAAGTCTGAAAGGGTTAATCTGTTTATTACATAACCGTGGATATTTAGAAACCGATTACAGTCAGGGGTGTAATGAGATTTATTTATTTTATTTATTGTGGGGGTGGGGGGTTCACACAGACAGAAAGATATAGGAACACACTGCCGTTCCTGTTCGACCAGAAGTAAAAACACGCAGATTAGTATTAATATTATTCATTGGTGTTTAAGGTCCCATACTTATGCACAATGGATAATCATGACCGTGACAGTTTTACGGGTGGAGGAAGCCGGAGTACCCGGAAAGAACCACCGAGCAACTGTCAGCTCCTCAACATTCTAACTCTGTTCAAGATCCACTCAAGCAGGGTTACAGCGGTTGAAGACATGTGCACCATCGACGTGCAGTACGCCCTAGTAAACGGCGTCATCGTGCCCCCGTGTAGGCAACCGGGATAAAGTGCCTCGTCCAAGGGCACAACTCGGGTCGTCCCGGATGGGGATCGAACTCGGGACCTCTAGAAAAGAAGGCCAACAGTCTACAACTGAGCCACCGTGCTCCCAAACACATACAGATCATGTTGACTTTGTGGGATGTTTACGAGGTCCCATGAAGGCACATGACCCGACATGATGTTTCCTTGGTTGATGAACATGTCGTTAAAATTAAAACCCAAAAAACAAACAAAAAAAACAAGCGAACAAACCGACAAACAAACAACCAGCAAATGAAATATAAATAAAACAAAAAGCAGAAATGAAAAAGCACCAACGTGGGAATATTAGTCATGGTGCACTTGCAGTCGAGTAAATTTTCTCGTGAGTGAAATGTCTTGAAAATCTTCGCACGTTAGTGACGTCACTCGATATTCGTTGGACACAGGCGTGGCGTGGATTTGGAAAAGTTGAGACTATCGCTTTCCATCCAACTAAAATTGGGGGGGGGGGTGCAAACTATTGCGGTATTGAGAAGATATTTGTGGGTGTTATATGATTAGACAGAACGCAACGAGGGTGAAGTACCGGGGACGGGAATCAACGATCCAAGTTATGAAATACACGAAAAACTCAACAGGAGTCGTGGATTCCTGTCCTACGTATTCTATCAGAGATGTGTTCCGGATTTCGACCACGATTGAACATGATTTAATGTAATGAAGCTGGTATTTTTTTAAATAAAAATATCACCTTTGGCGGTATGTTTACCTTCTTGCTTGACCCTCGTTTGTGTCAAAGGGTTTCATTGAAATCAAAATATCAATCAGACTTGTAACGACCAATCAGATGCGTTCTTATAGGTCGTTCTTACACCTAGAACGGATCCCTCGCGTGATGTCTCCGGCACATTTCATATATCTGTATTGCGTGAGGTAATGAATACACGCAACAATGGTGGTATAAAATCCAATATCGACCTAAAGACGAGAAATGAAACTTCTAATTTTTATCGGCATGGAATTAATTATTAAGACATTCTGAAGCCATAAAGAAAAAGTAAAGATAAATTTTCTTGCATCACGTTATAAGAATTTTTCATTGCGTTCTTCGTAAGGCATGTCTTGATAATGTGGTAGAAATATTTGTCAATTAGGATTAACCCTTTACACAACGTAACGGCCAAAACCGGCCAGCACTATTCACAAAAATCGCCTATTAATTTTCATTATTTTTTTCATTTTTTGTCTCAAAAACATAGGTTATGACCCCTTTTTGGAACGAGCTCGTCGCGTTCGTTCCAGAGAGGAGTCATAACCTATGTTTCTGAGACAAAAAATGAAAAATATTAGTTATTCAAGAATTTTGTTTGCAAGTGTCGTCTGATTTTCATGTTAGGTAAAGGGTTAAATAAAAACTGAGAGTTGCTGGAAATGTATTTCTGGAGAAATACATGCGGTAGCCGTGATACATGGGCTTCCCAACTTCATGTTTAATAAGCACGTAATGTACTCCAAACTGGGCCCCCAACAGCTTTAATCGGGTACCGCACACAACCATTTGTACGACCCAGTGTGTATGCGATATAAATTCGAGTGGCAAATGTAGTCAATAGGAAAGTGAATGTTAACCCTTTACCCAACGAATCGCCCGCATCCGCCCGCGTAATATGTAAATTCAGCAGTTGAAAAAATATTATTTTTCAAAAAATTTCAACAAAACCATATCAAGTGACCCCCCGTTGGAACGAGCTCGTCGAGCTCGTTCCAACGAGGGGTCACATGATATGGTTTTGTTGAAACTTTTTGAAAAATTAAAAAAAATTATATTTAAAATAATAAATTTTGATATCGTCTTCGTTGGGTAAAGGGTTAAGTAGCAAGAGCGAATCGATATTTAAGACTTCATTCCACCCGAAATTGTTCCGACTGGAAACATTATTAAGGTGCACATCACTCCACCCACTTACACCCCTGCTTAAACTTAGTTCAAGGATAGGGAGCACGGTGGCTCAGTGGAAGACTGTTGGACTTCTATGCAAGAGGTCCCGAGTTTGATCCCTGTCCGGGACGACCGCGTTGTGTACTTGGGCAAGGCACTTTATCCCGGTTGCCTGCACGTGTACTAAGGCGTACTGCACATCTATGGTGCACATGTCTTCAACCGCTGTAACCCTGCTTGAGCGGAGCTTGAAAAGAGTTCGAATGTTGAGGAGCTGACAGTTTCTCGCCGATGCACGGTGATTCTCTCCGGGCACTTCGGTTTCTTCCACCCGTAAAACTGTAAATGTCACGATTAGCCATTGTTCATTAGTATGTGACCTTAAACACCATTAAATAAATAAATATATAGTTCAAGGATGATTCGGGCAGACTAAATTAAGTTTATATTAATATGGCATTTGAGAAAAGTAATACATTGTTAAGTGTATATTGGTCATGTTAATTTCCAATATTCGTTCACGGAATTCCCAAAGATCGAAATGTGAAAATAAAATATGAGTTCGATGTAAATTGTATTTTAAAATAGCAAATAGTATAACACTTACACAAATGTTACATTTTGTGGAAATATAAAAAAAGATTATTGATACTCCCAGTATAGTAATTGTTACATCCTTATTCTTTGCCCTAGATAATGTGCAGTTATTATTGTGAACGATGCCAGTTGGTGCGCCGTAAATCGATGGAATATTAGAACAGGCGCCTTGTAAATATACCTATAAGAAACGCCCTTGCTAGCATATAACCTCCATTTACAGAATCTTCTCGAACCATACCAGCACAAATTGATCTGTTCAAAGTTATTCCGAAAATTTTCCATTCAGTTTAGGTAATGGTATTTGTTTTCAAATTTTTCGTCCCCAGAAAACAAACTGTATGGTGGTTACACGCGCATATGCTACTGTCGGAAATAAATTTGTCTACTTTTTTAACAGCGAAACCAACGGGAAAAATATTCGTATCACTCATTATCGCAAATGGAAACAATCATTCCCGCATATGATCGAATATTCATTCTTTTGTGGCATATTTTCTTACTTTTTCCAGGTTGATTCGTTTTTGTCTCTAATTTAGATCTAACCCTTCACCTAACGAATCGACCGCAACCTCCCGCATAATCCACAAAATGTGCAGTCGAAATATTTTTTTTTCCAAATCTTATCATGTAACCCCTCCCTCATTGTAACGAGCTCGTCGACCTCTTTCCAATGAGGGATCACATGATATGGTTATATTGTTTTGTATAAAAGAATTCAAAAAAATCACACGGCTTGATACCGTGTGCTTTAGGTAAAGGGTTAAATAAGGTGATAAAGTGTGCGTAGATTCTATATAAAATTGATAATTAATGACTCTACCTAAATTCAGTGCCATAATTTATTTCGAAGCCTTTCGAAAAAATGCCGTATAATATTAAAAGAATAAAAATGATTCATTTTGCGATTAACCCTTTTGAACTCTAGTGGTATCTTCCATGCCAGTTCAACGGCAGCAATCAGAAGAGTACATATTCATTATTTGGGGTAGACCAATCAATATTTTCAACGTGCAGCCCCGAGGCTGCACGTTGAAAATATTGATTGGTCAATCCCCAAACATTTACTGAACAGCCATCCTATTTAATGACGTTATGGGGTATCATGTTCCTGGCCTAAAAATGGCCCATAAGGTTCAAAGGGTTTTAAACTTAGGGAAATGGTTAAACACTTTCCGACGGACATTTGAATATCGATGTTTATTTCTGAGGATTTCTCTGTGACGGACATTTACTGCCATATTAGTGTCCATAAAACGGTTTTGAAATCGCAAAGTGAATTTTCAGAAGTCATCTAACGAAGCGCGGCCAACGCCGAACGTCCCAACAACTCGCTCGTTTGTAATGAAATATGTCAGAAATTTAAAATAAAAACAACATTGAATAATATCCAATAAGTAGAAAATAGTGTATAAAATTTGGCAGCAGTATCTTTTATAACTATGGAATTATGTGAGTCAGAAGACAACGCTTTAATGAAATATGCCAAAATTAGGCTGAACTTTGAAGTGACGTAAAAAACATAAAAATGGGGACAAATCGAAAAACAAAGAAACAACAGGTATCTCTTAACCCTTTACCTAACGAATCGGCTGCACCAGGTCGCATATCATGTGACCCCTCATTGGAACGAGCTCATCGAGCTCGTTCCAATGAAGGGTCACATGATATAATTTTGTTGAAACTTTTTGAAAATTTTTAAAAAAGGATATTTAAAATAATAAATTTTGATATTGCCTGCGTTGGGTAAAGGGTTAATCTTTTGAGCTCTACAACATACTAAAATTTCAGAAAAGTCCGACGTATTTTAATTTTTCACCAGAAAACACTAACGACGTCAGTTCAGCATTCCGGTAAGTGTTGAGAATTTTCTAGGACGTCAAAATAGCGTTAGATATGGCTTTTTGCGGAGATTACACTCCACAAATTTGGAAAGAGTCGGGCTGAAAATGAGGTTGAAAATAAAAGATATAGAAAAAATATATAATTGGTATCGTTGGCGTAAATGTGAAATAACAAAAACAACATTGAACAATTTCCAATGAGTAGAAAACTGTGTATGATGTTTGGTAGCTGTATCTTTTAAACATGTGGTGTTATGTGAGTCAGAAGATGCGTATATAGAAGAAGATATGTCAAAAATAGGCTAAACCTTGAAGTGACGTAAAAACGTAAAAATGACGCCGAATCGAAAAAAACACCCCAGTTATCTCTTAATTTTTGAGCTCAAAAACATACTTAAATATCAGAAAGATCAGACGTATTTTAATTTTTCACCATATAACTCCCTATGACGTCATACCAGCGTTCGACCATAACAGTTGGAAATTTCCTTTTATTACACGGCTGTTCTATAAACTCCACACCTACAGCAACACTAAACCATGAGGAAAATGAAAATCTGTTCCGCACATATGTGCGGAATGAAAATCGTTGGCGGACTATTTTTAAATAGAAGCGATATTTCACTGATTTTTTTTACAAATCGTGCGCCACAATTACAATTTGAATCGCTAGCGATAGCTAAAAATCGTCCCCTGAGTTCCAATGTGTTCTATGTGCCAGTAGGCACATAGAACACATTGGAACTCGGGGACGAAATAATAACATGGGTTTCCCTCGCATATTTGGTTGGCGACAACATGCATTCTTTTTGTTGATATTTTCAAAAGAATTGCTGACTGTCCTCATAATAATGTTTTTAGAGACGTGACGGCGTGCAATAAATATAGAACGACAGGCGTGTGTGAATGGGTTAATCGATATGGCACTTTTGCCATCACGGAAGGATAAACCTCGAGGCATGCGGCCTCTCGTTCTATCCTTCCCCGCTGGCACTCGTGCCATATCGATTAACCCATTCACACACGCTTGTCGTTCTGTGTATTGATGGCACGACATTTTAGATATGTTTTTTTGGAGATTATATTCCCAAAATCTCAAAAGGATGAGGCTTAAAATAAGGTTGAAAATAAAAGGTATAGAAAAAACGTAAAATTGGCATCGCTAGCTATGGATTTCTCGTATTGAAATAGAAAAATAAATGTGCACATCTGCAAATGACCAGAAATATTTGTTAGGAGTTTCATAACTATATCTAGGTGGCAAATGGACGAACAAAAGTGGAGGTTTTAGTGAAAATGTTAACATATTTGAAATAACGTAAAAAAGTGAAAAATGGCGTTAAATCGAAAAACAAAATACAATTACCTCTTAATTAGTTGTTCTCTACAACATTTCATGAAAATCGGCCGATATTGAATTTTTAGTGCTGTCGACGTCAATAGCGTCACCGCAAATTTTGCCAGAACCTCATGGAATTAATTTCCGATGTTGGCCCCATACATTTAGATATGTTTTTTGTTGGGGATGATAACCACAAAATTTGAAAGAGGGAGGCTTCATACAGGCGAAGACACTGAAAGGTATACAAAAAATGTTAGAATTGACGTCGTTTTGGTTAAAGGTCGAATGTCAAATATCTAACTACAGAATATTCAACTAGAAATAGTTGTTTACAAATGTGCCAATTTTGGTGGCTGTAGCTTTAGAAATGTGGAAATGCAAAGCTGGAGAAAAACAGTTTTTTTTTAAAAAATAGGCTAACGATCTCAATATGTCATTCCAACTTCGTCTGATGACTTAATTAGGGCAGCAACGTTTTCGATTAACGCAAGATATGGGCTTCATTTCTTAACAGAGACGTATCAATTGACTCAAAGAGAACAGTTATATATAATAAAATATTACAAACTCCTGACACAATCGAAAAAACAGATGAAAATAATATCTGAAAATCAGTGTGCTCGCATTTCTTTTTCGACAAGTAAACTTCTTCAGTACAGTTTCGCTAGACGGTTGGTGTCGTAGGAAAATCTCTCGGCGTGGATTCGAACCCCCGCCATGCCATTGAAAACAAAACCAGCCTTCTTGAATCTATGGCAAGCAGTGGCGTTATGTCAACGGTGCACTGGAGGCGGGGGGATGCCCCCCCCCCCCCCTCCCCCAAATATTTTCGGTGAAGGCCGGGGAATTGCCATTTCCGGCAATCTGGGAGGCATTTTTGCCAAACTTTTGGGGCACGCTACGCGCCAACCTATGGTGGCGCTCCGCTTAGATGGTGTTACCGATACCATCACAGAGAACAACGAAGACAACACAACGATGGTTTCTCAATGTAGAGTCGAAACTATTTCGTACCGAAAATGTACGCGGCCCGTTAATGATTTTTTTCTTCAGTATTCGAAGTGAATTTCAGTGGCAGCTGGAAATTAAAAAAACGAACCTAATCCTCAATAGTAAAGACAGTGGCAGAAGGTCTTGACAGAGGTAGATATAGCCAAAAGAGACAATCGGGACAAATCTTGATGGCAGAACTGAACGTACTTGCCCAATACGGATTAGGTATTGTGAAGCAACACAGCCATGTCTTGGTGATTCCCCAATACCGGTATGCACACGCCTGTTGGGAGCACACTATGATCTGCCGAAATCCGTCCATGGTAAAATGTTTTATTACGGTTTTTCAACAATGGCGGCAGTCGCCTCTGTCCAACAGAACGTATGTGTGTGGGTTTAAATTTGACAACTTAAATGCTATGACAGCATAATTTGAGTAAAATGCCACGGAGATGACCAGTGTGAGTCATTTGGGCGTGCCAGCACACAAAAACTACGAAGAGGAACTAACATGGCGGCCAAAATCGTCAACGAAACTGCGCTTCAAAGGGAACAATTAGATTATCATCCTGCAAGAAACGGAATGGATGTTTTTTTTTTATTGAGACGACACATTCTACCAGACACAGACCATGACTAAGTATTAACAACCAACCATAACGGATATGCTGATGAGAGACAGATCCCTGCACAACATCATCAGCCTTGTGTCAGCTCTCTCCGCGACAATCACCACAAGCAGTGATACATTTTGAGTCCGTGCTTTCGACAAGAGCACTGGTTTGTTCCACATGGATTCTTTGAAGAAATTTTGCACTTACAACGAATGAATTTCAAAACACTATCTGTGCTGGCTCTGAGTCAGTCATGACAGGGGAGAATTTGGAATCTTATGTGTTGATTGACATATATGAAACGCATCCTGAGTTCTTTGCCTAAAATCAATTGTCCAGTTGAAGCTGATTTGAAAACTTTTGAAGATTGCAAAAAAACCCAGTCTAAAGTACTGAATCGAATTAATTTGAGATTTGAATTTAATTAGCTCTGGTCAACTAGCATGATTAATCTAAATGTCAAAAAAGTATTCTTTTGTGACAAAAATTATATATGGATTGGAAAAGTCCAGAAACGTCAGACCAGTTGTGAGTATAAACTGCGGCCACCCCGTGAAAGCTAAAATCAGGGTATATGTATTAGTTACTGAGCTGAAGGTATTAATGAATTTGAACAACCTGCCAACGTGGGGGTATGTGACGCCGAGCCGCGAAGCGTCGAAGTGTTACAGCACGTTGGCAGGTTGTTCAAATTCATGAATACCGACAGCGAGGTTAGTAACTTACTAACACGTACCCAGGTATGGTAAGTGAGTATAGGTGTTCAAGGATATGAAAGTATGTACATATGGCCTGTACACAGGCAATATTTCAGGAGGGAGAACCTGCCGTGCTTTGGATGCCTTTCGACATGGCAATTGCGCACAATTCCTACGCACAATTAAGCCTAGATAAGCGCACAGTTTGTCACAGGACTTCTAGTTTTAACTGTACTGTTGGTATATTGAACAGAAAAAGGTGTGAACATCACAAGAAGGTGAAAATGCCGCTTTCGTATTTTTAAAAGGGGTTTAAACAAAGAATAATAATCAAACGTTCAAAATCATTGGGAAAAATAATTGTAAAAAAGCCAACTTCTGTATTTTTTTCTTCTGCATGGGAAAATGCCCGAAGTTTTTGAAACGATGCCCGCATCGACGATAATGATATAAAATTGCTAACATGCCGAAATTTCAATATTTATATGAAATTCCCGTATCCTCAGTGTTAAAATTACTGACAACTTCATGACATTAGGGGAGTTCACATCTCGTAAATCTCTCCATATGACCAAAATGGAAATTCACTTTTAGCTTTTGTAATCACAGTATTGGGAATTATTTGTTTTCTCTGGCAAAGTGGCTGCACAATAATTAGCATAGTTCCCACGTTGGAAAACAATTAATCCACAATTATATAAACTTTGATTTATAGCAATGCACCTGTATGTCATTGGAATACCACACAGCTTGTTTAACTGTTTGAGGGTCTTTCTCCCTGCAGTTACATTATCTCACCCTGGCCTTTTAGCTGAAATATAATTACGTCGGCGAAGACGTAGATTCTTGCAAGATGTATCTTGTTATTGCACAAGTAAACATTTCTAGACTTCATGAGGCAATTAACTGATAGCATTCGTCTGTTACGAAGTAATAAACCTTGAAACGTCAGCCCTGCACCTTGTAACGGCTTGGAGCGTCTTATCAATAACTCCATTACAAATAATGCCTTCTTGCAGGGACGCCAGAAGCACGGGGGCAGAGGGACAGCTTCATTCCCTGCCTCCGGACCATGGGAGCAGGTAATGTCATTCCAAGGTTCGTCGCTTAATTTTTTTCAATGATTTCTTCTCGAAGTAAAGCTAAAATACACCCAAATCCGTTCTGGTAGCTTTCAAAAATCAGTGGGGGCGTTGCTGGAATTTGGAAGGAGGTACCCCCGATGGGAGGGGGACCTCCTCTCAAACTCTCCCATCTCAGCCTTCGAGACATGCATGCTTCGGCATGTCACGGCGGAGCTGCTAATCCGGTAAATGCCCTTTTCTCGGAGTCTGGAGCCCCTGTCTTCTTGAGTACTATATTCAAACTGACATCTCACAAATGTGTTCCCTGTGGATCTAAAAACAGGATAGTTGTTATCAAACGAAACGACCGCATTTCCAAATGAAAAGTGTATTTTCCTCTCCTTTGACGCTCCCTAAATCGTCGCCTGAGTGCTAGAATGTTCCATGTCCCATATGGGACATAGAACATTCTAGCACTCGGGCGACGAAATGTTAACGTAGTCTATTCATCGTTAGATATAAGGTATATTTCATGAATGGTGGCAGAAAATTGATTCTAGTAACTGAAATGCCAACACATTTATGTTACAATTATCAGGTTATTATTATTTGGTATTATTATGGGAATTAAATATGTGCTAAACAAATGCTCAAGCTGAAACCTTTGAGCAATTCACACTGTCCTAATATTAAATCAGATCTTATGCGGGAATGATCAGTTTTCGATGTTTCATAATTTTGTAACTGTGAATGATGGAATTAACTCAGGATAACGATTTTACATGATGTGATTTTCTTGAAGTGCATTTTGGTTTTTTTTTTCTTTTATTATGATAAGTAAACGTACTATAGACATCTCGTCCCGATTGACATCATGCATATTTATAAAGCTCAATATTGCGTACTCTGTTGTTGTAAATAGTAACAATTTTTGTCGATTTGAAACCGAGTTGGTATTTGATGTCAAGGAGACATCAGCATCACCAAAGAAGCTCTAAAATCCAGATAGATGGAATTTCCAATTACTCATGACTTGCTCTCCGCATTTCCAACTATAGGAAATTTTGGACAGGATTGGTGGTGGTGCAATTATTTTTCTACTCAGGGTTTGTTTATGATCCTGCGGCCCCATAGATGAAATGTTCTAGTGTTTCTGGTGCTTTATTGTCAAAAACTATCAATACTCCTGTGTCGGTTGGGTTTTTGAAGTAACCACTTTCTGTCTTGTCTCTTTGTATCTGTCCCTGTCTGTCTGTCTGTCTGTCTGTCTGTCTGTCTGTCTCTCTCTCTCTCTCTCTCTCTCTCTCTCTCTCTCTCTCTCTCTCTCTCTCTCTCTCTCTCTTTCTCTCTTACGATGAACAACTTTGGGGCAACCGTATATAGAAAAGCGTCCATTAATAAGACTGTCAAAGCCATAGATATAACAGTCTTCTTAACCCTTTAGCTAACATGAAAAACAGACGACACTCGCAAACAAAATTCTTGAATAACTATTGTTTTTCATTTTTTTTCTCAAAAACATAGGTTATGACCCCTCATTTGAACGAGCTCGTTCCAAAGAGGGGTCATAGCCTATGTTTTTGAGACAAAACATGAAAAAATAATGAAAATTAATTAGCGATTTTTGTGAATAGCGCTGACCGGTTTTGACGGTTACGTTGGGTTAAAGGGTTAATAGATTCACTTCTGAGTATTCCATCATAAAAGCATTATTATTTTCCTCTTTTCTACAGATAACCCTTATAATAAAGTACCATGGTAAACCATGGTAAATCCCAAAATACCCTGGTAATACCATGGTATTACCAGGGTATTTGGGGATTTACCATGGTTTACCATGGTACTTTTTTATAAGGAAAGGCAGTCTTATTAATGGATTTATCTCTAAATTCGGTTGTTTCTAAATAGTTCATCATAAAACATGATTTTTTTTATTGATCAGAAAGGGACATTATTATTCTCCTTACATTTTTGTATGAGGGGCTTTGCCGCTTTGCGTTCCAATCAAATCTGTTAGCGACAAGGGGAAGTGACTCTCTTAAAAATCTGTCGGAATGGTGAAATATCAGTTGCGGGTGCCTGCGCGAATATCAGTGAAAGGGAAACTTAACTGGCTACTCTGACCCAAACAAATCTACAATTATAAATCCATGCATTGGCCTGGCCGTGGTATAAGCAACAGAGGCTATATTGTGCGATAAAAGTTTAGTTAACGGATAGAAACCTGGAGTCGAGTATGCTCATTCATGCACTGACTGTGCGGATAATAGTAAGCAGTGAGAGTCCTGAAAGCTGAGAATTTGTTTCCGGTAAAGTGTCGTCTGCCTGAACAGACAGACGGCATTGACAAGAAACACCTACTAGGCTACAACTCCTAAGCTGTATGCATTGCTTGATAAATTCATTATTTTCCACTGGCTTGTGAGAGGCCTGTTAAAGCACGATCAAAAACTTTCAAAGGTGTCATCGAAAACTAGATGTATCCACACCATAATGACTGGGCTTAAGGGTAACAATGTGGATTGTCTCCCCGAGGGACCACCATTATTTCCTAATGGCCCCAAGGGGAGACAAGCCACATTGTTACCCTCAAGCTCAGTCATTCTTTTTTTTTATTACACCGAATAAATTTTCCGTCTTGATACAATTATTTATGGATTATTGTCTCAGAATCATATATATATTGAAGACGTTTACTGTACTTATTTTCTAGCAGTTCCTCTATTTCAGACTGACAAACATCGGCAAATCTTCCTGCAGCCATTTTCCGAGTTTACATTGGTTTTCCAGGCTTTTCCAAAAATGACATGCCATACACTCTCTTCATATGCAAATATTCTGTAACTTAGTTATCTAACCCATAGCATGTATTACATTTCCCAAATCCACAAAAAACATATAACACTATCTGACTAAGTAGAAATAAACAATCTGAATGTGGGTGGAATAATTTATTGTCAAAGACAAGACTTCAACCTGAAAAATTGCATGAAAACATGCCAAAAGCAGTCATTTTCAGTCACCCAGCAGCCTCAAAAGCAGAATTTTCTCACCAACCCCACCTACCTACCCCTGGAGCCGAGCATCCCCTGTTTCTAAAATGCAAAAAATATATGTTTCCTCTTCATTGTTTAGATACCTGTCTGGTAACAAACCCGTGTAAAAATTACATTTTAAAAAATAGCCAATTTTTCGAAGCCACTGTTTCCCATAATTCATCTGGTAATTTACCCCTATGTATCAGACTCCAACTTTGGGACCAAAACTTCAAATTGTCTTGTCCAACAAAAAGCCTAATGTAATCATATATCTGATGCTAAAAATAACTCTCTATTTTACATGGCCTTAGTTTCAACATATGCCCTATGTTTAGAATTTCATCCCTGTGCAATAGTGCGAAACTGTAGGGCGGAACCATTATTTCACAACGCGGAAGTCGTTTGGTAAAGAAACATACGTCATCACGCGCGTGTGCATAAATACGTCGGGTGTCTCCTCCAGCGTTGACTAGAATCTTCGGCTGAAGAGGGTAATAATGCAAAAATTATTGACCAGCATTATTCACCACAAGTGGAACATTGTGAAATGTTTAATGGGATTGTATGGGGGATTAGCATAACATTTATAGATGAGGTATAATAAATGACAATATATCTGAAGTAAATTACTAAAGAGAAAAACACATAACACAACATCTGAGCTGTAGTACGAGTGACAACATAATAAATTGAGAAAGGGAGAGGTCCCACTGATTCAGCTGTTTGACCACCTTTGAGCTGAATCTCGATAAAGACCCTTTCCTTGATAATTACATTTTAACCCTTTACCTAACGTAACGAACAAAACCGGCCAGCGCTATTCTACAAAAATCGCCAATTAATTTTCACTATTTTTTTCATTTTTTGTCTCAAAAACATAGGTTATGACCCCTCGTTGGAACGAGCTCGTCGAGCTCGTTCCACCGAGGGGTCATAACCTATGTTTTTGAGACAAAAATGAAAAAAATTAGTTATTCAAGAATTATTTTTGCAAGTGTCGTCTGCTTTTCAGGTTAGGTAAAGGGTTAAACACTTTTGATGAAAACTGAAATATTGTATTTTTGAAAGATATCATAGAAGAAATTGGAGTTTTGTATAATTTATTCTATCGGAAGAGACAGACATTCTAGTTTTTACTGCCAGAAACCGACAAGACACATTTATATTATTGAATTGAATATTTTCCAGGTAAAAACTAGATTTCTAGTTGCCGCTTAGAAGGTCCACCATGAGCTAAGGACAGGTGTTGATATAAATTGTACATATCGCTCGCCAATCGCAGACAAATAAAAAGCTTACATCTGAGCATTCTGCTATTCTAATCTGGAATTATAGCTCTATCTTCGTTGTATATACTCTCAGATTACACTACCTTCTACAAAATTTAATCTTAGATTTATTTATTTATTTATTTATTTATTTATTTATTTATTTATTTATTTATTTATTTGGGTTTAGCGATATTTTTGACAGCCAGGCTCACCCCGAGTCGATTTTTAGATTGCACAAACATTAAACAAACGAGTGTCTCTAACAGCCGAAGATACAGTACATGGAGAGTGGATTGTAACTAAATCATCCGGGGAGTGGAATTATCACCCAAAGTATCACTTTCAATTCTGTGCATGTGAACAAAAAACACAAGCAACGTTTCAGCCAATGGACCTCCGGGTATAACCCGGAGATCCATTGGCTGGAACTTTGCTTGTGCTTGTTATACTTTGCAACAAATTTGCAATTATTGCTTTGGTGGAATCTCCACTCTGCGGATGATTTAGTGATAATATACTCTCCACGTACTGTACGTGCAAATTCAAAAAATCAATCATTTCCAACTATAGAAATTTTTAACAAGGGTAATATGAAAATTGTCCGCGGAAAAAAAGGATATACCCTTTTACGATCACCTGACTTGAAGAGATGCGTTGTTCACGCAAGACAAATTTAATCATCTGCATTTTTAACTTTGAACTCTTTTCCTAACACGAATAGCTAATAAACACGGCACTACCATTTTTTGCATAAGTGAAGAAGACAGGCTCCCCCATATGTGTATATATGCTGTCAGTGGTACGATCCAGACAGGCCGATCTGGCAGAGAAATCTTGAATTTTGAGATGTTTTATTTTACGATGGTAATTGTTTTTGCGTTTGGGATTTTTCTGCAACATTCTAATTGGACATTTCTCTACAAGAGGATTCTACTATGCACACAAACAACATGCAAATTACAGACAAGACATTATGGCGGGTTTTTGGAATGCATACATACTTACAAATACAATTAATTTAATGCATGCACTGTCCTTTCTATTAATATAGAAGTCTGGGACATGCGATTTATTTTTTTTTCCTGGGAAGAATAAGAACGAGCAAATTACTTTAAAAAACACGCATTCGCTAAATAAAGAGCCAAAGTGAACTTTAGTGTTGGTAGCTGAGATAATGATAGATATTCTTAATGACGGAATATCTGTGAACTCGTTGTTTTTAATAAGTTTACCATCAAAGGCACATTTTATTTTGTTACTTTTAATAAACGAAAACAATAGACAGCTCCAAGAGCTGTCTATTGTTTTCGTTTATGAAAACTAACAAAATGAAACTTGGCTTTATTTTCTATTGCTCTTTTCTCAGCAATTAAGTGCTTCGAACCTGGACCTTCCTCGCCCGTCTAATGATTTCAAGAGAAATAACTTTATGGAAAATCTATTTTCATGACGATATAAGTCGTGGATGGTTTCGACACGAATTGCATTTCAAATCGAATCCAAATACATTTCAAAGTACCTGCCACATAGACATTGCTCTTTCTTACAGTGAAATATGACATATCTTGTCAGTCTCTATTTACGAAGTGTATATTCAGTTATTGGGACTCAACCCGCGCTAAATATAAAGTCAAAAAAGAAAGTATAATAAACTTCGAGGAGCAATTTTTTTAGTATTATCGACTTTAATCCCAAACAAATTATTGTAAATTCATATTTCGAGTCTAGCTGTATGAATTTGCATAATTTTATATTCTTACTGTTGCCAGCGTCATGCTAGGACGTCGCAATTCAGACGTAGAGTGAAATGAAAAGTTCACACATGCAGTCAACAGCGTGTATGTCCATCGTTTGCCTCTTGGATGGCAAGACATCGACGGCGCATGGACCTGATAAGTCCCGGGATGTCACCTTATGGTATTGCGTTCCACTCCTTTCCTTAGAACATTACGTAAATCGCCTAACGTCACAAGATCATGAAGTGGTACCCAACGGTACAATTGATCCCAAAGATGTCCGATTGACGACAAATCAGGCGAAAGTGGGGGCCAGGGAAGAAGTTCGATGCTCTGCTCCACACGACAGTCACGACAGATAAGCGCCACTCGACATCGGACATTGTCTTGCTGGAATAACTGCAATCCGACGTTGGCGTTGAACAACGGGACAACAACACCGTTAAGAATTTCGTCCCTATATCGCTGTCCATTCCGATTACCATCGATGAAGGTCAAATGCGTTCGATGGTGCAAGGGAATTCCTGCCCAAACCATTACACTACCCCCACCGAAACGGTCGCATTCCCGCACGCAATTATCAGAAAACCGTTCTCCTCGTCGGCGATACACTCTTGCCCTACCATCAGGGCGCCGTAGACAAAATCGTGATTCATCACTAAAAAGAACTGTGCTCCAACGCTGCCGAGTCCAGTGAAGACGCTGACGTACCCATTCCATTCTGACGGTATGGTGACCTCGGGTAAGGATTGGTTCGTGGTATAGACGCCTACTTCGGATGCCGTGTTCAGCGAGTCTGGTGCGGACAGTTTGTGCACTGATTCTATTGTTAATTCTACCAGGAGCAATTGCTGCTGTCCTAGTCGCCGGAAGGAAGCGATCCCGCATGTGAGACGTCGTGATGTGTCGGTCTTGTGCGGGGGTCGTAACTCTTGGTTGACCTAAACGCGGTCGATCGGCAGGCGATCTAATGGATCTATACCTTCTAACGAGGCGGTAAATAGTGGCCATAGTGACTCCGAACTCAGCAGCGAGCTCATCTGGAGGTATCCCAGCACCATGCATACCAATGGCACGCACCCTCAGATTTTAGGTTAACCTTGGCATTTTTTAAAATGTCGGAAGACAAAAATTAGCGTGTTTTCTCAATAGCCCAGGCTCTCTAGCACAACATAACACAAAAAAAATCGTCGGTCACCCATTCAATTTGACCTTCTCGGGTAGCACGTGCTATTTTGAAATCCGTAGCAAAATTGTGTATGGTTGGGTGGACAACAGCATGTCATTAAACTCTTTGCATGACTTCTTGTCCACAAACATGCAACATTAGAACTATTATATATCATCCTTTATGCCATTTTTTCACATTTGTTTTAAAAAAACTTTCTTTTTTGACTCATACATATCAAAGACGACTCGTTTTCATGTTTCCTTGAGTCATTCAAATATGCGGAATGTTCCAGAAACGGAAAAAAAAACGTTTCGGAACTCTTCTATCACTTTGTCTGTCTTGTACAGGAGATCTGGTGACAAAATAAGATTTCAAGGGGATATATACTTAATTAGATTTTGAGAACACCTTGAGGATTCGAAAATATCGGAATCACTGCTACCCGAATCAAATCAAACTAATAAAGCAAAACCTTTAGCATATAAGCACAATAAAAGGCATCTCAATTAAACTCTTTCACCTCCCCTTCCGTCTTACACAAACCACCTCGGGGGAAAGCGCTCGTCGCTGCATGTTCAAGTTCTGTCGCGACGGCCAATTCGACTATATTGAAACGCTGATTGATGGTAAATCGTGGAAATAGACGCTATATATTACACCCACACAGAGTTTTATAACTCGGGGGAGTGGATGGTCAGCCTTACCTCCTCCCGCACAAAAAATGAATTCTTTGTCACGTTGGGTTTTTGATGTGTACGGTTTAGTACTCTTGCACGACATCAGTGGTGTAGCCGGGGGGGGGGGATTAAGGGGCCTCCCTAAAAATTACAGAGCTCCCTCTCAAAAAAGGGAAAATTAAAGCACCAAAGGGCCCCAGATTCACTCTCAGGGAATTGAACTTTCAATTTTTTCCGTGATACCCCCTGAGTACTCCAAAGCGTGTGCGTATTTTCGTCAGGCAAGAGGGGACATCTGCCTAATTTGGTATTTCATAATTTCTTGCCCAACTGCATATTTTAGTAGGGTGTGTCATACACCCCGGAAGTTACGCTCCCCATATCCAAGGATTGTTTCGGGCCTCTAATAATCGCCACCACGTGCTCAGGGTATTGGTCATCTTATGACCATGCCTCGCTATTGGTTGTCGACGTAACGTGCTGCATCGATACTATTTGAAAACAAGATGACCGTTACACGTGGACAAGGCAATACACTTGGAGTACAGTACGGCCGCCGTGGATTGGTCACTTTCCACGGGTGGGCAATATTTCACGGATGCAATTATACTAGGTTCCAAACATTAATTATAGGAATAATCATCAAACATTTAATTAATGAAGCACAGGGTACAACCCGGTGCTTCATTAATTCAAATATTGCTGATGATGATTTTTATTTCCGGGTAAACGTGTGCGTGGACATCACTGGATTGCGACCAGTCGACTAAGACTGTTCTGTAAGTAATTCATACTCTCAGCTATTTTCATCTTTAAAGGGACAGTATAAATAAATATGTTGTTGACTGGACGATTTGCTTCATAATGTCATTTGTAAGAAAGCGCCTGTTTTCAAGTAAACAAATTAACTTGAGAGTGATAATTTACATCTTGTTTCAACAAAACATGCAACCCCCATAAACCTCGATCGAGGTACCCGATCGCTCGCGGACATTTCCAGAACGACACAAACTACAGTATCATTTTCCTTTCTTATGGGGATAAAGGTGAAGTGTGTGTACACGTGTTCTATTTATAGTGCATGAAGTTTGGTTTTGGATTGTCATTGACTGTACATGTGCTGTGAGTGTTATTGGAAGCAAAACTGTGTTTTATTTAAAATAACCCAAAGTTGTTGATCTGATAGAGATCATATATTGCTACAATAATGCACCGTTGTTGTTGTTCGTGGTGGTAATTTATTCGGACAGCAGCGAAGGTAAAACTATTTCCACGTGTATTCAGAAATTATGTCTCGATGTTCTGGTTACTTGTTCGCAATTCGTCCGATTACTTTCGGTCAACTTTCTGTTTATCTCTTCCCAATGCCGTATCTTCTGAAAATTCGTCTGCATTAAATAAGGGATCTCCAATGAGTCACCAGTTTACAGTACAGTCGCCGTGGACTGGTCATAATCCACGCGCAGGCCGTGAAGTCCACGCATGCACCAGTTAATAAAAATCATCATCCGCAAAATTTTAATTAATGAAGCACCGGGTTGTACCCAACGCTTCATTAATTGAAGTTTTGATAATTATTTCTATAATTAGAGTTTGGAATCTAACATTATTGCGTCCGTGGACATATTGCCTACTCATAGAAAATGACCGGTCCACGGCGGTTGTACTGTACATGTATATTGAAATTTACAAAACGAGTTCAGTAAATTTGGATAAAAACTAAGGATGAGTTGAAGATTGTATTCATTATATGACCCAGAACCTACAAACGTGACTTGAATAGACCTGAGAAACAAGCAGTACCTTCAGGTCCTGAAATTGCGATACAGCTCAAGATGCTTTCTGTGTACACTTTGTCCGCCTTAGGAAATAGTCCCCGATAGCAGATGAGCTACAACAATGAAGGAATCACAAGCTGGTCATTTTAACTTTTAAACAGTTTTTGTATATTTCTGGAATTCTTGGTCAAAAAATGAGGACAAGTTCGATAGACTCTGGCATCGAGGCATCTTTGATTACTCGTATTTGTAAGGGTATATTTTGTTACCAAGAGCAAGAATTATACAGGTACATGGTAACAGGTTATTTTTTGTACTGGGCAATAAAATCAGCATGTATGAGGCACATAGTTAACCCTTTACCCAATGTAGTGGCGGTTGCCGATTCGTTAGTTAAAGGGTTAATCGAATTTTATAAAGTTCTTTTTTTGCCTCGAACATCGCAGAAAGGATCTGTGACTTAATTATCGATGTATATCTGCGTACAGTCCACCGATATAATTCAAGTGGTACTTCCACAAAATTGTGAGCTCGATGTGAGCTTCATTCCTATCACAAACCTTCCTTTTATGTTTTTTTTCGTCAAATGTTTTCCCCATATCTAGTAAGCAAAATTGAAAACTGAAACCTCTTTAATATAAAATCAAGCAATGACATCTACAAAAGCAATGACAACTATAGACAGGGATAAAAATACTACACTATTCAGCAAAAACAATACAAAAAGCATACTGAAAGATCGGAGAAAAGCAGTTCCAATGAGAAGTGAAATCTTTCTTACCCGGTACTTGTCTCGACTGTCGCATCTGAAAATTATGACATTGATCAATATGAAGGACGTGATAACAAAAAAAACTACATGCGCAATACCACACTATGCATATTCCAAACAAACGACAACCATCATATCTGCATCTCGTTGTATCTGTTTATGTTTATTGCGGTTTAGCGGCACTTTCAGGGTCACATACTGTCGGACAGTTTTACGGGTGGTGGAAGCCGGAGTACCCGGAACGGACCAAAGACACAGGCAAGCAACTGCAGACACTACAACATACTAACTCCGCACAAGCAGAGTTAGCAGCGGTTGAAGGCAAGTGCAGTATCGATGCGCAGTGTGTCGTAGTACACAGCGCCACGGTACGCACACTTGAGCAATCGGGATTAACTGGTTGAGTGCTAGAAGCCACTATCAGGGCTTTCAAAAAAATGAGGGTACAAAAGCAAAAGTCAATATTTTCCTTGCTCATGTTTCATATTCAGTCAAACGCAAATTATATTTTGTTTATATACATTTGTTTTATCATAAATTATTGAAGAGTGCCTTTTGGCACTCTTCAATAATTTGTAATAAAACAAATTTTGATGAACAAATTCAGACCACAAAAAATAATGTAGCCCTCAACCAGTTAAGTGTCTTGCCCAATGACACAACGTAGTTATAGTTAGACAGGGTCGAATTGTGGACGTTTTGGTCCAATGCTGTAATCACGGAGTCACAACCCCGTCGTTTGGATATGGTTAATTCTTTATCTAACATGACGACAATTTCCGACCAGCGCTACGCATAAAAATCGATATTGAAATTTTATTTTTTATTTTATTTTTGGCCTCCAAAACAGAACTTATTACACCTCACTGGAATGAGCTCGTTCGAATGAGTTATAAGCTATGCTTTGAAGGCAAATAATGAAAGCTTTTCATGAAATTGTTCTACACATTTTGTCTTCTATTCGTGTTAGGAAATGGGTTAATATCTCCTCCCCTTACAGATTTGTACCATTGGTAGTTCACAAAACTGTACAAGGGGAGTGGAGTGGATTATCACAAAACCACACTGAGAGTGAAGCTAGTGTTCTATGAAAAATTAACAAGGGCACAAGTGACGTCCCGGATTACGCAGTTCCTCGTTGAACCCAACCAGGGACGGACTGGACCAAGAAATATTACCGGGAAATGAGACAAGGCGGACCCCGAACGCGGAGAAAATTTTGATGCCTGGAACTGAAACAAAAGCTGCTTCCGAACATCTGGGTGATCACAGAGGACATTTTGATTGTATTTTTGTATCATCTCCATCACTCATTCAGCAAGAATGGTATCTACAGGGGGTGGTGGTTCGCGGACACATCGGGCTGGCCATAAATCGACCCAATGGGAGACAATTTTTCAAATTAAAAGAATTCTGTTTCCCTTTCCTGAGTGATCGGTGGCAGATTAGGACACCGGTGTATCGAAATGTTTTCTATGTGGCTTTCCATATAGAGAACATGTCAATATTCCTGCATTGTATGCAATCCGATCCATTTCGCCTGTTGGACGTTTTCAAACAATTGCAGGCACCAAGATGTGTTGGGATGCATCAATTTTGAATTATTCCGGTGGACTATATGGCCAGTCCGCCTCTGAACCCAACGGTGCACTGGCTGAAAACTCTTCTCATGTGTCTTTTATGTTTATTCACAGAATTTGAAGCGTTGATGGAAACTCCACCTCAATCAGGGAATAGAATAAATCCACGTTCCACACACTACCTTGTAACTAATCATATACATTGCTTCACCAGGTTCAATATATATGTTTCGATGCTACAATTCAGCATGGCCTAAAATCTTCCTCACTCCATTTTTATTAGGGTTTAGCGACACATTAACAGCCAGGGTCATATAATGTCGGTGGCAGTTTTATGGGTGGAGGAAGCCGGAGTACCCGGAGAGAACCACCGAGCAACGACAAGCAGATGTCAGCTTTCCAACATCGTAACTCTGAACTCTGCACCGCGGCACAGGCAGGGTTAGATTGGTTGAAGACATGCGCACCATCGACGTAGAGTACGCCTTAGTATACAGCGTCATCGTGCCCCATGTAGGCAATCGGGGTTAAGTGCCTTGCCTAAGGACATTACGAATCAGTCGCTGAAACAGTCACCCATCCAACTACTAACCGCGCTCGACGTTGCTTAACTTCGGTGATCTGACTATAACTGGTTACCGCGACGCCACCGCGTCCCTCCTCACTCCAGTTAACAGTTGTAATAGGTATAGGGTTTCAATTTGCTGAGCTTTGCCGTGATATTAACGTGAAGAAGAAGGGAATTTTATAACATTGCTTGTATTTTTTGTCCACATGCACAGAATTTGAAAGTGATACTTTGGGTGATAACTCCACTCCCCGGGTGATTTAGTTACAATCCATTCTCAGGGTAACCGGGAGGTCCATTGCAGAAACTTTGTCTGTGTTTGCTATGAGTAACAAGGAGAACCTTCCGTGCTTTGGATGTCATTCGATATGGCAATTGCGCGCAATTCCTACGCGCAATTAAGCCTATATTAGCGCACAGTTCGTGACAGGACTTCTAGTTCTAACTGTACATTCATAGAATGATCACTGACCTCGAAAAAAACGATTTCAAAGGCATACTGCATTTTGAATCTCCTCCTATTGTCATCATCTTTTCAAATATTTCACTTGTTGGCGTCAGAAGGTAACACATGCCACTGGAGCCGTAAACATAGAAAAACCTAAGCGAACTCTCTTCCAACCAGAGTGCGAGGATTTTAGTCTTATTGGAACAAAATATTTCTCAGACAAGGACATGCTATTAAATAATTTTAACAAATTTTAATTTAACTCATGTGAGTGTTTGATTTTTTTTAAGAACTTTGAGTTAGACATGCAATCATAACCTGATGTTCCAATAACAGTAAAATCATCGCCCTCTGATTGGATGAGAGCTGGCGTTGTTTATTTTATGTTTACGGCTCCAGTAGCAAATGTTACCGTCTGACGTCACCGCGCGTAATATTTGAAATGACGTCGCCCGTTTCGTGATTACTTCAACGGAGTGACTGGCAAGTCTCTTCATTTTTCTGGATTGTTCACACATGCAGCAGACGGTGTTCTAGGTGAAGCGTTGTTTAAATTACAAACCGATTTACGATTTGAACTGAGATGGAATGAGCTCATCTGGTTTATTGATTAGTTACCCAGTGCCGTCGTGGGGTACACGGGAGGTTTATTTACTAAACCTGTGATCGTTAAAGGTTGCCTTGAACAAGGCAACTTTTAACAATCACAAGTTTAGTAAATAAGTCTCTCGTGTTTCATGATGTTGGTTTTGGGCTATGGGTAGTGTCTTGTTGGAACATACACGTTATTGTGATGAGTTGACGGTAACATGGTCTGAGGTTTGCGGCTTGGTTGAACATAAGCTCCGAGCCGCAAATCTCAGACCATGTTACAGTCAATTCATCACAATAATTTATAATGTTTTTTATCCCCAGTAGAAAAAACGGGACAAATACGACTTGCTTACATATTCAAAAAAAGATTAAATAATCATTGACAATCAAGTTTTCACTGAATTATTTACATATTCGTTTTAGAAATGTAATGAACTCTGTGTCCTTTATTGTAGTTTAAATGTGGGATGGTCGGGGTATTTCACACAATACTTGACATCCATACTCCGATAAAGCTATAGATGATTCATTTCAATTCTTACAATTTAATTGTTTGCACTATTAATACACCGTGAGAAGCTGCAAGTCTCCGCCATTTATACCATGGAAATATCAAAAGATGACGTTCATTATGAACTCCGAAACAGCTTTTTTTGCAGATAACAATTTAATATTTTTAAACATAGGCAAATACTCGAAGTCTCGAATACACGGGAGGAAAACTATGGACAACAACCCAAGTGAATACTAATTTTTACATTAATTTATCGATGTTATTATGAATATAGGCTTGCTCAGTTTTAACACCGATCCGCTTTTCACTGGGTAATTACGGAGGAAAAAAGATTTGCGGTAACAATGGAATGAATTCGACTTGCCAACCCACCAGTGTAATTACAGTTAACTGTACCATTAATACCTACGCTGCCAAAAGCGACTATTGTCACCTATTTTTCCGACACGAGATGATTCTGGCTGTCGAAAGTGTCGTTAAACCCCAATAAATAAATTGTCTCCTATTTTATGATGATTATATGTACGTTCTGGCATGCGCAGATCAAACCTACGATCTGATTAATTGTCGGAAAGGGATCAGAGCCCTTTCCAATCATTAATCAGATGGTATAATTTCAAGTATGACATAAATCTTATTAAATTTCCTCGCATACAGGCGTACATAGAGATTCTCCGTATATGGCTAAAGTGGGCGTGGCATTAAAAGGGTAAAACACTCCCACATTATTTCGATAAATGCACGGGGTAAAAACAAGAACATTCCTGCGACAGGAAAAACTTTAGCGGGGTTATGGAAAACTCAGCTTGACCAATCATATGGAAGGAAATAAGATAATATTGAGAAAATATTAAATATATTGGCATAGCAGTCTGATATTTTATAGTTACTCAAAATGGAAATATTACACACGCAAGATTTGTTCAGCAGACACCACAGCCTTGAACGTTAACTACAGTATCGTTAAACTTGTTACTTCTAGTCTTTTATAGTCATTTTCAGATTTGTTAGTTTTTTAGAAGGTGGGGTGTATTTTGTTGTTGTTCCTGTTGTTGGTGTTGTTTTGGTCAGGCATATAGCCGAAGATAATTGTTCAATATAGCCGACAAATGGAACAATAATTATCCACAACATGGGAGGTATGCAGACAAAGGTGATTGTTCAACATAGCCAACAACGGAACAGTAATTACCTACAAAAAAGAAATGTAACTTTGTTTGGAATATTTTTGTGTCTGGAGAGTTATAATACCGAAGATGCATAAAATGACAAGAAAATCTACGGCAAACACATCATTCATTTGACGGACAGATGCATTACCCAATTCTAGCGTTAATCCTTTGTTTAACTTAATGGAAATAACTGTCCATTTCAATTTATTATTCATTAATAGTTTCATATCACGCATCGAAAACACAGCTTGCGTTAATTCCGATGAAGCGTCATAATCTATGTTTGTTTTTAGTAAAAAGGGTTAGTTTTCGTCGTGCAGTTTTGGTTTGTTTTTTTTTGTTTGTTTTTTTTGGGGGGGGGGGGGCAGGGGGGGGGTTGCAAGTGCCATCTAATATTCGTGTTTGGTGAAGCGTTAAGTATATTTAAAACTGACGTCAAGTGCCTAAACAGTAAATTTTCTCCCATGAGGCAACTACAAATTTAACCAATCCAGTCTTGTTTAAGAGAGTTCAATGAACTGACCCAACTCGAAACTTAACCAATTCAGGCTTGTTTGACAGAGCCCAAGGCACTCTGTCAAGCAAGACTGAACTGGTTAAACTTCTCGTTGTATTTCTTTCCCATCGATACCTCGTTCCATGACTAGATACAGGAACTGTAACTGGGGTAGAGGAACTCGAAATTCAGCCCAGATCGTTGAGCGGACCGAGGTCAGGGTTTATCAGGAACGATACATAATGTACGATAGCATTATTTCGTTTCTTGGGGACATCATGGCACATCTGCAATGCTAAACAATGTTGGCAGAACCTTGATACAGTGACCGAATTAGTGTTGGCCTCAATGCATTTCTGTCGGGTTGAAATTTTGATAATTCGACATCAGTGTGGAGAGGGTGTAGATCAAATGTCCAAATAACCGAAGGAAATCGTTCTCATGTGGTTGCAACATTACTGGAAGGGAGTGAGGGTTTGCTTCCACACAAGCATAAGTACTCTGACAAAGCTCTTTGTTGAATGATTTTGCCTTCAAAAGACAAATAGCGTATGTACGGTCCAACAAATATAAAAGGGTGGCACATGTTGCGAGTGTATCTCAACTTATATGTTTTTTAAGGTTTGTCACAAATACTGATACACATTGGAGATGACTTGACCGACCCGATGGATTTATAACTAACCCTTTACTTTAGGTTGCGATCATAATCAACAGCATCTATTCGCAAAATGACATTCACGTTTTTGTTATTGTTTTATTTTTGTTTTGCTCCAAAGACAAAGCTCATGATTCCTTGTTGGAACAAGCTTGTTCTGATGAGGGCGCCATAAGCTATATTTTTTAAGTAAATTTTTTTAAAATTATTCTTGGATCGTCCGCTGTTCGTATAAGGTAAACTATTTTTAAAAAAAATTTTCGCCGTGAAACCGACAAGTGAGAAATATAAAAACATTGGTTATTACTGTAAAGCAAGAATTCGTTGCATCCAAATAATAGTCAGCGTTTGCATGTTTTATTTCGTTTTCCGTGTTCCCCTTTGGATATTGGATTGAGTTTCTTTAATGTCTTATTTTACCAGTGAGACCCAGGCAGGCTATATTCCACTGATGTTGCACGCATGGCGCCCTGTGTGTATGACAATTGGAACCGGCATTTTTCCTAAACACCACAACCACACCCCTCCGAAGAAACTAAATATAACATATTAGTAAAGTTGTTGCACATTTCATATTGAAATTTTCTTATTTTTTATTCAGGGAAACCTTACTCGACCGAGACTGGCATGAGCTCGATGGCCAAGTGCGCAACCACGTGTCTATTAACTTATGCACCGAAACAACAACGTTTTGTTATGAAATATTGTCCAGGCTCTAAGTGCATATTGTTCCATCACGACGATTTTAAAAGTACGAATAAGTGAACATAAGTAACGGAGCAATCGAATAGAAGCACAAGCACGCGAGGTGAAGGGTATTTCTTTGAGTGGCTGAGTTAGAAAGGTTTTGCATGCCAATTCAAATTTGGCTCGTTTGGTAAAAGCTTAGGAACCGATCGCTTCAAGAGGTTGCGGGGCGTTTAGCTTTGCATTGCGCGAAATAACGTGATTTCAAAATAGTTCACTTACAATGATAACGTTACTCTGAGTTAGTTTTTGCAATAATGGGTTGTTTTTTCCATTTTATGCACTGGTATTTCATCTTGCATGTCTACTTTCTTCTCTAAGACATTCACTTTGAAGTATATTTTTTTTTTATTTAGCAACTTTCAGTCATATGAGAGTTCTGGAAATGAAAGAATGAATCGTTTCACTCCAACCGTCCGATACATTCTCGTTCCAGGACCAGGTACGGGAACTGTAACTGGTTGCGGGAAACATGGAACTCAAACCAAATCGTGGTGCGGAGCGAGGTTAGGGATTATTGGGAACGATACATGGTTTACGATAGCCCTATTTCGTCCCTTGAAGGGATTAAGACGCAACCTGCAATTCCAAAGCATTGCAGGTGGCACCTTGATGCACCAAAGTGTCGATTTAGTGTAGGCTTATGTAGTGTGCAATACTATTATACCTGGTGTAATCGGGAAGAGTTTCTTAGGGAGTACAGTTCCTCACTGTTTAAAGCACTCGACCCGCGCTATCTGCGCTGTATCTTTGGGCAAGACACTGAATCCCGATTGCCCTTGTGGTCGAACGGTGGCGCTTTGTACTAAGCCGCACTACACGTCGGTGGTGCACTTGCTTTCAACCACAGGTAGCTCTGCTTGTTCCGGGTCAATACGTTGGAGAGTCTGTCGGTTACTCGGCGCTGCTCGGTGGTTTTCTCCGGGTACTCCGGCTTCCACCACTTGTGAAACTGTCCTACACGATATGCCACTGGCTATTAAAGGTGTCGTTAAATCCCAATAAAAGCAAACGAATGGGTTCGTGCACATGCGGCATCAGCAGGCCTTACAACTACAAGTTTTTGTGAAAATAAATGCGAGATTGTGATGGGTTTATAGAGGGCTGATAAAATTTATTTTCCACCGATATCGAGTTCTTGTGTGGTTAAGGTCTCTACTCTATAGCTACACCAAAGGTTAAAGAAATACCGATACACTCCCACACAATCTCTCAAAAACAATGCGTAAGTAGACTGATTAATAATAAATAATAGGATTCGCAAATTGTCTGACCTGGGGCATTTTGATATTGTCTATCCAATATGAGATACTGACAGTGATGCGTGTAGAATAATTGTCGGAATGGCCATTTCATCCATAGGATGCCCTTTGATAACGATAGTAAATAGGGTGCTTTCCAACACTCTTCGCAACTTTGCGTTGATAGTGCTGGAGTGCATAAAATTTATGAAAAGAATTTCTTTTGTTAGAAACTGATCATCCCAACAAGACGAATCCCAAGAAGAATTTAAGTAAAATGAATGTATAACCCATTTATTTTGAGGTTCTAGGCAAAAATGTATACGAGAAGGGTACTTTGAAGTGGAAGTTTATTTTTCAGGAAAAAACATATGTATTTAAGCTATTTTATTTATTATAAAACTGGTCGGAAAACGCACTAAAATCACACTAGAGGAACAAAACATAAAGGAGTTGGCATCTTGTGCCATATAATATAATTATTTAACCCTTTACCCAACGTAACGGCCAAAACCGGCCAGCGCTATTCTCAAAATTCGCCAGTTAATTTTCATTATTTTTTCATTTTTTGTCTCAAAAACATAGGTTATGACCCCTCGTTGGAACGAGCTCGTAAATATACATTTTGTAAATCGTCGAGCTCGTTCCAACGAGGGGTCATAACCTATGTTTTTGAGACAAAAAATGAAAAAACTAGTTATTCAAGAATTTTTATTGCAAGTGTCGTCTGCTTTTCATGTTAGGTAAAGGGTTAATTTGTTTTCCATTTGCACGATATTTATGCTTTATAAAATTGTTATGGAAATTTTCAGTTAATCAACGCTAGAGTGTGGGAAGGTTCGGTATGGCACCGCGAATTATCCTCTCAATTTTATGAAGCATAAATTACATGTGATTGGAAATTATGACAAGTAAGATACACGAAGGCTTATTATTTTACCAGGATGTTTTTAACTTTTACAATTCATATAAATATCTCTTTTTGAGCACGCTTTTTTAAACTTTGTGGCCAATATTACTTTTTAAAAATAAGCCTTTAGTGCCACAAGTGAGTTTTCATAAAGATAGGTGACTGAAAGTTTGCATTGCATTTAGAGAACACAAAGGATTGTTACCGTGATAATAGCTAGAAACAAAGGTGTTGTATGTTCTTTGTAAGTTTATTTTCCACCATAAACTGCTAATATGGCTTAATGTCGGAGAATGAGATTTCAATTAACAAAGGCGCATGCATTTTAATGGGACGCTATTTGCGAAACTTTTTATATCTTTTTATCAATCAAATTGTTAAAAAAAATGCACGAAAAAAGAAAAGACAGAAAAGACATATATAACAATGGAAATCACTACGGAAAAAACTCTTGCTCAAGTTAAACAGTGAATGTGGGCGATCGATTATTTATTTATTTATTTATTTATTTATTTATTTATTTATTTATTTATTTATTTATTTATTTATTGTGTTTAAAGTCACATACTTAAGCATAATGGCTAATCATGACCGTGACAGTTTTATGGGTGGAGGAAGCCGGAGTACCCGGAGAGAACTACCGAGCATCGACGGCAACTGTCAGCTCCTCAACATTCTAACTCTGTTCAAGCTCCGCTCAAGCAGGGTTACAGCGATTGAAGACATGTGCACCATCGACGTGCAGTACGCCTTAGTACACGGCGTCATCATGCCGCCATGTAGGCAAACAGGATCAAAAGTCTTGCCCAAGGACACAACGCGGGTCGTCCCTATCGAGAGGTGAAAAATAAATAATAATAATAACTGCTCAGCAACAACTGAAACGTGAAAATCAATCACCCCAAATTACCTCAAATAGCGTAAATATACATTTTGTAAATCCATTTTTTAAATTAATTAATTAACAAAAAAAGTACTTTTAGTCCTGTTGGGATTCGTCTTGTTGGGATCGTCTTGTTGCAATATTTTTCCCGTTCGTCTTGTTGGGATTCGTCTTGTTGGGATGACACCACGGGTACTTAATGAAGTAGAACATCCAGAAATCCAACCTGAAAACTAACACTACAGTAGGACCGCCGTGGACTGGTCACTTTCCACGCGTGGGGAATATTTCCATGGACGCAATATTATCAGATTCCAAACACTAATTACAGGAATATCATCAACAATTTAATTAATGAAGCACCGGGTTGTACCCGGTGCTTCATTACTTAAAATTTTGCTTATGATGATTTTTATTACCTGGTAATTGCATGCGTGGACATCACTGCCCCCGCATGGATTACGAACAGTCCACTGTGACTATACTGTAGTACCTCTCGAGGTGTTCACCTTTCGGTCGCCCAAATACTGTATCATCAGTTTCAGCATTATTCGAACAACTACAGACACTGTCCTCTCGGGCGATATGTTATAAATACTGCACAGCTTGGAGTTGACTGTGCCAAAATAGTGGCTCTAGAGGAAGAACAGACCACGCGGACAAGTATTGTGGGATAGTCAACGAGGCGCTTTTACCATTTTTTGATGTTCTGCAACTTTGTTTTGCTTATTATATCAATAGTGTGCGCATCATGACATATAATACAGACACTGTCCTTCACATTAATATATATGTGTAGGAGGTAAGATTTGCTAAGTTGTTTCCCTGTAAGAACAAAAGCTTGAAATTACTGTAAAAGCACATTCGTTAAACAAAGTGAACGTTACTTAGTTGCTTCTAATTAGCTTGCCATCAAACGCCAAGTTTCCTTCTGTAACTTTTTACAGCTCCGTGAGTTGTCTGTATTTTCGTTCATTAAAAGTTACAAAAGGGAGCTTCGCTTTATACTGATGTCATAGGTGTTTCTCAACAATCACGTGCTTCTTATTTGACCTTCCTCCCCAGTCTAATAATGTCCGAGGGGATAACTTTTCATGACGAGATAAGTCAGGGATGATTTGACAAACTGCAGATACTGTCTCTTCGGGCGATATGTTATAATGATCTTATACCTGTTGAAGATATAGCCCATGTGTTATAGATTATCTATAACACATACCCCTATGTCATATAGATTGGAGAACGGACTATAGTCTTTTTTCTATATTATAACATAATGATAACATTCGCAAAATTGTTTATAAATTGTGTCAAATCTGGTGAAATTGATTATCAAACATATTTTTGTCATAAATCATAAGAATTGAGGCGTAAGTATATTTTCTGTAATTGTTTTCCCAGTTACAGGGCCACTTTCTAAGGGGAACTATACTCTATCATTCACTTGAATTTGTAGCCTTGTTACGCACCAACAGCTTTTCCGGGCACATCACATGTATTCATGCCCAACAAGAGAAAGCAGTCGACTCCACTCCAGATGAGTCGACATTTTGACACGAAATCATCCCCAAAACCCTTTTAAAAATGCAGAAAAGAACAAAAATGGTCGGTATAAGATAAATACAACAATACCATAGTGTGTTTTGATATGTTTGATATCTCAACTAGTTGAAATTGAGTTTTTTTCGCGAGGCAAGCTTCGCGAAAAAAACTCACTTTCAACTCGTTGAGATATCAAACATATCAAAACACACTATGGTATTATCGTATATATATCACATGGCTTGGAGTTAACTGTGCCAAAAGAGTTGTCCTCGAGGAAGAAACAAGAGGGAGACTCTGATACTATATTGTATACATAAACATAATTGTGATGATAGATTTATATTACAATTCTCAACTGTAATAACTGGATTAACACTTTATCTAACGAATCTGAAGCATTCCCCACATAATTTTCAAATGACCTGTTGAAAAAAAACAAAATTTTTCACAAAAATTCCAAAAAACTATATCATGTGACCGACCCTCGTTGGAATCAGTGCCTTCCAATGAGGGGTCACATGACATGATTTTGTTGAAATGAAATTTTTTGAAAATATTTTTACAAAAACTAATTAAAATACTAAATTATGATATTGTGTGCATTGAGTACAGGGTTAACTAGAATTTTAAGATCAGATTTCATTTTCTGTCTCGTAAAATATGCTATTCGTTTCGGTTGAAACTGTATGCAGTTGCCTTGCATTTTTGCGAGCCTCAGATAAACTTATGGAGCGAGAATATATTCAACAATCCGAAAAGAGTGTGGTCTTTAAGGGTGCAACTGCCTGATTTCCAGCTTGAAAGCTTTCAGTGATTCAGATACAAAAGCATAAAAGCTATGTGATTCCATAATTTAATAATCATACTTTTGAGAAGTGTTTTTTCTCTTTTCGTATAAAGAAGGTCAAGGCCGTACAAGGTCACTCGCAAACGCGTTTCCAACGCTTGTAATGTACTATAAATAGTAAACAAATCCTAATGAGGCACGCTGTTGCATTAAGCAGTTGCAGGATACAGATTTTTTCTATGGGACGGTGGGACCTCTTGACGCACTTTATTCGGGTAATTACGGAACCAATAGATACTTATTGTAATAAAAAAAAGTTTGACCCTTACCACACTGTATTCTGGTAATTACGGAACAATACACACACAGAACGGCACACACGTCTGAATGGGTTAATCGATATTGCACGAGTGGCAGCAAGGGGGGATAAAACGAGAGGCCGCAGGCCTCGAGTTTTATACTTCCGCGATGGCAGAATTGCCATATCGATTAACCCATTCAAACGCCTGTGTCATCTGTGTTTATGACACGCCTTCGCGTCAAAAAAAACTATTATTGGAAGGATACTCAGCAATTCATTTGGCAATTATCAACAAAAACAACACATTTTATCGCCAACCAAATTTGTGAGGGGAACTCGTGTTACTATTTCGTCCCCAGAGTTGCAATGTGTTCTATGTGCCTACTGGCACATAGAACACATTAGAACTCGTGGGACGATTTTCAGCTATCGCTAGCGATTCAAATTGTAATTGCGTTGCACAATTAATAGAAACGTCCAGTGAAATTTCGCTTCTATTTGAAAATAGTCCGTCAACGATTTCCGTTCCCTCTTATTTGCGGAACAGATTTTCATTTCCCGCATGGTTTAGTGTTGCTGCAGATTGAGATTTCAAAGAAGAGGGGTGTAATAAATACTTATTGTAAGATAAATTCTCTTTCCTAACAGGCTAATTAAATCACGAAACGCCAATAAACTAAGATAATAATTAGAGTACGAAAAACTGGACGGAACTGTATTTCTCGATGGTGGTAAGTTATAGTAGTGGACTTACATACCGGAAATAATTGAAAAGCGTTGATGCTAGATAAGTTATTATGTTAACGGACTAAAAATCACAATAAATCAACAAATTGAAAGTTATAACTCAGGGAAGAAAATTGATTTGTCGAACTCAATCTGGATAAAAAGCAACAAACGTTCGCCTGAAAATTTGATTGAATTCTTTGTTACTTGACCGCGTAATTGCGCGAACGAACCAGGACCCACGTAAAATCAATAAACTAAGGGTTAAAAAGTCGCACGAAAGTGGTTTTCAAACTCGTTCAAAATATTACAGTGGCATGGGCGGGTGGGTGGGATTGGGACTCGCCCACTCTATCTAAAGAAATTTAACCATATATATATCCATCCCAAGAATCCCCCTAAAACTGGATCATGTTGTCTCACTCTGATATTTTGTGGGTCTCTACTGTTTTGCCCCCACTTTCTTGGTGCTTCCTCCTTGAAAAATAGTACGCCAGGTGCGCACATTGGTATGAAAAGTTATTGTTTGCCCATGGGATACACTCTCTTAACCCCGCAAGAGGTGAAATGAAGTGGGGGGGGTGGGGGATTTTGTCCCCATGCTTCATTTCGCCTGGCTACGCCCATGCAACCCATCTCCAAAACTTTTGAGTTTCATTAAAAATGATTTAAGTTGTCGCTCAGAAGGACTAAAGACAATTGGGAATCAACCTCTTGTCGGAAAAATTGCGACAAAATTATTTTTAAACTTGATCAAGATACATATAAAACATTTCTGAAATCTATCATTTGTTTCTCGAGTTCCCATGCTTACAGTGTTGAAAGCCGAATGGCCACCCGCCCACTGGTGACCCATTTCAAGGAAATATTTTGCATCGCAGTGAGATATATGTTGACGAAGTTTCAAAGAAAGTTTTAACAAAAGTTTAATACATTTGATGGCATACAAGAGTCGTCGTTAGTGGGTCATCCTGTGTGTAGCACTTGTGATGTAAATTATTGGGGGAGATTAGGAGATTAGGATTCCAGGCCTGGCATTCCTAAAAATGCAGTAGGGTTAAAAATCGCTTCCCTCACATGGCTTAGGGTAGTGATTAGCTCTCCCCAACCTTACAAAAACTACAGGTTGCAAAATGAAGTTGTACTATTAATGAATTCTGCCTAATGGGCTTTGTACATCTTATTTGGTGCTGCTAACAAGGTAGCCTATGTGAGACGGCTACACTGCCCCTCTCACACCGCCGGGCCATAGCAAGGCCCGGAGGTGTGGTAGGGACAGTGTAGCCGTCTTACAGAGATCTGAAAAGATGTGAGCTTAGGAATAGGCTGTTATGGTAACCATTATTTTGTAAGGCCGGAAGGGCTAGTTTGATTTCTCCTTAATGTTTTTAAGGCGAGCGAATAAATCGCTCTCCTGAAAAAGCTAGGCCTAGGATGTCGAGTACTTATTCATAGAATTGCGAGTGATAGCCGAGAAGTGATTAGATACGGCATACTAAATAAAGATGTATCTGTATGCACTTGGCAACACACAACAGCATTCAATATAAATTTTCAAAAATCAACCCCGGAAATTCTTGGATAATTTGCAACTTTCATTTTTTCTTCTCCAAAACATAGCTTATGAATCCTCATTGGAAACGAACGCAACGAGCTCGCCCCTCTGAGTTTCTGTCTTAAACTATGTTTTCGAGGCAAAAAATGAAAAAATAATGAAATATGAATAACATTTTTGTAAATTTAGCTTGCCCTGATTTGCCCATAACGTTGGGAAAAGAGTTCATAGAACATATAGACAAAACATCATCCCACAGGTGGGCTATCTAATAGCAGGACAGGTGAAAACATTTTATGTGAAATGCTGAAGGACAAGGTGCTATTGACCAGACAACCGACTTTGGTAGGCTTTTTGTTAAATTTAATTGGATTTTTTGTTATCGAAGGCAAGAATTCCAGGCTGGCCCTCCTGCTCCACGGTCATCACCAGAAAGAAATCTGCACTTGCGTTTAAACTAATGTTTTTATTCGGACACACAGCCAATTGGGCGATTACTAATTGGACGTCAAGCCCCTTTAGCTCGACTTAAATGATAGATAGACGGAAGTCTGTGCCCACTCACCGGAACTCTTGTACTATGTTAAAAACAACATATAGCGAATACTGAATTATTCATTATAATGGTGTATGGCATAATACACCATAACAGAAAAAGTTGAATAAATGAATCGATACCCAAGACACTCCACATTCTATTCTTCTCGTTCAAGACTTTGAAAATAAACTTGTAAAACTGAATTACATTGAATGTTAATCCTTTACCCAACACACACATTATAAAAATTATTATTTTAATTATTGGGTTTCTTTTAATTTTCCAAACACTTTCAAGAAAACTATAATATGTGACCCTCGTTGAAACGAGCTTGACGAGCTCGTTCCAATGAGGGGGTCACATGATGATGAAATTATTTGGAGAATATTTCTTTTCAACTGCTCAGTTTGTAAATTACGCGGGCAGATGCGAATGATTCGTTAGTTAACCCTTTACCCAACGTAACGGCCAAAACCGGCCAGCGCTATTCACAAAAATCGCCAATTAATTTTCATTATTTTTTTCATTTTTTGTCTCAAAAACATAGGTTATGACCCCTCTTCCAAAGAGGGGTCATAACCTATGTTTTTGAGACTAAAAATGAACAAAATTAGTTATTCAAGAATTTTGTTTGCAAGTGTCGTCTGCTTTTCATGTTAGGAAAAGGGTTAAAGGGCTCAACCAGGTTCTGGGATGGCTTCGGAGATAGTTACGTTTCCGTCTGCTTACAATGATGGGCCATAAGCTTCTTAGGGAACGAATAAGGCTGCGAAAAATCGATTTTCGTTTGCGGCAGGTATTTTTAGACATTTTGCGGATGAAACTGTTTGCCTGCACAAGAAAATCAGGGCATCAAAGTCTGAAATTGGCATTAACCGATCTACTGGCAGCTTACGTGAATTCGATGAGGCTAACAGTTCGTTGAGTTCTCATTCTAACCAATCATGCCCCTCGTTTATTTCACAGGGATATCATATTGTTGTCCAGGAACAAAACATCATTTCACAACACGAGGTTCTGTTTATTCATACGAGGATCATGTCTTCAAGGAAGATATACTTCCAAAATGTTAATTTTTTTGTCAACGCGCACGAACTCACCATCTCTTACCAGTGGGTGTTCTGATATAAACATTCTAGGCTCTAGTAAATAACCACAGCCCCAGATCAGGATTTATTGAATAAAATATTGCGAAATCAAAACCACACCAGGAATAAAAATAAACAAAAATTACATCTCGGGTTCAATGTTTAGCACAAATACACCTGGGTTGATTTCCTATCTGACAATTGGAATGTTGGAAGATTTTCTTTAACCTGTCAGTAGTGCGCATGAATTTGAATATGGGAACGAAGTGAGGGTTCTTGTAAAATTGAGATGCCGGAAAAAAACTAAGATTAGTTGGTATTCATCTTAAGAGCCACATTGATGCATAAAGAAGCTCTCGCACATTAACACGCACAGACGGAAAAAAAGAGATTCAAGTTTTATTCTTTCGAGATAGTTTTTTGTGGTAACAAACGCAAAACAATTGCTTTGCCTTACAAATCACACTTTATCTCAACAAAATGTGTGCTGGCATAACTTTATTCAATAATACTTGAGTATTTTGTGCATGTTTACATCGATCTTTCAAAAACTAACCATAGGTTGTGTGATGCATTGCCCTTCATGTTACGCTTTAAGAATCCCATCGCTCTGACTGACTGAATCGACGGAATGTGTTTGTCACTTATTTATTTATTGGGAATTAACGGCATTTTCGACAGCCAGGGTCCCCTCGTGTCGAACATTTGGGTTTGAAGTTTATTGCAGTAGCACTAAACAACCACTTCATAATCAAAAAAGAAACACCGCATGTTCATGAGACATTATCTACAGCTATGACCCTCTATCGTTTAGCCCTTTACTCAACGCAGACGATATCAAAATTTATTATTTTAAGTATTATTTTTTTCAGTTTCTTCAAAACAAAATTCAAGAAAACCATATCGAGTGACCCTACATTGGAACGAGCTCGACGAGCTCGTTCCAATGAGGGGTCCTATGATATGATTTTGCAGAAAATGTTTGAAAAATATGTTTTTTTTTCAACTGCTGAATTTGTATATTACGCGGCCAATGCAACAGATTCGTTAGGTAAAGGGTTAACTGATAATGCCAAAACACGGTCATATTATTTAGTTCATGCAGCAGAGGGCGTACTAGAGTGAACGGGAGCGTGGTGACTCAGTGGTAGACTGTTGGACTTCTGTGCTAGAGGTACCGAGTTCGATCCCCGTCTAGGACGACCCGTGTTGTGTCCTTGGGCAAGGCACTTTATCCCGGTTGCCTACATGGGGGCACGATGACGCCGTGTACTAAGGCGTACTGCACGTCGATGGTGCACATGTCTTCAACCGCTGTAACCCTGCTTGAATGGAGTTTGAACAGAGTTAGAATGTTGAGAAGCTGACAGTTGCTCGTCGATGCTCGGTTGTTCTTTCCGGGTACTCCGGATTCCCCCACCCGTAAAACTGTCGCGGTCACGGTTAACCATTGTGCATAAGTATGTGACCTTAAACACCAATAAATAAATAACTAGAGTGAAGAATGAAGAAAGTCGTATCGTTAGCTGCTCTAGATAAAGGCTTATCACATTTTCTTCCTAATTCTATGACACTTTAACTGCCTTGCTTGCTATATTTACTGTTAAGGTTTAGTATGTCTGAGTGAAGTTATCTTGACATTGGGCGTTGGGAATTCGTTTGACATTCATATTTATTCAGTTTGACGTCAGAGCGTTGGACATTTGTTTGCTGGCAATGTGAAACTGACTGCGGGTGAATGTCAAACGAATGACAAACGCCGAACGTGAAACCAACTGCAGGCAAAATGCCAAGCGCCGAACGAGAAAATAACAAGAGGCGAATGTCAAATTTATTTATTTATTTATTTATTTATTTATTGGTGTTTAAAGTCACATATATATGCACAGTGGCTAATCATGACCATGACAGTTTTACGGGTGGAGGAAGCCGAAGTACCCGGAGAGAACCACTGAGCAAGGGCGAGCAAACTGTCAGCTCCCCAACATACTAATTCCACACAAGCAGGGTTACCATTGGTTGAAGACAAGTGCACTATCGACGTGCAGTACGCCTTAGTACACAACGCCACCGTGCCCCCACGCGAGCAATGGAGATGAAGTGTCTTGCCCAAGGACACAACGCGGTTGCCGCAGGTGGGATTCGAACCGAGAACCTCTCGGCTTGCAGCCTGCACCTCTACCTACTGAGCCACCGCTCTCCGGCGAATGTCAAAAGAATGTCTAAATCCCAACGACAAACTGATTGATGGCGAATGTCAAACTCCGATCGTTAAATTGGCGTCTGTCGAATGTCCAACGTCAAACGGACTGCCGGCGATTGTGAAACGGATGTCGAATCCTAACGTCAAGCTAACTTCACGGAAATGGGCTGAGTGCATAATATACTGACGTGGAGGTGGCGTCATGAGGCTGTAACCTGCGATCGAGTGCATACTGCTCCACTGCCCGAGGAGATAAAGTGTATCCTCCTTGCACTTAATGGTATTTAGATCGGTATGTTATCACACTAAATAAACAATAAAGCGCCTTTAAGGCCCCATAAAGTAGACCTTCTGTTTCTCGGGCCATTTTTTGTAAAATTGCACGGGCGGGCGGTTTTTTATTTGTTTTATGTTTAAGGCTCATAATCTACAGAATAGTATGGGTGGTGGTATATTTCATCCCTTGAGTGCAAGAAGGCTTTGCAATGCTAAAACATTGCAAATCCTTTTTGCAAACGAGGGACAAATTTATCAATTTTATTGACTTGAGTAAAATATCAAACATAAAGCATATAAATTTTATTTTTTAAGTTTGCATTGGTTATAAAAACCAAAAGGACCATTCGGGAGGGAGTGGGCTTAGAAATAGATTTTTAACTTTTATAGGCTTAAAAAGTATATATTCATTTTTCTAGTTTCTTTTCATTACTTATATCTTTCAAACAAACACCATTAGAATTACCTTTCGACCAAACAAATACTGGATTTTTTTGGATGAAAGGGTAGAATGTTTGAACCCCGCCTGACCCATCGACTGTATGCGCCTTTACTACACCAAGTGCTGTAGGAAGTCCCTTCTTTCTAATTCTCAGAGCACAATTTTAGATAATTAAAGTTTTCGATTTGCTACGTGAAAGTTTCCAGGAAAGTGGGGGATTTTGTTTTTCCATTTTGTTTCTTTTAAGATGCTATACTAGCCGTTAATATGTTTCGTGTGGGGGGCATTGCCTCTAAACAGAAACCAAAATTCTCACTATTTAATTGGGTTGTTAATGAGTTTTTTTTATAAACTGAGAGTACAGTGTAGCCCACTTAATTGGATATCTCTTAATTGTATATCCCTGTTAATTGAATATAATTTTCAAACACAAAACCATTTACCATATCTTCAGTACAAATTTGATCTGTTAATTGCATATGGGTTGTAGAGTAAACTCCTGTTAATTGTATATAAATTTTTGTAATATGTCGAAAAAGGTAATGTGACACGCATCAAATTCTCCTTATTTATCAACGTTTTTGGCCTCACTACATCTAGTACAGGCATTTATTCTATTATATCTTGTTTGACAGAGCTCTATGAGCTCTGCCAAACAAGATATAATAGAATAAATGCTCAGTTTACCCCCAGAACACAGGAAACTTACCCAAAAATCTGTTAATTGTATACTCCTGTTAATTGAATAATTATCATTGGAAAAATGGATATTCAATTAAGAGGATTCTACTGTATCACTTTTTCTCATCAAAACAAGCAAACATGTTGTTCAGGTCAGATGGGATGGTTGTCTTCACACAAAAAGCATTATTGCATTTCTTCAGGAATAATGATGATAATCCTTTGGTTTCCCGCTGATTTGCCGCGGTCCTCTAACCAGGAAACCCTCTACATCAACCCCGTCACCCGCCTATTCACTCCTCCCTCACTAAGTCACTCTTCCCTCACTACTGACAGTGCAGTTATACACGTGGTGTAAGCCCACCGCAAATGCCGTCGCAGAAAAGCTAAAGTACGAAAATATTTTTGTCGTACCAAATTGTAGCCACAATAATGAAAGATATTTTGAATTGCTAAATGATATACGAAATAAAACTGTGCTGGGTTTCCTAACATTAGTTTAAAAGTTAGTTCGTATAAGAATGCAAAATATTAAAGTCCGTCAACATTTTATTCAAGACTCTCCTTAAGACACACATTAACCTTTATTACTTTTGTACGTCTTATGACGCACGAATTCAAACAGCGCGTTGATACTTTGTGGTCATTTGTTTTGTTATTATCTTTCGAGTTTTAACCTCAATTTCTATTTTCTCCAGAATAGTGCTAAGTGACTGCCATTGAACCAAGTGTTATCGCAGCTTAAAATACTAATATAATTAGCACTCATAATTGATAAGCACTCTTCGTGTGATGAAAATGTGCAGATCTACATTTGATTTTATAAATGAATTGCATATTCAGAAAGATCAACGAAAAGTTCTGGATATGCCGAGGAAAAAATGTACGGCCGCCGTGGATGGGACACTTTCCACGGGTGGGCATTATTTCCACGAACGCAATAATATTAGATTCTAAACACTAATTGTAGGAATATTCATCAAAAATTTAATTAATGAAGCACCGGGTGCAACCCGGTGCTTCATTAATTAAAATTTTGCTGAAGATGATTTTTTATTATTTGGTAAACGCAAGTGTGGACATCACTGCCAACGCGATGGTTACGACCAGTCCACGGCGACTGTACTGCCAAGATTAAAGGTTCACGATAGCGAAGGGTTAACATACTGAGTCATGTTAAAATACCTAACATTCCGGTGACATCATTTTTTAAACAATTTATTTCGATGACGTCATGTGTGTTGTGGTGGGAGAAACTCCCCTCTTCCGAGTGATGTGGTGGTGGGGTGGGTAACTGTGTTAATTAAAGGAAAACATGACGTCATGTTTGTTTTTAAAATAAAGACGGTGATGAAATTGTCTGACGATCATTAAATATTCAAATGAGGTTGATCACGTGGATGGGTAAAATAGAGCTTGGTATCTCGCCCGGGATATGTGTATCTTAATAGACAGGTTGTGGGAGAAAAAAATGTGAACACAAGTCGCAATATTATAGTTTCTGCAACGTTTCTTCATCTTGTATTCTTCATTTTGGTCACACGTTTCATATTTGTCTGTTCTAAAGCAGGTGTGCACCGAACGCTAAATGAAACATATGGGGAAACTATTGGAATAGAAAGTCGAATACATTTGACTGCCAAAGTAGGAGTAAAATCGTTTTTGCATAGAGCGGAAGATAAACACCATGGTTAGATTTATGGGTTAGATTCAGCATGCTAAGCAAGTCTTTGTCAAAAGGGAGGCTCCAGTTCATATTACAGTGTCGTGTTAACCCTTCGCGCAAAGAATCGGTCGCACCCACCCGCGTAATTTGAAAATTAAGCAGTTGAGAAAAGAATATATTTTCAAAAAGAATTCCACAAAACCACATCATGTAACCCCTCATTGGAACGAGCTCGTCGAGCTCGTTTCAATTAGAACTCACATGGTATGGTTTTGTTGTTTTTTTTCTAAAAAAATAATTGAAATGAAAAATTTGGATGTCCTGTGAGTTAATCCTTTACTGGATGTAACAGTGATATCCGGCTAACGCGATTCAGAAAAAAAATGATATTCAATTTTCATTTTTTGCCTTCAGTACATAGTTTGTGACCACTCAATGGAGCAAGCTCGTCAATAAGGGTCATAAGCTATGTTTATAGGAGAAAAACTGAATATTTTTAGTTACTCAAGAATTCATTTTGGAAACTGACGTCTGCAACTCGTGTGTGGTAAAGTGTAAACGATGTATTCTGAAAAATCTGGAATTCTGTAAAACCAGATCCAAAAATGGAATTAATAACAGTTTATTTATTTATTAGCTTATTTCTTTATTAATCTCCAGCTATAACATGTCCGCAATACAAGCGACAGAAATGTCACATTCATTTATACCCATTACTACTCAATACTAACCAATACCAGGGATTTGGTATACCGCAGGGGCAGGGTTAGCCAAGAATAAAGAGAAAACAACAAATTCCTTCAAGCAGCATTATGCGTTTTGTTGGTGGTGGGTGAATGAGGGGGGGGGGGGGGCGTGTGTATGTCAGTAAGGGTGTGTTGGTTTCGTAGTGTTCAGCACATTTTCCTCCGAAAGTTTCTCCCTCAGCAAAAAAAAAACCCGATCGCTTCAAGTTTATATATTTTATGCCACATTTTAACGCCAGTGTTCACGTTGTTTGGCAGGGTTAAATGTACCGCCCATTGGATGGTCTTCACAAAGCGACTGTGTGTAATTTGGTTCCATTGCTCTATTTATGTGGTTTGTGAAACGTATGCCGAAAAAAGGAGACTATCTAACAGATATGAGGCCGGGAATCTATTCTATAAAACTTTTACAATTGTATTTTCAAGAATTGTATTTTCTAGTTATGACTTTAAATGGATTGAAATGAACCATTAGCATTTTCGAAGATGTGGCAATTTGCCAGTTGGCAAATTGCCATATCTTTTAAAGTGCTAATGATTCGTTTTAGTCAGTTATATTAATAGGTAGAAAATAATATTCTAGAAAATACAATTATAAAAGATTTATTTTATTAGATCCTGATTTAGATATCGTTCAAACTCATGCGGCCATCTTTACAGGACTTTCACCACGTCTCTGATTCACTGATCCTATTTTCGGGGGCGGACTAGGTCAAGAAACGTTACCGGGAAATGAACCAAGACGCACCCAGGACCCAGAGAAAATCATGATTTTTCGAACTGAACGAAAGGTGCTTCCTTTCATCCGAGTGATCAATGGGAGTTCACACAGAGGATATTTCGATGGTATTTATGCATCATCTCCATCACTCATTCGGAAAGAATGGTATCAACAGGGCTGGTGGTGCGCGGATCCACAATAGTTCGGCCCAATGGGAGAAAATTTTGATTTTTCAAATTAAAAGAACGCTGTTTCTTTGAATCTAAGCGATCATTGACAGACTGGACTGCCGGTATATCAAAATGTTCTCTATGTGCCAGTCCACATAGAGAACATTTCAATATTCCGGCATTCTAGGCAATCGGCTCCATTTCGCCAGTTGGGCGTTTTCATAAACTTTCAGGTACCAACAGGTGTTGGCTGCATCAATTTTGAAGGCCATGAGGCCAGTCCGCCTCTGCCGATTTTCCCAGTAAAACAGACCTAATTTATTGCTCAAAATCAGTACCACTCCACTTCCACAGGGATCCAAAAGGTATAAAAACATAAATACAATACACAATTTTGTATGCTTCTTTTGGAAGATATTCAAATCAACTCGCACTGGTGTAATAATATTAATGTTAGCTCTTCACACAAAGTAACGGCCATAATATCCTGGCAGTATAATACAAATAACCATTCAAATTCAATTATTTGTTTAAATATTTATTTTAAAACACAGTATACAGTCCCTACGCGGGACTTTCTCGTCGACTGCGTTCCAACGATGACCAATGCGGTGACAAAAGAAATTGAAATTCTTAATTATTCAAAAATTGTATCATTTTTTTGCAACAGACTTCTCCGAGTCCTGAAGAAGAAGTATGTATTTTGTCTGTATTAACTCCGCCGCAACTGTCGTGTATCCGACCCCCTGATACAGATGTTTGTATCAGGGGGTTGGATACAAGCACATTCCTTTCGCGTGAGTTCCATTTTTTTTCTTTTTGTTCATCCGTACGAATAAATAGTCCGTTATATATTCGTCTACATTCTTGACTTATCCCCAATATATTGTAAGATAAAATGATTATTTCCATTATGTGGAAGCACAAAATATGTATCCGAGTCTCGCTCCGGGTTCTAAGGGTAGATCACGACTCGTTTTTGACTCGTCGTGATCTTCCCTTAGAACCCGGAGCTCGTCTCGGATACATATTTTGTACATCCACAAAATGGTAATAATCTCTGTGGATATTGGTTTGAAAGAAGTGACAGTTACTGGAAATCTGTCGCATTGAATATTTGCGAGAACTGGTTACCAGTTTACTTGTGGAGACGCCGGCAATAAAGGGGTCATAAACTTTGTTCAGGAAAAAAATAACAATTTCAAATCGACGAGAACAATGAATGGAAATATAATGGATTAGTTGTTTGTTCTGTTGCGTAAGGGGGGAAACAAGATTGATCAGTTTTTTGCACAACTCATACACGCCTAAAAACTAAGAATCATTTTAACACACTGCACACTTTAATAGAAATATCAAAGTGCCAGGCTGCAAAGGCTTTTTGTAGTCCAGTTGAGAATTTAACCAATTCAATCTTGATTGACCTCTGTCAAACAAGACTGAATTGGTTAAACTTTCAGTTGTATCACAGAAAAAAGATCGGATTGAAATTCAATATTTTTTACATCAACGTGCAAAGAGTCAGTGCATGTCAAGAATTAACTTGACCTATGAGCCTGGTTGTTGTTTTCCACAAGTTTCATTTGGATTATTCAGGAAGAAAACACTTGACTGGAAACAAATGCTGTTATTACCCAAACCGTCATTGTTAGATTCCCAATTGTGCAATACCTGAGGCAAGCAGAATCGACTCGTGCTTCTTGTGTCAAGAGACAAATCAATGCGAAAAGAAACTACTGCAAGAAAATTCACAAAGAGGGGATAACAGAGTCCCGTATTGGTCTTTAGAAATCGTGACTAGAAGTAACAATCCATAACAGTTCCCGTGTTTACAATTCATTCTTTCAAGTTCAAACGTTTTCCAGGTAATAAATTATTTAACACCACTATATGTTCCACAGCCGCTATCATTGATCCTCAAGAAAGTAACCATACTTTGAATGACACTTTTCGTTTCGCACAATGCTTCAAGTATTCCATTATTTTGACAATATTTGTTCCATCTTTATTGAAACTTTTCAGTCCAAAGGAGACCCAGCGTATCAATAAGTCACATCAACAGCCACAATGCTATCAGTCTGTGTTTACAAAAATAGAAATACTTATACAATATCAATCTACTGTTTTATTGTTTGTTTTATGCAGCGGAAAAGGTACTAGGCGGAACAATAAACCTACATATTATTATCACAATTATGTTTATGTAAAACGTCGCCGCACTATAGCCTCAGCTACTGGTGTGGCGTTAATCATCAATATATATATATAGAATATACCCAGAGTAGCTTGGTGTACCAAATGTCCACCACTAGTGATGAAGTGGTGTTAACCGCGACACTTTGGCGCGCGGTTGACACCACTTCACCACGAGTGGTGAACATTTGGTACACCAAGCTACTTGGGACTTATTTTATTTATACCCTGAGCGTCAGATTACTAGAGTTTAGATGTTAAATAAATCATTATTCACACATGCGAATCTGTTTTTGTTTACATGAGCACCGGTGGGCGGTACGTCAGCTGGCAATTTTATCGCCGAAACGAAATAGAAAACGAAACGAGCAAATTACGTGGCCTTTTTCATTTTAATAACATAATAACATACTATTTCGAGTTATGGATGTTTTATTAACATGAGACAATGTGTGTTTGTTTATTTTTGGTATCTTATGAGATAAACTTATTTAAAAACGTAATAAATAATTGCCGGATTAATTTCCTTTTTCACGAGGCGACGAGTGATAAATTTAGACACGTTTGTGTTCAAAGCGAGGTCACCAAAGGTCATCTGGGATGTAGTTCCACTGTAGGTGTAAATTTTAAATACTGAAGTCCCTTTGCTGGTGTGTTCACCACGGTTGGCGTGTAAAGCTAAAATTTATGTCATAGGTTTTTTATATGTAGTAGAATAGGTAATCATGGTATAAAAATAAATATGCACAAAATGTTGTATCCTAGTCTCCGTATTGTTTCTAAGTCCATATCGCGATGAGTCGAGATACAGCCTTACAAACGAGGGCAAGACACGGATACAACAATTAGTACATAAAAATAATGTGGTTCCATACTTGAAAGGAGCGAATTTGAAAAAGAAACCTGTCAAGTATTTGACAAAACAGCAATTTATATATTACAATAAAACACGAATTAAGAGAACGAAGTTGATACTTTTAAAGAGAAATATCACATTCCACAGTCCGTTTACTACTTTCCTTGATGCTGTTTGTTTCGATGCAGTTCATTCGGGTCACAACATGAATCAGATGCGTTACGACCAATCAAGTGTGTCGGTTGACGTTAAGTGGTAGAGTGCTAAATGTTTTTTGCTCATCAAAATTTGTTCCCAAGGATTTGCCTTGTTACAATTTATCGGAGGCTCTCTCTCATCAATAGCAACTAGGCAACACTTTGCAAACTAATTAACGTTACTTTAACGAAAATACAAAGAATATCTACAGAAAATGAAGCCTTTAAGTTGAAGCGCATTCTTTTCAGAACAAAGCCCAAGTACGAGCTTCCAGAACTCAACCTGTTAAACACACACAACAATCCGCGAATAAAATCAAGGAAACATTTACTACGTGGTCAGAATCCACTTGTTTTACGTCTTAAAGGGGCCGCAAGTCGTGAATTTGAAACCAAATAAGGTGACCATTTGACAAAACCACAATGTTCGTTTTGCAAATGTGCCATTATGTTTCATACATCATTCGTATGAACGCGCTAGTATTGATTAAATAAATTAACTTGAAGGCGACAATTTACTTGCTTCATCGAAAAACTATGCCATAGTTTTTCATCTTGATCTTGTTACGCGATTACTCCCGGAAATATCCGGGCAATGTCATTTTCCACATTCGTCGAAATTAACTTTCTCAGAAGAACAAAGGCGAAGTTTGTATTCACGAGGGTCTATTTACAGCGTACACGCCAATGAATGTTTTTTTTTCAGATTGCCGTTGTCGAGAGACGTGCTATGCGTTTTATTGAATATATAAATGTAATTTATCTGTAATTTACCCGCGTGGTTGTATCTAGCACTTTTTTCAATGTCTGTATTATATATGTTAACCCTTTACCCAACGTAACGGCCAAAACCGGCCAGCGCTATTCTCAAAAATCGTCAGTTAATTTTCATTATTTTTTCATTTTTTGTCTCAAAAACATAGGTTACGACCCCTCATTGGAACGAGCTCGTCGAGCTCGTTCCAATGAGGGGTCGTAACCTATGTTTTTGAGACAAAAAATGAAAAAAATTAGTTGTTCAAGAATTTTTTTTGCAAGTGTCGTCTGCTTTTCATGTTAGGTAAAGGGTTAACGTTAACTGCTAGAGTGCTAAATTCTTTTTGCACATCAAAATTTGTTCCCATGGATTTGCCTTGTTACAGTTCACGGGACAGTGCCTGGAGGCACTCTCTCATAAACTGCAACAAGACCGTGCAGACTAAATAAATTTACTTCAAACACTTGCAGTCAGACAATGGCACACATAAGACCGATACCTGCCAATATGACTAAGTAAACGATACGCTCCTTGTTGATAGTTTACCGAGCTGGAGTACATAAATAACGTATATGTATTAAAAAGAAGAGGAGATCTGCGCTGTTTTTTGGTGAATGTCGGGTCCTGAAAGTTTTGTTTATCACGAGCGCTTGCGTGAGTGATAGATAATGCATTCGGGTCCACGCGAGTGAGATAGTTCCCGGTGTTCGCTGGAATAGCGTGAAATTTCTTTTTATCTGCTGCGTGACATTTTGCTGCGCAGTATTCGAGCCCAATTCGACTTCGAACAGTCTCAAGACAATATCAAAGATCTGCTGGTCGTTCCTTCAAGGCGACGTTCAAGGCGACTTCATGCGTCGCAGCGTGACGTCATTTAGGAAGCTACTGAGGGATATTTCTCGATGTCCATCTAGTCGATGGATATCGAGAAATCTTTTTTAGATAATTTGCGGTAATTCACAGGCTAGCATATGGTAAATGTATACGTGTGTGTGTGTTCAGCGGCCTATTAGACAGAGCATTGGGTGTTGGGTGCAATTATATTCCGTTCTGAATCTGATTCTCATTGTTCATGTGCTTATTCTACAAACATTTTTTGAACCTGAAATACCTGATTTTGGTTTGTAGAGAAATAAAATGAATTGAATTGAACTTCAAAGTTAATACAAAGAATATCTACAGAATATGGAGCCTTTAACCCTTTACCCAACGAATCGCCCGCATCCGCCCGCGTAATATGCAAATTCAGCAGTTGAAAAAATATTATTTTTCAAAACATTTCAACAAAACCATATCATGTGACCCCTCGTTGGAACGAGCTCGTTCCAACGAGGGGCCACATGATATGGTTTTGTTGAAATTTTTTGAAAAATTTAAAAAAAATGATATTTAAAATAATAAATTTTGATATCGTCTGCGTTGGGTAAAGGGTTAAGTTGCAAGGCCTTCAATTCAAAAGAAAGGCCAACTATGGGCTTCCAGCGCCCATCCAGTTAAATACATACAACAATCCGAGCATGAAACCAAGGAAACATATACTATGTTTGTCGGAATCCACTTGTTTTGCGTTTTAAAGGGGTCATAAGTCACGAATTTGAAAAAAAAATAATTTGGCCATTTGACAGAAAACACTATATTTGTTTTGCAAATGTACTCTTATGTTTCGTATGAACGCATACGTACCTAACACGAAAAGCAGGCGATACTTGCAAACAAAATTCTTGAATAACTAATGTTTTTCATTTTTTGTCTTAAAAACATAGGTTATGACCCCCATTGGAGCGAGCGCGTTCCAAAGAGGGGTCATAACCTATGTTTTTGAGACAAAAGATTAAAAAATAATAAAAATAAATTGGCGATTTTTGTGAATAGCGCTGGCCGGGTCTGAATAATTTAAAGGGTTAAATAAATTAACTTGAAGACGAGGATTTAGTGGCTTTATTAAACAAACTATGCCATCGTTTTTCATCCCGATCTTGTTATCCGGTCACTAGCGGAAATTTCCGGCACAGCACTATTTTCCATATTCGTCGAAATTAGGTCGCACAGAGAAACAATTGTGATGTTTGAATACGCTTGTTTCTAGCGTATGAGTTCCTTGAAACTATACCGATTTCCCGTTGTTGATACTTATTCTATTGGGAGCATAACTGCGCTTCATTTGAAATAATACGAAGTTTTTTTTTATCTCATCAGTGCTAAAATAATGCGCAGTTGTTGTTCGTGGCCATCAAATCGAAATGCAGCTGGGGTATTCAATTATTTCCATATGTATGAGAAATTATAACAAGTGGTTTTTCTGTTTAAATCCGCTCACTTCATTCAAAGTCGTTTATATTTTCGCGGTGTCATATCTTCTGCAAACTCGTCTGTAGGAAAGTGTTTTAATCACAGATTTAAGTAATTTCGTGTCAAGTCTGACGCCCAATGCTTTGCCCTCAGTAGTTTTTTCACGTGCTCTTTCACATACATTTTTTCGCCCGCGTTTAATACTTTGGTGAGACGATAGTATTTCAGGCATATTTTGAGAAGCCCTCTTTCATCTTGTGTCGGAAGCTTTTGGTTTCCGTTCTTTCATATGCACATGGAATTATTTAATTAATTGTTCTTCCGTACCTCTTTTGTCTGTTCATATAAATGTGTATCTGGAAATATTGTATAGATCCTTCGTTCACTGTTCAATATTTTTCCATGACGACTCAGGCTTTAAAAGGCACCTTTAGAAGCCGACCATGGGAAGGAATTCTTGTTCTGCGGCTTGAGATCATCCGGTGAAATTGTACTCCTTTTGTGGAACCGATGAACATCTGGCTTTCTCGCATCCAAATATTTTTTATAAATATCATACATATATTTTATACCCTGCGTTCGTTTATTGAAACTTTAAATAATGCAACTGTTGTTTCAACCAGTCCATATTTCTTCTAAATCGTCTGGTGAAAGGTATAAAATAAAGCTGAATCACCCTTCATAAAAGTAAGTAGTGATTTCCAGTACAGGCAGTTATTCTTGTGTTTGTTACAGGAATTTCACAATCTCCTACTTTAATGCAATAAAAACATATTTTTTTAAGTGATTACGTAATTATTATTAATCGTATTTATTATATGACTATGTAATCTAATCTCTATGTATATCTCTACTGTTTGACGATCTTTTCCTGGTCCACCGAAAATCCACAGTGTGGAATCCGATTCCGTATCACTTTAGTACGACGGACTAATTACGGGAGCCTTCGAATTCGCATAATTGGCTGTCTCGGTCGCAGAGAGTACTTTACACCAAGCTGGAATGGGTGTGCTCGAACGGCAGTCCAGGTTACCTGAAAGTTGACTGTTCACTTTGTTGCATATTCATGCGCATTGGGGGATTCATCGGAAATGTGCAGCGGTTACAAAAATAAGTGTAAACAAAATAGTTCTTTTTTACTTAAATCCAATTTACAAAAACAAGGTGGGGGAAATTGATAATGCTAGCGTTGGCATGTGATGTTGAATTATAAGTCATATAATAAACTTTTTTATCGCTAAAGTGAAGTGATCTAGGTCGTCGCCTCACGTCTCGTTGAGGACGTCAGATCACCGGATCTGACCTCCTCAACGAGACGTGATACGACGACCCAGATCACCTCACTGCAGCGATAATATATACCTGTAAGTAACAGTTCTTAATCTTGTCTGTTTGTTTGGTCTATCGTTATTGTGTTTATTACTTTTTTACTCCCAGTGAATACGTTTGTCAAAATTCTGTAGTATATAAAAATACTCTTTCAAATATGTTACATTTACATCAGAAAAAAACAATGTTCCCAGAAGACTAAAATCCTCGCTCTCTGATTGGACGAGAGCCCGAATAGTTTTTTCTGTGTTTACGGCTCAGGAGAAATATGTTTCCGTTTGACATCACCATGCGCAATATTTGAAATGAGGTTGTCCGTTTCGTAAATATTTTATTAGCGGAGAGACTTGGAGACCACTTCATTTTTCAAATTTTTTCACATGTACAGCAGATGATGTTCCGAATGAAGTGTTATTTAAATTACAAATAAGTTTACGATTTCAACAAAGATGGAGTGACATCGCCCTTTATCCGATTTATTGATTATTTGTAAAGTGACGTCGTTGGGAAACGAGGGGTTTATTTACTAAACTTGTTATCGTTAAAAGTTGTCTTGTTCATTTCATGGTGAGTTTGGACCTTGGAGCTATGGGTAGGGTCTTGTTGGAACATAAAAGTTATTGTGACGAATTGACGGTTACATAGTCTCAGGTTTGTGGTTCGAGGCATATGTTCAACCGAGGCGCACAGTTAACTATTTCAAAGGGCAGACGTCCCTTGACAATATGCCACTGTTTGGTGGTTCAAGTTTTTGCATATTGAATTTCCGTTTGTATGAAAACCCTTCAAAGAAAACTATAGGGATATGGATGGATGTCATGCAGCAAACTCAAGGAACTTGCATTACGAAAAATCAGTACTCGTTAGTACCATAGCTTTCCGCTTTATTAGCCTTCATCGGTTGTGAAATAAAGAGAACTTTACATGTCGGCTTTCGGACTTACACACGAGTATGAACAAAACATTGTTGATGTTCAAAGTTATAACGCCGAAACAGTATCGTGGAGGCATTAATGTGGAAAATTATTCATTTGGGGCAATTGAGTCCACGTTATTTCTGGTGTCTACTTTTCTGAACCAATCGCCCTCCTTGATCAAACGAAGCTGCTTCCCACCACTTAGCCGTTCCATCACGGTCACCCCCAAGACCTGGATTGAGTACCCCCCTGATGGATCGACAAATAACAGGCTCCATGGCTTCAGTCCAAATATGCTCGATCACTAGTAACTTTTGTAGAAAAGATTACGTAGTTTTGACGCGATGTCATATTGGTCAAACTGGACTAATACATCCCTTTTTGTTGGAGATATGCGACCAGAGTGTGTTCCCTGCCAGCAGGTGTTTTCAATTGAGCACATTCTTTTACATTGTACTGTTTTTAATCATTCAGAAGGCAGTGTTTCACTGTAAGATCTCTAAGAGATCTTTTTGTCACACGAGCCCGCACAAGATTCTCTCATATCTAAAAGAAATAAACCGTTTTATCACTTTCCAAAGTGTGATTTACTGGGATTTCCGGGTTTGATTATAAACGATAACTTCACAAGTGAATTATGCAATCAACAATTGTGTCATGTATCCGTGTGCGAAAACGAAGACGCATTGCCATAGGTGTAATGGGGACTTCATTGTTTGTTTTTTTTAACCATTTACCTAATATGGAAAGCAGACGACACTTGCAAAAAAATTCTTGAATAGCTATTATTTTCATTTTTTGTCTCAAAAACATAGGTTATGACCCCTCATTGGAACGAGCTCGTTCCAATGAGGGGTCATAACCTATGTTTTAGAGAGCAAAAATGAAAAAATAATGAAAATTAATTGGCGATTTTTGAGAATAGCGCTGGCCGTTACGTTAGGTAAAGGGTTAAATAATATAATTATCGTTAATAATGAAAAGTAAGAAAAGAGTAATCGCTTGACTGGACTGGTTACATGAAATAATTCCGTCGATGTGAGGGACTATATTGTAAAACACTCGTGCGCATTCGAGCACTCGTGTTTGTACGTCCCTCACCTCTCATGAATTATTTCACGTAACCAGTCCAGTCAAGCGATTACTCTCTATTTAGTTAATTTTAAAATTGTTTTTATTTTTTTACACTAAGAGACTCCAAAACTTAAAAGATATTCATGTTTTCTTTTTTCGTCACTCATTATTGCTTTTCTACATACCACGCCGTCTTTGTCATTTCTATTGCAATTAATTCATGTTTTTATTCAATTTTTTATTTCTTTATTGACATGTTTTCTTTTTAACGTTTTCTCGCCACGATATAGCCTTAACTGCTGATGTGGTGTTAAGCAACAATAAATAAATAAATTGAGGGCCCTCTGTTATTGAAATGTTGGGAACTTGGTTTGTCCGAGTGCACCCTAGTATCCCGCATGTGTTCCGTGATACGTTCTCTCAACTGCCTCTCTGTTTCCCCAACATACACAGCTGTTTCACATTTGTTACAGGCAAAACATATCATAAATGTCAAAGGAGGTGAGCGCAGTTTTTCCATGTTAATTAATTAAATATAGTCGCCGTTTGCTCTAGATGGATTTCCCTTTCCTCTTTCATACCGTGATTTGGAGCGAACCCAACGAGCTAATTCCAATGAGGAGTTCAGGACGGTGGTTTGGAGAGCGAAAGTGTGTCATTTATTATTAGATATAGAAATATAGAAATCTCTATCGACAATGAGGTGTCCGAATAATGAAACAGATGAAATCTCCGTAATAATAAAGTATCAGCGACATTCCTTCCTCTCTCCACGCCATAGTCTGGGCCCCTCGTTGGAATGAACTCGGAGAGCTCGTTCCTACGAGGAGTTAGGGGCTATAGCACGGTGATAAGGAACATCTCTGACATATGTCGAATAGAGACATGTGACTTCTAAGCCAATAATTAAGTATATGAATACTGAATAAGGTTGATTTTCGTAATAGTAATATAGGTGGTTTTTCCCTTTTTCTCTCTTCACGATGTGGTCTGTGTCAGCTTTGGAACGAGCCCAGTGAGCTCGTGTCAATGGGGGAGTCAGAGACTATGTCCTGGAGGCCGGAAATATCTGGTTTAGAAGACGAAATTCTTTAAAATTCATAAATACAGAAGTGTGAACACGTAGTTCAGTAATAAAGTGTGTGAACCAATGGTGGATATTTTACACATATCTTTTTTTTAACCATTGTTCGTAACAGCACAAGTTATATATCTGGCGCAAACGCTTTGTGTTAATGTATTGTATGCCTTTGTTTATGAACGATCATAGGTTTATCATACAAGAAAATATATTCATTCTCCTTGGTGGCCACTCATCTCTTTTTTATGTTAGTCTCGATAGCACTTGTAATTATGTTCCTCTAAGAAAACATTTGTATTCCCTGGCCTTGGGGTTAGAATCAGTTATACAGTATGGAATACATAGGGTCTTGTTAATACAATTCAATACCCAGAATTCATCCACTTGTTAAATAGACGTGAATTTTTTACTTTAACAAAAACTTGGCATCAACAAAAAAATCAAATAGAAATTTCTGGTTTCACATGCATTGACCTGAGTCGAAACAACTGTTAACGTGCAAAAGGGGGTATTGGATTTTATTATCGGCCTAAGTGTGACCGCTTTCTAAAAAACTTACGACGTACTGATGATTTGGTTCTGCTGGTGGAATTTGGTGGGAAGATATTCAATCTTACACGCCCGGTTATTTTCATTTCGGTTTATATTCCCCCAGCAAATTCAAGTTATTGACATTATAGACAATGGTACAGCTGGATATATGAAAGGATTGGGACAGCATTATCCAAATAAGGAGCAGACAGTCTGTTTATATTAGGTGGAGATTTTATCTCACGGACTGGTGGGAGGCCGGATTACATTACAAATTATAGCGATAAGCACTTGTCCTTTCACAAGACTACAACATTGATACGACCAATGAGAGGGCGAGTTTAGACAAACCAGTGAATGATTTTGGAAGGAAACTCCTCTTATTGTGTCAGGTAGCTCGACTGAAAATAATTAATGGGCGGGAACCGGGCGATTGTGTTGGTAATTTTACAAGCTACCAATACAACGGTGCAAGTACTGTAGACTATATTATAATATCTACAAGTAATTTTCCGATATTGATTATTTTTGTGTAAAAGCCCCAAATGAATATTCTGATCACTGTCAACTTTCGCTCAAACTAAAGCATCGAACTGCTGATGAAGTCAATAAACAATGTACTTACTTTTATTCAAAATGCCCACCAAAATTGAAAGGGCCTTAACATCTTTAACCCTTTACCCAACGTAACGGCCAAAACCGGCCAGCGCTATTCGCAAAAATCGTCAATTAAATGTCATTATTTTTTTCATTTTTTGTCACAAAAACATAGATTTTGACCCCTCTTTGGAACGAGCTCGTCGAGCTCGTTCCAATGAGGGGTCACAACCTGTGTTTTTGAGACAAAAAAATGAAAAAAATAGTTATTCAAGAATTTTGTTTGCAAGTGTCGTCTGCTTTTCATATTAGGTAAAGGGTTAAACAATCATAATATGATCACCCAACTGCGGTGCTTTCCATTGAAACCTTTTAGAACAGACAACTCTGGAACAGAAGACACGGTCAGTGATATGATGTCCATTATTGACTCAATAAATAAAGCAGCCATAATGCACATTCCGAGTAGTAAAACTTGGAAAAGACCGAAACGCAAGTGGTTTGATATAGAATGTAAACAACGGAAATAACACATGGATAATTTAGCCCGTCTCTGAAAACAATTCCCCAAGACAAATCACTCATTGTGACCTACATTAAAACGAGAAAGATGGACAAAAGAGTTACAAAATACAAACGTAAAATGTTTTACAAAATATCTGCAACCAACTCGACCGCGTACAGTTTTCAGATTCTAAGACATATTGGAATATTATTAATCTTCTGAGAGAAAAAGAGACCCCGGGGAATGATCTTGATCCGGATAATACAGTAGATATTTTTAAGAATTTATTATGTCAATCCGTACCAGAAAATAATAACTATCAATGCAAGAGTAAACCGGTGAACATTGATGTCTCCACTAACACCGATAAAATTACAGCGGACGAAACATACAGCTCCCTCCGCCAGCTGAAAAACAATAAATCTACAGGCCCCGACGGCGTGTCGAATGAACGTTTGAAATTAATAATCCCATACCTCATAGACGAAGTGGTGAAATTGTTTAACCAGGTTCTGGAGTCTCGACATTATCCTACTAGTTGGAGTAGATCAGTTCTCACATTATGCAAAAAAGGTGATAGACACGACCCGATTTACTATCGCGCTGCAGCCCAAAGCAATACGATTGGTAAATTGTTTACTAAAGTAATTAATTCCAGAATTAACAGCTTCCTGGAAGATAATAAAATAATAAGTGAAAACCAGCTTGTCTTCCGGAAGGGTTGCAGTACAATCGATAGTATATTTGTTCTGAAAACTACAATAAATAAATACAGCAAGCTTAAAAAGCCTCTGTATGCTGTTTTCATAGATTTCAGAAAAGAATTTGATACTGTTTATAGAACAATACTTTTTCAAAACCTACTGCACATTGGTATAAATGGACCAATTCTAGAAATCTTGATTTCAAAGTATAAGTCGAGTTTCTACATTTCGAGAACAAACAACGGACTAGGTCCACCTCAGCTATCGATCATCGGGGTCAGGCATGTGTGTAACCTCTCGCCGACCTTCTTTAATATATTTATTGATGATGTTAAAGACATATTTGGTGATACATGTCAACCAGTCCATCTAAATAATTATTCATTGAATCATTTACTTTTCGCAGATGATATTGCATTACTATCGGAATCACCGCAAGGCCTGCAAAATTGTCTAAATCAATTGGTAAATTTCGCTAAGGAAAACAATCTTCAAATATAGTTAAAACAAAAAGTATGGTATTCCGGGCTTACAAATCATCTGCCTCCCCCAATTTTACCTAGACTCTCAAAAGCTCGAACACACAAGCAATTTCAACTATTTAGAATTAACAATTTCACAAAATAGTAAATTGCAAGGCGGCCAAAAAGACTCGAGCATGAAAGGCTTTAGGACATTATTCTCTTTTAATCAGAAATATCGCCCGACAGTACAAGTATATTTAAGTCTTTTCGATAAGCTGATCAAACTCATCTTACTCTTTGGGGGTGAAATATGGTCGTTGGAACTTAATCATAAAAATGTAAGTCGCTCCGCCTGCGAAAATGTACATATTAAATTTTGCAGACTGTTACTCGGGGTAAATAAGAATGCGTCAAATAATGCAGTACGAGCTGAGTAACAACGATATCCCTTGTTTGTCGACTCAATATTACAATAAATTAAATATTACCGTAAATTAGCTACCCAGGATTCTACCACATTGCTTGGTTCAAGAAAATTCTGCATGGAAACTTTGGTATATCAGACATCGAACAACTATGTCGCGAAAAAAGGTATTAAAACGATTCTAACAGGGAAAGGTAAAACAAGACATGAAGAAGAATTTTATAATGCCATTCATGATGATAATAACAACTAGGATAAAAATAAATTAAGAACGTATCGCAAGTTCTAGAGTGAATATGTTTTAGAACCGCACACACAAATGACTACTTATGTGGCTACGAGTTAGTAAAACAGGATACTTATGTGGTTAAAGTCTGTTACGTGGCTAGCCACGTACCAGAATCTCTTATTGTGGGGGTGTGGGGTGGTTGAGGGGGTGGGGTTTGGATAAATGTAGAGTAGGGTTAGGGCATTCCGTGGTGGGGTTTAGGGGTGGGGTGGGGTGGGGTGGGGTGGGGTCAGTGAAGGGGTGTTAGAGTTATGTGGCTAGGGTTAGGGTTAGTTTAGGGTTAGGAGTGGGTAGGGTTAGGGTCAGTAAAGGTTAGGGTTAGGGTTAGCTGACCTCCCAAAAATGTTCCCCTCCAAAACTTGTTCTATTATGTTGGACATGTGTTTTAGGTTAGCCACCTAAAATGTCCATAAAATAGCCACATAAGTAGCCACTTGTAAGAAAGTCCGTATTTAGTGCACAGTACATCTTGGGAAGCTAGGAAACTCTTCACTCGTCTTCGAGTCAGCAACCACTGTCTACTGATCGAAACGGGGATGCATTCACAGCCTCCCGTTCCGGACAGTGAACGAATACCAGGTGCGATTCGGGGGCGGTTAAGGACGAATTCCATTTCATAATAGAGTGTCCATTATATGATTAGTTGCGTGATGCACTGTTCTAAATGTTCAAAATGTTCATTGGTCATACACCAAACATAAAGGTGAATAATATTACACTCTTCCAACACTTTATGAGGAACAACGTCCCAGAACTGTGCAATCCGATCTGTAACATAATCCGATGATCCTTCATATTACGGGAATCTGAAGTCCCGCAGTGATTTATGATTTATGGTAATCACTGCGATGCCTTCTTAATGTATGACTGTATAATTATATACCTTATCATGGGTGTATCCGTCGTTTCTTCATTGTCCAAATTATTATTTCATTCATTTCATTTTATATTGTTTCATTAAATTGTTTCATTAAATTGTTTCATTATATTGTTTCATTAAATTGTTTCATTATATTACCATAATAATGCTGTTGTAAAATTGGCAATCTGCCTCAAGTAGGTGTCTATTGCTTTAATAAATTCTATTCTATACGATGTTGCGGTATTTGCAGTTGCAGCTCCTCTTAACCGAAAATTGTTTTGTTTTGGATGTATTGCTCACATCCTGCTGTGAAATGATGTCACATACTTTACAATCACTACATAATTTTGTGATGGAGGACGTGAGTTTACTAGTTTTCTTGTGGGCCAACATATCACTAAGATTTTCGCCGCGTCTATGCACAATCATCGGTGGGCTGGGAAACGAGCACTGTTTTTTCGTAATGTAACTATATATCCGGCCCCTCTATCCTGACCCCAACTGAGGCTTTCAAATTTCAAGGAACTTCTATTCTGAAAACACGATAGGGGCAGTGTGTTGACAAAATGATTGTGTATGATGCTCAAAAGTCCAGGCAAGCAGCTGGCTACTCGCCAAAAATTTTAGTTTGCAAGTTTCATGCAAGAAGGGCGTCCCTCGATTTTAAAAATGCGAGGCGCGATGTGTACTGTTCGCTAGCTATTGTTAAGTCCCGGCATAATTCATTTTGTATTGGTTATATTTTCGTGCAGGCAAGGTATTATTTGGCCTTTTTCCTCGTATAGATTTTAATCCTCTACAGGAAAAAAATGATATCAAAGTTTTCTGTTATTTTAATTTTTTTCACACAATTTCCAACAAAACATATCAGGTAACCCCCCCCCCCCCCCACCCCACCCACTCCCCCCCCCCCTCCCCACCCATTGGAACGTGCTGGAGTGGATCATTCCAATGACGGGATCACATGACATAGTTTTGTAACAATTTTTGAATTTTTGTTCCTACTGCAGAATTTGGATATTACCCAGCGGATGCAGCCGATTCTTTAGTTAACCCTTTACCCAAATGAATTGATCACATCCGCTAGCGTAATATGTAAATTCAGCAGCTGAAAAAATACTATTTTTCAAAAAATTTCAACAGAGCCATACCATGTGACCCCTCTTTGAGACGAGCTCGTTCCAATGAGTGGGGGGGGGGGGCACATGATATGGTTTTGTTGAATTGTTTTGAAAAAAATTAAAAATGATTTTTAAAATAATAAATTTTGATATCGTCTTGGTTCGCTAAAGGATTAAGGGTTAATAGCTTGCTAGGAAGAACCGAGGCGCGCTGTTATCTGCTCTCAAAAAGCAAAGATTTCAGATGCAATGGTTCGCAAGAGCGACAGCTCGCCTCAAAATCGAAAGACCGAAGAACGGGGTGCGAACGAGTTATGGCTGGTTGTCGTCCTTCGAGGGTTCATCCACTGCGTCCTAATTCATCTTCAACATTTAATCAATGATTCACTTAAACACACACTCAATCATTCCCCGCATGTGGGCGGTAGATTATTCTCATTTGATATAGAAACGCACTTTAATAATTTCATTTCCGAATGAAACTTCAAAAATTAATAAAAAAATAATTTGTAAAAGGGAGAACACTTCCTTCATTCATCTTTGAATTGAAACGGAAAAAAAGAGTATCGACTGTTCTGCACAGAATCACAGCATTCCCTTCTTTATAACATGAAGTGTACAGTCAACTACCAAGTAGATAACCAGGATAGATGAAACTGTGGAGCAATTTGAACTATCTGGTAAAGAAACAAATCAAAGAGCTCGATTTGCCCCGATGTACTGTACGGTCATCGTGGAAAGGTCAAAATCCTCGCGTGGGCAATAGTTCCATTAAGGTTTAATACCGGGAACAAAAATGTCACAACTCTGAGGCTCCAAGGTCTGAGAGTCAATCACGATATCCGGGAAATTCAAAGACGATGGTATCAATGATTACGTATTATAGTTTATGAGATTTCGGCGACTATCAATTTCTTGCGAGACCAGCATCGCCGTTGGAGCTATGGTTTAATCTCACGAACGTGGATTTCGCGGTTCTGAAACTGAGTGCTACTGCTCAGGATATTCATAGACTTTAAAACACAGGCACGTTATCCGCCTCAGTGCATTATAATTCCGAATCGCCAAGGTGAACAAAGGGATCGACGCAAGTGTGTTTTCGGAGAACAATGACTGTGGATTCGTAAAATAATCCACAGTTATTGTTCTCAGAAAACACACTTGCGACAAGCCTTTTGTTTCCCGTTGGCGAAAGTCACGGTGTACAGGCACATATTTGGGGGGGGGGGGGGAGCAAATGGACCTAGTGGGGGGAAGCAAATCGATCATTTTGGGGGGGGGGGGGGGATGATCGAGGAAAAGCTATGTTTTGGCAATGATTAAAATCGATTGTTTATAAAAGGTATTTGCGAGGGAACCCGGCAATAAATGGGCTACATTTCTGCCTCAACAGCTTGGTTCTCTATGCTTCAGTTTCTTTAAACACTTCGACACAGTTTGAAAAGTTGGAGGTGATAGAGGATTGTTGAGTAATTAAGTATTTTTCTGTATCGCCTTTGAGGCGACCCGGTTCATGCGTGAAAACCGGACGACGCTCTGCTTCATGAATAGTGTGGATCAGAAGGGTGATGTATCCAAATCCGATCGTCAGTCACAGAAATGCTACAGAGGAACATACTATTAAAACGCGAAAATTGAGAACAAACATTTAACTCGGCTATTATAACTACACATGTCTTTTAACAGAATGTTGTGTTTCAAGTCGGATAATAAACTCGTGGTAAATCATTCGGAGTTTGAAAAAACTCGACCCTTCGGGTCTCGTGTTTTCTAACACCGAATGATTCACCCCGGGCCACTCGTTCATTATCCCTTACAGAATCGAGAATCAAAGGTTGCGTTCCGCAACCTTTGATTCCCGGGTTCTGTCCTATGTCGTAACTGATATTCAGAAAAAAACAACCGGAAACATTCCCGGTATTGTGATTGACTCTCAAAAACGAAAAAGAGGAAATTCCCGTTCCCGGGATTAAACCCCAATATCCACGCATGCGTTAACCGTGAATTTCAGACAAAAACAATGGAAGCGCCATCAGATTTTCAATGAAAGAATCTCCGGATACTACTATTTCAGAAAAGCACCCTTGGGCAACACTGCCCACGCGTGGATATTGGCCATTCCACGGCGACTGTACTGTAATGCTATGTCTTGATTAAGGAAATATTTTATTTTTAATATTCCCTGTTTCTAGTTAGTAATCATGTATTTTTTAATGGAGACTTAATTTCTTAATTGGACGTATGTCACACACAATCGGGCCAGTGATGCTTTCCTGGAGGAACGATGTTCCCAAGGACACCGGAAGCAAGAGGACATGGGAGGGGGCAGCTGCCCTTCCTGCCTTCAGACCACGGAGGAGAGAAGGGACAGACAATGTCCTTCCCAGGTTCGTCACTAAATATTTTTCAATGATTTATTCTCGAAATAAAGCTTAATACACCCCAAATCTGTTTTGAGATTTGGGATTTTTTTCAAATTCAAATTCCTCTCGGTGGAAAGGGCACCTCCTCCTAAACTCCCCCATCTCAGGCCTTCGGCCTTCGAGATATGCATGCTTCGGCATGTCATGGCGGGGCTGCTAATGCGAGTAAATGCCCATTTTCCGCCCCCCCCCCCCCCCCCCCCCCCCCCCGCCAGCAGTGAAGTGCTTCCGATGCCCCTGGCTGTTTCCCTACTATTCTCTGAGAGGGGAGGTGCGCCTTTCTCCTACAATGTCAAAACCAGCAAAGGCATGATCGTCATGAATAACCTACACAGCGAGAACTCACTCTTCTTGCTAGCCACACCTTAACCCATTTTAGTGTGTGCAGCTCACAGACCCGCACATATAATAATGCCCTCTCCTTTTGAAGACTTTTGAGTACTAAATTTCAAAATTACCCAGGACGTGGCCCTGCGGACCACCTGCTACTAAGAGAGGGGGACACTCTCTCGCAACGCCTCGACCCTCGTCGGCCATCGCCTCGCATTGAGTGCCCGTTCCGCATTGATGTCCGACGAGGGTCGTCCCTCTACTTATTAATGTCGGAAAGTATCACAGAGAAAGGGTCACACAAAAGGACGGCATTGAGATTTTGAACTTTAATCCCGACTGACTAATATTCAAACTACATCATCAAGTCATGCTTTCGACGAAGACATGCCTTGATGATGTTTCTGAAATATTTTTATCAGACGGGACTTCGGCCATCATATTGTGGACAAATTAGATTTACACACCCTGATCTGTAATGCGATGAGATGTTACTGGCAGTGTTCCTGCTGTCGGGTGACCATTTTACCCACTGGACTACAAATTTGAATTCGGCACAAAAATATCTTCGTTGACTGAACTACTGGCCCCAAACTTTGAACATTACGTAAATCGCCTATCGTCTGAAGATCATGAAGTCGTACCCGACGGTCCAATTGATCCCAAAGATGCTCGATTGGCGACAAATCTGGCGAAAGTGGGGGTCAGAGAAGTCCGATGCTCTGCTCCTCAAGAAAGTCACGGCCGTTACGCACCACGTGACATCAGGCATTGTCTTGCTGGAATATCTGCAATCCGACGTCAGCGCTGAACAACGGGACAACAACAGCGTTAAGAATTTCGTCCCTATATCGCTGTCCATTCAGATTACCATCGATGAAGATCAGCTGCGTTCGATCGTGCAAGACAATTCCTGCCCAAACCATTACACTACCCCCGCCGAAACGGTCGCATTCACGCACGCAAGAATCAGAAAACCGTTCTTCTCGTCGGCGACATACTCTTGCCCTACCATCAGCGCGCCGTAGACAAAATCGTGATTCATCACTAAAGGGAACTGTGCTCCAACGCTGCTGAGTCCAGCGAACACGCTGGCGTGCCCATTCCATTCTGACGGTACGATGACGTTGGGTAAGGATTGATCCTTGGTATGGACGCCTACTTCAGATGCCGTGTTCAGCGCGTCTGTTGCAGACAGTTTGAGCACTGATGCTATTGTTAATTCTACCAGGAGTAATTGCTGCTGTCCTCGTCGCCGGAAAGAAGCGATCCTGCAAGTGAGACATCCTGATGTGTCGGTCTTGTGCAGGGGTCGTAACTCTTGGTCGACCTGAACGCGGTTGGATGGCAGAACATCCAGTGGTTCTATACCATCTAATGAGACGGTGAATAGTGGCCTCAGTGACATCGAACTCAGGAGCGAGCTCATCTGGAGGTACCCCAGCCTCATGCACACCAATGGCACGCAACCTCTGATTTTCGGTTAACCATGGCATTTTTTAAAATGTCGGAAGACAAAAACTAGCCTGTTTCCTCGATAACTCAGGCTCTCTAGCACAACATAGCACAAAGAAAATTGTCGGTCACCCATTCAATTTGACATTCTCGGGTAGCACGTGATATTGTGAAATCCGTAGCAAAATTATATACGGTTGGGTGGACAACAACATGTCACTAAACTCCTTGCACGACTTCTTGTCCACAAACATGCAACATTAGAACTATTATATTTCATCCTATATGCTATTTTTTCACATTTGTTTCTATTATATTTTCTTTTTTGACTCAGTATAGTATTGACCCCCAGGGCTCGTGTACAACTTTTACTCCATATTGATAGAAAAAATACCCATTTATGTATTTTGGTGGTGGAAGGTCAGCTGCTTCTAACGCCACCTGAGTTATTTCTTGATTAGTTCCGTCTGAGGTGGTCAATGGGGCCACAAATATTTGGATGGACATTTTTTTATACCCAGACGGTAGTGAAATAGTCATTGAAACTTGTGGCATCAGTGTTGGAATAAGAAATCCCAAACGCATTAAGTCTATTAACCTACACACCATCCACATGTTCTCGAGATGGGCAATATACCGAAAAACCGAACCGATAGCATGGGGACACGGAAAAACTGAACCGAACCAATCATTGAATACTGAAACCGTCTGAATTCTCACATTTACCTACGTTCACTATTTATAAGGCCATATTGAGGCTTGAAGGGTTCATTTTCATGAAAGAAGTTACTGTTTTGTATGTTCAGTTTTGTTAAACCTTTACCCATCGTAACGGCAAAAACCGGCCAGCATTATTCTCAGAAATCGCCAATTAATTTTCATTATTTTTTTTATTTTTTGTCTCAAAAACATAGGTTATGACCCTTCGTTGGAACGAGCTCCTCGAGCTCGTTCCAACGAGGGGTCATAACCTATGTTTTTGAGATAAAAAATGAAAAATATTAGTTATTCAATAATTGTTTTTGCAAGTGTCGTCTGCTTTCCATGTTAGGTAAATGGTTAAACCTCGTGGGCCTGGGCAATTGTCCTGAGTTCTCACTAAACTACAACCTGTACATGTCCAGCTGCTTTACGGTGCTTTCTAGCCAGGCAGCCAAGACTTCACTAGAAATCCCTACACAGATGATTGCAAACTCCTCAAATAGGCCTTTAAATGTTAAGGTGTGTTGAGAAGAAGTCACAAAATTACTGCAGATATTATTTGCTTTCGTAACAGAATGCCACTGTGGAGCTCATTGGCTTTTGGCATTTATAAAGCAGTGACAGTATGATACAATAACAACTTATTCTGTATTTTCCTGATGTGAATTCCCATTTGTTCCTATCAGCAAACCTCAGTCGAGTCAGATACCTAACCGATACTGAGGCATCCCCTCCTTAAAATACCGAAACCGATACCGAACTCAAAATTCCAATACCACTCATCTCTTGTGCTGTATCGCAACAAGTTGTGGACCTTCCGCCAAGCAGTATCGCACTCGACGTGCGATACTGCTTGGTAATAATAACAACACTTCGATCGGCCGTGGATATGTCCAGTATTTTGGCGAGAAGGACTTGATTGACACTGTGCTCTCAAATGTCTTTCTATATCCACACCTCTTCTGTCCTCCCAATACCTGGAAACGAACTGTTTGGTGATGTCCCGTACGCAATCCTTCCCAGTTTCTCCGATTAGTATACTAACCCTCTCAGTCGTGTCACCCAATAACCATATACAGTTAAAACTAGAAGTCCTGTCACGAACTGTGCGCTTATCTAGGCTTAATTGCGAGTAGGAATTGCGTGCAATTGCCATATCGAATGGCATCCAAAGCACGTCAAGTTCTCCTGGTTACTCATCACAAACACAGGCAATGTTTCTGCCAATGGACCTCCGGGTTGCTTGTGCACAGGCCATATGTACAGAATTTGATAGCCTTACTATGGTCATAACGCGTAGATTAACGCGCAGACCAACGTGCTATTTGTGCGCATTTCATGACAGGACTTCTAGTTTTAAAAATATCCTTCATTCTCCCATCCCATTTACACATTATACTCTCAGTGAATCTTATTCTTTCAAACTGGTATTGGATATTCTAATAGAAAGTATTCCATGGTGTCCATTACTCCTAAATTACACATTTGACACTCCTTTTCACTGTCTTTCCCAATTCCCTCCACCACCCCCCCCCCCCCCCCCCTTAGTCTCAGCGACCGCGATCTCCTCTTAAACATCAGTGATCCCCAAAGGTGCCATGAAAGTACTCTTCAGTTTCAAAACCTGGCTTCTATTTATCCTGCATGCAAACCAAAGACCTCTTTGCTTTCACCCCCTCCCGTCAGTTTCGACTAAAATCCTCCAGGACTCTTTCTCTGGAGATTTTGCACCCTGGTTGTATGTCCTCAACGAGAAAACCTCACTGCATTGATGATCTTTTTTATTATATACAGTTGAAACTAGGAGTCCTGTGACTGTATTGTGCAAGCCAGAAAATAAGCAGACTCTCATCGGCAAAGTTAGGTCCCCAGAGGGTGAATTTAGTGATGCTACCCTGCACAGCAGGGTAGCTTCACTACATTTACCCTCTGGGAACCTCATTCTGAATCAGGACCTCAAAACTAAACAGAAAAAGGTACCCAGGGGATAAATTGGCCCAGTGTATGAAATAGCATAATCAAATTCACCCTCTGGGGGCCTCATTTTGCAAATGTCAGACTGCTTATTTTCAGGCCTGGTATTGTATACTATTTTGAAGTAATAGCTCGCTGAGTAAGTGCACTTTTGTTCCTGACAAACTGCACAATTAACTCAATTCCAATAGACAGCGTGGCCAACTCTGTTCAATATTCCACACTAGCAAATAGAGATCATAAATACCATTCCTAACCTCTACAGGGAAGCATGTATGTGTAATGACGTAAATGGATATTAAAATTTGACTGCATTTACAGAATGAAGAGAGTGGATTACTACTTAATGGCAGCGCCATATATTCTCCACTCGAAAAGCATTTATAATTGTTCATGCCAGCACCAAAAACACTTGCAGACTTTCATCACATGGACAACTGGGTGAAACCCAGTGGTCCATGTGATGGAAGTTTGCAAGTGCTTCGTCGTAAGTAGTAGGCGATGTACACGATCGGGCCTCATTACCCGGAGCTTTGCCGGAGCAGCTTGTGTTACATTCCTATAGGAACCGGAGTCTTTTGCCGGAGCAATTTCTTTCTAGGCAAAGCTTGGGTTCTATCTAGCTAGATCCGACAGTTGATGTACGTACTGCATATATAGTATGCTATGGTATGTATTGTGATATACGTACGCATGGGGCTATGAGTATATAGTATGGGTATGTGATGGAAAATTGAAGGGGAAGGTGAGTTTTATTGAAAGTTTTTTTCTGCGCGAAACGGTTGACGTTGCTATTGACGTCGTGTCAACCATAGTAAATAACAACTGCTTCAGCTACCTGGGTCCACGCGGGGACTTCGGTGTTGAACATCAGAAGCTCTAATACTGCCGGTTCTTGTAATGGCTTATCGGGAAAAATTGTATGACTTGCGCAGTTGTTTCTAGTCAAATGTCGTCTGACGGCATTAGACTATAAACACCTGCAATGTCACAAGTCTTAAGAATGCACCCATTCTCCCCAGGCTTGCTTGAGTTTATGTGAACTAGCTCTTTTTTCAGACAGTTCGTTTCGTGAATGAAATATGCTTCCAGTGATTTCGACAAGAACAATACATGAACCATTTTGTATAGCTGATATGGGCTGCAACAATACCCATAATTATTTCATTGTTATATTAATGTGTGTAAGGCAACATTGGCGTGTGATACGTTGCATGTATTTCATATTAATGGTGTGATTGAAAAGCAAGAAGCAAACATTGACTTGTTAGTTTTTTTTGCAAACACATGGAGGAAGAACTGATTTAATATTACAAGCCTGTTGAGAAACATTACTATCATCTTCTCCACTCAGTGAATCCATCAAGTCGACCTGAAAATCCATTAATTGATTATTAAATTATACACGCTGGTGGCAGCAAACCCTTTACATTTTTTGTGCAAGGAATAAAAGGATTCCAATTTTCCTATTTATAACAATCGGATGAACAACGAATTCACAGGGTGATGTGTCAAGTTCATTAAACGCATCAAGTATCACTGCGAGATTCCTACTTGATGCACTATCCATTACGGATTGGGAATAAAACGACATTATATTGAAATAAGATCAGGTCTTAGGTGGACCAGCCAAGAATTAACTTACAAACAAGTTGAAGAAAGAACTGGCCCATTCTGTTGCGGGGTAGCCAGCTATGCCTGTAGAACCTTTGAACATTACAACTTATTTAGGAATATATTGGTACTGCTGTCTACGACTTGCGTTGTGTGAAGGGAAACTATGTGCCCGCTCAAAACAATATTTTTTAAATCTGGAAAATACTGACATAATTTGGTAAGTTCAGTCAGTGCTAATGGCGATGCCAACGATGATGTAATGCGGCTTGGACAATATAAACTAATAATTACATTGTTAATGTAGTTATACGTTTTGGGTCCAAATACTCAATTTCCATTGGTCAGCTGGATGAAAACGTCATGACCAAATGTAATTCATTTTCCAGTGAATACATCTGGTCGAACTTTGACCCGCATTTACGGTAGAGCGCTGTTGACAGAATGTAATTCGGGCGGTGTTTGGGCGGGTTTTTAACTTTTAGCGCCTCTCGCAGTGATCAACTCCGCTGCTGTTTCTTTGGTGACATTTCCCAACTGTGGCATAAAGCCCGTTACTAAAATACTCGTTTCCATTTCTAAAGTTGTGAAAATTAAAGCTTGTTTGCCTTTGGGATATCATTTAGACGGAACCGGCGCTCAACTCAAGAGTTGTGCGCTTTGTCTTTTGTGTGAGGGTGGTTTTTCGCCTCGTTCGTTCGTACATGTTTTATTTCGTCGTTCCGCTTTGTTGTTTGGTAAAAAGTAGTTTAAATAGTTACGGGATGTAATTATAAGAATAGAATGCAAATTTTGTAATCTTTATTGGAGTATGAACGAGTGGGAATGGGTACAAATTGTATGAATCCCGAAGGGATTCAGACAATTTGTACCCATTCCCACACGTTCATACTCCAATAAAGATCATAAAAATTTAATTCAATTCTTAAATGAATGAATGATTTATTTTACAATATACACGTATAAATACAATTCCATATGATACATCTACAGAATAAGGTTAATAATGACATAGGGACAGTTAAGTCAGCGGAGGAGTTGTGTACATTGCAAGGAAAAGGTATAGCAAGAAGGCTGTCTTCCTACCGACGCCTACATTTTCTACTGATATCAATTTCTGCAGATTACGAGGACTGACTGACTGGATTTTGGATATATGCACAGTTGGCCCGAGCAAGACGATATTATCAAGGACAATTCTCACGAACTGATCATTTATTATCCCCTTCCTTAAGAGTGCAGCATATACCCACTGGTGCAATATCGATACGGTCGCTCCTCGAGGAGGGAGGGAAACCAGTCACATTCGTGAAGTCAAGAGAAAGACAGACATAACATGAATGATAATGTCCGTGTGTTGCAGAGGCAGACCTTGATTTACGTGTATACATGTATAACGGTAGCAGATATTGGCCGTAACGTTAAGCAGATGGTATTTGGAAGGTGATCTGACTGAGTCGATAACTGGGGTGAGTGGCCACAAACAGAGGGTTTTAATAAATTTTAATTTTAATAAATTAAATACATAAAAAGAAGTTAGAAGATGAACCATAAAAATACAAACATGATGGGCGGATTACAATACAATACAACTAAAGTACTCGCAGATTGTTGTTTCAACCCAGACAAAAAACTCGAACTCAGTGAAGACGTGTGAGAAGTGCGAAAAAAGTTTCGACCAATGAACCTCCGGGTTTCACCCGGAGGTCCATTGGCCGAAACTTTGCTTCTTATTTCATAACGGGATTAAGAGTAATTGTTTGATTGAAAAGTCCATTCTGCGGGTATTTTACACTCCCTATATATTATATCTTCATATTTTCTTGTGTAGTCCTTGTAGTCTAGTGCACGTTAAATGCGGGTAGTAGTCTCCAGTGAGAAGTGAAGAGCTAAAGATGGGTGCACTCATTCGAATTTGTATTACTAGATAACAAAGTGAAAGATGACATCTTACTAAATCATTTATTTTTATTTCTTAATTGCGTAAATCGCGAGGAGTGGTAATCAGAAATGGTAATCAAACCCTATAACCATGTTTATGTTTTACGTTAATGTTCCGAAATGTGGATTATCACTGTGACAAAGGTGAATTATGAAGAGTGGATCAATTTTATTACAGACATTCTTCTCATATTCGGAGAAGATTTTCGACTTGTAACCGGCAATACTGTACTACGTGCAAGATAAAAAAGTTACTTACATTCCGATTGTTGTTTACCAGTCTGCAAAATTTTACAGCAAACGCACACTCTTCCAAATTCTTCTCTAAATTTCGCTGAAATTAACAAAATGTTAGTTACGCACCTATCAATAATTTGTTTAAAAACAATATCAACAAAAAGAAGATAAAGAGAGAAAAACCACCGCCTCTGTACACCTTAAAAACATTTCGTTTTCATTTTTCCATAATCATCTTCTGTAAAGTATACGGACACAGATACATGTATAGGATCACGTGCCATCAGCGTCGAAGATCTTCACATTATATCAAAATGCAGTATACGACATTGATGAAAAATATTAATTTCGCATACGGACCATCTTTCTAAAACGACCCACACCGTTACATTCAGGGGTATTTACAAGGTAAAGGTCTCGGACATTTACAAGGTACATGTTTTCCTGGTCATAATTTTAGCCTCTGTGAGTACATTCCAACAATGTTTTAGATAATAGAATACAGTTTGATAAAAACTATTTTTTCGGCAGAGTGCAAGAATATATCCTCGCTACTAAGAGATTTCGATCCTAACAATTGGTATGCATTGACTTCGTTGTTGATGTATTGTTAGAAGATGTGCTACTCATTGTGCTGTGCAGTGTGCACGAATCTTGGGTCGTAGTACCAAACCTTAAGGGCGGACGCGACATATGGGGGATTTCTGTCTTTTCCAAATTTTATGTATTCCTGTATTTTCTGGGTTTTTTTTATTGCCTGTTACCGGTATATCCTATTTATCAAACGACAATGTATCACCCCCCCCCCCCCCCCCCATGATAATAAACGATGCCAACGCCATAGGTTCTGGGGGTTGGGTATCGGTAATCACTACTTTCAGGTGTGTCCTTTTGAATCCCCCAGACAAAATCTCTCATGTTCTGCATTGCCCTCATGATGTCATTTGTGTTGTACAATTCTGTTTTCTCTTTGGAACGGTTTTACGTCGACATAAAAGCTTACTGCCGAATCCTTCCTCGCGGGAACCCCGGGAAGTGAAGCAGTGCCTGTTCACTACGGTAAACAGGCTCTGTTTAACTGGTAAAATAGGAACCAGTCACCAGTGCTTGGGAGGTGCAAATCCTCTCTAAAATGGGCAACATGGCTTATTAACGCTCACCCCTGGTCTTGAGTTGATACTCTTGTTGTGGCCAGGATTAGCCATTGTGCAATAATATGTGACCTTAAACATCAATAAATAATAATACTGCCGAATCCACAACCTGTTGTATCATATATTTTCTTCATATTTGAGAGTTTCAAATAAATATTGTTGAATTAAGATACAGAGGATATCTAATGAATCGGGATTTCATATGAAATGTCTGCCGAGGCTCAGATCGATTTTAGTGAACGAGGTTCAGAAGTTTCATGTCAGATCGTGACGTGATACACCGAGTTCTCTTATGGGTATTCCTCATACAATATTGCATATGGCGATTGAGCTAATCCATTTTGTATTTATGGAGTGGTTCAGAAATAATTTAATCCAAAGTATCGCAGATCGTGAAAAAGTTGAGATTATTTTATCACTTAATCTGGAATTTAATATTTTTCCTGACGTAACATCTAAACCGACCGGCGCTATTCACAAGTTTATTATTATTTCAACTTTTGTCTTGAAAACATATCTTTTGGTACCTCACTGGAACGGAATCTTCGAGCTCGTTCCGATGAGGGGTCATAAGCTATGTTCCGAGACACAAAATAAAATGTTTAGTTATATCAGGAAATGTTGTTTTGTTTTTGCAATTGTCGTCTGCTATTTGTATTAAGTAAACAGACAATGAAATATAAGAGAAGATTAATCAAATTTTATTTCTTTCCAAAGTGTGATTTACTGGGATTTCCGGGTTTGATTATAAACGATAACTTCACAAGTGAATTATGCAATCAACATAAGTGTCGTCTGCTTTTCATGTTATATACCCTTTACATAACATGAAAAGCAGACAACACTTGCAAAAAAAATTCTTGAATAACTATTATTTTCATTTTTTGTCTCAAAAACATAGGTTATGACCCCTCATTGGAACGAGCTCGTTCCAATGAGGGGTCATAACCTATGTTTTAGAGACAAAAAATGAAACAATAATGAAAATTAATTGGCGATTTTTGAGAATAGCGCTGACCGGTTTTTGCCGTTACGTTAGGTAAAGGGTTAAATAATATAATAATGAAAAGTAATAAATAGAGTAATCGCTTGACTGGACTGGACTGGTTACGTGAAATAATTCATTCGAGGCGAGGGACTATATTGTAAAGCACTCGTGCGCATTCGCGCGCTCGTGTTTGTACAACGTTCCTCACCTCTCATGAATTATTTCAAGTAACCAGTCCAGTCAAGCGATTGCTCTCTTCGTATTTCAAAAACCAACTCACAGTGTTGCGAAGTCGACGGTGACTTCTGGCGTCATTCTCGTATTAGGCGTGTTGTGAACGACATTTTTGATAATGAGCTATTTGACGGTGATTATATGATAAACAGTATTTTTGGTGATTTGTCTCATCCTGACAGTTGCACTAACACTGGTAAACGTATCCTCGTAAATTAGCTCCTTCTCTTACTTAAAAATAACAAACTAGCGTGAAAATGGTTTGCATGACAAAATAAGGGAAGCATTTTTTAAAAAGAATGCCTGAATTTCCAATTCCAACAGGTCTGCCTAAATGTAAAAACATGTACCGGCAGGGACCTGGCGACAGGGCTGCTGTGGTGGTGTGTCACCCCCTCCCCCCCCCCCCCGCCCCCAGTCCTAGCCCAAATGTCCCTATAGTTGGAAATTCGGAGGGCAAGTCATGAGTAGCTGCAAATTCCATCTATCTGGATTTTAGAGCTTCTTTTGCGATGCTGATGTCTCCTTTACTTCCCAAAATCCCAACTCGGTTTCAAATCGGCAAAAATTCCAACTGTTACTATTTACAACTACAGTGTACGCAATATCGAGCTTCATAAGTATGCATGATGTCAATCGGTACGAGATTCCTATAGTACATTTACTAATCGTAATAAAAAGAAAATCCTCGAAATGCACGTCAAGAAACTATCGTTACAATATACTGAGTCAAAAAAGAAAGTATAATAGAAACAAATGTGAAAAAATAGCATAAAACATGAAATATAATAGTTCTAATGTTGCATGTTTGTGGACAAGAAGTCGAGCAAAGAGTTTAATGACATATTGTTGTCGTCCACCAAACCGTATATAATTTTGCTTCGGATTTCAAAATATCACGTGCTTCTCGAGAATGTCAAACTGAATGGGTGATCGAGGATGGTATGCCATGTCCCCACCCCCCCCCCCCCACCACTGGGGGGACATGGTATGACATGTCCCCCACTATGCTCCCCCACTGCTGCACCCTCTCATCAATTTTAATGCGAGATTCACTTCTGATACACGTTCAACTAGTCCAAACTTGGACCCACAGTTCGTAATATAATTTTGGGGTTGGTACGGCCTGTACTGTAGCCGTATCAACCACAAAAATTATATTACGGACTATGTCTGTGGGTCCATGTTTGGACTGACGTAACGTTCAACGAACAGTTGTTCAACACTGCGCCTTCAAATAAGTTGTTACTCAGCCAGACACAGCTGTGGGTTGCACGAATGCATAAGCTGCATAACTATTTTATATCGGAATATCAATGTTGCAGACAGAATTCTTATGCAGAGAGAGTAATAGGCCGGTACTGAGCTCGTGAAAATGTGCAAGACAGTATCGTCTGCTTTGTTTACATTTTGAAAACGAAATTTATCGATCGAATTCATTCAATTCACGCGACTTGTTGATAACGTATGTGTCGGGCTGTAATTGGATCTGTTAATCCATTAACGGGCCCGACACATACGTCGTCGCTCCATCTGTTGGGCCCTTATGCTAATCCACCGCACAGTTGAATTGTGTTAATCTAATAGGGAACGCTCGGTAAAGCGGGAACAATTATGGTTAAGCATTTTGACAAAATTACAACAGGCTGTTGAAAAACATATTTTTTTCTACTAAATAATTGAGAGAAATTATATACCCCAGAGGCCACCAGAATGCACCATTTGAAAGCGCAATATAAAAATTTTCTTGGGGGCACTCGCTGCAGATGCCTTCGGAATCTGCCCGTCCCCCCAACTTTTTGGAAAAGATCTGCGCCCATGCGGCTGTGGTAGTGTAATGGTTTGGGCAGGAATTTCCTTGCATCATCGAACGCAGTTGATCTTCTTCGATGGTAATCTGAATGGACAGCGATATGGGGACGCAATTCTTAACGCTCTTGTTGTCCCGTTGTTCAACGCTAAAGTCGGATTGCAGTTATTCTAGCATGACAATGCCCGAATGTCACGTGGCGCGTATCTGTCCTGACTTTCTTGGGGCGCTGAGCATTGCTCCTCAAAGTTTATTATACTTTCTTTTTTGACTCAGTATATATAACAGGAGTGCGGCGATTTATTGGTTACGGCATTGGACTTTAAACCGAAAGGTCTGCGGTTCGATCTCAACCGAAGGTAATTGCGATGTGTACTTGGGCAAGGCACTTAATCCCGATTGCCTACGTGGGGCACGGTGGCGCTGTGTACTAAGACATACTGCACGAATATGTCCACTTGTCTTCAACCAATGCTAGCCCTGTTAGTGTGGAGTTAGTACGTTGGGAGTCTGACAATTGCTCGCCGCTGCCCGCTTGGTTCTTCCCGGTTACACTGGCTTCCTCCACGCGTAAAACTTCCCACACGAGGTGACCCTGGCTGTCAAAAGTGTCGTTAAAATCGCGATAAATAAATAAATAAATAAATAAATAAATAAATAAATAAATAAATAAATACCTATCGCTATGATAGTTTTGAACCAAGCCAGTAAGGCAGCAGGTATACCGATTTTTTTTTAATTTAAAACGTAGACGGTTGTGCCAAGCGTTATCAAAGGCTTTTATTGACATCACAAAAAGTAGTCTTTAGAACTATCCTGATTGTCTAGACCGGTAATAACATTGTCATAAATACAGTCAGTTGCTACACGGTTGAATCACTCTGGGTAAAACAGGATTGGCACTTCGATCAAAGGTTATTAGATTTCAGGAAATCGAACATTTTATTAAAAACTCAGTTTTCAAACGTTTTATCGAATGAACTGTGTACTACGGAAGCTTGTAAGGGACAAGGGCTGCCAAAATTTATCTCACCGCGGCGATAATTATTTCGACTCGGCGAGATATTATTTCGCTGCGGCGACATATTATCTCGTCTCGGCGAGATATTATTTCGTCGCGGCGAGATCAAATTTGTCAACCAGTGCCCCTTCCAAGCCTCAGTAGTGTACAGATACAGGGCGGTAATAATTGACTTTTTTGATTTTTGTAGGCATTTGTAAAAATCAGCTAACTCATTCCCTTCTTATATACTATTCAAAAAAAGTAAAGGATATCCAAACTGATGTTGATATTTTCGGAAAATGGTATTGGATATGCGTGATTGGACACATCAATATGTTGCCAAGTTTAGGGTGGATCATGAATGTCACTGGCCCACAAAAACGCCGTGCAGGCTTTTCGCACGAGCGCCGCGTAAAGGTCTGTGGGGTTCGTTTGGAAATTTTCATTTGTACAGGACGGGCTTTTTCGGAGGTCTCATCGTTCTTTACTTGGTATAAACTCGTTCATCAATAGTTTCTGGTTGAAACGTAACTTTTGAGGTATGCGAAGACTGGCATGCGACGAACGTTTACGTGCCGTTGGCATGTTGGAACCTTGCAACAGACAGACTGCCGTGCCTCAGTTCTCAACGTTACTCGATCGGTCATTAGTAGGTTGTGGTCACGCTACCATCAGACAGGCAATGTTGATGGCAGACGTTGGTCAGGTCGTCCAAGGGCGACAACTGCTAACCAGGATCGTTTCATTCGAACCACAGTATTACGTAACCGCCATCAAAGTGCCTCAGAAATTGGACAACAGCTGCAGCGAGCGACAGATGTGCGAGTCAGTCGTCAGACTATCCGAAATCGCCTACACAGCTGGAATTTGAACGTTCGACTGCCTCGAATAATTCCACGTTTGACTGAACGTCACATCGCAGCAAGGCGTAATTGGTGTGGAGCACGACAGCGCTGGGCCAATCGTCGTTGGAGCAACGTTATGTTTTCTGATGAATCGAGGTTCACTCTCGACTTCCATGACAGGCGAAACAAAGTGTGACGGCGGCGGAACGAACGATACCATGACGTAACCATTAGGCAGCACGATCGTTTTGGTGGGGTGGATAGGTTATGGTGCGGGGTGGCATAACCATGATAAGCAGAACAGCATTACATGTCATCCAATGACGTATCACAGGGCATTACTATCGTGACAACATGTTAGCAGCTCATGTCGTGCCATTTGCGCGACGTCACAGCCGTCGATTCATTTTCCAAGATGACAATGCAAGAGCACATGGGGCCCGTGTCGCTACAGAGTTTCTGCAGGAGCAAAACATCACTACACTGCCTTGGTCAGCACTAAGTCCAGACCTTTCAATAATCGAGCACGCCTGGGATATGCTTGGCAGGTGCCTACGACAACGCCAACAGACCCCTACCAATGTCCAGGAACTCGCCGCTGCACTGCAGTGAGAATGGAATACCAGCAGTCAAGCTGATATTGGACGTTTGGTGAGGATTATGCTACGTCGGATATGCGCTGTCTCGCGAACCGAGGAGGATTTACAAGGTATTGAGGTCTTGGACTGAATGTGGTAAATTCTCTGACTGACCGCCCATGTCTTCTACAGATCAGTACGTAAAATATGTGCTTGTCAGACACCCAACTATCGCTGAAATCATTCACCAAATGTCACAGTACAATGCCTCGACTGTCTTTTTGATGAAAATATAAATAAATTTCATCATATATCTCACTTTTATCAAATATCCCCTACTTTTTTGAATAGTGTATTTAATTTCTTTCAAGGCTGTCTTGATATTTTCCACAGAAAAGGTAAATGTTGTAAGCGTTGATCGATAGTTATTAAATAAAAAACCGAGATAGTGAGAACACTATTGTCAATAATTGATACTAACCACGAACGATTGTTAACCCTTTACCTAAAGAATCGCAGCATCCGCCCGAGTAATTTACAAAGTGAGCAGTTGACAAAAGTATATTTTTAAAAATATTTCAACAAAACCATATCATGTGACCCTCATTGGAACGATCGGAGGTCACATGATATAGTTTTGTTGAAATGTTCTGAAAAATTCGAAAAAAAGCAAAAATTAAATTAATAACGTGTGATATCATCGGTGTTGGGTAAAGGGTTAGACAGATGTACCTTATCGGATTAGACAGCATTGTCACGCTGAATACCAGGTATACTGTTTTTTTTTTAAAGTTGGGTCGATCAGACGATTCAATGTTTCCCACCACAGAAATGAATTTGTAATTTGTTTGAAATTCGTCAAGATATTTTCTATTCTATTGAAAAACAGGCCTGAAAATAAGCAGCCGGACATTTGCAGAATGAGGTCCCAGGAGGGTGAATTTGATGATGCTATCCCATACAGTGAGGCAATTTATCCTCTGGGTACCCCTTTCTGTTCAGTTATGAGAACCTTATTCAGATTGAGGTTCACAGAGGGTAAATTTAGTGATGCTACCCTGCGGAGCAGGGTAGCATAACTATATTCACCCTCTGAGGACCTCATTTTTCAGATGACAGTCTGCTTATTTTCTGGCTTGATTGAGAATGCTTCCGTGGCTTTATGGACTTCAGCAATTACAGCATTTTGTTTGAGGCGATAGGCTGCTGGCGTCTTTGTGGACAGATGCGGGCATCGCCCCTGTCTGATTAAGCGTCGAATACTATTATGCAACCATTTGGGGACTAATGGTCTAAAAGTTTTATGAGGGATGTGTTTTGAAGCAGACAGCTTGAAGTTTACCACATACGCTTTCGAGTTGCGAGTTTTCAATTATATTGCACCAGTTTTAATTACTGAAGTCATTTTGCATTTCCATATAATTTGATTGGTCATACTGCCAAATTTGCCAAGTGTGTGATGACTTATGTTTTTCAAGCGTCCCATCTTGGTACTAATGGGAGTGCGGTGGCTCAGTGCTGGACGGTTGGACAGACATGCTAGAGGTCCCGCGTTCGATCCTCGTCCAGGACGACCCGCGTTGTGACCTTGGGCAAGGCACTTTATCCTGGTTGCCTACATGGGGGCAGGATGACGCCGTGTACTAAGACGTACTGCATGTCGATGGTGCACATGTCTTCAACCGTTGTAACCCTGCTTGGGCGGAGCTTGAACAGTGGCAGAATGTTGAGCTGACAGCTGCTCGTCGATGCTCGGTCGTTCTCTCTCTCTCTCTCTCTCTCTCCCTCTCTCTCTCTCTCTCTCTCTCTCTCTCTCTCTCTCTCTCTCTCTCTCTCTCTCTCTCTCTCTCTCTTCCTCCACCCGTAAAACTGTCGCGGTCACGATCAGCCATTGTGCATACGTATGTGACCTTAAAACACCCATAAATAGATAAATAAATTACTGAAGTCATTTTGCATTTCCATATAATTTGGTTGGTCATACTGCCAAATTTGTCAAGTGTGTGATGACTTGTGTTTTTCAAGCGTCCCATCTTGGTATTAATGGCAACGAATATGGGCAGGTCAGCGAAGAAAGAATCAGAAATATCAACTACTTCTTCGGATATGAAACCTCTATCTAGAAATATGTCAATAAGTGGTGAGGAGGTTAAGTAAAATATGTCGATGACATGATGCTTTGCTTCTGAATGGCGATTAAATTAGAAATTAAATGTATATGATTTGTCCCGTATAAAAGTCTGTTCTCATAGAAGTGCCCCGGTGCCATTATATCCTGAATACAGGTATTTATCGGCCCGCCAAGTGGTAACTAACTCCCTGTTAAGCCACGATCTAACTGGAAAGTAGGGCACACGATAGAATGCGCCTAGTAAGGACAATCAAAATTAAATAATTGATTCTCAGGCAATTTTATTTAAAACGAATGAGGGAGGGTGGTTTTTATTTTTATTTTTTATTCCTGATGGAATGGTCGCCGATGCCTAAAATCCAGTTGAAAAAAGCCTAAAATTAAATACTTGAGCTTCTATGTTGATTTGACTGATAGTTTGTTTTTGTAACAGTGATCATACAACACAAAATCAATATAGAATAACTAAAATAGAAATTAAAGATAATGAGTGTTTTAACTGGTTGGGCTAGAAGCCAGAATCAGACCTTTCAAAAAATAATGGTACCAGTGCAAAAGCCAACATTTTCCTTACCCATGTTTCATATTCAGTGAAATGTAAATAATAATTTGTTCATACAAATTTGTTCTATTACAAATTATTGGAGAGAGTTGGAACTCTCCAATAATTTGTAATAAAACAATTTTTGATGAACAAATTTAGACCACTAAGACTAATCTAGGTCTCAACCAGTTAAATAAATATTTATTTTGTACATACATATGATAATCGTGTCACGAAGAGAATAACAATACTGTATCAATGTATACGACATATTGCATCGCAAATCGCGATGTGATACCGCTAAAAGACACCCTATGATAGTTTTATACATTTTGAGTTTGGCCTTCAGAATAAATATGACGAACGCGGGCCGAAAAAACGAATGCGCCAGAACCAGCGAATTAAAAGATTAATTTTCGTTAGCCTAAGAAACTGAATTTACCATAACGTATTTCAGACCAAATACATTCTAGGTTGTGAGTCGAAAGATCATCACGACGATCAAGGGACACATTTCTCATACATATTGCTATACATTCACCCCCCCCTCCCCACCCTCCCCCGCCTCTCTGTTCTATCTCTCCTGGGGGGTTTTGTAAACACGGGTACTTCAGATGTTATCGAGTCCGTTTTGTCAGTGAGCCATGTTTCAGCAAATACGCGAACGTCATTGGAACCCGTTTCAGTCAAAAGAAAAGGTCAATTTTCGGAACTGATTGTTCTGGACAATAAGAGGGAGATTACGGTAATTTCATTGCGAGTGGTTTATTTCAGTGAGTGTCTTCTGAACTAAGTAGAATTGATACGAGCCTGAATAGGAACGAGAATGGATGTATTGTAACCATCTATTGAACAAATGATTTGAAATCAGACAGGCAAATTTGTGATATATCATTATGCCATGATTGCTCTGCCTATTGAACATTACCCGATGTAATACAGACAGTAGGAAGTGTGCTACGTAAATCGCGCATGAAATCTGAATTGTGTGTAAGAACGTCATGCAAGAATGCACCCGACTGAACGCCACACCTCTGAGTGACGTCATGGTGTGAATTAAATTCTTTGACTCAAAACAGTATCAAGTAAGAAAGTTATCAAACCACTGAAGGGGACATTTTTCTTTAAAAATATCAGCTTCAGTCTAGTTCAATAGTAGTATAAAAACGGGGACAGGAATCAACTAACCTTTGTGGAGTTTTTCTTGTATATCACTAGATCCTTCGACGCTCGTGAAATACAGGAAATAAATCCACCTCGGGTCGTTGATTTCAGTCCCCCGTACTCCACCCTTTTTGTGTTCTGTCTTAGTCTCTTGCGGTTTAGGGTAGTGCTCAATATGTTGTCCAAGAGAGCTCAGTTTTGATCCCCATTCAGAGTGGGAAACGAAGTTTAAGAAGAAGCATCAGTGTTAAACTGTTGCCGAGATTCACAACCGATGATCACAGGACCAAGTAGGGTATTGCAACAAATTATGCATTGAGCAGTAGAGCTTTTCTTTGTTCTGGTGCGTGTAGAGCGGTATGGAAAAAATCATATCCGTACTTGATGGATTGTCGTGTATATTATCGTGGCGAGTCACTTATAAATGGAGTGTTAAGATACACGGATAGATCCATTTGACATTGACACGCTCAAAATGCCATCAAGTATCTCCTTTTGAATTGTTGTTCTATCACCAGGAGCCAATACTATAAAACTTTTACAATTGTATTTTCTAGAATGGTATTTTCTGCCTATTAATATAACTGATTAAAATGAATCATTAGCATTTTAAAAGATATGGCAATTTGCCAACAGGCAAATTGCCACATCTTTGAAAATGCTAATAGTTCATTTCAACCCATTTAAAGTCATAACTTGAAAACACAATTCTAGAAAATACAATTGTAAAAGTTTTATAGAATTTGCCCCAGTTCTTCTATACAGAGGACCTGGGGATGGATGTAAAGTTTATGAAGGTTCCGTTTCCGAAACTGTTTTGGTTCCGTTCTGGAATATTCCTCTTTTTTATTGACTTGTTCAAACAGACGAGTGACCGTTCAATACAATACTTGAGTGCAGACTGACAATATGTACGATTGTAAAAACGAGAAGGTACACTAGCAACATTTTGAATAGCAATGAAATTCGATTCAGCTACGATTTTAGATTCACAATCCTCTGCCTGGCTTGATTCGAATCGACCCAAAATTTGAGACCTTATCAAAACCGGTGTAAAAGGAATGGAAGTCCGTAGGAACGTTAGTCCCTCTGGACTATTATTCCGCGGAATTATAGTCCTAGGTCTAACATTTCTAGGAATAGTAGTCCGGCGGACTACTATTCCTAGAAATGTTAGACCTAGGACTATAATTCCGCGGAATAATAGTCCAGAGGGACTAATTTTCCTACGGACTTCCATTCCTGTCACACCGGCAGCCCGGCAATTTTTACAGCGAGGACAGTAGCAAATCCTCGCCTGGGTGATAGAATGTTCTGTGGCCCCTATGGGATGTTGAGGGAGACAGAAGAAAGGAGATACGAATAGTGAAGCAGCCATGCAAATGCTGTTTTCCAACCATCCACCTAATTTTATTTTACGGAAATATTTATGCGTACCTCGCGGAAAGGGTAAAGCATTTCACCCAATTTCGTATAATTTATCAATAGTCCAACTGACCAACAGTTTGTATGAGACGATCTCAATGAAAGTGACTTCTCATTCTCAAGAGACAATTCCTCGATAAAGTCTATCTTGAGCCCATCATACATGTATTTCTCCTTTCACAAGGGAATAATATGGAATTCCGATCACATTGTCATTTCCCAAACGGTACGTATATTCATTTCAAAGGTTATTATTTCATCAAGAACAAATCAATGTAAACCTCTTGATGATTTTGTTAGATACTTACTTTTCTCCACCTGATTTTTTTCACGAATTCCATACTGTTGATTTGTTTAGTCGTATGAGCTGTCATTTAACGGTACAGTTGAAACGTAATTAAAGTATCATTATCTTTGTTTATTTTTCCCCATTGGGAAATGAATTTCGAGAACGGAATAATAATAATGTCGACAAAAAACGAGCCACAAATTCAGCTCAATAATAACGCTTAACTCCCGGTAAAACGCAATACATACCAGGAGTGTAGCCAGCATTTTTTAGGTGAGGGGTCGCCCGTAATTCAACTGAAGGATGAGAATGTCTGGCAACTAAAAAGACTGAAAACTTGGCCAGGGGCCAAGCCTTGGCCAGAGATCAAGTTAGAGGAGATTATGGGAGGGGGGTGACCCCCTCCCATAATCTCCTCCAACTTGACCTTTGGCCATCAAGGTTGGTGGGGGGAAGGGGGGAGGGGGTATTCAGTATTTGATATCAGCAGTGATCAAAGATTTCATGTTGGGTGAAAGTGAATCATATTCAATGTAGGCATTATTAGATTGTTGTGGAGAATATCGGCCGCGGATCTTTGGGAGGGGAAGGGTTGTACGACCCCCATGACCCTCCCTGGCTACATCCATGCAAACAGACACTATAATATATTAGCACTCCACCCAAAACACGCAGCAGCAATTTCTAAACCGCTAGCAACCCCAGGCCGAAATTAAAAGCACTTAAACATTCATTCGCCAATATTTAACTCACTGTACACACAGACCTAGAAATAAAGGGCTTATATCGTAATCCGTTGGCAGGTTACTCTATATAGCGTGGTGGTAACCTATAAAAAGGGGTGATGCTTCTCCGATTTCTCTCTTTTTATTACAGCAATCAGAGGTGGACTGGCCATGTGGTTCACCGGGAAAATCCCCGGTGGGCGCCCCACTGGGTTTTCCTTGGGGTCCCCAAGACTGATGCAACCCAGCCCCTGTTAGTGCGTGAAATGTCGTGAAAATTACCAAAAGGCGAAATGGGTGTCATTGCACAGACTGTCGGTATATCGAAATGTTAGAGGACACATCGAAACGTAGAGAACATTTCGATTTTTCAGCACTGTAGCCTGCAACTTATTGCTCAAATGATAAAAAAAAACGTTCCTTCAATTTCAGACATCAAACATTTTGTTTTCCACTGTGCTGAACTATCGTCTTCAAGAACCCCCCCCCCCCCCCCCCCCCCCCCCCCATTTTTTGCCGAATTATCAATGAAGATGATACCAAAATGCCATCGAAATGGTTGTGTGTGGGCTTCCGTTGATCTCTCAGATGCAAGGAAGCCGCGTTCGTTCAATTCACCCCCTTGGTGCATTTCCAGGTAACGTTTCTTGTCCCAGTCCGCCTCTACGGCAGGCATCCTGCTTTATGTCTACACGGGATTTCCGTGTAAATAAGTAGCAACAACTAACTCGCGATCACGGGGTATTTCCAGGCCTGCACACTGTTGTCAAAATACAGAAATTTCTAGTAACATTTAAAAAAAACAACTAGGGATTTACCTATTCAGTCTTGCGTGACAGAGCTCATGGAGCTCTGTCCCGCAAGACTGAATTGATTAAATTCATAGTATCAATAAGGAGAAAATTTGCATATTGAAATTTTGATATCTCGATGTCAGTGTGCATAGAAGTTAAGCGAAGTGAACACAGAGCAGATAACTAATAATGATACCAATGTAATGTCTCATGCCAGTGGGTGTAACTGAATTGATTTCAATTATACAACTATTAAAATCCGATATGGATATCAGAGAACAAACTCTTCGGTACATTTGTATGTTGTGTTCGTTAATACCTGCAAAATACCGTAGAAATAATTGGTCCGGCACGTAAACTTAAACATGGCTTAACCCTTTGCCCAACGCAGACGATTTCAAAATTTATTATTTTAAATATCATTTTTTTATTTTTTTTCAAAAAATGTCAACAAAACCATATTATGTGACCCCTCTTCGGAAAAAGCTCGACGAGCTCGTTCCAAAGAGGGGTCGCATGATATGGTTTTGTTGAAATATTTCGAAAAATAATATTTTTTTAGCTGCTGAATTTGCATATTACGCGGGCGGATGCGGGCGATTCCTTGGGTAATGGGTTAAACATGGCTGGCAATTTTCGTCACTGAAAGTTATTTACGGGAAAGTTAGACTCCCTTAATTTCCTAAAGCCGTCAATAACTTTAACATTAATGGTTGGGAATTCCATACAAAAATTGAAATTTCAGTGAACTTGTATCATCGCTGTGCGCATCATTTCACAAACTTCATTCATTTTTCTGCTGAGTAGTATAAAAATACGAAACCAGTCTTTTTTTACATTTTTTCCCCAATCAGTTTGAATATTTAACAATTACTATTGCCACCCATCTAAAATTAAGGTTTGTTCACGACATTCTAGAATGTG